>CM046863.1:6931934-7671934 GCA_025617745.1 Heliocidaris erythrogramma
CTTTCAGGTTATAACTTTGCTTGCTGAATACCCTTTGAATGACTTGTTATCAATATCTTAATGTTTACAGCCTGTGACCCCTCAGCCCCTGATAGCTCATATAGTGAAGGCAGCCAATTTGAGATGTGAATAAACTAGATTTATTGAGAAGTATGGATGCAAGGATTTATTGTGTCGGACCCCTTTTTTCAGGGATTTAGTTATTATTGTGTGAATGACATTTGATTGATTTTATTTTATTTTATTGATAATTTATATCTTTTATAGCCTCCAACACTCAGTCTGACCCCTCAGCCCCTGACAGTTCCTCCTCTACCACCCATGTTCCTAACTCGCTACCCAATGCCCTTCTGCTGTATCCGCCGTGACAAGAACTACCTAGAGGCACTTCTCCACGCCAATCGCTTTGTTCTGAACCCTGACAGCCCTGTGGTGCGAAACCTGGCCAGACTGACGTGCGGCCTGGCTGTGGCCACTTCCTGGACCATTATGTATCAGGTAAGATTCAGTTTGTTGGGATAATGCTGTTGTGTATAATGGCCTAGTCCTGATTCTACTGTTTGTAAATTCCCTATATTCCACCCGGTATATTGCATTTTGTTACCTTCATACCTGAAACATCCCTTTTGATATTTTTTCAAGGCCATCAAATTTTGAATAGTTTCTTCCAGAATTCCGACCTTTTTTTCATGAAACTACCCTTTTCACATCATTATTCACCAATCATTTAAAGTTGATTTAATAAAACATCATTGCAATATATCTCAAAATGATGTATTATTTTGCTTTTCCTTCTTTCATAGGCATTCTATCAGGTGCAGAGCATGCCTTTCCTAATCTTCAGCTACGTTTGTGAATGTGTCTTCATCTTTGAGGTGAGTTCAATCAACTTTCCCAGCTCTAAGAGCTTCAGCGTTATTCTTACATTAGTTTAGGTCCATGTAGCTTTGCAAAATGCGGTAGCACGTAAATATTTCACAAAGGACCTTGTGTCTAATTAACTACCAACTTTTGACAGGCTCCTAGAGCTTTGACACTCTTTCTTCATTTAGATTTATTTAGCATAAAATGAAGTAGTTAGTAAAGACTGCAGCTTTTTTACAAAGTACCTTATCTTTCTCATTAACTATCATTTTTCACCTATTTTAGATGTACTTGTAAGTGGTTTGGGCAGGCATGCACCAGAACTATCAATGTGGACACCTGCACCTACCTGCCCGGTTAGAAAGATCCTAGTTAGCAGAATGTTAGACAAGTGTTCATTGGGCAGTTGTGTTGCTTTGCAACTAGACTTTTTTTGCTATTAATGCCACCTTACTGTGAAGCCCAATTTGCATTGATTTCATTGATTTAGTGAGCTGTTCAGTGTAGGATTAATGCACATAAATACATTTTGCAATAGGATATAGTTTTGGATAATCATTATCAATCTAAAACATTAGTTTCACATGTACCCTTCTCACTTCAGATCTACATTAAGTTCCATGTTAGCAATGCCGACGAGTATGGAGCCCTCGAGAAGGACTTCAGCAAGATTTACAAGAGCTACTTACGCAAGTGGAGTGGCTTTGCCCAGGACTTAATACCTACGCTTCCTATAGAGCTCTTTGCGTTCCTTGCCTCTGGCGACAAACACTTTGCAGTGTTGTCATTCCTGCGGTTCCGTCAAGTTATACGTCTGATGCGTGTCTCTCAGTTCTTTGACAGATGGGAACAGGAACTCATATCAAGTGAGTATAGGAGAGAGTTGGTAAGAGGTTCCGATGCTTTTTGCAAGTCCTATCATGAATAGTTTTATGTATGTGGAAGAGTAACTATGTTTGAAATTTGGATTTTTATAAATGGTTTTGTTTTCTTTCTGATATTTATTCTGAGATGTCAAGAATAGACAAGGATCCATTTTTTGTTGTTGAAAAGCACTGAATCCTACTATAAGTCTCTGTTCCTAAAGCGTATAGAGACATAACTTTGATCAACAAATGGGTATTTCTCATTGTATAGATACAGAGGATATAAATTAATGGTCTAGGCCCTCATCTTAATCTAACTTCTTCCTTCTGCCTTTATTTTTAACACAGCATCCTAAAAGTAAGGTTAACCAAGTTCCTGGTGTTACTCCTAATCATCATTCATCTGTTTGCTAGCATCTGGTACACCATAGCATGTCCACTCAGTGATTGCAAGGAAGGCTCATGGGCTACTATGATGGGTAAGATATTACCTCTTCTCGCTCTCAATCTCCCCCATCTCTCTCCTTTCTCCCCTCTCCTTTCTCCCCCTCTCCTTTCTCTTGAGTCGTTGAAGTATGTTACTTTATAATGATGAGTTTTGAACTTTGAACTCTGAATTTCCACAGGTTACAAAGGAAATGAACCATACATCTTCTATCGGTACTGTGACACTATCTACTGGGCTGTGGCTACGTTGACCTCAACAGGCTACGGTGACATCCACGCATACAGTGTTCCTGAGCTAGGTGAGTATTTTACAATAAGGTTGTGTTTTGATGATAATAAAAAGAGCAGAGGAAAAAGAGAGAAAGTGTCTTGATACAAGGATCTATTCACTCATTCGAAAGGTAGAGAATTTTAATCCGTACAGGGCATCAATGTCATTTAGCAGGACAGTAATCTATATTTTCCAAACTTAGTATGCTTTTAAAAAGCTAGATATTGGGCTGCTGTTTAAGAAATAAGTTGTGTTTGTATTATTGTATTTCAAGTTGGCTTGGACATTTTCACGTGTAATTGTATTTTGCTGTATACAAGTAAATGAATATTTGTGATAGCACATTGACCATTCTGTGATCAGATACTTGTAACTTTTATTATCAAGTGTTGTCATTTTGATGATCAAATGCAAAACTGGGTTTATTGTTAGAGTCGTTTGTGGACTTCTATTTTAAAAATTAACCCATGACTTGCCCTCTCTTTCCTTACTGGTTCTCGGTGTAGTATTTGCTAGTATGGTGATGGTGTTTGGAAAGCTACTCTTCGGTTGGGGTGCTCGGAAACATCGCCTCCACCCTCGCAAACGAAGAGTCGGGACGAGTCAGCTATGAGGAAAGACTTGCAGCGGTCAAGGTATAAACACAAAGAAACATTTCTGCTATTTATCCTGGGCCTGGTCTCATAAAGAATTGCGATTGATTCAAATCAAGCACAACTGAAAATCAATCTCAACTGTGTACTTAGAAGACAGGACTTGCGATTAATTTTAAGTTATTATCGATTCCAGTCAAATTGCAACTCTTAATAACACAGGGCCCTGACCCGCAGTTGAGTGGTTTCAACCCTTGACTTTAGATACTAAGTTCCTGGCTTTGAACCTGTGCACAGCCACTGTTTAAATTTTAGATGGCATGCTCTTGAGATTGCTTCTGTTCACCACAGTATAGAGGTAGGAGGTACTCATAGGATTCAGTTGGATTTGTGGATTTGGTGATTTATCAATCAAATATTTTTTTTTCTACATTATTAAATCGATTTCTTCCAACTTGTAGAGATGGTTATCCTTACATCTAAGCCACATTGCTGTACAATTCAAGTTCTTTCAAGACCTTGTCAATATGTAAAATAGAACTTCTAGGAAGATGAATTTTTCCAATTGCTGTGGTTCTCAGACACTCCTTTTGCAGTTCAATTGTGCCTAGATCGTGATGAGCCATTGCTATTCTACACTACTGTAAAATGCTTATTGTAACTTTTCACCACAGGACCAAATGAAGGATATGAGACTGAACAGCAAGCTACGGAACCGAGTCATCAGCTACTTTGACTATCTATGGGCTCGCAACAAGTAAGTAAATGTATAAGTAATTATACGAGAAGTGTTAGATCTCTCTAGGTTTCAGGGTTGAGGCTTCATAATGCAGAGAACATAATCAGTTCCAGTGCATTTGAAACTGTTTTGAGGCTAATTTAATAGAACCAGCTGGTATCCTTGAATATTTAAATTGTTAATGTTAAAATGACGGCACTGTAAGGGTTAAAGTACAAAATAAAGTTCCATGTGTACACCCGTTTTTGCATGATTCAGATTGGACTAAAGCTATTTTTGCCACTCTCCTTATATTCTTTGTGCAGGGGTATAGATCAGAGTATCCTTTTCAGAGATGCTCCATTCTGTCTTCAGACTGATCTGGGCCTCGATGTCGCGGGCAATCATTTACAAAAGGTTAGTATTTCCTCCAGAGTTTGCAGCAGTTTATACTGGATATTAATAAGAAGCTTTTATACTGTATTGTACAATGTTGTGCTTTGCTATGCGATTTTGCCTGCTGTAATTATCTTTCACTCTTTAATGTACAGGTTGCCCTTTTCCGAGAAGCTGATGAAGCGTTTCTACGTGCTCTTCCCTGATGCTCAAACCTGTTCTCTTCATGCCAAACGATCAGATAGTCAGACAGGGAGATGTAGGAGATGAGATGTACTTTATCTCAAGAGGAGTGGTAAGAAGAATTTTCATTCTTCCTTTTTTTCTTTTGAAATTGAAATAAGGAAAAAGAGTCGTGTCTATTAAAAGCTGAGAATCCATTGCCTTGCTGAAAACAAACCATCAAAAGAAATATAGTCAATGTTTTGCCATTATATGTAAGGATTTAACTTCTCAAAACAGGAACCATTTTCCCCTTTAATGAAACTTTGGTATTGTACATGTATATTATACAGACTGCACTTTCGCTCAATATCTTTTTTGTTAAAAGTGTTTTTGTTTTTTTAACCGCTCATAATAATTTTGCTGATAAGATTTTTCAACAGCACACCCTGCTATTTTGCATTTCCTGGATGCACTTTATAAACTTACATGCCTCACTGACTTACACACATTGATTTTCGACAGGTTGAAGAGCTGGAAGTCAACAGCCATTCCCGTATTGCTAGCGTCTTGGAGAACGGCGAATTCCTCGACGACATCAACCTCCTCTATGACGTCCCGCGGCGAACCTCGTACCGGGCCCGCACCCATGTGGACATCCTGTCGCTGTCAGTGCACGATCTGAAGTCGGTGCTAGAACAGTATCCGCAGGTGGAAGCGCAGATACGTCGAATCGGGAAAGAGCTTTACGGCGACTACGCCAGCAGTGTCAATGCTCAAGAGAACTTCCCCGCCAAACAAACCGAGGTCTAAACTCAAGCTACAAGCCCTGCTTCATTAAGGCAGAGCGTCTGTTTCACCCAAAGTATTAATCATGGTGACAAGTTATGAGCTGTTGGAGGGCGGGAGATGCATGAGATGTGAGCAAGAGAGATAATAAGAAAGAAATACTTGCATATTTATAGCCAATTGTGGCCTAAATACAATGTTTCTTGTAGACATATATTATGCAATTGTGTGCATTGTATGACGGTGTGTATTACCAATAATTCTGTAGTAGCGCAGTGAATAGACATAGATTACTGAGGTTTATCAAAACGAATATCATTCAATATTCCCAAGTGATAATTCCCAAGTGATAAGTATATGATATGTATTGAAACAGAGCGCTCGTTTACTCTAGGAGCAGACAATTCATGCTAAATATATTTTCATCAATTTTAAACAAGAGCAACCATTTGCATAAATCAATGCAATGTCAAACGGGAGAGACTGAGAAGTAAACACTTGCTCTCCAGCGCTGAATTTCTCACATGTGGACGTTTCTGCGATACTTAGTATGAAATTGTGAAAGTATTATCACATTTAGAATAACATTCTACGAGGCATCTATATATTCCTGTTGGTTATTAAAATGCAGTGCTAGACTTTCCAATGCAAATGATTTTGATGTGTCTGTATCTGTTTGAACTATATTCTGTACCTGTGCCAAATGATTCAAGGTTATATGTAACTGGAACATTTTGCTGCCAAAAAGCATAAAACCAGAGAAAAATTGGGCAACACATAAAAGTTGTCCAAAATACTTGTAAACGATATAATGACTAGTTCATACACTGCAAAATGAAGCAGCTCCTAAAAGTTATCATGAAAGAAATACTCATGACATACTTATTCATCCAATGTGACAGGGTCCTTTATAGTACATGTATATGTAATATCTTTGAGACAAAATAGATTTTTTTGTTCATATATTTAACCCAGACTACTTTTGCAAAGTTGTATTTAGTAGCAAATAATATTAACACCATAAATATCTACAGTGACCTTTTATCTTTTTTTCATATTTGGTTTGTATTTAAGAGAGATTAAATCTACAATTTTCATAAATTTCCACCCAATTTTTTAATTTACTAAAAAAACAAGTGTTGTTGCTTTTATATATCAATATTATGGATTTTGCAAAATTAACTTTGTGCAAATACAATGTAATACAAAGAGGCGACATAAAAATTTGCAGAGGATGGAGCAAAAATTTGTATGATTTTTACAAACATTGCCTCACTTTCTTTTAAACAATAATTTTTTGTACTCATCTGATTGTGTCTGAAGTAAATAGAGCATCTTTTGGCTGAAATTTTATAAGTCTTTACAAAAATATTACAATTTCTTAAACTAATACTCCTAATAAGATTTTAATTCATGATCAGATAATTATTGATAATGTTATCATTATAATCACACTTTTACTGCTGAAGATTTATGTTTTCTTAATTCCTTTATTTGTTTAGAAAAAAGTTAAATTATTCAACCAACTAAAATGTTAGCTAATGTAGAAAAAAAATACTATTATCAAATATATTTAGTGCTATAATTGAGAGACAGTTGCGTGTGTATATATATATATTTCAAACCTGTATATAACTTTTTTCATACTGTTTTTTCAGAGTTGTTGCTTTTTAATTTTGATTGTATTCAGCTGTTTTTTGTTCTACTGTTCCAACTTGATTCAAGCTTTGGGTCGTGGATTGTGGATAATCAGTACACATTCTTCGCATTTTTATCCTTCGTGGTGCGTGTAAATTTCTTCCCTATGAAGTATGAACCTCGTACATGTACGCGTGAGTTGATTGTCAGCTTCATTTATCGAATTCCTTGCAGTCATCTTTGTGTAGCGTCTATGCTATGAAAGCTTCATATTCACTGTGAATTTTGGTTTACCGGTCATTTGTCCTGATTAACATACTTAGACTTTGACCTGTCGCATGTGATTTGTGACTCAGCTGTGCCAATCAATCGTGCAATTCACAAAACCACCAAAAAGTAGCACTGTGTGATTTTCAGTTAGAGCCCAATAAAGGTGTTTTGGTTGGCATGGTCAAATTTTCGTTTCGGGTGTTTCCTGAGAGAGTTTACCTTTTTCTAAGTATTTAAAAAAAATTGGAGGCTCAAAATAATCTAAAAGTGGTATTTTTGACAATTTTTTTTAAAGTAGACCTATGTCTCATCTGGATTTTATTGTATAATTTTTCTTGTTTACGAACCTGAATACTTGTCTCATTTTGATCTCTAATAGCTTTAAAACAGAGTAAGTAATTATATTGAAACTTTTCCACTATGATAAGCCGGATGTGTTTAAATAGTATACCCAGTTTTTGCACAATCTGATAATCCTTTCATAGAAATTTCTATTGAGTTATAATTCACCTTATGTCACCATTGCACAATACCTCGCAAGTCAGAGTGCTTCAATAGACTGCAAACTTTAAACGCTTATTTCTCACAAGTAACATTCTGTGGGACTGGGCATTCTACTCTTTGTGCAGTGAGTTAGGAACATCCAATTCTAATGAGTTATACATGTATATCATTTTAAAGCTGAGAATCTCCTCTTTCATAAGCAGACCTTAACTAGAAATTCATTTTGTGGTTTTGTGGTGCCTGGTCACAAATGTGCTTCATCCCCTCATTGGTTTGTGAGAGAATTACGTATTTGAAAAGACGTCAAAAGCTTTTTTTAAATTAATACATCTATGAATTGAAATAGAGCTGTCAGTCTCATGCACAAGTTGAAACTGGAAGAGTTTATTGTTTTCTGTTTATGAATAGTTACGTCTTGAAAATATTTCGTCAGGCAGTGGCCAATTATTCAATACTGATGGGTTTCGGATCCGTTAAATGAAGATTTTTTTGACGAGTTTAAAGGACCTGATCGTTCATCAGATGCATGTGGTTGTGAGTTTTGAAAGTAAAGGATATAAACATAGGTACACATATTTGTGGCTTTAATTTTAATGTTTGTGGCAGGTTGGATACAATACATGCTTCATAGGATATGTGAAAATGATCGTCTGAAGACGTGTTGTCCAAACTGGGTGGCTCTGTTGGCTAATTTCTGTAAGGAAAAATGTTCAAAAGCAATTCTGCAGTGGTCTGTCTTATAAAAGGAAAGATAAACCAGTTTTAAAGAGAACAAAGTAAGAGACTGTATATAAGCTATTCATACTGACAGATACATATTTATTTCAGCATAGTGATATGGAGCTTTAGAAAAAAAAATGTTCCTTGATTGAGTATATTATTTTGATGTTTATACTTGTAGCCTGTAAATGTCTATAATTTTATCTTCCTTTATTTTATATCATAAATCCAAATTGCTTCTTGTCAAAGTCATGTTATCTCTATTCAAATAAGCAATAAAAGTCAGTTTCTTTCTGTGTGTTCAAATTTGATTTCTTCAGTATATTTTCTGCTTATTGTCGATGCAGTATTGCTTTCATGGATGTATATAGAATAATTGTCGCTTTTCCTCGTGTATTGTACTCAAAGCATATTATCATAGATGTAGATTTTCTTGCCTACCCAAACGGGACACTGATATTTATGAATGTAGATATTGGTCTTTTTGAAAAAGAAAAAGTTCTTTTTGTATTCATAATAATGCGATTATAGTTGAAGAACATATAACAACAATCTATTATTGTTTAATTCATCATGGGATATATTCCATTTCATTTCTCGTCTGTATCAGCTAATACTTGAATCTCCTATTATATACATGTACATGCGTCTTCTGATTTAATGGGGAAAAAAGCCTGGAAGTGTGGGTTAGATTACATGATGTATTATTTAACAAAAAAATATCAAGAAAGGATGTACAATCTTTTTTTCTTCTGTTTGTTCCAAAAATATTTAGTCTTATTCCACATGTCAGGATGTACTTGTTGAATTACTCAAAATCCAGATGATGAAAGAACATGAACGATGAACAAAAATGACAAATTGAGTGATTGTTTTTTTAACTGATATGATGAAAGATTAAATAAACTTTAAAAAGGGTCATTAGTACATTTTTATGGATGTGTTCTGATTTTTGGCAAAATCTGTTTCTTCTTGTCATACGAGTTACATTGCTCAATGATTGCTCTTTACTTTGAAAATGTTGCATATTTTCATGTGGCCCAACTACTAGTATGTTTATATCCTGTAGTTGTAGTGTATTAAGTGATATACCATTTTACTTGGATACGAGTTGTAGATTTTATCAAGAAAGTCTTTATAACAGGGTGCCCTTACCTCCTAACTGTGTGTTCAATGTATCTTGTATCAAACTTCTATCCACTGTTTTCTCTAGCTATTTATCCCTCTAAATCTTCTTTCTAAATAAGGCTGTTGTCTGTATCAATTGTTTATAGAGTTTTTACCTTGTATATATAGTGTATAAAGAAAATCAGTTTGTTAATTATCATATATCATTTGTGATAAGTTACGGACTTGAGGAAAACAAGTAGTTTGAAATAAAGTGTTCATATCATATCAAATTTGTGTTGCCAATCTAATATATGCAAGCGTTTCTGATCGTTTCTCATATTAAACAGTGGTAATCAAATTTATTTATATTGGAAATGCACTGGGCAAAATGTGCACAGTAGAGTGAAATGAAATCGAGAAACTTTGCTTTATTTTATTTTTCTCATTAGAAGCACTTGGGATTAATTTGCGTGAATTGCTTCCCAGCCCTTATAAGCTGTAGTAGAGTAAATAAAATGCCAAAGAAACTTGCATGAATATAATGAGTATTTCATTAAAATTAACCCCATGGAATTATCAATATGTTTCCATATTCTACTTATATGACACTAATATTATCTGAAGCTACTTATACATATTAAAAACCCTATCTCACGTGTAGTTTATAAGAACGTGCATTTTGCGTATGTGAGTTTAGACTTAAATCAAAGCGTTCATGGCAGCGATTATTCATTGAGCTCAGTACGCTGAAAGCAAGACGAGCCTGTTCGACTTACAGTCATGCGACGATAATTATCGTAGAGATCTTGCATTTTGAGGGGCGCACGGCATGGTTACGGCATGTACGGGCTCATACGATTTCTGAGTGCTTTTTATACAAGTTCCCTGCAGTAGTTGTTCTGTCATATAGAGTGATCACACAGATTTTGTAAAAAGGCCGTAGTAGTTATACGATTCTACGACATGCTGATTTTAGTAACCAAACATTTTTTTTTCATTCTCGTTGGTTTGGATGAAATAATTATAATGATCGTTATTATGATGACAAATTTCATATTATAGCGCTTACAGTTAACTGTAAATTTGGGATCATATTTGTATGAAACCGTTTGATATATTTAGTTTCTCTCTCATATATTCTCGTTCCGTAGTTGGTTGAGAACTATCTATTTCATGAATCTTTCTTTTCGCCTATTCTTTCGTCGGTGACGTAGCCGGAAAATGCTGTTGATTTATTTTGTTTTGCCCAGTACCATTATGGTTACTCATATTGGTCATTGTATTTTCACACTGCAATAAAAGTTTCCAGTGTGTTTTACGAATGTGTGCCGTCTCTCGATTTAGTCTCCTTATTTTAGTTGTACTGTCTCAAATGTGATCACATATTCCCCATTTATGTCTCTCTCCCTCTCTTTCTGTCCATTCTCTTTCACTTTTTCTCAAGTTCATTCATGCTATCCCTTACATGCTCTTTCCATGTACTGCTTAACAAAAGAGGACCGACAGTAAGCCCCGAAATTAATTGAAATACCAGTCTAATAGAAAAGAGACTGGGTCGTTCTGGATAGAGAGAGAGAAAGCCCGGAGAGAAAGAGAGACAGAAAGTGGGTATGTGGAAGAGGTGGGCCACTGATTGTGTGTTTGGGTGTTCGTGATAGAAAAAGTTGGTATGTGGAATAGCGTGGGTGACTGTGTGATGAGAGCGAGCGAGAGAGAAAGTGGTTATGGGGAAGAGGGTGGGCGATTGTGTATGTGTGTGCGTGTGTGCGTGCTTATGTTTGGGTGTTTTGTGACAAGAGAGAAAGAGAGAGGGAGTCGGTATGTGGAAGAGGGTGGGCCAGTGGGTGTGTGTATGTTTTCGTGTGTTTGGGTGTTTGTGTGATAGAGAGAGAGAAACCGGGTATGTAAAATGTGGAAGAGGGTGGGCAATTGTATGTGTGTGTGTGTGTGTGTGTGTTTGGGTATTTGTATGGCAGAGTGAAAGAGAGAAAGTGGGTATGTTGAAGAGGATGTGCAATTGTATGTGTGTGCGTTTTTGTGTGAAAAAGAAAGGGAGAAAAGTGGGTATGTGGAAGAGAGTGGGTTAGGGTGAGGGAGGGTGTGTGTGTGTGTGTGTGAGAGAGAGGGTGTGTTGGGGTATTTGTATGACAGAGGGAAAGAGAGAGAAGATGGGTATGTTGAAGACAGTGTGCGATGGTGTGTGTTTATGTGTTTCGGTGTTTTTGTGATCGAGATGGAGAGAGGATATTAAGGGGGGAAACAACGTAGTTTCAGAAACTCTTATACGAAGGCGTTTCAAGGACATGAACGATGAAAGATGAGAAAGAAAAAGACAGAGACGCGGCGGGGATGGGGATATTTTTAAAATACGATTTGGTGTAATATAGGAGATGAGAAAGAAAAGAGTGTGAAAGGTCGTCTTCAAGATATGAAAGCAAAATAATGTTCCTCATAACAAGTAATTTGGATTTAGAAGAACATATTCGACACTATTAGGCCTACCTCCTACATAATAGGCCTACTCATCAAACGCAGTAATGCGAATAAGAAAGATTTTTGTTTTTAGGCTAAGTATTTATAACTTTTGTTTGTATTCATAACAGTTCAAGTTTCCATTCCATTCTTAAGGAGGTTTAAACCTACCAATGGTTTAAACTTCCTTTGTGAATACGGGCCAAAATTATGCAACTGTGTGTATTGTATGACGCTGTGTATTCCCAATAATTCTGTTGTTACGCAGCGAATAGACTAAGGTTTATTACCTATATATTAAAAAGACATTTTAGCGGCGCATTAAAAACACATATTTTTGTCCGCTTGATTTGCGCGAGCAATATTGCAGAAAACGCTGAATTCCCATAGGCTACAGTACTAAACTTGCCGTGCAATATTTATATATTATAGAATGGGTTTCAGAATCCCTGCAATCTCATTGGTCAAGAGCTGTGCCTTGAATTTTACTGGCCTGCACGTTCGATATCAATAATTATTACGATCACTGACGATAGCCACTGTAAACATGCTATCGATATTTATTTTAGCGAGTGCGATCGAGAGTCTGAGCTGAGAGCCGCGATATACGACTTTTTAATGACGGAGAATTGCAAGATTTGAGACAAAATTCAGATGTTAATGATAGTTGACTTCGGATTCTGATGGTAAGCCCAATAAAATCCGATTATAGGTCTACCTGTTTAAAAACAAGCAAACTGAAAAGGCGATTAAATGAAAATTAGTGCAGTGTGAAACTGAAACTTCAGTACCGTACGCTGCACTGCACTGCACTCTGCAGTGATTCACTACAGTCTACAGCGCAGCATACACTGGCCTGTCTGGGCTGGCCTGGATTATGGGCTGACCAGACTTAAAATTTGTTGATGCAAGACTAGAAGTTCTCTTTGCATTAATTCTTTAAATTACTTGCTTAGTTTAATGTAAATAGACTAGATTATATCTAACTTGGGCTTGTTGTTGACATGAGTGACACTCAGATTCTAAAATAAAAAAGTTGACAGTCATGACAGTAAAGTTAGTTAGCTTAGCCTAGGCATGCTAGGCTTAGGGTCAAGACTCTAACACTGAAATAAAATGAAATTCTGAAATTTAACCTAATTAGCCAGATTTTCAGTTCTCTATGGAAGTCATTAAATTTCTAAAATCTATTTATGATGCATGGAAATGATTTACCAGTGCCATGCGTCCGGTAAATTTGAGCCATGCGTCCGGTAAATTAGCCATGCGTCCGGTAAATTTCAGCCATGCGTCCGGTAAATTTTTTTACCGGACGCATGGCTCACTTTCACTGGATGCATGATTGGGAAAAAGTTTGATTTTCACTTTTTTTTTTACCCATTCTATAAAACAGATGATGCACAGGTATTTTTCGTGGGTCGGTAGGAATTGTGTACCCTCGGTACCTCTGAATTTTGTCCGAAACCCACTCGGCTGCGCCTCGTGGGTTCAGACAATTCAGAGGTACCTTGTGTACACAATTCCTACCGACCCACTCCAACCTGTGCATCATTTGTATAATACTTACTGGCTTGAGGGGGATATCAGAATATATTGCCCGCAACAGAATCATATTGCCCCGAGTCGAAGACGATGGCAATATGGTTCTTTTAAGGGCAATATTTTCGATATCCACCGAAAGTAGAGCCAGTAAATATTATTATTATTACCTAGACTCTATGATCATCTATATGCCTATTTTGTAGCAATTACAAACACGTATGTGTCCTTCTGATTTCAGGTTATTCATACATGTAATCTGGGCCAAGCAATTGTGACGTAAATTGTTTTCGCGCGTATCCATTGTTTAAACGTACCTCTGTACACTTTAACGCGTATACAATACTGCGCGTATGCACTTTGATTAAAAGCGCACTGACAAGAAAGATGGAATATGTATGCCAAAAAGTTGCCCTCTTTTTTAGTACATTGGTCTATGGGGAAAACCCGGAAGAGGGCAATATGGCAAATATTGCCCGCTCCGGTGACGGATTCGGAGTTGCGTGTAAAAAATACGGCTTTTTATTTTGCAGCTAAAAATGCCTTGTATAGGTAATAATTATATAATATTGACTGGCTTGAAGGGGATATCAGAATATATTGCCCACAACAGAATCACATTACCCCGAGTCGAAGACGAGGGCAATATGGTTCTATTATAAAGGGCAATATTTTCGATATTCACCGAAAGTATTATTATTATTACCTGGACTCTATAATCATCTATATGCCTATTTTGTAGCAATTACAAACAAGTCTGTTTGCCTGTCAGTCTTGCTGATTTCAGGTTATTCATACAGATATGTAATCTGGGTCAAGCAATTGTGACGTAAATTGTTTTCGCGTGTATCCATTGTTTAAACCTTTGTACACTTTAACGCGTATACAATACTGCGTGTATGCACTTTGATTAAAAGCGCACTGACAAGAAAGGGTGGAATATGGAAAAAAATGTTTCCCACTTTTTAGTACATTGGTCTACGGGGGAAACCCGGAAGAGGGCAATATGGCAAATATTGCCCGCTCCGGTGACGGATTCGGAGTATAGCGTGTAAAATACGGCCTTTTATTTGCAGCTAAAAATGCACTATATAGGTAATAATATGCCATATTTTGTCTGGTCGGTTTGCATGCGCGCAAATAATGCAACGCAATACACACATACGGACATGACGTCATAAAGAGGTCAAGTCAAACTTGTGTGATCACAATGAAGTATGGTGGGGGGCTCTATTAACTGAATGTGTTTGGTTAAATGATTTTTATTAAGTTCTAAATCATTTTCTTTGTAGGATATAGATAATTATATTGGATGGCTTTATTTTTATGGAATACCAGAAAATATTACACTCGTTAGGGCCAATATTGCACTCATCTTCAATTCGTGCAACATTTGCCGTAACTCGTGGAATATTCTGTGGTATCCCATTCATATATTCATATATATATTCATACATCATACATCCATATATTTATCAATGCTCCCCACACTTTGAAAGGCGCTTTGCCAGTGCCTTAATAATTAAAAAACGATGTCTAATCCATATATCTACGTGGGAGGAGAGGACCCCCCCCCCCCCCCCCCGTCCACACACCCACATACACGCAGACATGTACTTTGTTTTGAATATTGGAGTGTCATTGTCACACCTATTTTAGAGTTAGGGGAAGTACTGGTTGTCTATTTATGTACCCTTTTCGTTCTTTTTTTTTCTTCTTTTTCCTTCTTTCTCTCTTTCTCTCTCTTCCTCTTTCCTTCATTTTCCAGCTTCTTGTTTCTTTGTTTCTTCATGGTTTTCTGTAAGACATGGATCTGTTGCTTGTACTCTTATTTCCTTTTGTATACTGTTTACGTAGATTTATCATGGAATAATGAGGTATTATATTGTCATGCCTCTTTATTCTCAATGTGTTTTTGAAACATGTGCATTAATATATTTTTCTGTATTCATTCTTATCCATCACGTGCAATTTTCTGATATGTATTTTTATGCTTGAAATTGGGAAATCAAATTGTAAAAATTTTTTTTATCCTTGTTGCATGACAATAAATGAATCATTGAATCATCCAGATCCTCCCGTTTCTCAACTCCAGTGGAGACCTAATACTTAGCCTTTATCTCAAGTTCCAACAATCGTCCATTTGGGGGGAGATGAGGGGAAAGTTGGGCGGGGAGGGGGTGGGGGTGGGATTCTCGTAGGGGTAGTTGTCCTGGAGATTAGTTGTAGGGGGTAGTTCTTCGTTTGGGGTGGGATAGTAATATTTTCATAATACGTGATTTTAGTAACGTACAATTAATTAATAAACGTACATCTAATGACTAGTTCATACAGTGCAAAATGAAGCAGCTCCTAAAAGTTATCATGAAAGAAATACTCATGACATACTTATTCATCCAATGTGACAGGGTCCTTTATAGTACATGTATATGTAATATCTTTGAGACAAAATAGATTTTTCTTTGTTCATATATTTAACTCAGACTACTTTTGAAATGTCGTATTTAGTAGCAAATAATATTAATCTCTAATTAATTTTATCTCTTTTCATATTTGGTTTGTATTTAAGAGAGATTAAATCTACAATTTTCATAAATTTCCACCCAATTTTTTAATTTACTAAAAAAACAAGTGTTGTTGCTTTTATATATCAATATTATGGATTTTGCAAAATTAACTTTGTGCAAATACAATGTAATACAAAGAGGCCACATAAGAATTTGCAGAGGATGGAGCAAAAATTTGTATGATTTTTACAAACATTGCCTCACTTTCTTTTAAACAATAAGTTTTTGTACTCATCTGATTGTGTCTGAAGTAAATAGAGTATCTTTTGGCTGAAATTTTATAAGTCTTTACAAAAATATTACAATTTCTTAAACTAATACTCCTAATAAGATTTTAATTTATGATCAGATAATTATTGATAATGTTATCATTATAATCACACTTTTACTGCTGAAGATTTATGTTTTCTTAATTCCTTTATTTGTTTAGAAAAAAGTTAAATTATTCAACCAACTAAAATGTTAGCTAATGTAGAAAAAAAATACTATTATCAAATATATTTAGTGCTATAATTGAGAGACAGTTGCGTGTGTATATATATATATTTCAAACCTGTATATAACTTTTTTCATACTGTTTTTTCAGAGTTGTTGCTTTTTAATTTTGATTGTATTCAGCTGTTTTTTGTTCTACTGTTCCAACTTGATTCAAGTTTTGGGTCGTGGATTGTGGATAATCAGTACACATTCTTCGCATTTTTATCCTTCGTGGTGCATGTAAATTTCTTCCCTATGAAGTATGAACCTTGTACATGTACGCGTGAGTTGATTGTCAGCTTCTTTATTTATCGAATTCCTTGCAGTCATCTTGTGTAGCGTCTATGCTATGAAAGCTTCATATTCACTGTGAATTTTGGTTTACCGGTCATTTGTCCTGATTAACATACTTAGACTTTGACCTGTCGCATGTGATTTGTGACTCAGCTGTGCCAATCAATCGTGCAATTCACAAAACCACCAAAAAGTAGCACTGTGTGATTTTCAGTTAGAGCCCAATAAAGGTGTTTTGGTTGGCATGGTCAAATTTTCGTTTCGGGTGTTTCCTGAGAGAGTTTACCTTTTTCTAAGTATTTAAAAAAAATTGGAGGCTCAAAATAATCTAAAAGTGGTATTTTTGACAATTTTTTTTTAAGTAGACCTATGTCTCATCTGGATTTTATTGTATAATTTTTCTTGTTTACGAACCTGAATACTTGTCTCATTTTGATCTCCGATAGCTTTAAAACAGAGTAAGTAATTGTATTGAAACTTTTCCACTATGATAAGCCGGATGTGTTTAAATAGTATACCCAGTTTTTGCACAATCTGATAATCCTTTCATAGAAATTTCTATTGAGTTATAATTCTCCTTATGTCACCATTGCACAATACCTCGCAAGTCAGAGTGCTTCAATAGACTGCAAACTTTAAATGCTTATTTCTCACAAGTAACATTCTGTGGGACTGGGCATTCTACTCTTTGTGCAGTGAGTTAGGAACATCCAATTCTAATGAGTTATACATGTATATCATTTTAAAGCTGAGAATCTCCTCTTTCATAAGCAGACCTTAACTAGAAATTCATAGATGGCAACTTTTTTGGTGGTTTTGTGGTGCCTGGTCACAAATGTGCTTCATCCCCTCATTGGTTTGTGAGAGAATTACGTATTTGAAAAGACGTCAAAAGCTTTTTTTAAATTAATACATCTATGAATTGAAATAGAGCTGTCAGTCTCATGCACAAGTTGAAACTGGAAGAGTTTATTGTTTTCTGTTTATGAATAGTTACGTCTTGAAAATATTTCGTCAGGCAGTGGCCAATTATTCAATACTGATGGGTTTCGGATCCGTTAAATGAAGTTTTTTTTGACGAGTTTAAAGGACCTGATCGTTCATCAGATGCATGTGGTTGTGAGTTTTGAAAGTAAAGGATATAAACATAGGTACACATATTTGTGGCTTTAATTTTAATGTTTGTGGCAGGTTGGATACAATACATGCTTCATAGGATATGTGAAAATGATCGTCTGAAGACGTGTTGTCCAAACTGGGTGGCTCTGTTGGCTAATTTCTGTAAGGAAAAATGTTCAAAAGCAATTCTGCAGTGGTCTGTCTTATAAAAGGAAAGATAAACCAGTTTTAAAGAGAACAAAGTAAGAGACTGTATATAAGCTATTCATACTGACAGATACAGATTTGTTTCAGCATAGTGATATGGAGCTTTAGAAAAAAAAATGTTCCTTGATTGAGTATATTATTTTGATGTTTATACTTGTAGCCTGTAAATGTCTATAATTTTATCTTCCTTTATTTTATATCATAAATCCAAATTGCTTCTTGTCAAAGTCATGTTATCTCTATTCAAATAAGCAATAAAAGTCAGTTTCTTTCTGTGTGTTCAAATTTGATTTCTTCAGTATATTTTCTGCTTATTGTCGATGCAGTATTGCTTTCATGGATGTATATAGAATAATTGTCGCTTTTCCTCGTGTATTGTACTCAAAGCATATTATCATAGATGTAGATTTTCTTGCCTACCCAAACGGGACACTGATATTTATGAATGTAGATATTGGTCTTTTTGAAAAAGAAAAAGTTCTTTTTGTATTCATAATAATGCGATTATAGTTGAAGAACATATAACAACAATCTATTATTGTTTAATTCATCATGGGATATATTCCATTTCATTTCTCGTCTGTATCAGCTAATACTTGAATCTCCTATTATATACATGTACATGCGTCTTCTGATTTAATGGGGAAAAAAGCCTGGAAGTGTGGGTTAGATTACATGATGTATTATTTAACAAAAAAATATCAAGAAAGGATGTACAATCTTTTTTTTCTTCTGTTTGTTCCAAAAATATTTAGTCTTATTCCACATGTCAGGATGTACTTGTTGAATTACTCAAAATCCAGATGATGAAAGAACATGAACGATGAACAAAAATGACAAATTGAGTGATTGTTTTTTTAACTGATATGATGAAAGATTAAATAAACTTTAAAAAGGGTCATTAGTACATTTTTATGGATGTGTTCTGATTTTTGGCAAAATCTGTTTCTTCTTGTCATACGAGTTACATTGCTCAATGATTGCTCTTTACTTTGAAAATGTTGCATATTTTCATGTGGCCCAACTACTAGTATGTTTATATCCTGTAGTTGTAGTGTATTAAGTGATATACCATTTTACTTGGATACGAGTTGTAGATTTTATCAAGAAAGTCTTTATAACAGGGTGCCCTTACCTCCTAACTGTGTGTTCAATGTATCTTGTATCAAACTTCTATCCACTGTTTTCTCTAGCTATTTATCCCTCTAAATCTTCTTTCTAAATAAGGCTGTTGTCTGTATCAATTGTTTATAGAGTTTTTACCTTGTATATATAGTGTATAAAGAAAATCAGTTTGTTAATTATCATATATCATTTGTGATAAGTTACGGACTTGAGGAAAACAAGTAGTTTGAAATAAAGTGTTCATATCATATCAAATTTGTGTTGCCAATCTAATATATGCAAGCGTTTCTGATCGTTTCTCATATTAAACAGTGGTAATCAAATTTATTTATATTGGAAATGCACTGGGCAAAATGTGCACAGTAGAGTGAAATGAAATCGAGAAACTTTGCTTTATTTTATTTTTCTCATTAGAAGCACTTGGGATTAATTTGCGTGAATTGCTTCCCAGCCCTTATAAGCTGTAGTAGAGTAAATAAAATGCCAAAGAAACTTGCATGAATATAATGAGTATTCCCCATGGAATTATCAATATGTTTCCATATTCTACTTATATGACACTAATATTATCTGAAGCTACTTATACATATTAAAAACCCTATCTCACGTGTAGTTTATAAGAACGTGCATTTTGCGTATGTGAGTTTAGACTTAAATCAAAGCGTTCATGGCAGCGATTATTCATTGAGCTCAGTACGCTGAAAGCAAGACGAGCCTGTTCGACTTACAGTCATGCGACGATAATTATCGTAGAGATCTTGCATTTTGAGGGGCGCACGGCATGGTTACGACATGTACGGGCTCATACGATTTCTGAGTGCTTTTTATACAAGTTCCCTGCAGTAGTTGTTCTGTCATATAGAGTGATCACACAGATTTTGTAAAAAGGCCGTAGTAGTTATACGATTCTACGACATGCTGATTTTAGTAACCAAACATTTTTTTTTCATTCTCGTTGGTTTGGATGAAATAATTATAATGATCGTTATTATGATGACAAATTTCATATTATAGCGCTTACAGTTAACTGTAAATTTGGGATCATATTTGTATGAAACCGTTTGATATATTTAGTTTCTCTCTCATATATTCTCGTTCCGTAGTTGGTTGAGAACTATCTATTTCATGAATCTTTCTTTTCGCCTATTCTTTCGTCGGTGACGTAGCCGGAAAATGCTGTTGATTTATTTTGTTTTGCCCAGTACCATTATGGTTACTCATATTGGTCATTGTATTTTCACACTGCAATAAAAGTTTCCAGTGTGTTTTACGAATGTGTGCCGTCTCTCGATTTAGTCTCCTTATTTTAGTTGTACTGTCTCAAATGTGATCACATATTCCCCATTTATGTCTCTCTCCCTCTCTTTCTGTCCATTCTCTTTCACTTTTTCTCAAGTTCATTCATGCTATCCCTTACATGCTCTTTCCATGTACTGCTTAACAAAAGAGGACCGACAGTAAGCCCCGAAATTAATTGAAATACCAGTCTAATAGAAAAGAGACTGGGTCGTTCTGGATAGAGAGAGAGAAAGCCCGGAGAGAAAGAGAGACAGAAAGTGGGTATGTGGAAGAGGTGGGCCACTGATTGTGTGTTTGGGTGTTCGTGATAGAAAAAGTTGGTATGTGGAATAGCATGGGTGACTGTGTGATGAGAGCGAGCGAGAGAGAAAGTGGTTATGGGGAAGAGGGTGGGCGATTGTGTATTGTGTGCGTGTGTGCGTGCTTATGTTTGGGTGTTTTGTGACAAGAGAGAAAGAGAGAGGGAGTCGGTATGTGGAAGAGGGTGGGCCAGTGGGTGTGTGTATGTTTTCGTGTGTTTGGGTGTTTGTGTGATAGAGAGAGAGAAACCGGGTATGTAAAATGTGGAAGAGGGTGGGCAATTGTATGTGTGTGTGTGTGTGTGTGTGTGTGTTTGGGTATTTGTATGGCAGAGTGAAAGAGAGAAAGTGGGTATGTTGAAGAGGATGTGCAATTGTATGTGTGTGCGTTTTTGTGTGAAAAAGAAAGGGAGAAAAGTGGGTATGTGGAAGAGAGTGGGTTAGGGTGAGGGAGGGTGTGTGTGTGTGTGTGAGAGAGAGAGGGTGTGTTGGGGTATTTGTATGACAGAGGGAAAGAGAGAGAAGATGGGTATGTTGAAGACAGTGTGCGATGGTGTGTGTTTATGTGTTTCGGTGTTTTTGTGATCGAGATGGAGAGAGGATATTAAGGGGGAAACAACGTAGTTTCAGAAACTCTTATAAGGAGGCGTTTCAAGGGCATGAACGATGAAAGATGAGAAAGAAAAAGACAGAGACGCAGCGAGGATGGGGATATTTTTAAAATACGATTTGGTGTAATAGAGGAGATGAGAAAGAAAAGAGTGTGAAAGGTCGTCTTCAAGATATGAAAGCAAAATAATGTTCCTCATAACAAGTAATTTGGATTTAGAAGAACATATTCTACACTATTAGGCCTACCTCTTCCATAATAGGCCTACTCATCAAACGCAGTAATGCGAATAAGAAAGATTTTTGTTTTTAGGCTAAGTATTTATAACTTTTGTTTGTATTCATAACAGTCCAAGTTTCCATTCCATTCTTAAGGAGGTTTAAACCTACCAATGGTTTAAACTTCCTTTGTGAATACGGGCCAAAATTATGCAACTGTGTGTATTGTATGACGCTGTGTATTCCCAATAATTCTGTTGTTACGCAGCGAATAGACTAAGGTTTATTACCTATATATTAAAAAGACATTTTAGCGGCGCATTAAAAACACATATTTTTGTCCGCTTGATTTGCGCGAGCAATATGAAAGGATATTGCAGAAAACGCTGAATTCCCATAGGCTACAGTACTAAACTTGCCGTGCAATATTTATATAATACTGACTGGCTTGAGGGGGATATCAGAATATATTGCCCGCAACAGAATCATATTGCCCCGAGTCGAAGACGATGGCAATATGGTTCTTTTAAGGGCAATATTTTCGATATCCACCGAAAGTAGAGCCAGTAAATATTATTATTATTACCTAGACTCTATGATCATCTATATGCCTATTTTGTAGCAATTACAAACACGTATGTGTCCTTCTGATTTCAGGTTATTCATACATGTAATCTGGGCCAAGCAATTGTGACGTAAATTGTTTTCGCGCGTATCCATTGTTTAAACGTACCTCTGTACACTTTAACGCGTATACAATACTGCGCGTATGCACTTTGATTAAAAGCGCACTGACAAGAAAGATGGAATATGTATGCCAAAAAGTTGCCCTCTTTTTTAGTACATTGGTCTATGGGGAAAACCCGGAAGAGGGCAATATGGCAAATATTGCCCGCTCCGGTGACGGATTCGGAGTTGCGTGTAAAAAATACGGCTTTTTATTTTGCAGCTAAAAATGCCTTGTATAGGTAATAATTATATAATATTGACTGGCTTGAAGGGGATATCAGAATATATTGCCCACAACAGAATCACATTACCCCGAGTCGAAGACGAGGGCAATATGGTTCTATTATAAAGGGCAATATTTTCGATATTCACCGAAAGTATTATTATTATTACCTGGACTCTATAATCATCTATATGCCTATTTTGTAGCAATTACAAACAAGTCTGTTTGCCTGTCAGTCTTGCTGATTTCAGGTTATTCATACAGATATGTAATCTGGGTCAAGCAATTGTGACGTAAATTGTTTTCGCGTGTATCCATTGTTTAAACCTTTGTACACTTTAACGCGTATACAATACTGCGTGTATGCACTTTAATTAAAAGCGCACTGACAAGAAAGGGTGGAATATGGAAAAAAATGTTTCCCACTTTTTAGTACATTGGTCTACGGGGGAAACCCGGAAGAGGGCAATATGGCAAATATTGCCCGCTCCGGTGACGGATTCGGAGTATAGCGTGTAAAATACGGCCTTTTATTTGCAGCTAAAAATGCACTATATAGGTAATAATATGCCATATTTTGTCTGGTCGGTTTGCATGCGCGCAAATAATGCAACGCATACACACATATGGACATGACGTCATAAAGAGGTCAAGTCAAACTTGTGTGATCACAATGAAGTTTGGTGGGGGGCTCTATTAACTGAATGTGTTTGGTTAAATGATTTTTATTAAGTTCTAAATCATTTTCTTGTAGGATATAGATAATTATATTGGATGGCTTTATTTTTATGGAATACCAGAAAATATTACACTCGTTAGGGCCAATATTGCACTCATCTTCAATTCGTGCAACATTTGCCGTAACTCGTGGAATATTCTGTGGTATCCCATTCATATATTCATATATATATTCATACATCATACATCCATATATTTATCAATGCTCCCCACACTTTGAAAGGCGCTTTGCCAGTGCCTTAATAATTAAAAAACGATGTCTAATCCATATATCTACGTGGGAGGAGAGGACCCCCCCCCCCCCCCCCCGTCCACACACCCACATACACGCAGACATGTACTTTGTTTTGAATATTGGAGTGTCATTGTCACACCTATTTTAGAGTTAGGGGAAGTACTGGTTGTCTATTTATGTACCCTTTTCGTTCTTTTTTTTCTTCTTTTTCCTTTTTCTCTCTCTCTTTCTCTCTCTTCCTCTTTCCTTCATTTTCCAGCTTCTTGTTTCTTTGTTTCTTCATGGTTTTCTGTAAGACATGGATCTGTTGCTTGTACTCTTATTTCCTTTTGTATACTGTTTACGTAGATTTATCATGGAATAATGAGGTATTATATTGTCATGCCTCTTTATTCTCAATGTGTTTTTGAAACATGTGCATTAATATATTTTTCTGTATTCATTCTTATCCATCACGTGCAATTTTCTGATATGTATTTTTATGCTTGAAATTGGGAAATCAAATTGTAACAAATTTTTTTATCCTTGTTGCATGACAATAAATGAATCATTGAATCATCCAGATCCTCCCGTTTCTCAACTCCTGTGGAGACCTAATACTTAGCCTTTATCTCAAGTTCCAACAATCGTCCATTTGGGGGGAGATGAGGGGAAAGTTGGGCGGGGAGGGGGTGGGGGTGGGATTCTCGTAGGGGGTAGTTGTCCTGGAGATTAGTTGTAGGGGGTAGTTCTTCGTTTGGGGTGGGATAGTAATATTTTCATAATACGTGATTTTAGTAACGTACAATTAATTGGCATCTACCATTTTTACAGTGTGCCCCTGTTTATGGGCATGGATGGGAATGAAGACAGTGTGCCCTCCCACGGTTGGGTCTTTCAAATTTCCTCGAGTTAAAATCACCTTTCAGAGCATTTGAGTGCATGTGCTTTAATGGTAATTACTAACTTGCTTAATTTCATTATATTCTTTGAAATCTTTATTTCGGTCTTCCGTATCATAATCAAAAATAATGACAAAAATTATCACCATGTTGATCGATCGTGATCCTATGAATAATAATCATCATGGTCATCCTCCTCCTCCTCCTGATCATATTATTTGATCATGTCATTTATTGAAGGTAAATTATTGCGGGGGGATGATACAAGCCAATCCTACAGCCCCCCCCCCCCCCCCTCCCGCATTATTTGGGGAATATATCACACATCCTCATCCTCCTGGGAACTTGATATCCATGCTTCCATAGCATTTAAAATATAAATTCTACTACTAGAACCGTCATTTATGAACTCCCCTTGAAAAAGAAGTGCAGGGTATACAATCATGTATAATATCGTATCTGGACAGTCAACTACCCCAGGACATCTCTTCCTATGTTCGTTCATATTTTCAGCCTGTTATCTTTTCTTCTGTCCTAAACTTAATATTGCTTTATCTTTTTGCATTTGTTTTCCCTAACTGTTCTTATGTTATTCTTTGTTTTAGTATCATTTTATCTTTATCTTTCCTTTATTTTTCGCTTCATCTTTACTTCTATCCTTCCCTTCGCCTCTCTTTATTTTCTTCTTTCTCTTCTCTTTCTGTCCTTTCTTATGTTATTCTTTGTTTTGATCTTTCTTTATCTTTTCTTGTTGTCTTCTCTTATGCTGTTTTTTGTTTTGATCTTTCTTTGTTCTTCTCTTTCTGTATTTCCATAAATTGTTCTTTGTTCCCTTTCTTTATCTTCTCTTGCTGTCTTTCCCTTATAATGTTATACTTTGTTTTATCCTTCCAGCATTTTGTCTTTTTTCTCCTTATGTATTCCTTTATTTTTTCCTTCTTTCATCTCTTTCATCTTTTGTTGTACCCTACCCCGTGCATTTATTCATTGTTCTCCTTTCATCTGCTCTTTTGATCTTTCCTCTATCTCTTATTCTTAACCCGCATCCTTCAGTTACAAGGCCACTGTTCGACCACTGAGCTATCTCGCCTATCTCTGAGAATTATGGACATGATAGAACAACACCTACTACAGCACCCCCCCCCCCCTCCCCCCCCCCCCCCCCGCCACCCGCACACAGACTATGCCATTTATGAATTGCTTTGACGAAAATTGTCAGTACTATGTGCTTGTACCGAGACAAGATGGGTCGGCCTCATAAGGATGACATTTTCCTTCCTGGCTGCTGCCCAATTCAGTAATATAGGGTTTCCCGTCCAATTTCGCACTTAGTGTATGCAAGAGTATAAATAGCTCATTCAGTTTCCTTATAGGTCATTCAAAAATTCAAACTAACTGTAGTCATTTAAAATCGCCAGAGGGCAGCCACAAATTCGTAATGGGCAGTCAGATTCGCCATAGAGCAAGCAAAAGTGTAAAAATATCATTCAAATTCGCCATAGTGCATTCAAATTAGCACGAAAGAACACGTGACTGAAGATAGAGCATTCAATTTCGCCATAGGGTATTCATGTTCCTAACTAATGCATCCAATTTAGCTCTGTATTCACATGATTTGTAAACAGTAATACATATAAGAATAATTATAATTATGTACATTGTTTGTTAACATTTAAAGATTAAATTCTTTAGGAATGTCCTCTGACATCCTTCAACTCATTTTTGCTTGTCGAGTTTCTGCATTATTTATGTTTGAAAGGTCTGTTTGCGCAACATTTAACACTTTATTGTTAACGTTCTATTCTATCTGTGAGATCTTTTTCAAACATTCTTTGCGCGTTCTCCCAGCGTTACATGGCCCGCTGTCTGGCCCGTGAAATCATCAATGGCTGAAAAAGAGACTGAGTTTTGATCTTTGAACTTTAACATTCTGATGAAAAGATTCTTTTACATGATGAAAGTCTTAATATGAGATAAAAATAGAAAAAGTAAATATGTTTAACCATTATAATTATGAAAGAAAAAAATCTTAATATCGTACACATCCTATGACTTATGTCTCTATGTAATTGATGAGATGATGCAAAATAACACAAGACAGTACACATTATGAAAGAAAATTTATAGAGATAAAAAGGCACATGAAATAACATATAAACATACAAAATTTTCTTAAATTTACCAATTAGCCCAAAAAGGAGCACGACAGTAAGCTGATACAGTTGCTTTTGTCCGCTCCTTGGGCCATGTGATGAATATGAAAAGAACGAACCCCCCCCCCCCCAGCTTATGAAAAAGCAAGTGAAAAAAAAATACATGTGCTAAATTGGATACACAAATAATTGTATAACTGGATGCCCAATGACGAAATTGAATGATCTAACTGAGCTCGAGGGGGTTTCACGGGCGAACTTGGTTTCACTGTGTATGAATTTGTATGACAATTGGCGAATGTGGTTGCCCTAAAGCGAATACGAATGGCAATTGACCATCTTGGCTGCACTATAGCGAATTTGAATGGCGATTGGTGGTGTTGGCTGCCCTATCCGCGAAATTGAATGACCTATTTACTTTTTCTCATGCACGTACTATGGGCAAAATTGAATGGCCTATCTTTACTTGTGCATGCACTATTTTCTGGTTCCATTTTACCATTAATTTTTGATTTGTCATGTTTATCATGTGTAAAATGTTATACCGTTATTTTGTAATACATGTATGTTCTTCTTGTTGGTAAATAAATAAATCAATCAATCAGTCAATCAATCAATCATCAAGTGCGAAATTGGACGGGAAAACCTATATTAATATTCGTATCATTTTGTTTATGTATTCTGCTGTTATTATGAATTTTACTGAATGAAATAAACTGAACTGAACTGAACCGAATAGCGCAACGTCATCGGACTGATGGGGGGGGGGGGGGGGGGGCGTGACACAGGCGTAGCCAGGATTTTCAATATGGGGCGTTTGTGAGCCCGCGAAGTGTGCCAATTTGGTGATGAGCACTCTTTGCGTGCTCCCCAGGGGGATGGAAGCAGGGAGGGGGAGTTTTCCCCATAGAGTTGTTAGGGGTATGTAACTGTATGGTTTTCCCCCTCCCGCGCGAAGTGCGAAAGCTCTGACGTTTTATAGCAAATCTGAGATAAAGATAATGGCTCGTCGCAATACTGCACTGTATGTAACAGGGGTGGGTGCATGGAGAGGGGGGGGGGGGGGGGGGGTCCCTATGACGTTTTGTAGCAACTTTGAGAAAAAGATAAAGGCTCGTAGCAAACAGTTCTTTTTAGGCGGAAAGTTATAGGCATAGTTCGACGCCCAGACTACTTTACAATTTGTCCCCTTGCCACGTGAAACGCGAAACCTGTGACGTTTTATAGCAAAGAAAAAGATAGCGGCTCGTACATGTAGCACCTTCTTTTAGGCGGACAGTGAGTTAGAATCACTGCTTTTCAATTATTGGACGCAATGCTGCACTGTGTGTATCAGGGGTTAGATGCATGGATGGGGAGTTACTTCCCCCACCACGCGGGAATCGCGAAAAATTACGCAAATTTCGTAGCGCCTTTTTAGGCTTTTATCTTTCTCTTCCTCCTCTTCATCCGCTTTTTCGCTCTCGCCTGTTTTTAAGGGGTGTATTTGTTTCATCGCCCGTCCCCGTATTGCTTCGACACAGCCGTGGGGTGTCGTCCATCCAAACTCCCCCCCCCCCCCAATTCTCTGACAAGCAAAAAATAAAAATAAAAGGTCCTCATCATTTTAGTCTCTTTCATTTTCAGTCCAAAATTCTATGACAAGGAAAAAAAAGAAAAAAAGAAAAAGGTCCTCAGCATTTTACTCTCTTTCATTTTCAGTCAAAAATTCTCTGACAAGCAAAAAAAAAAAAAAAAAGGTCCTCAGCATTTTAGTGTCTCTCCTTTTCAGTACAAAATTCTCTGACAAGCACAAAAAAGGGCTTTTTTTGGCCGGGGGGGGGGGGGGGACACATGCCCCCTCCCCGATCCACCACTGTAGTGTATAAAGAAAAGCAGTTGGTAATTATCATATATCATTTGTGATAAGTGTTGTCAAGCTAATATATGCAAGCGTTTCTGAGCGTTTTTTTTTTTTATAATAAACAGTGGAAACGAAATTTATTTATCTTGGAAATGCACTGGGCAATATGTGCATAGTATATTGAAATGAAATCGAGAAACTGTAGCGTTCAATATTTAGCTTTTGCTTTAATTATTTTCATTTGGATTACAAGCGCTTTGGATTATTTTGCGTGAATTGCTTCACAGCCCGTACACTAAGCTGTAGCAGATTAAATTAAATGCCAAAGAAACTTGCATGAATATAATGAGTATCTCATTAAAACTTACCCTGTAGAATTATCAATATGTTTCCATATTCTACTCAGATGACACTAATATTATCTGCAGCTACTTATACATATCAAAACCCGATCTGACGTGTAGTAACAAGGTACAAGCAAAGGAGTAAATATAGCGTATAATAATGTGCATTTTGCGTTTGTGAGTTTAGACTTTAATCATAGCGTTCATGGCGATTGTTCACTGAACTCATCAGTTCGCTGAAAGCAAGATCCTTTATCACCTCGAACGACTGAACACTACACAAGCCTGTTCCACTTACAGTCATGCGACGATATCATGGAGATCTTTGAGGGGCGCACACACTCTTGCAGCCACACGTACTTTGATTAAAGACTTTTGTTTTTACTAGGTTTTCGCCTTAATTGTATTACTTCAAGTCGTAGTCTATTTGCTGTTATTTCAAGCTTCTGATGTCAGAATTGTTCTAATTCTTCTCTCAATAATACTACCTTTTTTTCTTTTTTATTTTACTCTGTTTTATTCTGTCCAAAAAGTCTTTCTAACCTATCTCAAAATCAAGGTTCTTTTCTACACGTTCTGTTTTCTTTTTCTGTCGTATTGCATACATAATTGTCGTTGCTCTGAACTTCATAAACAGCGTACAAAAACACAACAAACAACTGGTGATTGATAATCAATTTAAGATTTTCTTTACTGACATTTTCAAATTGTTTACATTCAAGACAGTTAATATCAAGGTACTCAAAAGTAACCCTTTTTTTACCTTCTCCTTAATGAGATCAACAAATTCAGATTTAGTTTTAAAAAAAAAAAGTTGCCGAACACACTGTCTAAACTGATCACTGATTGATCAGTGCGATAACTAACCAATTACTTATATCGGGAAGAGAGACCCGGGGCTTACAGCTATTGAGTTCGCTTTCCCCTCCTAGGAACAGGTGACGCCAAATACTTAATAGTAATAATAATAATAACTAAAATCAACTTCACATTTCTTGACCAAAGAAAAAAATATCTGAAGAAATTAAAAAGTAGTCCAATCTACTTTGATTCAATGGCGTAGGTTGTTGCCAGGTATGGGATTATGTACCAGGTTGAAGTTGACGCCATGGATCCACTATTAGATTTAAACCCTTTTTTTTTCAAAGACCTTTCCCTTGCATTTCTGTTATTAAGTCGAGGGTCATTAAGAGCTACTGTCTGAGAGAATCAGGCAGGGTTTGGAAGATGTGGATCAGCAAATTGGACTCATATTTTTTAAAAAGTTTAATCAATTCTTTTGAAGCATTTTCAAAAATAGCTATGAAACCACTCCAGCATTCCTATCTATGATTTTACCACCTCACTCTAAAATGCGCCCTCTGTAGCCTATTTTTACACTTTTAATTCACGAAAAACGCACTATTTTACGTAAATGTTTCACCTAGGTAAAATAACCCAATCTTTTTGAAATTTTAGCCACAAACTATCTTTACGTTGTTGGTTCTTCTGATATAAAATTGAATAATAAATTATTAGACTAAATGGTGATATATTTACTTGGAAAGTTCTAATTTTCGATTTTTGAGAAATTAAAAAAAAAAAAATGCAATTTTACGGTAAGTTCAATAGAGTATAACAAAAACGGCTCAACATTTTATGAGCTAATATTTGGTCAGGAGGTGTGTTAACGTGTCCACTTTTGATTGGTGATTTCAAAAGTGTGAAGTGTCTTTTATGCACTTTTTTATCCACATGTCTGTTATAAACTACCATTTTTTAACTTCTGACAAATTTCTAAAAAAGTGTTTTTCAATGCTAAGATTGACAAACAAATAATACGTGATCCACTGCTTTTTCAAATCATACTTGGGCATGTTGGGCCATCATAGCGCTATGTTCGATATCTGAATTTGGGTATTTGTTTTGATTTATGTCAAAGTATACTTACAGTATGCCAATTTTTGCATTTTTGAAAATTTGCAAGAAAAAGACAATAACTTCATTCGTCTTAGGTTAATACCAATGACGAAACCTATTTTTATCAATACTTGAAAAGTATACTTCAAAAGTAATGTGTACTTGTTATGTAAAGATACACCCAAGATATGCCACGTTTCATATTCCAAGAGTAATGTGCACTTGTTATGTAAAGATACACCCAAGATATGCCATGTTTCATATTTGGGGGGGGGGGGGGATGAAATAAAAAAAAAAAACGTTAACTGAAACCTAACTTCATATCTCGCTAATATTTTCAATCATTCGGTCGCATAGTACCTCGATGGTGCAAATTTCAATATCCTATTTCGAGAGTGTGGCGCAGTGTGTGTTTAATATAAAAATAAACCTTAAAAATCATCAATTTTCCCCCTTTTTGAAAAAAATTTAAGAAAAAAAAAATAAAACGTTGATTTAATCTAAAATTCATCTCAAGCCAAAAGCAATGACTGACGCGTTTTTTTTTTGTTTTTTTTTTAATTAATCTGCACAATGCTACTTCCAATACCTCACCTGATTTCAAGATGGTGGAGTAATTTGTACCTTGTTAAAATATTCCTATGTAAAATGTTCTTAAAATATGCCAGTTTTAACATTTTTGGATTACGTAATTAAATATCATAATTGATAGGATTGAAGTAAATTGAATACAACATAAATCATAAATCATAAAGAAAGTAAATGTGAGAAAATTACAATGCCCCGACCGGGATTCGAACCCGGGACCCTGGATTACATCACCAGTGCTCTACCAACTGAGCTATTCGGGCTCCCGTCGAAGCAAAGTAACAATCTCACATATAGCCCCTCTCTTTCCATAGAGCGTAGGGGGGACATCCATACCAATTCCATGCGTACGCTATATAATGGCCTACCAATGAGACAGGTCTTCACAGTGTTCACATTTTTAATTTTTGAATTAATAACAGAGAATCAAGTTTTAAGCCCTGATAACTCACTAAATTCCAGTATCAATGATCTCATGTTAACTAATCTAGGAATTTCCTGGTCACAGGATGCCCTAAAAATTACTAATTTTAATGTTTTATTCTTTTAAGAATTGAGTAATCATCTCTATCTATGTGAAGATGTGCATGCCAGTGTTCACATTTTTAACAAAAAGTTCAACCTATTAATTATCAACCCACATTAAACCACCACATTGATTTACCCAATGCCTGGTCATAGAGTGCCTTCGTAATTTAACTTTTGATACTGAATTATGATGCGCATCTTATATAATCAAGAGTGTCACGTTGTCATATTTACATGCACCAATATGAGAAATTAAAAAAAAAGTAATATAGTCTTAACCCTATTCCACAAACATGTGCACAATTGGACAGAAAGCATAATTAATGCAAAGGTGAAAATTAATGCATTTCCAGTGGACGATGGTAAGATTTAAATGGTTGCATGTCGTTTATCCAGTCATTATAATTCCAAAGGTTCGTTGATCCAAAACTTCCGAAAGTTTGAAGTTTTGTAATTACAGAAATAGAGTGGGGTTCCCTATTCCGTTAGTGAAACAAAACCCTAATATCATTATCCACAAGTACGAACATTGGGATAAAAAAAACGTCAAATTTTAAACTAAAGGGATAGAAATCATTTATCGGACCAGAGGCCTGTAACATAAGGAGATGCAATCAATTGTACGATCAATTGTAACTCTTCAGTACATGGTTTGCCATAGACTTACGATTAATATCAATCGTAAGATTGATTGTATCTCTGTGTGTTACAGGCCCCAGAAAATATATAATAATAATAATAATACATGTGACTTGTATAGCGCACTTTTCCATCCTGATTAGATGCTCAAGGCGCAAATACACATGTAGCAATAAGATAAAGTAACAAGAAACGTGTACTTGGACAGACGGCTTTTGCATTACGTGTTGGAAACGGTAAACGTTTAGTATGGATTTACCCAACCAAAAAAGTCAATTCCCCCTGAAACTTTTTAATAATCTCGAGAAATATTTCTGTTCATTCAAACAGCAAAGTATTCAGATTTTTGTCTTAACCCACATTTTGACTGGTTATGCGTGAACAATCGATTGTGCTGTGAATGGAATTATGTTTGTTGTTCCCGTTGGTACAAGAAAAAAGTAGCACTTTGGGTTTCATAAGGTTCATGTACATACTATTTTCAATTCTTTTCATCTTTTTGCTAAGACACATAATTTGTCATGGAATTTCATGAAACTGCGTTTAAAATCACAATTTTTAACAATTTGTCAAAAGTGCGTAGAAAAAAGAAGAATTTTGAATGAACGTCTCAATTAAAGGGGTGGACACAAACAAAAATAAACCATTTAGAAGCATAGGGGAAATTCTTAATCGAATTATCGTACATGTTTCATATTGAAAATGTAAATCATTCAAGCAACAGCCATGCAAAAAAAAAAGAAAGATGGAAACAAGATTCAAAAATCAGGGTCCTCCATTGAAAATAGCGATGCATACCGGACATCTAACTTCCGAGTTTTCAGAATATTCAGCAGTACTGCTATGAACATCAGATAATTAATTAATTTGTTGGATTTTTTCAGAGAGAATTTAAAATGATACCAATTGTGCAGCTAATATTCTGTAACAATAACAATATGGTTTCGATTAAACTCGAAAAAAGGGGAAAAAGAACTCATTGTAAATAGAAAATATTCTTTTGACGATAGCAGGATTTCAGTTACAAATTTACATAACCAATGATAGGATAAACAAGTCAAAGGATTCTCTAATGATTCTAAATAAAATGATCATAATTAAGTAATTTGAGAAACATTTTCAAACTCGACTTTCTAATTTTTGTGGTTTATGCAACCTAAACATAATGATAAAATAAAGAAGAATTGCGTATTCCTAATTTTGTTGACCTAATTTATTCAAATGTCTCTAGCTTAGTCCATTACCCAAAATATTGAAAGAGACAAATACACATTATTTCATATCTCTTGCACACTTCTTTACAAATGACTTTCTATATTATGAATACATGGGACAATGTTTCCCTTGGCTTCGTCCATTGGGTACTCTAGGTCCGTTTACATTTCCAAAGTTGCGCAAATGTGAAGGGGTACCATTCAATAATCTTTCAGACAATAAATATATATATTTCCTTTTTTTACAAATAGTTCAATTGCTTTCGATATTCATAAATTTACAAGAAATGTATACACCTCAGTCGAAAACGACACTTTTTCAGCTTTTCGCGGATATGACTTATTTTAAGCGAGTGGTGACAAAAAACGTAAAAGCCACTCCACGGATTTGAAACCTGGAATGGATTAACCTAGATATGGCCCACATTTAATGGCAAAACCAAGGCACTTTTCAATTTTCTTGAAAATGGGAAAATTGGCATCACCCCTATAGTAATAATGGAATGATCCAACAATCTATTTTTAATACTGTCTTTACATATCTTAATCAGAAGGATAGAAGGAGAAATTCTGCAAGCTTCGTTTAAATGGCATAATCAATACATTTTTATTTTGAATAAGAATTCATACATATAACTATAGGGTCTACATGGGACCATTTTCTCCTTAGAGTCGTACATGTACAAAGGTGAGCCAACGTAAAGAAATAACATAAATAACCTTTCAGACGATTAAACCTTTTTACAGTAGTTCCATTGGTTTTCAGTAGAATATTCATAAGTTTACAAGAAATGTACCACTCGTTCAAAAACTACATTTTCCAGTTTTTTTGCCGGAATGACCTATTTCAAGCGGCTTGGGACAAAAAAGTAAAAGACACTCCACAAATTTGAAACCTGGAATGGATTGACCCAGGTTTGGCCCACATCCATTGACAAAACTATATTTTAAAAAGTTGGGCCATTTCAGATACATCACTTCCAAAAATGATCCAAAATGGACATTTTTCAGTTTTCTTTAAAATGGGAAAATATGGCATCACCCTTATAGTAATAATGGAATGGTCCAACACTTTATTTTAAATATTGTCTATACAAATTGTAAGAATAGGATAAGAGAAATCCTGTAAGTTTCGTTTGAATGGTATAATCCTAATTGTATTTTTACTCTGTATGAAAATTGCACTAAATTTCAAAATTCAACTCCTTGATAGGTACCAAAATGGGCTATTTTTAGGGGGTAGGGATAACTATGAATGGAATCATGAACATAAATCTTTATCTACATTTTCGTAGGATATATCCTGCATTTACCACAACTTCAAGATATAAGAAAAATCCGCCGACCCCCATCTTCCGACTTTTTTTTTCAAATCTGTCTGATTCTCTCAGACAGTAAGTAGCTCTTAAAAGTATCGAACTCCATGCTCCGTACTAAGTTCAAATTACCACAAATAATATTTCTAAGGATCATCGTTATCCAAAAAATATATTTTCTATACATCTAAAATATTCAGTAGTTCCATATTAGAAATGGTCAAAAATCTTGCAATAATGAATTAATGAAACATAAATCCGTAATTGTTCATGTTTTATGTCAAAATGTGTACGTCCTCGGGACAGAAGAGTCAGTCGGTTATTAACATCCCATCTGATGCCTTCTGATGCAATCTCGTCGGTTATACGATAGCTTCTTCATATTTCTACAATTATTTTTGTTTTTCTCATGAAATTAATATCATCACTTCTTGTTAGTATCAAAACCTTCCAATATCATGATGAAATGCTCTTGAATTTCGTGATTTCAATATGACATGTACATAACAATATTAAAGATATAGATTTAGTTCCGTTCCAACACAAAGTTACATTCTTTAAACTGTTGTGAAAATCTCAAAGATTATAAATTATTCTATTTTTCAATATGTATATGAAATTAATTATGGACCCACTGTGCCTCTGTGTAAGGGAATAATTTACTTTTTAAAAGTCCATGTGCCTCATATATATATATATATATATATTAATATATTTTAATATATTTTAAATTACGGATATTTCCATTCACACAATCCACACACTTTAGCGAACCAACGAATATTGTGTAATCATTCATGCACGTCATTCCTTCCTTGATTTTCACTCACCCTATGAAGTTTAAGAATAACGAGACAATTATGCATAAAATGAAGAAAGAGGTGTATCAGTCAAGAATTTCTCTAATGACCATCATATAGTGCAAACTAACCGACAATATTTGTGAAGAAATAACCATTCATTATAAAATTATTTACATAAACAGTATGGGGGATCTAACATGATTAAGTATTATGCATTACGATGCTGATGATAATTCAATAACTTAATTTTTTTGTAATTATTCTGAAGTACTACTATTATGCAGAAGAGATAATAGTGATCCTTTGTACTTTAAAGAGGATAAAGATTAAATTAAGAATTCATTGGAACCATTACCCGCACTTATGTAAATCTGGTACCCGGTTGTTGGTGATAGAGCACGGCTTATGGACAGCAAAAAACAGTTAAAAAACACTTGACTGGAAATATGAAGATCGTGGGTTCAATCCCCAGAACAGCACTTATGCAACTGAGCAAGGCATTTTATCTACATTGCTATTTTATCGCACAATAAATAAATGGTGTCTATCGTATCAATTTGTGTGTGAGTGCGTTTCCTAAAAATTTAACAAAATCTCTACAAGCGTTGTTTATGTAGAAAATAAACAGGAAATCGTTCTGGTAGTTCAGACCTCATCGATGTATGGTAATAAGCCTCCGTCACAGATATCGTCTCGGTGCAATTGCTCGGAAACCGATTTTTTTTTCAGTACAGAGCTCAACGATATTTTCTGAGAGTCAATCGGTTTTCGTTCCTTGTAGGTGAAGTCATTTCAAAACAGTCATGTAAGTAGTGTTCGTCGTGCTAGAATGACAGAACCCCGCTGATTGCATCTGCCAGGACTGGTGTGACCACTTTTATCGTTATCGTTAAAGGTACATTTATGTGCGCATACATTATCGTTATCGTTATCGGACAAAGGTGACGACCCCTTTATTTTGTAAATAATGTATGTACGATGTACTTAAAGTTACAAGAAGGAAAGCAAACAAAACTTGCTCACAAGCAAAGAATGTTTTTTTCTTTTATGTATAAACTATGTTAGATATTATAAATGGACAGTTGCAAAATAAATATGTCGAATAAAAAAAATGTGAAAAAAAAAATAACTTACCTCATCACAAAAGTAGGATCGCTTATCGACGTAAAGGTCAGACAGGGCTTTGGATGTGACGTTTTGAAACATTCCAGTGGGGGTGAAATGCATCTTGAAATGTTTGCCTGCATCGTGATATCAAGTAGAGGAGTTCGATGAAAGTAATCGTGTTTAATACATCGTGTCCCCGAACTCATGGGATCAATATATTTCACTATCGAATCATTTCAATATTTTGAATGCGTAAACATGTACACTCACACACACGCACACACCCTCACACACATTGATTTCTGGGGAACTTCATTGTTTTCTCCTATTGTATTTTGTACCCCGCAAGCACTTCTCCTTTTGTACTGTGGAATAATACAACCATAATACAGCAGGTTCTCCAAAAATCTTTGGAAATGGAATATCATGTTAAATATTTACATTGAGGCCTGGGGATATTGATACATTAGCACCTCGCTGTGATCAACATTCATAACAGTCATTAGGGTAAAGTTATAACAATGTATCAGTAGAGAACAACATATTTCTGTTCGTCCCAATGAGTTTGTTACAACAAGATTACACTATGCCATGAAAATTGATCGCCTTGAATTGGGACATCTCATTAGGCTGACAGCCCATGAGACCGATAGCCCATAAGAATGACAATGTCAGTCTAGTGAAGCCTCAGTGAAGTTGACAGAAGGCCTGGTAGACTGACAAGTCGGTCTTGTGGACCCTCTGACAACCTTTCAGAAGGCCTGCCAGACCGATGATGACAATCTGGTAGGTTGTCGGTCTTGTGGGCCATTGGTTCATGGGCTGTCGGTCTTGTGTGATGATCAGTCTAGAATATGGATCATTTTGCATACTTGTTTCCTTCGTGGCTATGCGAACCTCACTACAGTTACACACCTATTGTAGAGACCTTTGTTGAAATCTAGTTACAAAAGTAAAATTAAACAGGTTAAACAGTGAGAGGATTGCTCTTATGTCTGCTTCCAACATGAAGCGAATGGTGTGTTGAGTGTCTATTTCCTGACACATTCTCTTTATGCATTTAGCATGATTCAGGGGCACACAGTGACATGCCCATTGTGCATAATTTCTTTCTTTTCCAGTGGTATCAGAGTATAAACCTGAAAACAGCCATCTCTTTATTTTGGGACATGTTGGCTAATAATTGCTTCAGCTGCATTGTGACTACTGCTGGGCAGACATGAGTGAAGGAAAGATTCATCAAGGGCAAGGACATGCCCCAAATCATATATAATGTATGCTTTACATGTGAAATGGTCCATGTTTAAGTGATAAAGGTTTGTAACATGTAACATGTTCTCCATTGAAATGTGATTTTGACTTCATTCAGTTTTGCTGTGACTCTTTGGCTACAGATGTAGGAGAAATGGAATTGTATTATTGTGAATGTCTATTCAGTAGCAATGAATTCCTGTACATGTTGACAAAATGCAATTTGCCTCTTTTTTTCTTTTAAATTTATCAATTGATGGCTTTTTTTCCTTGTCCATCTTCCTAATACCTCAATCACACTAATAAGACCGACACAAGACCAAGAGCAAATTGTGGCTGAAATTGAATTACCCTGGATGGCAAAGAACTGGTCGGTTTGGTGGTGTGATGGAGGTAATAGGATGAGTGGGTGTAACCTGTGCCCCCCCCCCCCCCGAATCCCTAGGAAATGTGTTAAAGACAACTTGCATGTTGTATTCAGCACCTGTTGCTGCCAAGAAATATTATGTTCAGATACATTATTTCAAATGTTGACGCATCCTTTGCCACTGATAATATCCTTCTTCAAAATTCTCTGCCCTCTGCCAACCATATAGGGCCAGATAATGGTCGAACCAGTTAATTTCTGTTGTATTGTAATTTGAATATACCCTTATTGAAACAAAAATGAACTTTGTCCTTTAATTTGCATTTCCTTTTCTTGTGAAGGGTCAGAAAGGGGAGGGAATAAGGGAGAGAAGGAGAAATGGCGAGGTTCCCCCCAAAAAAAATCAAGCCATTGACAGAAAGGAAGGAAAGGATAAAGAAACAAACCATGAGAGAGGATGAGGGAGAACACAGTGATGGGGATATTGAGGGAGAGGGGATCGTAGTGAAGAGTGAACACAATGCCAAAGTGAATTTTGAAATATTACTAGGCCAAGTGGCGTACCCAGGATTTGTTAAAGGGGGGTGTATATATCAGTTTTGGGGTTTTTTTACTCCAAGAAATCTCAGACAAGCCAAACAAAAAGAGAAAAAAGTAACATTATTTGGGGAGTATTTTTACTCAAAAATTATCCAACAAGAGTTTAAAAAAAGTTATCAGGAATTCTAAAGGGGGGGGGGGGGGTTAACATCCAAGAGGTGTGTTCTACTACCAATAACAACAAAAGGGGCGTCTTTGACCATCTAAAAACACCCTATTTTTCAAAATGGGGAGGGGGGTGGACACCCCCTCGGTAAGTGCATGGGTAGGCCTACTTTATTGCATTGGTCCTTCATTTCATGTATTCTGCATCTACGTGTATTTATTTCCAACTAAACCGGAGTTATAACTAAAAAACACTTGTGATAACATCGTGATTCGATGGAAGCCTGTGAACATGTTAGATAAATAAAGGACATGTGTGTAGAAAGAGAGAGAGAAGGAGAGAGAAAGAGAGGGGGAGGGCGAGGCGTTTGTAGACAGAAATTGATGTCCATGCATGTGAGCAGGTAATACCAAGAATACCATGGAGGTAGTACAAGCCTGCTTGCCTAGTACGTTTCGTCTGTATTTTTATATGTATGTCCTGAACTTATATGTAACTCTATTTTTTGTGCATAGCGCTCGGAGCCAGGAATGGCACGTGATGTGTATAGTATGCGGATAGGGCTCTGTGTAGTGCACGTCATGCAACGCTTTGAAGCCAAGAAAGGTAAATCCAAGGATAAACCCAAGTCGGGTAAGAAGGCTCAGCCCTCTCTTCCCCCCGACTCTCAATCTGAGTTGCTCAGATTAATGAGACTCTTTGCTGAGCAGCATGGTTGGGATACTAATCCCCCGACGCTGCCGGCTACTGTCCCCTACTCTTCCCGTGCCTGCGGCTCTCGGAGCCCCGCCGGGGGAGGAGTCTGTCACTGGTCCGTGGGCATATCCACCCCCATGGGATTTTCCCCACCGGACTACTTCTCCCGAATTTGATTCTGTCTCGCAGGTTTCTACCCCGTCTGTTTCAGAATCTCAGGCCGGCTACGACCCCCAGCCTTGTCAGGCTATGGCGGCAGATGCCAAGGCCCTGTTAGAGAACTATATGCCAGAAATTTTCCCCCAAGTCCAGTCGGACAGTGATCAGCCATCGCTGTTATTCAGACAGCATGGCCCGTCTCCTGGTATTCCTCTTACAGAGGACTTCAAACAGGAGTATGGGGATAGGGAGGCACTCGCCGATGCGGGTCGGGCTACCCAACGTGCCTTCTCTTTCTATCCGCAGGATACCCAGGGCTTCTTTTCTGCCAAGGGTTTATCCCAGGAAATTATTGGTATGGGGCAACGTCTGAATGTTAATTTCAAGTCTCAGTCCTATAGATCCGCCCAGAAGCCCCTAGTGAACTTTGAAACCAAAGTCAGGTCGGGCTTAAGACTATCGGCGTACTTGGGTTCACTGTTACGCCTTCGGGCAAGATCAGTTGAACTGAATGTGACCGAGGAGGACTCCAATTTGTTGGATGAACTCCTGCTTTTGTTAGCTGGACTTCAGTGGTCTCAGCTCTCATCAGCGGCGATTGACATTACACATCGACGCCGCAATTTGGCGCTCTCCACACTGGGAGTGCTAGAGAAATATGGGGCGCCAAGTGTAGCATGACTGATTGTGTTACGAACTTCACAAAGTGATTTCGTTACGAAATGAACTTCACAAAGTGATTTCGTTACGAACTCAACTTCACAAAGTGATTTCGTTACGAAATCAACTTCACAAAGTGATTTCGTAACGAAATGAACTTCACAAAGTGATTTCGTAACGAAATGAACTTCACAAAGTGATTTCGTTACGAAATCAACTTCACAAAGTGATTTCGTTACGAAATCAACTTCACAAAGTGATTTCGTTACGAAATCAACTTCACAAAGTGATTTCGTTACGAAATCAACTACTGCACTTGATTTCGTATCCGAAATAAAGAAACGATACTTCTGGCGATACTTTACCTTGACATACCACCACCGATATGGAGGCCTAGATTTGGCCACTGACCGCGCGGGCATGCATACACGTACGTACACGTAAACTGGATGTGTTCGGATGAATAGTTTGAGGAGGTAGGCCTATAGTCGGTAGTAGAAGGTAAGAAACTTGGAGAAACCTTAATGTTTGGACTAGTTTTGACTGCATATTTTAATATAACTTTACGATGAATTTTGAGAATATTATATACAGAATGGTTCGGTATTCAAATTTACTTCTTTTTAAAACTATTTTATAGAATATTTGACTGGAATACGTTTAGTAGGGTATCTAAGAGGGGTATCCGTGCACCCCCCCCCCCCCCCAAGGACTAAACGAAACCAACTTTTTTAACTTGTTCATAATATGCTTAAAAACATTCAAGATGTTAACAAGAAAAAAAAGTGGCCCCGAATAGGGAAAATCAAGGGGGCGTCAAGGTGGTCAAAAAATGCCCTTTTCAAATTTTGTTGAGAGGTCCTTTTGCACTACCGTCACATTTTGACCTGTAACTTTCTGTATGGTCATCAGATTAGTATGAAAATTGGTAGCGTTCTTGCCAGTACTGTTCTACACATTTTGATATAAAAAATATATCCATATCAAAATGTATGTTGCCATGGCAACAGTTATCATGAATGAAAATCTAACTAGAATAGAAGAATTTCATATTTTTTTCAAAGAAAATTGCTTAGACATGAAAACAATCACTTCAGTATGAGTTTGATGCAATATTCATGGTGTTTAATGACATTTCCTATCACTTTGAAACATACACAACATATATTGATAAAAGGAACTCAATTGCATATTGGCATAGTAGTATGTTATGCGTATTACAAACCTATTGTTTTCGCGTATTTTTCAAGATTTCGCAGTCTTTATGCATTAAGAATACGGACAGCTTCATTTTAACCTGCAACCCTGTTTTGTGATAATCTGATTATAATAAAGCTTGATGTTGATGTGTGTACCGATATGTCACTCATTTTGACACATGTTATAATATCTGTTGTCATGACAACCATTGTTATAACTGGTAAACTCACCCCCCCTTTTTTTTTGCGTTTAGAATTACCAAGAAGGACGTATTACGGTATCTAAGAGGGGTATCCGTGCACCCCCATGACTAAACGAAACCGACTGTTTTAACTTCTTCATAGTATGCTTAAAACATCAAGATGTTCACAAGAAAAAAAAAGTGGCCCCTCTTAGGGAAAATCAAGGGGGCGTAAAGATGGTCAAAATTTTTTGAGAGGTCCTTTTGTACTACCGTCACATTTTGACCTGTAACTTTCTGTATGGTCATCAGATTGGTATGAAAATTGGTAGCGTTCTTGCCAGTACTGTTCTACACATTTTGATATAAAAAAATATATCCATGTCAAAATGTGTGTTGTCATGGCAACAGTTATCATGAATGAAAATCTAAGTAGAATAGAAGAATTTCATATTTTTTTTCAAAGAAAATTGCTTAGACATGAAAACAATCACTTCAGTATGAGTTTGATACAATATTCGTGGTGTTTAATGACATTCCCCCCCCCCCCCTCTCTCTCTCTCGCTTCCTGGGTGTGCTGGTGCATATCTTGACAATTCATATGCATTGGTCTCTACATTGGTCTCTACCACCTTCCCTTATCCCGAATTCTATCATTTCTCAAATTTGGACTTGTTGCTATTACCCATTGACCTGAAGAATAAGTAGCCAACATCTGCACCAGCACACCAAGGAAGCAAGAGAGAGAGAGAGGGGGGGGGGGGGGGGGAGAGGGGAGGGGGTAATGTCCTCTTTACCCTTAACTATCCCATCCACCCAACAAAGTCCTAACCTATCTCACCTCCCCTACAACATATACCATCACCCCATCCTGACTGGGAGTCAGGATTGGGTGATGGTACATGTAATACCCCCATCACACCAAACTAGTTCTCACTACGTTCTGCCGAACGGGCTCAAACTGTGTGCGAACTGTTTACGGTCTTTTTACGAACTTCATGGACGGGCTTGGACGAGAAGGGTGCTCCAGAACTTTGAGCCTGCTCAAAATTTTCTGGCGGCCATCCCGTTCTGCAATTAGACGGAGTGACAACGTACTTAAAACGAGATGGACGTACTACGAACGGAATTGCCGTACTTCGATCCTACTAGGGACGTGTTTCGACGTGGTGCAGTCGTGCATCAATTGCAGTACGTGTGCACACCGACCGGGTCCGTTTGTACCTGGTTCATCCCGTTCGCAGACAGACCCGACTCGACCGCATTATGTCCTTAGCCAGTCGTTATTCCGTGCAAATACGTTCAAAACAAAATAAAATTTCTGAAGGAGTTGGCAACACGTTTCTACACGGTTCTAAAAGTTCGCAGGAGGTTCTCATAAGTTCTATTCGTTTTGAGTACGTTCGTGTAATTCTCACGCAGTTCTTACTGCGCCCATGCACCCCGTCTGCAGTACAATAGGACAAGGTTTCCTCGCTGGTTCATCATTTGGGCTCGAGATTTTTGGCAGTGCACATTTGTTTCCCGACTTGAAGATTTTCAAGATTTTTGCCCTCAATCATGGGTATGTTTGCAGCCCTTAACATGTTGAATGTTGGTTTCATGCAATTTGTGTTGGAAGCAGAGCAAGAGTACAATGAGATGGTAGAGCAAGGGAAAAGAAGAAGACCAAGGACCTGTTGGGTGAGGAACTGGCTGAAACCTAAGAGGTGAATAGCAGTGGGACATTATCATCAGCTAATGGTGGAGCGCCGCCTAGATGATCAAGAGTCTTCTACAACTTCTTGAGAATCACCCCAGCCATGTTTGATGAACTTCTTGAACGCATCACCCCCTCCATAGCAAAAGAAGACACAAACTACAGAAAGGCTCTAGAACCAGGGATCAGGCTTGCCATCACACTGCGTCATCTGGCAACAGGAGATTCCTATGCCACCCTGCAATATGAATTCCGGGTAGCCAGAAACACAATCTGCTTGTTGGTGAAAGAAGTCTGTAATGCCTTGGTGATGGAGCTCAAGAATGAAGTTATCGCATGCCCTGTTGACAGAGGCACTTGGGAAAAAGTTGCTGAGGGGTTCCTGATGCGCTGGAATGTCCCACATGCCGGTGGTACCCTGGATGGGAAACATGTTGCCATCAGAAAACCCCCAAGACTGGAACCATGTACCACAACTACAAAGGCTTCTTTTCAGTCGTCCTAATTGCCTTGGTAGATGCTGATTACAAATTCATGTGGATAGATGTTGGTGGCATGGGAAGTCAGTCTGATGCCCAGATCTACAACCAGTCAGAACTGAAAGATTGCTTAGAAGATGGCTCCATTGGACTCCCTCCACCTTCCCCCTTGCCAAATGATGTCCAGGACTTTCCCTATGTCCTGTTGGGAGATGACGCTTTTGGCCTTGGCACATACCTCATGAAGCTATACTCGGGCCGTCGACTGACAAAAGAAGAAATGATTGCGAACTACAGGATCTCTAGAGCAAGACGTGTGGTCGAAAGTGCCTTTGGCATTATGGCACATTATGGCAGATGGAGAGTCCTCTGGACAAAAATGCAACAGATGCCAGTGACTGTACAGACCATCGTTGAAGCTTGTGTGTGCCTTCACAACTTCATCCGTCTCTGAAACCCAGCCATTCAGAACATTCAAGTGGATACTGAAGATGCTGCACACAACCTCATCCCTGGTGACTGGAGACAAGATGCCAACCTGCCAGACTTGGACGTCCCACAGGGATGAAACAGGTCTATTGTGAGATGGGTGTGGGTCTTGGTTTTCTTCTTCCTGGCTTTCTGACTCTGTTCTGCATCTTCCTCAGACATATGCCCCCCTGACTGTGAGGCAGAGGCATTAGAGGGTCCAGGGGATACAGCTCTCTCCCTCTCTTGAATCCCAGGCTTAGGATGCTCAGCAACTTGGGGGGGGGGGGGGGATCTGCATCGGCTTCAGCGGGGCTTGTACAGTCTTGGGGTAGTACTGGCTGCTTTCACACGGCCCGTCTTTCTGGATCCACTCCTCTTTGGAGGCATGATGATTGAAGATGAAATTTCGTTGACTTGATGTGTTGACGTATACAGCTTGAAGCGGCGAACGAGAATGAGGACTGGCAACAACGCGCTGGGTATTTATAGCAGTCGGGCCGGGACGCGATTACAATTACGTTCCGCACGCACTAGCGACGAGATGAGGACGTGGTGAGAATGAGATGAACTGTCTTGAAACGAGGTGGTCGAGTTAAGAACTAGTTAGAACGTTTTGGGGCGTATTAGGAACGAGATAGAACTAGTTCAGAACGGGTTTAAACTGACTACGGACGGACTTGGACTGCTTGGAAACGTTTTCCGCATGAGATGAACGAGCGATTTTACCCGATCGTGAACGTGATGGACGGGATAAAAACGAGATCAACGTATTTATGAACGAACTAGCATCGTATTTTAGACAATATTTGGCCAAAGTAACACGTTCTACCCCGACCGAAGCCCGTTTTACGATTTTTCTAGGACGGGGCAGGACTTTCTGAGAACTACTTTGGTGTGATCCAGGCATTAATAAATCTCTTTTCAAAAGTTAGGGGACACTGATTTATGACAAGCAAAGAATTATAAAAAAGAGAGAGAGAGGGAAAAAGGAAAAAAAAAGATACTTAATTGCTCTTTTATGTCGTACATTAGATAAATGGTGTGGCTTAACTATAGAATACCCTACCACATAGACTTATGTGCATAAACGACCAACACATAGGGTTAGGGTTAGGGTTATGTTTAAACTTAAAGTTAGGATTATGGTTAGAATTACGATTTACGGTAGCTAAAAAACTTAAGTCTTTGGATTCAGCTTCATTAGAGAAGCGTTGGTCAACTAATGGACATGTGGTCAACTTTTGTGGTGGGGTATTCTATAGTTGTTCCAATGGTGTTTGGGCATATAACACGTGTGTGAGTGTGTTTCTTTAAAAGAGAAAAAAAATTAAAAATAACAGATGTGTTGTCACTTATACCTACATGTATCACACATCAGCTAGACAAAATTAGTGCTAAAACATTTAGCACGGGTTCCTTAAAATATGTTAGAAAACGAATATGTTTGCATGGTGTGGTATGGTCTGGTATTGTATTGTATTACCAGCAGTTGCCATGGCAACAGAAATTCTAATATGTATCAAATTGTGTGACATAGTGATGCAAACATCGTCATTTTTTTTTTCTTATAGTCGATTATCATAGAATTGCAGGTTAAAATTAGGAAGTTCATTATGCTTACTGTGTAAAACTGAGAAATCTGGAAAAAAAAATATGCGAAAACAAGAGGTTTGTAATACGCATAACATGCTACAATGGCAATAGATAATTGAGTTCCTCTTATTATGTTGTGTATGCTTCAGAGTGATGGGAATGTCATTAAACACCACGAATATTGTATCAAACTCATACTGAAGTGATTGTTTTCATGTCTAAGCAATTTTCTTTGAAAAAAAATATGAAATTCTTCTATTCTACTTAGATTTTCATTCATGATAACTGTTGCCATGACAACACACATTTTGACATGGATATATTTTTTTTTTATTCAAAATGTGTAGAACAGTACTGGCAAGAACGCTACCAATTTTCATACCAATCTGATGACCATACAGAAAGTTACAGGTCAAAATGTGACGGTAGTACAAAAGGACCTCTCAACAAAATTTGAAAAGGGCATTTTTTGACCATCTTGACGCCCCCTTGATTTTCCCTAAGAGGGGCCACTTTTTTTTTTCTTGTTAACATCTTGATGTTTTAAGCATACTATGAAGAAGTTAAAACAGTCGGTTTCGTTTAGTCATGGGGGTGCACGGATACCCCTCTTAGATACCGTAATACGTCCTTCTTGGTAATTCTAAACGCAAAAAAAAAAAGGGGGGGTGAGTTTACCAGTTATAACAATGGTTGTCATGACAACAGATATTATAACATGTGTCAAAATGAGTGACATATCGGTACACACATCAACATCAAGCTTTATTATAATCAGATTATCACAAAACAGGGTTGCCGGTTAAAATGAAGCTGTCCGTATTCTTAATGCATAAAGACTGCGAAATCTTGAAAAATACGCGAAAACAATAGGTTTGTAATACGCATAACATATTACTATGCCAATATGCAATTGAGTTCCTTTTATCAATATATGTTGTGTATGTTTCAAAGTGATAGGAAATGTCATTAAACACCATGAATATTGCATCAAACTCATACTGAAGTGATTGTTTTCATGTCTAAGCAATTTTCTTTGAAAAAAATATGAAATTCTTCTATTCTAGTTAGATTTTCATTCATGATAACTGTTGCCATGGCTACATTCATTTTGATATGGATATATTTTTTACATCAAAATGTGTAGAACAGTACTGGCAAGAACACTACCAATTTTCATACCAATCTGATGACCATACAGAAAGTTACAGGTCAAAATGTGACGGTAGTACAAAAGGACCTCTCAACAAAATTTGAAAAGGGCATTTTTTGACCACCTTGACGCCCCCTTGATTTTCCCTATTCGGGGCCACTTTTTTTTCTTGTTAACATCTTGAATGTTTTTAAGCATATTATGAAGAAGTTAAAAAAGTTGGTTTCGTTTAGTCCTGGGGGGGGGGGGGGGGGGTGCACGGATACCCCTCTTAGATACCCTACTAGTTGTCCCGTGCCTATGAACTAAATAGAGCTGTGCAAGCTTTCCAAGGTGCGTATGTAATAATGTACATGTAGGCTTACCGTACCCGTTAATTTGTTGACAAAAAAGTGCGATTACATTATTGTGTATGTTTCATGAACTTACACCTAGATCTACACAATTATTCATTGAAAAAAAAAATGTCCTCTGGGAGGAGGACATACCATCCCCTATCATTAAACTTAAATATATTCAGGGATTCATGTTAAAAGCAAGTGCAGCAGAATGGTAATTTTCTGGTTTGGAAGTGCAAACAGTTCCCTGCCCTGGGAGGGCATTGGAGGGGGCATAGGGCCTACTCCCTCCCAAGCCATGGCCCAATAATTAAACCTATATATTCAGTGACATTAAATTTCTCAATCGGTGTTGTACAGTACAGCAGAATGATGATTTCCAGGTTTGAAAATGCGACAAAAAGACCTACCCGGACCCTACTACCAAGACCCTCCTACCCAGACCCTCCCCCTTTGATTAAACCAGTGAATAAAGAAACACGATCCATATTCAAAAGTGCAGGAGAATGGTGATACTACCGTGTGACAATGTAAACATTTCCCTATACACTGGGAGGGGGACACCCGCTGAAGACCATCCCCCTATTGTAAACATAATTATATTCAGTAAAAGAAAAAGAGTAATCCATTCATTGTCCAAAAGTGCAGTGCTCAGAATGATGGTTTTCGTTTTGAAAAGGCAAAAATTCCCCTACACTGGGAGTGGGACACCCGCTAACTGATCCCCCCCCCCCCCCCTCTGATTAAACATATTTTAGTGAAATAAAATCCATATTCAAAAGTCAAACAGAAGCATTATTTTCAGGTTTGAAAATGCAAACATATTCTAAACCTGGGAGGGGGATACCCCCTACCAAACCCTCCTCTGATGATTAAACATACATGTACATGTGTATATTAGGTGAACTAAAATGACTCCAGGTTCAAAAGTGTAGCAGAATGATGGTTTTCAGGTTTGAAAATGCAAAAATTTCCCTACCAACTATTAAACGCATCCCGAAGCTCTGCTCGATTTCTCTGTGCCAGCGGGCAGCGTGGGCGATGTCCAGATGCAGAAAGTTTAATCTATTCTCACTTACGGGACATACTGATAAGGCCGCGGGCACGCTCCCGACAAAAAAAAATCATTGGTCATGCATTCGATAAACATAATAAAGGCCCTAGAGCTATAAATAATATGCCGACCGTCTCCACATCACGCAATAACCAGAAAGATCTATGCTACCCGGGCCCCCTAAGACGGGCTCATGGACCCCACCTGTAAGGGGACACACGCTACGCACACGCACCGTCCCCCGCCCCCACCTTTCTCCTCCCAACCCCCCCCCCCCATTTTTTTCAATCCTGGATTCACTCCTGGCTTTTTTTTTTTTTGGGGGGGGGGGGGATTTGTGAAAGTTGAGGTGTAGGATGATCACATGCCAAACATTACAAAGATGTTGTAAAAATGTTTCTTTGTTTTCTGAAAAATGTCATGATGATATCATAAAAACGTGGAAAAAATGCTGTTTGTAATACATTTTATTAACGTTTTTATAAAACAGTAGTAAAATATTTTTCAAAAATGTTAAACTATTTTCAAAACATATTTTAATGACTTTTAAACAACGTTTGATGCTATTGTCGTAATATTTTTATAACACTTTAAAATGTTAATTATTTATACATCACATGCCAAACATCAAAAAGATGTAAAAATGCTTCTTTGTTTTCTGAAAAATGTCATTATGATATCATAAAAACGTAGAAAAAATGCTGTTTGTAATACACTTTATTAACGTTTTTATAAAACATTAGTAAAAATATTTGAAATTGTTATAATGATATCATTTTGACATCGAGAATGAACATTTTGATGGAATGTTTTATTAACATTTTGGAAAAAATGTTTTCAAGTCAGACCATTTCAACATTGTGTGCTAAACATAGCAACATTTCTTTAATAATGTTTAACATAAGAATGTTTTATTGACATTATATAAATGTTAATGCAAAAATGTTTTCGGACAACATTTTTGAGACCTTTTGAAAATGTTATAATAATGTTATGTGTTAGCTAGGCAAGAACTGTAACTAGCTGTAGATCTAATGCACTGGACACATTCTTTAGCAAAATGAAACAAACAACAAAAAACAAGTGCACCAACATTTTTTGTGGGACATTTATGTCCAGAATTAGGTCTGGGTATAATTCACAATTTCTCACAGTTAAATTGATACTGACAACAGATATTCAAATACTTGAATAAAAGATCCAAACAAGTCCGCAACTTGTATTAGTCCAAAATTAAATTGTGTTGCTCCCCTTTCTTGCGCATGCATCTCTTACAGATGGATACTGATCGTCTAAAGGAGTTGCTAGAGGTCAAAATTCCAATTGCTAAAATCGCCCGACAGCTTGGAGTGTCTCGGTCACAGATCTACCAGCATATCCACAAGGAGGGCATTGAGTACAAACGTCACAGTGACATTGCAGAAGAAGACCTTCTTACTGTAATCTCCGAAATTAAAACTGCGCATCCAGAAAGTGGCGAAGTTATGATTCGAAGCCATCTTCGCCAATGAGGAATATATGTGCAAAGGGAGCGCGTTAGAAGTGCTTGCAGGGAGATAGACCCAGAGGGCACTGAACGGAGAAGATCGAAAGCCATACAACGTAGAGTGTATTCAGTACCTTGTCCTCATTACATGTGGCATTGTGATGGAAATCACAAGTTGATTAAATGGAAATTTGTCATTCACGGTGGAATTGACGGTTACACTAGATTGATTACTTTTCTATACATGTCAGTGACAATAATAGGGCATCCACAGTACTTTCACAATTTATTCATGCTGTTCAGGAATTCCAATGGCCATTAAGAATAAGAACGGATCATGGTGGGGAAAATCAGCAACTTTGGACTACAATGCATGAAAAACGTGGTCCTCATTCTGTCTTGATGGGAAGTTCGGTCCACAATGAAAGGATTGAGAGATTATGGAGAGATGTAACTGAGAAAGTAAGCAAGAAGTACAAAGAACTATTCCAAAGAATGACAGATGAGCATATGGTTAACCCAGACAACCATGTTGATATTCTCTGCCTTCACTGGGTGTTCGGACATCTCATACAAAAAGATTTGTCAGAATTTGCTTCAGCACACAATTGCCATGGGATCTCCACGGAAGGGGGATTATCTCCCATCCAGCTGCACACCTTGAAAAAGCACTTGTTTGATTTACATGTTGGTGACTTTGAACAAGACGGAGAAGAACATGATGATGGTGTATATCCAGTGCATTTGCAATATCCACTTCCTCATGTGCAATGTAATGTAGATCAAAAATTTAGTCCAGAATTACGATCTGAACTCAGAGTATGTGGTAGACCTTCTTCAATCTAAGAGGGAGAAGACAAGTATCGAGAAGTAGCGAACATTGTTGGTAGATTCATGGCAAGAATGGGGCACATGTGAAATATATATCTGTTTATTAGTTTTAGCTCATCTTGTCCAGTAATTTTGTTAATTTACATGTTTGGAACATTGAATTATAACTACGAGTTGGTTGTATACTTGACCTGCCGATGATATTTCATTTGAATATATGTCGGGGTTGATACTTATTCGACATCTCGTTTCAGTTATTTTGGATCATTATTTCTTTTTAAAAATGTCAGGTTTGTTTGACACGTCGATGTTTTATATGTACCTAAAACACATCATGGGCCATTTATTCGTCCAGCTTTTTTCTTAAATGTGCCTTTGTTTTTCTTCCTTTTTTGACAAACTTTGGCAGGGATGATCCTCGTGGGATTGACATACAGTTCATAAATTGTGGCCCTACTGGGGGTGGGAGGATGGATGGAGGAGGCAGAAGCTTCTTACACACAGCTTTGTTTTTTAGGTGAATGTATCCATTATTGTTTTTTGGAAGAAGTAAAATTTAACAGTTAACATTTATCACAAGTAAAAATGATGCATACATCAGGGACTCAGTTTTAGAATTGGGAGGGGAGCAATAAAAAGATCTCCTACAACATTTAAGGGGAGCGGTAGGGGAGCAAAGCAAAAAGCTCTTCTTCGCCATACAAAGGGAGCTATTTTGTCCGATTATAAAAATGGATGGAGGAAATACTAAGTTACAACCGAGGGAGATACATGTAAACAATCAGATATGCAACATTTATACTGTATACCATGGAACTATTTGTTGTAATTCTTGCAATGTAATTGCTGTACAATGTAATTGCAATCACCGGTTGTGTTTTAAAACTTATCTGAGAATGAGGTAATACTATTACAGATAATATTATCTCAGATAATAGAGTCCGTTTCTCATTTCTTAGTCTCTTGGGCTAAAAAGACAATAGGTGATGTATGGAACTGTTATAACTTGTCTGTTAAGTAATATGAAATTGTTTTATCCCATTTTCATTTCTATGGGATTTGCAAACGAGGGCTGGTACCTTTAAATTTAAGCCTGTCTTCATCATTTGCAAATGATGGTACATACAATGCATACATTTGCGTTGAATGTGTGGGTAACATATTTCCATTTAATAACATTGTAGATGACTCACAGTTTCTTGATGCTTGTCAAACTTATTTTACTGATTCTGAAACTGCACCATACAGCAAATATATGTGCGAGCTGGCTCAAGATTTCCATCATAATTGTACAACCTCAGTTATATATGAAGAGTCATCTGACCAAAACATTTTATCAAATCAATATTTTACTGTAAAAACCTTCAATGAAAATGTTGTATCATACGGTAAATGTCAATCAATGGCCGATTTCAATTGTAGAAGCATGAATAAAATTTTGAAAGCCTTCAGTTGTTCTAAGGTGATCTTAAATACCAGTTTGATATGATAGGTGTATCCGAAACATGGCTCACTGGATCTTCACCATTATCTGTTTCAGTTACAAGACTATAGCCTTGAAAGTAACCCTCCAACAGATAAGAGGAGGTGGTACCGGAATGTATATTCATAAATCAGTGCAATACAAATTGAGAACAGATTTGACAAGACAGTTCAATTATTTTGAATCTTTGTTTATTGAAATACCAAGTGAAGGCAAAAAACAAATTGATTGGAGTCATTTACCGTCCCGTGATAAATCATTTTATGGTTTCATTGAAAAATTAACAAATTTGTTTAATGAAAATGCTATTCATAAATATGAATGTTGTTTAATGGGTGATTTTAATTTAGACATGTTAAAGATCTCACAAAATATGAAAGTTGACGCATTTTTAAATCTCATGTTGGGCATTTCTTTTCACCGACTCATTAATGCGCCTACCCGCATTACATCAACTTCTTTAACCTTGTTGGATAATAGTTTTGTTAATACTGACAGGCATTCTAAATCTGGGGTATTCATTTCTGACATAAGTGACCACTTAACCTGTATTTGCATTTTCTGTTTTTTCATCAACTTCACTAGATGATTCCACATGTTCATTTACTGCACGTTATGTAAACGATGAAGCTATGAACAAATTCTATTCTGAGGTTTAAACATTGACTGATGCAAATAATTCATATAATTCATTTATTAGTAAATTCCTAGAGTTATGATACATGTTTTATAATTAAAGAATATAAAAAGGAAAAAGTAAATACAAAAAGAGTGTGGATGACACAAGAATTAAGTCTATAAAAGATTTAGAAATTATGTAACCAGCAAATAATAATAATTTTGTACTTATATAGCGCACAAATCTGCCTGAAAGAGGCACCCTAGGCGCACAAAAATGAAAAGCAAAAAGAATGTTACAAATCAAAAGTAAACTATGATTAAGAATGGAAAAACACCATGAAAACAGATATAGCATGAGCAAAGAAACAGTGTAATATAAACAATAACATATTTCAAATAATTATTTTAACATTAATGGAATGCCTTCTTCATCATGAAGGTTTTCAAGTTCTTTTGGAAGTTCCTAACCGATGTGCTGGATTTAATGTCCGAGGGAAGGGAGTTCCAAGCACGTGGGGCGGCCACAGAAAATGATCGATCGCCCCATGACCTCCGAGAACGTAGTTCTTGGAAAAGGTCTGCATTTCCCAAGCGAAGACCAGATCTTGAAGACTTCTTCAGGTTCATGATGTCCATTATATAGCTAGGGGCCATATTTGACTTGATTTTCATTACAATTGATAGAACTCAGACAAGCAAAATCAAAATTTTATTGTGATCAATTTGATGATATCAAAGACAATACCAAAAAAACCTGGCAACAGATTAATAAATTACTTGGAAAAAACAAAAACAAGTCAACAGGCATTGAATTAATAAGACTTGATGAACTTGTGTCAGATAAAGAATTAATGGCAAATGCTTTCAATAATTTACTTCCAATAGTTACAAAAAAGTTATCTTCACAATTAAATACCTCTGAAACCAAATTTGACTCCTATTTAGATAATCCTTCTTCCCAATCAATATTCTTAAAACCTGTCGAACCCTGAAAGAAATCAAGTTCTGGCTTCGATTCTGTAAGTATTAAAGTTGTTAAAAAGATTATTCATTTACCAATCATTTCTCACACTTTGTCCCAAATATTCAATTGTAGTATGCTTACTGGTTCAGAAGAAAACAAGAAGAAGGAGGAGGGAGAAAAGAGAAGACAGAGAGAGAAGGGGAGGAGGGCAGAAGAAGAAAAAAAGAAGGGAAAAGAAGTAGAAGGAAGAAAAAGAAGACATAAGAGGGAGAAGTGGAGGAGGGGGGAGGAGGAGATGTTGATGAAGAATAAAAAAAAGAGGGGAGGAGTGAAATGAAAAGTGAACAAGGAGAACGAGGAGAAGAAGAGGAGAAGAAGAAGAGGAAGGAGAAAGAAAAAAAGGAATAAGATGATGAAAGAGGAGGGAAAAAAGGGGGGAGGATGAAGGGAATGGAAAGACGAAAAAGAACTAGGAGAATGAGAAAAAGCAGCAGGAAAAGAAAAAAAAAGGGAGAAGGAAATGAGGAGTGGAGCAGAAGCTCTATAATGAAGCCATACAATTCACTTTTTCCAAGTCAAACCAAGTGGCTCCTTCTCTCCTTCTCCTTCTCTCACGTTTCTCTCAAGTGTAAAGAGACGTGGAAAAAGGACGCAGTCACCAGTAATGAAAACAACGTTCAGGAGTTTAATGAGTTTAATAACAAAGACCATAACTGACATAACTCATGTGAATACCTGAGTGCCTACCCTAAAAGTCATATCACTACCAAAGAAAACATCTGAACTTTCCATATTTCTTAAGACTGACTCTACATCTTCATATAATGGGTTAGTCTCTCCCTTCTGGCATCTTAATTTATCCCTTTTCATACTTTTACTTGCCTAAATGGAAAAAAAACATGATTATTTCTTATACTGAGACCTTTTTATGGTGTCAGAAGTTTGTTGGACCGTTTCACAGTTACCGGTAGGCGTCTCTTTTCGTCTACCTAGGTTGCAAAATTTAAAGTTTCTTGTGAAACAATGATAGCTATGTATTTTCATTCCTATGAATGTGAATTTCTTACCAGGGCTTTATTTGATCACTGAAAATCTGATGGATCATCTAGAATTTTGAGCAATTTTGAAGGAAAACACCATACCAATACAATGGAAAGAGATGAATTACCCTTTGGACTCTAAACACTCTGTGTTTCCACAATTAGGTGGTGTTCAAGCTATCATTGTTCCAAATTTGGAGATTTTATCTTTTATTTACGGCTAAAATGTGCCACTTTGAAGGAAAAATATGGGTCAAAATACGGTACATGACTTCAAAAAGTTTCTCTTCTTCAGCCAATCCTTCTTTAGGAAGTATGATAATTAACATGTTTGTGTCCAGTGACAAATCCATACATAATGCCGACATGGCTTATGCCTAATGCAGGTGCCTACATACTAGACGTGGGCAAGGACGTACGCAGAAATTTTTTCCTGGGGGGGCAAAATGATCGCTTTCAAAGGAACCCATAACATGAAGTCTAAAACCCAATTAAAAAAAAGTATGATTTTGAAATTTCTGGGGGGGCAACTGCCCCCCCTGCCCCCCCGCTGCGTACGGCCTTGGACGTGGGTCTTAATGTGCCCTTGCATAATGTAATTTGGGCCTGCTATTAAAGGGTGGGAATCCTTTGCTCTTGCATGAAAAATGGGAATTTGATTTGTCCAAGATTAGAGAGCCTTTACATGCTTATACATACAAGTGCAACTACATGTACATGTAAGTGGTTTGGCTTTCACATTAGAAGCCCATTGACATGAAGGGGGGGGGGGGGGAATAATTGATTTGTAATCAGTTTTCTCCTTTAAAATATTACTGTCAATATTTGCATAAAGTGCACATCATTTTCTCATGTGCAAAATTCATTTCAGAATTATGATACCAAGAATTTTTAGCATCATAATTTGCGGATGTGACATTTCAGATGTGAACGGACAGAGAAACAATTCTAGATGAATTGATCCCAGTTTTATTTATTCCTCAACTATTATTACCATTCTGATGAATTTATGTCATATGGCACTGTACCAAGTGTTGTTTTGGGGGTATCAGATGCCCAGCAAAGCTGAGCTATTAGATCAGAACCAATTTGTTCCTTCAAATCAAAAACTGTTACACCTGCACATAATTTCTCAATATATATCTTCCAACTACATCAAACGAGAGATATACAACAAATGTTATAAAATTAGCAGTGGCATATTTCAACCCAATTTATGAAAAAATGAATTAAATTGATTATATGGTATACAAATTTTCTTCTGACAGACTCAACGGAATTGACATGTTATTTTCTTAAGACTTATTGTAAAAAGAAGATTATCTGTAAAATTAATTAATTACAACTGACTAATTTTTATCCGATAAAGTGGGAAAGATGTGTCATTTTCAAGCATAAACATCTTTTTTATCCAAAATAACAAGTTATCCAATTTATTCCAAAATGTTTAGCAAAATGCGCAATCACATCTAGTTATGTCACATCCGCATTATCATTTCAAGCTTTTTCATAGGTTTAAAAAAATGAAGTCCAACAGCAATCTTTACATGTGTTACTTGCAAGCCAATTACAGAGACTAAAACATATTGATAATTTAAGTGGATCAGCTTCAAGTTTGCAGAGATACAGACCCCAATCTGTTCTGATATATGTGTGGATGTGACAAGTTGTGCGGATGTGACAGGTGTGAACGGACACCATGCATTGTGACATAAAATAAAAAGTTTTCAATGACATGCTGCATTGTTTTAAATTATTGCACATCTCACAAGGTTTCATTAATTTATGCCCATCATTAAGAGATGATGTGCACAAAAAAAATGTAGCACTCTGAAATTTGTGCGGATGTGACAAAATTGTGAACGGACATTTCAAATTCTGGTTGTAAATTGAAAGTACTTCATCAGATGGAAGTGTTGTAAAGACAAACTTTCTGCACTTATTGGGGCTGACCTTGAGTTTGCTCTGATACGATTTTGTAAATGAAATAGCTTTGAATTCTACTTTTACAACCCTCAAAAACAGATGCTTAAATGTGAACGGACACTGTCACATCCGCACAACGAATTTGGCTATGAAAACATATACTAAAGAATAATTTGATTTTTGTACAGTCATATGATTTGTTACCCCTATCCATTATCTAAACAACTATATTCATTTAGCTGATATCTAGATTTGTTAAGGTAGGGCAAAGTTTAGAAGAAAGGCATGTTTGCCAGGTTGACATCAGGTAGGTCCAATTTGGACACATCCTGCACTACTGCGCACACACACTTAGGAGTTGGACTTTCGTTATGCTATGGGAGGTAGACCCTACAAGGGTCTATCATATGCATAACAAAACATTTCATCTAGCTACTCCTTATTTGTGCAGCAGACCAAAACTTGAAAAAAAGTGGAAAGTGGCGCCTAACCATGAAACGGGCCCGTTATCTTAGGCTTCTTACGGAAAGTTTTTACATCGGCGGGCCCTCGGCGGCGCCGATTGATTCGGCGCGCCTGCGGAGCGGCTTTGTTCTCAACACGCCGACTTAGCGATGCGGCGGAAGTTCTATTTATCTCGTTTAGCAGGTGGATCGCCGTAAACAAAAGCTCGCGCTAATCCCGCTGAACGGCGACTTCTTAGAATCGCCGATGGATATGACAAGATCCGGGAGAAAATCCCGCTAATCTGCCTTTTTAACTTTGGCCGCGGTGAAAACGGTGACAAAACTTTCCGTAAGAAGCCTTAAAGGGCTACTCCAGGCTGAAAATGATAAATATTAAATGAATGGGGTAAAATTAAACAAGCAAAACACTGAAAATTTCATGAAAATCCGATAAAAAATAAAGTTATTGAATTTTAAAGTTTTGCATTATCATCGGTAAAACAGTTCTATGCATGTCGTCATGAATATGCAATGAGTGGGCTGATGATGTCACATGCCCACTTTCCTTTTTCTTAATTTATTATATGAAATTATAATTATTTAATTTTTTAAGAATCCATGTAAAACATGTATCCTTTGTAACAATATAAGTCTCAGCAATGATAATCTTACACATTAAAATCAGCTGTCAATCCCTCTTTACATTCTTCAAAGAGAAAATTTGAAGAATTATAATTTCATATAAAAATTACAAAAGAACAAGTGAGGATGTGACATCATCGGGTTGCTCATTGCATATTCATGAAGATACGCACAGAACTGTTTCACCAAAATAATGCAAAACTGTAAATTGTCATAACTTTGTTATTCTTCATCTGATTTTCATGAAAGTTTCATTGTTATTCTTGTCTGAGTTTACTCTATCTATTGAAATCATATTTTCAGCCTGGAGTACCCCTTTAATTCTGCGGTTACAAAACCTGTGATTTATTATAAAGTTAAAGATTGCGCCTGCTTTCTTGACATTTAATTGGCAAACGCACGAGCCTTGCCATTTCAGATAAAAACATGATCAAATTCTTCACATAATTTGGCTTGCTCTTTTATAATTTTATTCGCCCGATCAGGCAAGTTTTAACATTTTGACTTTTTCTTCTTGTTCGACATTAACTTTTCGTCTGGGCCGGGCAATTAAGGGGGCAATTAAGGGGGCAAATGCTAGTGTCGAGTCTTGAATGTAAAGCATGTCTTTGCCTTGTCATATGCCATATGGTATCAACATCCATATCTTATTTGTTTGTGTGTGTGGTTATGCTTGCATTTTCAACTCTTCATTTTTTAGTCATAATCCAATAAGAATCATTATCCAACATTTTTGTATGTTTTTAAATTTCCTTTATTCATACATGACTATTCATAACAAAAGTGGAGCAATGAAAGAAAACCAGTGGGGTTGCCAATCTGAAGATAAGCTGATCATATTACGCTTTAAATTATAGTCCTGAATGGGATAATACTTGATGTTTCATTGTTTTCTTTTTCTCCTTCCAAAAACATATGTTTTCCTAAATTTGGAGTTTACATTTCTTACAATTTAGAGTGAAAAGAAAGGGGACTATCATTAACTGTATAATTATAAAACTGTAGAAAAATATCACTCATCAAATATCAAATTTTGCTTAAATTTATAAGGTTATACAGTATGATATTGTAGGTTAGGCACTTTTCAATTTGTTTTTCAGTTAACCCTAATAGAGCCGGGTTATTTAGACCCATCTCACAGCCGGGGGGGGGCTGATTCCGCCCCCCCCTAAGATCTCGGCCGTCCAACGCGCATTCGCAACGAAAATCGGCACACACGTCGCCGACCACGTAATCTACAAAACTGTATAGTCAATTTCTCCGAAAAATGTCACAACTAATTAATTATGCTAATTTATGCATAAAATTAATGGTTTGCTCTAATTAATTAAATAAAGCCCCAAAACTGCTAATTTTTTGTATAGAGACTCTTTGTCAGATTCTGATCAAATAAACCAAAAAAAAAATTCGGTAAAATCCTTTTTTTCTTATGTATTTTATTGTTTTTTAAATTTCTTATGTATTTCTTTGTTTTTCGACTTTTTGTTTTTTTTTATTGTTTTTTCGATGGAATTCGTCGGCGACACTATTTTAATCATAAACAACATAAAATTAATTGTTTTTAAACAGTAAAAGTAAAAATAATGAAACATTTATGAATTTTAGCTGGAAACACAATTTGCATTGGATTTGTACACAAAATCACGTTTTTGAGCAATTTTGGGTCTGACATGCACTTACGAAATGTTGCGTAACTCCGGAACCGCACGCGCGGACATCACAAATTTGGTCTCAAAAGTTGCGCAAGACTTGAAAGAAAAAAGTAGTGAAGCGGCGTGGTGACTGCTTTTTCGCGATGCGAACATATTACGCGAAACGTCGAGGGGGGGGCGGAATCCGCCCCCCCCCCGGTCCTATTAGGGTTAATGTAGGGAATCCCACCATTGTGTGATTATCAGGCGGCAATAAGAAAAATCAAATGGAAAGATTTTTTTACATATTACATGATAATTTCCGAAAGGCTCCAAGAAGTTAGACAAAGGTCATTGACCTTTAGACCCCTTCAGCTAAACTGCATTAAAGCTGTGTGAATTTCGGAGAGCCATTTCCATCATGGCAATGAATGGCCTCTCATCCCTGATGTGTGTTGGTAGGGTTAAATTAAGGGCACAGGTTGATGCTGTTGGTAGTAACCCCGCTGTAGAATGGAAGCTGAGGACTGGTTGAGTCTCAAAGCCACAGAGTGGTACCTCAGATGCTCCAGAGAGGAATGATAGGACATCCTGAAGAGAGACGTCACACTCGCCTGAATGTAAGAACAAAAAAAAAAACAATTGTTTAGTCAAAATTGTAAGATATATTACAAGTGAATGATTGCAATTCTATGTTAATAGTTACATATATCCTTGTACATACAGTTTTACGGGGAAATCATGTTTTATGCGCCATAGACGATTTATACGATTGTCCCTGTAACCTTTATTGAAGTCCCCATAACTGCATGTCCCCATAACAGGGTTTCATCTCTCTAGCGCTAACCCTATCCTTTAAAAATCCTAACCCTAAACCATAACCCCAACCGTAACCATACCCCTATCCTAACCCCATAAATTGGACATAAAATTCAATCAATTGAAATTTGGGATGTCCCCATAACTGTAGTTTTATATATCTTCTGTTGGATGTGAAATATTGTATAAGTTTATATTAGACCCTCAATTATTTTCAACAGACTAGAAGTCTGTGAATTGGTCACAGCATACCAGCTTCCACCCTTCCTACCACTGAGCAAAACCTACATGCCTAATAGATACACAGATTATCGACCATCCTCTCATATATACTCTTTATTTTTGTGATGATTTTACCAATCTGATATAATTTGGAAATCAAGTCATCAGGTATTTAGAACAGTTTGGAAATCTTTTATTTAAATAAAGGCTGTGTAACTTTTGTTAGGTGAATAATTTTTACCCTTTCCACAGGTTTCCAGGAAGGACATGAAGTTCATGACTGCGTTTTCCTCTGCTTCTCGGCTGTTCGACCCTTCTGGGCTGTATCGTACATTAAAAAGGTCAAACAGCCGATTTGCATCAAGCTTGTCCGATGAGGCGAAGAGAGATCTGATGCATTCTGAAACAAAAAACATGAACAGTTAAAATAATGAACAAGAATAATGAAATTATTTAAATACAAGTGTAATATTACATTCACATTACATGCTATTACTTAAAATGGATGGGGCTATGCTAACCAAAAAGATGAAGCGGCATAAACATGGATGCAAGTTAGAAGACCAGTGTGATTATAAGGGTTATGAAATTTCCCCAAAACTACTGACTTTTCTTGTTTAGCTCTCTATTTTCACTTCACATGATTACCAACAAACTAGTAGCATCGTCAAAAAAATTTAAATGTGTATTGATACGCCTTCACCTATACTTTACATGGTTACCCACGGTTTTACTGCGGGAAATTTGTCTGGTCATTAATGTGCGCACTTGAAATTTGATGTAAATTCACGGAAATGGTGAAAAGCGAACCGTTTGCACTATCACGGTCAAAAGTGAAAATTAGGATTTGTTTACACTATAGTAACTCTGTTTGGTCTTTCTTTGCATCTTAAACCTTTTCACTTTTTTTTTCATCACAGTTATGATCATCACAATTCTAAGCATGCTCATAGGAATTGAATGTCAGACCACCTAATTCGTCTTCATGACGAATTAAATTCTAGTTTTTCATATTACATTTTTAATAAGATTATAATAATACCATTATTCAAAGATTTGTACATTGTTTTATGCAAAATTATTGTATTTGTTAGCTCTCCTATTTAAAGTGCCTGTAGTACAATACAGGCTGCATTGGGGAATTTTTAACTTATAGATTGCACTCATATCGGGTTCGGAGTCGGGCTGCTGAATATGAATTTACGTGCCATATGTTGATTTTGTGCTGTAGATAGCCACATTGACATTTCACATGCAACTAACTTCAATGAAATATTGAACAGTCAGTGACATCGCAATAGTGAGATATGCATTTACAGAAGGGTGATGTATGAACTTTATGGAACTTTTATGGAACTTAAAGTTTTCGCGATAAATCTGTTAAACGCCACAAGCTCGCACCGCAACGCTTCATGACTTTTTCTTTCAAGTCTCGCGCAACTTTTGAGACCAAATATGCGACACCCGGGTACACGGTTTTGAAGTTACGCAACATTATGTTAGTGCATGTCAGACCCAAAATTGCTCAAAAATGTGATTTCATGTACAAATCCTATGCAGATTCTGTTTCCAGCCAAAATTCATAAATGTATCATTATTTTTACTTTTACTGATTAACAAGATGAATGCGACTGCGTCTCTTATATGCCTCCGCCTAAATTCAGTTGATGGCTCAAACTGCTCTTGAAATATTGTGATAACCAGAATAAAATCCTCTATACATGTTAACTGACCTCTTTGACCCCAAAATCTAATCAGTTCATCTTCGTATAGGGATACATACTAGTACCAATTAAGTTCGAGGTTCCTACCTCAAATGATTCTTCAGATATCGCGGTAACGAGAAGTGGGACGGACGGACGGACAGACGCACGCACGGACGGACGGACGAACGGATAACCCGAAAACATAATGCCTCCGGCACCCACCTTTGGTGGGCGGAGGCATAAAAATAATTGCTATCATGTTCTTTATGTTTGGAATAATGTTGCCGATGATCTCCATCGAAAAAAAAATAGATAACAAAAAGTCGAAAAACAAGCTAATATATAAGAAATTTCAAAAACAATAAAAAACATAAGAAAAAAATGTTGATACCATACTGCAATTTTTTAAATATAGCCTATACTTGATAAGAATCCTAAAAAATGTTTGTACACCAAAAATTAGCAATTTCAGAGCTTTTATTTAAAAATTCTGATTTTATGCATAAATTAGCATAATTAATTAAATATAAATTTCAAAATATTAGCTATACCATTGTGTACATTATGTCGTTTGTGACATGCGTGTAAATTTTCGGCGCGATCGCACGATTTAGGGCCGATGTCTTAGGGGGGCTGCAGAAGCCCCCTCCCCCGGGCTAGTCAGCCTCCGAAATAGCCCGGGCTATATAGGGTTAAGTGATGATTGGAGTTGGTAAGACAATGTGGTCAAGAGCAGGAATATGTATTATCCTAGAAGCTGGAAGATAGGGATGCTATATAGAAATTGATAGAGGTAGCTGGTTTCATAGTTTTTCATAATAATTTCCTATCAAATAAACAACTCTCTTCAGTGGTGCTGGAACTTCTGGCCTAACAAAGCTTTGGGGTGGCGAGCTATTGTGCATTAACAATGGTTCGACCCCCAAACCTTTGTCTGCACAGAATGTTCCGGCACCACAGACTCTCTTGACTTTTGACCTATTTGTTATAGGGGAACATGTTTATCTTATTAACACAACATATTACTACAGTGTATATTTGTACACATTGAGACTGACAATGTATGTGGAATTTGAAGTTGCATATCTAGCAATAAATTGATCAATAATACATGGTACATTGCATTAATATTTGTAATCATTTCGAGCATGCCCACATGATATAAACACATGCACCAACTAAAAAACAAGGCATTAGCGATAATGTGTCTCGCCCACATGCGATAACTAGAAATATCGTGATCTCTGTTGCCATGCAACAGGTCCCCCAAGTGCATAAATCTGCATAAGTTATGCTTGCATATATCTACATTACTGTTTGGAAAGTGACGTTTACAAAGTTATGTCATAAGAGAGTCCTGCGGGTAAACTATAATGTTTGACCTGAAATGACCTTTGACCTTATCATGTGACCTCCAACAGCACCATAACATGCAGGTCCCCTCAGTGCATCTACAACCCAAGTTTGGTTGAAAAGTGAGTGACGGTTGCAAAGTAATCTGTCATAACGTTTGTGACGGACGGACGGACGGACGACGGACGGACGACATTTGGATCCCTTAGTCTCGCCTTCACCACCGGTGGGCGAGACAATAATGGAAGCGTTAATATAGTAAGTAGTAAATTAATACCTGGATGTGATCTTGCAAGACTTTTCATTCGGAAGTGATCCATGCCTTCAAGCAATGCATCCAGTTCGCCTCGTTGCCTATTGATTGCATGATGAAGGCAGGCTACCGCTACAAGCTGAAAACAAACAATTTCATCCCTTTTAAATAAACCTCTATGAGATATTCCAAATACCAACATGAAACTTATTCACTTGCAATAAATCTCCAACTATGGAGATTCATAATTACTTATCCATTCCCTTATCTGCATAATCTTAAAATATACACCTGTCCTCCACACTACCAACAGGCAATGTTCAACATTATTTTTTGCTTGTATATGAACAACCTTGTCTTGTACGCAAGATCTTGTATCTCATGAATATAAATTTTTAACATATGATTGAATGGCTGTTTTTCTCCTGAAATAAAAAATATTTCAGCAAAGAAACTTTAATCTTTATCCTGTTTATTTTCAATCATATAAAAGCGGAATATTATTATTATACCTTATACTTGGAAAGTTTAATTCACTATTTTATTTTTCACTTGATATTTACACATACCGGTATACTTATGATCTTACGTCTGTAAATAATCCGACGGCAAATTGGCACTCAAATTGATTGCATAGAACCTATCTTTTGGCATGTGATTTGAAGTTTCATTTTCACTTTGTACTATACATCTTTTTGGGCAGTAATCATTATGTACACATCTTGCATATGTATAAATCAGTGTATGTTTGTAGTATTCATCCCCCCAACCAATGAACGAAAGGAATATTACAAGGAATTTTATGTAGAACTAGGTAACCTTAAGAGATTGTTATGAAAAAAGCTACACTACATTTACCATAATTGCCATAATACCTCTTTCTTGTTGTCCACAGACACCATTCTGGTCCATCCTAGCTGCTCAATGATATCTTGAATTTCTGATTCTTCCAAAATTCCATCTAGTTCCACTTGAGATCTCGCATCATTGACCTGTAATTTGAAAACATTTTGAACAGTGCACACAAAATTATAAAGCTCAGTCAAAATGAAGTAGCATAACAAGGCTATAGATCACTGTTGAGGATAACTTTATTTATTAATAATGCTTAATGTCTTTGGAACGACCACTGAAAATCTGAACAATGAAATCTGGTACAGGGTAACAAAAAAGTTATAGGTAGTTGAAACTATAGTTATTCAATCGCCTTTTTGCAAGAGGAATAATTTACAAGTAAAAAATAGGTTGCACTGTTATTCTTGCCTCCACCTATGACAAGATAAGTCCGCAGACCTTGCGCTCACCAGAGCCCGTGATATTTGTAGAGCAATGATGTAGAAAGCAGATCAGATATTAAGTTCTATGTTGAAAATCTACTTTCAACTAGTCTGTGTTAATTTATCCTATAAATAACTGGTAGGACAACTTTATATGAACTCGTCCCGATACCATAAGGATAATTCGTGCCAAGTTTTGGTCAAAATCTACCCTTTCATGGGATCTAGAGAAGAAAACAAAAGTAACAAGTTTCATTACTATATATTTATGTTAGGGCATAATGGGTGGGGGTGCACCAGTTCTCAACACCAAGCCACCCCCCCCTACCCTATTACAACTGCAGGTCCCGGTCCATAGCTCTTGAAAACAAGATAGTTCAGTAGAGGCTTCATTAACTCACTAACATTGGGGAATAAGCAGGTGGTGCTCTGGGCCCTCTTTCAGGGCAGGGGCACCGTTTTAAACACTTTCTGGTCCTAAGGATTTTCCTGCCAAGTTTGGTGAAAACCCCTCCAAGGGTTCTGCAGGAAAGGTAAAGTAGGCCTTTTAAAGTGTAGGCAGGACACGCGAGAAACAATTGCTAGAGAACTTATAAAACCTAAAGAAGAGAGCCAAATATACAAGTCAAGTACATGTACATAGAAATTAAGTAGAAATATAAATGATGTATCAAAGTGGATAGCATGAAAACAACATTGCGAATTACCCTCTGAACATCTCTCCTTACGCCCGCCTGTGGGATCATTGAAATTGTCAAATTGCTTGGTTTGTTTGTCCTGGAGCTCAGCAATTCCCCAATTACTGGGTTCAAGAAGGATAGTTTCTGTTGCCCATGTAGAGCTGCTGCTGCCATAATTTTGCCTGCTATCTGCAGTCTTCCATCTGAAATGGCTGCAGACGATGTACATGGTACCATGTGACCTATGTAAATGATGATCATGAAAAAGTGGAGTCACATGACATTTTAATAAGAAAACAAAAAAATTAAGAGGCAAGCCAATTCTAAGTTATACAAATAATACAATACATGACATACATACACGTGTTGGTGTCAAACAAAAACATACGGTATACAATCTGAGAAAGTTCATCTTGGAAAAATGGTGTTTAAATTTGATGAAACACATATATATGCTCAACTAACCTCACAAAATGTCCATTTCTCTTTAATAACTGGCATTTATAAAGCGCCTTTCCCAAACTGGCTCAAAGCGCTGATATATATTATTACCCCGGTCATTGGATTCTGACACGCCCGCACACAGTGTATGCACATTTTCCACTCCCTGCATGGGGAGCATTCCAGCCAGTCACCTGCTAAGCACACACATGCTAAGCAAAGGACATTAACTTTCGCCATCCTACCGGGTACCCATTTAACACCTGGGTGGAGAGTGGCAAATGTAGATTAACGTCTTGCCAGAGGACGCTAGTGCTGCGGTGGGATTCGAACCCTGGACCTCGTGGTTGACAGTCCGGGGACTTATCCACTGATCCACAACACCTCTACACTTTAAAGGGCCCTTGCAATCAAAATGGGGAAAAAAATGAAATTAACATATATAACGTAATTTTTCACGATGATTCTGAATATGACAATGATTCTCTCGAAAAATTAATACTTATTGTGAAATTTGGCAATAAATCTGAAGTCGATTTCGACGGTGGAAAAAACTGTGATCTTGAGTTGTATTGCGCAATAACCTATGACGTCATTGCTGGAACAAAACCGACCGTAGACTACAAATATCGTATTGACAAAGCACACAGATTGTGGCAAGCAAATTCAAGCATGGATGATTCTGTTGAAAATTTTGAAGAAATAACCTTCCCGACACTTGTTATTAACAATACAGATGATCCAGAACGTTGTGTAGGGAACACTGACTGGTGAGTAAATTTGGCATATTTTAATCTATTCTGAAAAGACCTTACTTGCTTTTCAGTAGATCCATTATATCTTCCTGTGAGTTGCTAATAATAATTTCTCAAAAATTGGAGGCTGGAATATTGATAAAGAGAGATGTATCGATGTTTTAAAAGCCTATGTTAGTTGGGTTGCAGGGGCCCTTTAATGTCTTTTGTGGGGGAACTAAACTGGAATATCCATCAAGCTGTAAGGTTGCACTTGCATCGCATTGCCCATCGATAAAGCCCTCAGGAGTACGTACACTCCAACATTTACGCCTCTGATAATTAAGACTTTTATCTTGCATATTACCCTTAAATATAATATTTCTGTTAGGCAGGAGGGTGTTTCATAAAGCTGTTCGTAAAGTTACGCACGACTTTAAGAACGACTGGAATATGTTCTTAGATGCTAAGTCAGCTACATACCGGTAGTCATATATCATTTATCACAAGAAAGGGTCACCAGTCGTGCGCGAAATCATGCGTAACCTACGAACAGCTTTATGAAACGGCCACCAGAACTATCCATATTTTATGCATGTGTTACAAGCTATCTGTTGATATACAGATTTATTTGTTTCATGAAATTTTCTTCAAATCACTCCATTAAAATTCATTACTCTTATAATTGTCAGAGTTGAGTTGATTGATTTATCTGCATTCACCAAGCATTGATTTAACCCTATCTATGCCGGGGGGGGGGGGCCCTCTCAGGCCCCTTCCCCTCGAATTTGCCGCGATGTTTCTGACTTTTTTATATCAAGTCTCGCGCAACTTTTGAGACCCAATTCGTGACGCCCATGTACGCAGTTCCAAAGTTATGTAACATTATGTAAATCCAATGCAAATTCTGTTTGTAGCCAAAATTCATAAATGCATCATTATTTTTACTTCTTCTGATTAAAATCAATTAATTTCAATATTTTTATGATCGTAATGTTGTCACACATGATTTTCATTGAAAAAAACAATAAAAAACAAAGAAATACATAAGAAATTCATAAAACAATAAAATACAAAGGAAATTAATTTTGATATCGTAATGTTTAATAGTAGATTTTCTAAGAAGGCCACAAAGAGTGTCTGGATCCCAAATTATCATATTAGGACCTTTATTTATTGATTTATAGCAGAATTCAGATTTCATGCATAAATTATGCATGAATTAGCATAATGAATGAAATCACATTAAAAAATTAAAAATTAAAAAATAACAATTTTGTAGATTATGCCATGAGCGACATGTATGCCGATTTTTGATGCGATCACGCTGTCGACGGCCGTGATCCCGAGGCCTCCCAGGCCCCCCCCCCCCGGCCAAATGATCTACCAAAATACCCCGGCCTAGATAGGGTTAAGCTTAGATTTTATTGTCCTGTCACAACAATTTTCTTTCGCCCTACAAAATTCCACCACCCTGAATTATGCAAAATCAAACACTGAGGAGAGGTTCTTTTTTTTTGTTTTGGTCGGAAGAACATTTGTGAACTTTTATGAGACCAGATTTGTTTGTTAGGTTCTTGTGGAAATAGTGACTCTTTCAACCAAATACATGACATTGGAACTGCTATAATGGCATATTTTAGAGAACCCTAAGGACCATAAAATTACAGAGTACTAACCTACTTCTCCAGTGAACAGACCACTCTCTCTCAACTTTGGCAAAATCGGGTTGAAAAACTCTTGAGTCAAACCACCTGTGTCGATGCCTGCTTCACCAACAAAATACACGCTGACTTTGTTGTTGGCGTTGATCCTGTCACCTGAAACAATAAAAAACGTATATAAATACAATTCACAATTTAACTGTTATTTCCCTCAAAACTTTTCTCTTTGAGTTGTGTCTGGGCAAAAATTTAATTAAATATTATTCAAATGCACATCTCATGAATGGTACAGTATGTACCTTGGCTGGAATTCCATCATTTTTCAATAAAATAGGAAACTCGGATCTTAATCTCTAAAGGTGCAAGACCCTGAACATTGTAATTATGTGAGAATGATTACAAAGAAGATTAACAAACTTCCTTGTTTGACTCCTTATAAAGGGCTAGATTCTTCCATTTGAAAAATGAGCACTTTACCTCTAAAGGCACGTCTGCCATCCTCTAACAAGTACCGCCTCCTGACCATAATCCTGCTTGGTACATCTTCTTCATCTAACATGCTCCTCCACTCTGCCATCTGTTCTTTTAATTCAGCGTCACACCTTTGAGTGCATTGAAACAAATGCTTTTCATGTTCATCCATCATTTTGTTCAATAAAACATATGTGTCTCAATAACATGCACAGTAAGCAAGAATTTGCAGGACATCATGTTTAGATAAAACAAATTAAGAAAACTGAAGATATTTGGAAAGAGGGCATTTACAGGAGTAAAAATATTTGATAGCATCATTTGTTAAGAAAATATGAGGCTGACCATTAAATTTCAAGCAAAACAGAATGAAGTTATTTTATTGAATAACAGAAAATAAATTTCACCTCTTGACCTCAGAATAGTTTTCACATCATTGAACCAGGTGTTTAAAAAACATTTCCGACTTTTGATCTTTAATAACTTAAAAACTATACATCAAATATTTACTGATATTAATATGAGTATCAGTAATAGCTGAATAGTGACCGATTTTATTGGAGCTGGTTTGAATATGATATATCATAAATCAGTTTTATGAATTTCATGCTTATTTTTGAAGTGAGGTTTCAGATTTTGCTCAATTTCCAACCATTGTACAAATTTTGTACAAAAGTCAATGGATGTGTGGATGTGTATTTATTCATGAGGGATTAAGAAGGCATTCATTACTAGTGCTTCCAAGGTGTGGTATTCACAGCCATTTGTGTGGGGAGGGACTTAGGACACACATACACGCAGACAGGCATCAAAGAACAGCTTTTATTCTTAACAAATGTGAGGTCTATATTCTTCCGAGTAACAAATTTTTTTTTTTTTTTTTTTTTTTTTGGGGGGGGGGGGGGGGTGGAAGCCCTTCTATTGTCCCGACGGTCACATATATACTTACAGAGTTGCCACTGCATATTCTTGCAAACGTAATTGCGTTAAGTCTTGGTCATCATCGCTTTCATATCGTCCTCCTTCCTCAGGGATTACATCAAGGTAAGCTCTGATGAAATGAATGAATATTAATATTCACTATAGGGAAAGGGAATCACAAGGATGAGATACTGCTTGTCCATGAGTTTATAAATATCAGGGATTACAATGTATGTCTTGAATCTAATTATATAAAATATTTCAGAAGCTAAACCTTGGTTTTTTTTTACAGAGAAAAAAACATCTAATGGAATACACACTTATGTACTATACCAGTACATAACGTAAGTTTTGTTGAAGTCGTGTTAATAGTAATAACAAGTGTGTGTGTGTGTGTGTGTGTGTATGTTTAGCCGTATGTCCGAGGACATTTTCGGACAGAGAACAAAAAAAAATCATGAGAACAATGGTCCTCGGAATCCGGACAATAGTCCTCGAACGTCGAACAATGAATTTGTGCCTTATTCCGTCGACTGTCCGAGGAAGGAGGAACAATAGAGGAACAATACTTGTCCTCGGAAGTAAAGCCATGTAAAGCTGTGAGTATGTGTGTGTGTCCCGGTGGAGCCACTCCCCCGCAGAGGGGGACGCGTATGACCGTTACCAAAAATACAAATAACCCCCTTTTGCAGTCAATTTCAAGGACATTTTGTGAAATTTAACCCCCTTTTTTACATCAAAACAAGGACAAAATGGTACTTTGAAATACCCCTATTTTTAAGATTGTAAGGACACTTTCGGAAACTTTCCCCTATTTTACCATATTTCAAGGACAAGACATTTATGCCCTTCTTTCATTAACATAATAGGTGTCCAAGACCCGATTCCTCAAATTACAAGTTCACACACAATTAATATAAGGAAAATGCATTTTTTAATGTGTTATTCATTTCAAAGTATTTCGGCAATAGTTCATATAAACTCCTGGGGAAAAACCACTGAACTCTATGGACCATATTTATTTAAAATAACCGCTATGTCTGACCACTCACAAATAGGCGAGATTAAATAACCTCATACCGACTTATACATGTGAGGGAATGAGATATAACTGATATTTATGCAAATAAGTCAGAAGCAAGAAATGTTCCGAATGTGTGTAAGGGCTTTTGTTTGGGCAGGGACATGTGCATAACTACAGTAAGAGGAGTGATATGCTCCAGTGGATGGGCTACGGACGATCTGACAAGAGACGGACGTGTTATTTTTAGTCTGGACAAGGCGACCTAACTAGTAACTTTGACTTGACGGTGTGGTTTGGTGAGGTCAATTTTAATTACTTTGGTTCCTAGTTTTATATTAAGAGCTTGCTCAAAGTAATCACGGTAAATACCGGTATTTTTTTCTAAATTTGCGTTGGATTCTTGTCGATTGTTTGTGAGAATTGTGGTCGGCCGGAGGCGAAGCCGCTGCCATTTTGTTGAACTTTGACATGGCTGACCATGGTGATGGTTCTGCCAGTTATGTATCGGAATCTGAAGAAGAAGATATGTCTTGGGAATATCTTTCTCAACAGCATTTGATTAAAAAGAATAGTAAACCTAAGTCTAGATCCACATTGGAAAAGCTATTGTCTCAAGTGCAGGAACCAGAAATATCCCCAGATACTGATCAACGTACTGTAGGCGTATCTCGTAAAAGAGTAAATGTAGAGTCAAACTCGAGCAGTAATGAACTTGATAATGATGCTACTACTGATGCTAGTGAATGGAAAATCTGCAGACCTAAATCCAAAAATAAAAGTAAGGCTAAACTACAGAAAATAGACACATCTATTCCACTTAACAACATGCCAAATCTTGCCAATGACAAACCTAATCCTAAAATTGTTGTCATTAATTCTCCGGATGTTAGTCTTGCGAAAATGAGCCCACTGAAGCGAGCAGCAGCCCTAAACAAAGTCATTAATGCAGGAAACATAAAGAGGGTGGGAAAAACAAGCCAAGGAGGAATCAGTGTGCATTGTTATTCTTCTTCTGAAGCTAGTAAACTTAAAGGAATCTCACAGTTAGGAGAGTGGATAGTTACGGCAGAGTACGCAAAATCAGAAACCCAATGTAAGGGGGTTATCTCTGGAGTTCCACTTGATGTCTCTGAAAAAGATGTTATTTCAGAGTGTAAAGTTTTTGGCGTCACTGATGCAAAAAGAATCTCACATAAACGAGATGGTGAATTGAAGGAAACTTTATCGGTCATCCTCACTTTCAATGCTACCAAGATGCCTCCAACAGTTACTTTGGGATACGAGGTTTTTAGAACTAAGCAGTATATTCCACCGGTTCGAAGATGTTTTAAGTGCCAACGTCTGGGCCATGTTGCTTCTGCTTGTCGTGGCAGTGTCCGATGTGTGAGATGCAGTGGTCCTCATTCGTTTGATGAGTGTAACCAGAAAGAGCAGGTTCGCTGTTGTCGTTGTGGTGGTGAGCACTCTGCTGCTTATGCAGGCTGCAATACAATTAAAGAAGAAAAGAAAATTCAGCAGGTTAGAGTCACCTTAAATATCTCCTATGCCGAGGCCGCTAAAAACATTCGGCTTAATGTAGAAGGAATCGAACAGTCACAAACAGAACAGATACATAATACAATTCCGAAAAGTAAGAGTAAAACACAAACAGTACAGAAAGATAGCATTTCAGTATCACAGGTACAAGAACAGAGCAAAGAAAAAAACCCACAAGTTACAAATATTCAAACTCCAAAAATCAAAACAAAAGAAATGGCAACTCAGACTGAAACTGTCAAGGAAGCAGGAAGTCAGACATCTGACTTCATGCAGATAGATCAGTCATTAGTAACACTCCTCATAGGAACATTGAAGATTTGGGAATCAAAATCAGGCAAGGAGAGGGAGCAGGAAGTAAAGGGTTTTGTCGAACGTCTTTTTCCTGCATTGAAGCGGAAGAAAAGTAGAGAGAAAAAACTAACGCAAAGTGATTTAACGACTGATGGTTAATGGTTATTCTTTTACAGTGGAATGCCCAATCTTTAATTGCACATGGCTGTGAATTAAAATATGCTTTAAATAATTTTGATATTAAACCAGATATAATTTGTATACAAGAGACTTGGTTAAAAGAAGATAAAGAATTTAACCTTTCTGGGTATTTTTTATTTAGAGCCGACAGGAATTTGAGGTTGGATAAATGTGCAGGAGGAGGTTGTGCTATCTTTGTTAAGAAGGGTATTCCTGTTAATCTAATACGAGATAAAGATACTAAAGTACAATATCAAATTATTGAAGTTTTTTGTAAGAATAAGGAAAGGATTAATATTGTTAATGTATATAATCCATGTTTGAGTTTAAACGATACACATATATTTGACGATATAGAACCATATATGAAAGGAAAAACGATACTTTGCGGAGATTTTAATAGTCATAACTCTTTGTGGGGTAGCAAAAACACAGATTTAAATGGACAGGTAGTGGAATGTTTCATTGACAAACACAATTTAGTCTGTCTTAATAATGGAGAGGGAACTAGGATTAATGTCCATCAATGCTCAACATCTTGTATTGATATTACTTTGGTTCCTTGCTCTATGGGGACGAACAGTACATGGTCTATTATTGATGACACATGGGGAAGTGATCATCATCCCATTTTAATTGAAATTAATGAGAAATGTCATTATACCCCATATAAATTGTCAAGAAGATGGTCTACAAAAAAGGGAAGTTGGAGTAAATTTCAAGAGGTGTGCGACATAGTCTTTACTGAACCAGATAATAATCTAAACCCTGAAGAAAAGTATAATAACTTTATGAGTCAATTAAATAAAGCGATTAATCAATCTTTTCCAATAATTAAAACAAACAAAACATATAAATGTCCATCTTCATGGTGGACTGATGAATGTAAACAAGCTGTGGACAATAGGAAAAAATGCCTTAAAGTTCTAAAAAAATCATGTCATCCTGCTGATTTAATTTCATATAAAAGAGCATGCGCCATAGCTCGGAGAGTTATCAAGCAGGCGAAAAGAGAGGATTGGAGACTTTTTTGCAACACTATTAATAACCAAACGTCCTCTAAGCATATTTGGGAGAAAATTAAACGTATTAAAAAGACAAAAAAATCAATCAGCATTCCTATTTTGAAACACGATAATCTTGATTTGATAACAGATCTAGAGAAGGCTAACCACATGGTAAATCACTTTGTTAAAGTCAGCAGTAATGCAAATAACAGCGAGGAATTTTTGAAGAATAAAAAAGAAAGAGAGGTCAAGTTTCAGTTTGTCGAGAATGAAGATTTAATATATAATGATGTTCTTACTTTGGGTGAATTGAATAATGCTATTGCATCCTCTAATTGTACAACTCCCGGAAAAGATGAAATAAGTAATATGTTTATTAAACATCTTCCTGATAAGGCAAGAAAGTATCTACTTTTGATTTTAAATAGCATATGGATGACTTCTATGATTCCAGTTTCTTGGAAGGAAGCCATTCTTATTCCGGTGCTTAAATCAGGAAAGAATCCTTCTGACCCAAAATCATATAGGCCAATCGCCCTCACATGCACTATGTGTAAAGTGATGGAACGCATGATTAACAATAGACTTATGTGGTACCTTGAAAAGCATCAATTAATTAATACACAACAAAGTGGTTTTCGAAAAGGAAGAAACACTAAGGATCACATAATTCAATTACAATCTAGTATTGATAAAGGTTTTGCCAATAAGGAAAGCACCTTGGCAGTTTTTCTAGATTTGGCAAAAGCATACGATATGGTATGGCCTACTGGTATTTTAATTAAACTACAACGAGTAGGAATATACGGGCGAATGTTGAAATGGATTAAAAACTTCCTCTCGGATCGGAAAATACAAGTCAAATTAAATGGTACTTTCTCTGAATTAAAAGGGGTTGAAAATGGTATTCCGCAAGGGAGTGTTATCAGCCCCACCCTTTTTAATATAGCAGTGAACGATTTACATACTGTAATAAAAAATGTAAACATATCACAGTACGCAGATGATATTGCAATCTGGAAAACAAATAGGAACGTGAAATTCATTACAAATCAGATTCAACAAAATCTAGATAACATTGATACATGGTGTCATAAATGGGGTTTTAAATTGGCAGCTAATAAAACAATTGCTGTACTTTTTACAAATAAAAGAAAGCAAGAAACAAAACTTGTCATTCATGAAACTCCTATATCTTTTTCAAATTGCACTAAATTCCTGGGCATCATCTTTGATAGGAAATTAACATGGCAAGAGCATATCAAATATATTATAGAAAGGTGTAAAAAGAAACTGAACCTTCTAAAATGCATTAGTGGTATGAAATGGGGTGCAGATAGTTGCACTCTGCTACATTTATACAAGATGCTCATAAAACCTATTATAGAGTATGGTTGTGAGGCTTTTAATTCCGCTTCTAAGACACATAAACAACAGCTTGAAAGGATACAATATCAAGCTCTTAGAGTTGTTTCTGGGGCTACACATGGTACTCCCCTTAACATTTTGCAAGTTGAATGTGGTGATCCTCCACTACAGTTAAGACGGGATTTATTATGTCAAATGTATAATGATAAACTTAGTATTCACTTCTCTCACCCTAATCATCAGTTGCAAAAGATCTGCTGGCAAAAACATTATTTTGCACACAAGTGGGAAGAAAGTGATCACCATACCCCTTTTGAAGGGAAATGGAACGATAAAAGAACGAAAATATATCCATTGCACAACCCTTTTCCGTATTGGCTCTTTGATGAACCGTTTATTTCCACTGAGATATATGATTCAGTAAAATATGCTGTAGATATAAATGAAAAGGGGTTTTTGGCGAGAGAAATTATTCAAAGCAAATGGAGCCATTCACTCCATATATATACAGATGGATCATATGATCCGAAAAATAATACTACAGGGTGTAGTATCTATATTCCATTCTTTAAATACTCCAAACATGTACGTCTAAATGATAATACCTCAATTTATACAGCAGAACTTTTTGCTGCGTTCATGGCACTTGAGTGGGTTGAAGAATATCAGCCAGTACACGTTTGTATATTTATGGACTGTCTAAGTGCTATTCAGGCTATCTCGCAGTTTAACCCGGGAAATAAATTAGTCTGTGACATAAGATTAATGTTAGTTAATATTCATAATCAGAACTGCAGGGTAGTTTTTGAATGGATTCCTGGACACTCTGGAATCCGTGGAAATGAAGAAGCAGACCTTTTGGCAAAACGAGCCAGTAAAAAACAGAATATTGACATTACATTACCATTAACAATTACAGAAATCAAACACACACTTAAAGAAAGATTAATAAATAAATGGCAAGTACAATGGAATGAGTCTAAAATTATGAAGTATAAACAAATTGAAAGAGAAGTAAACTTAAAACATAAACTTGTATCAATGAAGAGATGGCAAGAAGTAATTATTAACAGACTACGATTTAATAACTTCTGGAGTCTCAATAGTTATAAATTGAAAGTGGGTAAGCATCCAAACGGTTTATGTGATGTGTGCTCAATAATTGATGATGTTGAACATATATTAATAAACTGTCAAAAGTATGAAGAAGAAAGGACTTTATTACTTAAAAGGATGAATTACACAAGAAATCAATTAACACTTGTAAAGTTATTCAAAGAAAAGTCAAAACTGACACATATAATTCAATTCTTTATTGAATGTGGAATAAATGTATAATCAGGTACAATACTGAATTGTAGTACCTCAGATATTATGTAAACTAAGGGAGAGACCTCACAGCCAAACCACAACCACGACTTGACTCGACATAATTTTTAGGTACAGCGATCTAAGAATTAAGTAAAGTGACTTGGCGCAAAGGACACTAGTTTGTCAAAGGTGCCATTAACTCACAACAACAACAACAACAACAACATATGCTCCAGTGGACATGAGCTCACTGTACAGGTCAAAGCTGACTGGCAGATAGGTGAGCAGATGAGGTCAGCTCTCATTGTACCTACATGAAGCTGTAATTTGATGTCAGATCCTGATATTTTTGATATAGTTGATTTTGGACACCTCAATATGTGAGTACAGTATATAATTAATTCTCTGATGTTTAGATTTGCTGAGGAGCTAATTTATAATTTGGTGAAGTGGAGGGAGATCACTTTAATTTACATGAAGGATGTATGCTGGTAGTAATTGAGTTACCGGTATGCCTATTAATGCTAGAAAGGTGTGTCAGTAAGACATTAGTATATAACTGTTTTTGGTAAGCCATGTATTCATCAAAACAGGTTCTGTTGGCTTTCTTGTGGAATTCATATTCGTAAGCGAATGTGTTAATAACTGCATACAGATAGCAAATATTGCAAACTTCTCTAAAAGAGGAGGTGACTTAAATATTGGAAGATATCATGCTCCACTAATTTGTAATGTGATTAGCTTTGAGAATGTTTCTATTTTGCTTAAGACTGATAGAATGATTATGATAGCTCACTCATTTGCAGAATTGTGTCATACAATAGGGAGTGGCCTTCATTGCAAAAGGGGTAAACTCAATGGCCCGTATTCTGAACTCCGGTTTAACTTAAACCATGGTCTAAATGTGTGGTTTAACTATGGGCTGCCAAATGTGATACAAATCTCTAACTGTAGATATTCAATTTATCAGCATTTTTGGTACTCAAACTATTAAAAACTGTCTGGGAAGGTTAAGCACAATAGTTTTCTTGACCATTAAAGCATGAGTCTAGAACCCAGTAAACATAAGGAACATATATTGTAAACAAAGTTTTGAGATTTTTTGCTACCCATAGTTAAACCACACATTTAAACCATGGTTTAAGTTAAACCAGAGTTCAGAATACGGGCCAATATGTATGTGTTTGAACTAAATTGCATGCACTGTATATGAAAGATGATATGTATTTGTAATTATGGACCTCTGGTTTTTCTGTTCTGGAAAGCAGCTCTAGCAAGTAATTATTTGTCATTATAAAGATGCAATACTTAATGTAATTTTTGTGTCTTTTAATTTTCTACAGCAACTGTAGTGACCTCATATGGTCAAGGTACGTCTTCTACCATCTTTTGTTTTATATGAACATGATGGAATAAAGATTGGCCTCATACCCAATATAACCGCATAATCAACCGCATAATCAACCATTGCTTCGTCTGATTTATGACTGAGTCAATACCCTCACATACATGTACAAGCTTATGTGAATATAACCTTATACTCCAGACTAGCTTTTATGGGTGAATACGCTTAAACAGCTTTTGTGTGTATCAGCGTGCCTATTTCAGGTCTAGATCATTCATACACGAGATGGCCTATGGGTAGGCCCTTGCCTATGTGGGACTGTATCCAACATTCACTGTTGCAGCGGTCACAAACAGACAACAAAATTGCTCTAAGCAAGATTTGATTATCTTTAATTTGCTAGATTACCTGATTCATGGACTCATGATCAACTAGTCTTACTGTGCCACGAATTTGGGGATTCAGAATTGAAAATAAAATTTTAAATAATTATTTTCCTCTCATGACTCATGATGTATGAGACATACTATGAATTGTCTAGACTGGAAAAAGGCCCGCTGATAGTACACACAAAAGCTATTGAAGCCTATTCACCTATAAAAGCTAGTCTGGAGTACAAGGTTATCTTCAGATAAGCTTGTATGTACATGTATAAGCACTCATAGGTACACGCCATTGCCGACTGTGTAGTAATGCAGCCAACACACATCCCATACCTAAACTGCATCACTGTGCATTTTTGGCTATATTTAATTGAATATCATATATTGCAGTTTACTTACATGCAAAGAATTATATTGAATAATAGATGATTAAAACTTACCAGGTTGTTTTGTGACCTTTGAAGAGGGTTTCCTGAAATTTTGGGTCCTTTTTGTCGATAACTGCTATCGAGACTGTCCCGTCAGCATCCAGTTTGTATTTTTCACGATTATGATGAAGGGAGCCCTCAGCGCTCGTAGTAGTACCGGCGCGATGGGTTCGTCGATCTCCTACGAAGACCTGAAAGGGCCAAACTGACGACGTAAAAAAATAAAAAAATATTACGTACGTACGTAATAATTACTACGTACGTACGTAATATTTTTAATTTTTTTACGTCGTCAGTTTGGCCCTTCCAGGTCTTCGTAGAATAGCTTGTGTGCGTAACATTCTGCGTACGTATCTACGGTGCGTAACCATGTAGAGCGGCCTCACTAGTGCGCAACATTATTGAGAGCAGTCGTGATCCGTATGGAGATGTGGGTAACAAGTACCAAAAAGAGGGCTGTAAATGTAAGTTTTTATAACTTTCTACATTTTGTATCTTAACGAACTGATAACTTAAAATCTAAAGAATGATACTTAAGTATCAGTTTGCCCACAAAAACATCAATTTCAAACAAAATTACATCTGTATCCCCAATACCCAGTATACACACATGTATATGATTCTAATGGTCAATATGACCATTGCTTGCTGATGTGTGTATGGCAAGGGGTCCTAAAGCTACGCGGGTCCTAAAGCTACGCACCATACAAATCACATACACGCGCAATGCAACGCGTTCAAATCAGGCTAAAACACACACGCGATACACACAGTCAATTTCAATATCAATTTGCATTCATTTATTGCATGTGCGTAGCTTTGGGCACTCATAGCTACATTCCTATACTTCGTGTGTATAATGTAGGCAGTCATACACCTCATCTTTTTAAAACACCACTGCACAAAAGTCACCAATATTCACTCAAAATCGGCATTTAATTTTCAAAAACCGACCCCAAAATATCCAAGAAATACAATAAATTCAACTCACCAATGTTGGAAAAGATATTTACAAAAATGAAATCCGCAATTTACTGTTGATTCTCGCGAAACGAGCTATCGGAGTCATTGTGTACATTTCCTGGTCGCCGCGGGCGCTGACATCTCCCCAAAAGAGTTTTGTCCTCAAAAATTCGGTCCCTATGGCGTACACGGAAAAGTTCCGATTTTCTGTGTGCGCGATCGTAAAGATCGATGTGCCCTTGCGATCCCGAGTTTCTTCGTGGACAAAAATGATATTGGCCGATTTTAGTCTAAGACATCGGCAGTTTGTAAACAACACGCGATCGCGAAACAAATCGGCGGGGATTTCTCCGGTTTTGGACAAGATTTTGACTTTGGATTTTGCTGTAAATATCAAAAGTTCTTCCTAACGGCCATTTGAGGTAGGAGTGAGATTTTTAAGGGCTGAATTTGAAAGCAAGTATTTAAAATATTTATCTTATTTTTCCCCCCATACCTTTAGTACATGCGACAGAAAATACCAACTATTTTACAGTAATGTACCCGTGAGTGGCTTTAGGACCCCTTCATTTTTAAGAACAAAATTTGACATCGGCATTGATATCGACCTGACTCGTGCATTACTGAAATTCACCCATCGTAATTTTCTCCACAAATCAACTTTAGAATATCCATAATCAGGATATGGAATGAAATTGGTGACAAGCCAGTGATTTCTGTGACCTTTTAGCTGCTGAAAACAAAGTGCGTAGCTTTAGGTCCCCCCATCATATAAGCACTGTCTATAGACATGTACTACAAGCTTATCTGAAGATAACCTTTTACTCCAGACAAGCTTTTACGGGTGAATAGGCTTCAATAGCTTTTGTGTGTATCAGCGGGCACTTTTCCAGGCTAGATCATTCATACAGGAGAAGAAAATAATTATTTAAAATTTCACTTTCAAGTCTGAATCCCTACATTGTTGCAAAGTAAGAGTTGAAGAGTCCCTGAAATCAGGTATGAGGTAATCTAGCAAATTTAAGAAAATTTAAATCTTGTTTAGAGCAATTTTGTTGTCTGCTTTTGACTGCTGCAACAGTGAATGTTGGACACAGTCCCACATCTAGGATAAGCACTCCCGGGTACATTTCTGTAAAATAGTTGGTATTTTCTGTCGCATGTACTAAAGGTATGGGGGGGAAAATAAGATAAATATTTTAAATACTTGCTTTCAAATTCAGCCCTTAAAAATCTCACTCCTACCTCAAATGGCCATTAGGAAGAACTTTTGATATTTACAGCAAAATCCAAAGTCAAAATCTTGTCCAAAACCGGAGAAATCCCCGCCGATTTGTTTCGCGATCGCGTGTTGTTTACAAACTGCCGATGTCTTAGACTAAAATCGGCCAATATAATTTTTGTCCACCAAGAAACTCGGGATCGCAAGGGCACATCGATCTTTACGATCGCGCACACAGAAAATCGGAACTTTTCCGTGTACGCCATAGGGACTGAATTTTTGAGGACAAAACTCTTTTGGGGAGATGTCAGCGCCCGCGGCGACCAGGAAATGTACACAATGACTCCGATAGCTCGTTTCGCGAGAATCAACAGTAAATTGCGGATTTCATTTTTGTAAATATCTTTTCCAACATTGGTGAGTTGAATTTATTGTATTTCTTGGATATTTTGGGGTTGGTTTTTGAAAATTAAATGCCGATTTTGAGTGAATATTGGTGACTTTTGTGCAGTGGTGTTTTAAAAAGATGAGGTGTATGACTGCCTACATTATACACACGAAGTATAGGAATGTAGCTATGAGTGCTATGAGTGAGGATAAGCAGCAAAAGTATGAGTATGAGTGCCTCATACCCACACCCATAAACTAACATGAAAGCGTATGAATGGGACTGTAGTGTTACTGTTAGTGTTAGTGTAAGTTGAACTATTCATACCTGTGAAGTGTGATCCCTGTGAAACATAAGTCCTTTCACACGACTTTCACGAACATCACGATTCGTGCATCTCCCCACTTCATCTTTGAAGGGCATATGATGATTATTTGAGTAAAATAGTCCTTCAAACTTGGTCAAATGTATACAGCGGCGAAGTTCCGGAATTGTTTTGAGGGAAACAAGATGGCGCTGGCGAGTCTCGCTTAATTCGCGATCAATAAAGAAACATGAAATTTCTTTAGGCCAGAAAATTTTTGATTTTTTATTGTTATTTTTTTATTGTCCTTTCAAATTATTTGAAAGGACCCTTTGACCCCTAGAAGACCTTCGACCTAACCCTCGTAGGCATCATACATGTGGCAATGTCCAAGGATCATTTGTACCTAGCTTGAAAAAAAATTATGAAGAAATAAAGAAAGGAGTACAAGTTAATCAAAAACTTTGACATTTTGCCACACACACTCGGACAGACGGACGGACAACCGTACAGAAAAGTGATCGCATAGTCTCTTCCAGAACGTTGTTCAAGCAAGAAAAAAACAAATTTCGCCTAACCTTCCGAAATCGCTCATTAAGGGATTATGGAGTCCAGTTTACCTCCATAATTCCCCTACAAGCAAAAAAAACAAAAACAAAAAAGGTCTTCACTCTAAAAAAAGGGGGGGGGGGCACAATCGAGAAAATGGCGGATCGTCTATGGTAAAAATTCATACTTCTCTTCCAAAAGGGGGGGGGGGGGCACTTGCCGGCTGTGCCCCCCTGGATCCGCCACTGTACATGACCAAACATAATGAGGAAGGCAAACCCTCTCATAAACCAAGTGAAATATTCCTATTGATTTTACAAACAGGGGTAATCAAAGTTGCTTGTGGAACAACCCAAATTACATAAATTGTTATATTTGGTTCAACCATTTGGTTATTTATTTATCTATTTATTTATTATGAATCCCTGTATCATACAGGCAAATCATGGTTACCGTATTGAAGTTCATCTGGCACCATATACAAAGCTGGCAAGTTATTGTTTTGCATTGGACTTTTAACTTTTAAAGCTTTGATCGGATTGAATTTAGCAATCATGTCTGGAACAAGAAATTGTGCTAACGTACTGTGTTAATCTGGTTAAACTTTTCCCTCCAAGATCCAAGCTTGTGCACAGTCATGTTAAAGTCTGTATTTTATTTACAAGACATTTTTGCATACATTTACTGTCGAGGACCAAGATTCAATGGGGAATGACTTCAATAGGAAGGCATTTTTTTTTTTTTTTTTGATGATAAATGTCAATGTTTTATAAGTTAGAATACCGTGTAAGGTGAGTAGTTATCTAATTAAGATGTGAACTCACTAGATCATTGACAGGCATTTGTTCAGTTTTGATATACAGCTTGCCCTGGCCACAAATGCTTAGCACTTCTTCTCCCCTGAATGTGATGGACTGGCTCACCCTCGGCTCTGTTAACCATTTGCTGCCCGGGAGCGTCTCACAAAGAAGAATTGAAACAGCAATATACCAAATGTACACATACAAACTGGGCAGATTCACAGTTCCTTGAAAGTCGAAGTAAATTGATAATGGCCTTCAGTCTTCACAAGATAAACGATTTTGCCAATGAGTAAAACATCATGATAAAGTTTTCCAAGCTCTATACTCTATACTTAATTACTACATCCTGTCCTTAATCCATAGCCCGCTATTGTTGCTAATATATCACTTGCTAAGCTTCGGTACTGTTGACTATCATCACAAAACAGTGCTAATTTTCTGCGCACACACACCTGCACATATTACAAAAATGGTGCATTGTATCACACATTAACAAGTTCATCAAAATTCCTCCCTGATGTTCAGTTATGGTGAGAGGAGGGATTATGCTATGTACGACCCTTGAGAGACAAGTTTAGCGCATGCACCAGCAAATACATTAATTCAAAGCTAAGCAGGGGATTAGCTTCCTCCACCCCCAGCCCGGGGGGGGGGGGGGGGGGGGGGGGGGGGGGGGTGTACTCAGATTTGGTTTGGACGGGGGTGTGTGGCTGAAGCCTTGAAACCCACCCCAAGTCTTAATGGTCATTTTGCCAGAAAAAGGGTACCCATTATTAAGGAATTTATGACGAGAAGGTTTCAAATTGTGCGATATGATGGCCATACACACCAACAGTGGAAAGGTACGGCAGTTTGATTTTCCGACAAGCAAAAAAAAAAAAAAATAAAAATAAAAGGAACCATGGCAACCACCAAAGCAACTATTAATTTCAACGTTCAAAAAACAAATATTAAAAGGGAGACAAAAAAAAAAGGGGGGGGGGGGGTATGTTTAAGCATTTTCCAGCTCAAAACCATACCGGTACCCACCGGTACCCAATGTTTAAAGTAGAACCTGATTGAATGACAATGTGAGTTCAAAAGAAAGCTTGTAACTTCAGAAACTCAAACAATTTTTTTCCAGAATTTTTGGGGGCCTTAGTAGATTTATTTGAGCAAAAAGCCACTTTTTTCAGATTTGCCTTCTAAAAACAAATCGCAATCGTCCGAATCTACCGCTTCTAAGATGACGTCACGGGTTGTAGGCTTTCATTACTTCCGGGTGTGTGTACACGTTTAATAGATAGCGGAATCGCATGTTCTGATTTGTTTTTGTTGTAAAAATCCGTCAGTCAAGTCGAAAAAAATGAGCGAAAACGGAGAAGAAAGTGATTTGGAGTTGGAGTATTCTTCAGGCAGTGAAATTGATTCAGATGGGGAGGTGTATGCAGGAGAAGGCGATGAAATTGGGAAGGAAGATGGGGATGAGACGCAAGATCAGCCTCAAGCAACTGGCGTCCAGTGACTATGACTATGAATGAGTATGAGTATGACTATGGCCACTGCCACTGGTTAAGATTTAGAAGACGGGGGTGTCGGGGAAAATTGAGATGACTTGCCGGCACAACCTGATGCTAATCGTCTACAAAATAATGAATGGTAAGCGTAATTTCATTTCCCATTGTATATTTGTTGTCCTAGAACTTTTTATTTCACCATCATGAAACTGATCGAGTCCTCGGAACGGCCGAACGCCACGGCGTGAATACGACTGATTCGGAGAAGACGTCCGCTGGCGCCTTGTAGGGTACCAGGGTCTACCGTTAATTCGTCTAGTGTTGTTATGCCAAGCTAATCCTAACCACACACAGTGTTAAACTAACTACATGTGCTTAGAACTTGAAAACTTGAAACCGATTTTACATTTTTTCTGTAATTATTTGTTCTATTATTTTAGGTGCCTTTGTGGTCATTGCCAGGTGATGCCACCATTTGAGCCAGGCGACTGCATTTGCTGTCGAGAGATAGACGTGGTAGCCAGTGAACCAGTGAACATGTGAAGCAGCCCGCCAGCGAGTTGCATGCATCACGACGGCAGATGCTTATGATGCTGCCATTTTAAATGAAGCGACTCTGTATATTGCCTGGCAGCAGTTTACAGAACGCTGGAGACAGCAGGCCAAGTCCTTTGGAGCGAGAAATAATGAGTGAGTTCAGACTCTGGAGTTTTTTTTCTTCTTAAAAAGACCTTATCCTCGTCCTGAATTAAATTATCCTGAATTAAAAAGATCTTCCTGAATTAAAGCACATGCATGTTGCTTTTGATGAGTAAGTCTTAGACCTGGAGATTTATACAGTGTTGAGGAATGAGAACATGTATGATATATGGTAAAATGTCTTCTAATTCTATTTTATTATTTTTTTGGGGTCTTATTCTTATCCAAAACAACCCAATTAAAGCCCACCACTGTACTAGTAAAGGTCTATTATGTTTTGGGGGTTGTCCATTTCTCCTTTCCCTTTTCATCATGTTTTACAGTGCAACTTAAACTTGGCAAGAAACATGCATGCTGATGTGACACTGATTTGATATGTGCGGGCCATGGGATGGAACTTGAATAGTGTTGGTTCAAAAAGGTTATCTTTCAATCTGTTACAAATTAAAGACCACACCTTTTTTTTTTTTTTTTTTTTCTTTTACCTGCAGGAAGTATAGATACACTGCCTACCGACAATTTGTTTGTTGGTGTTGGGGATGGCATGGCTGGACATACATGTACACGTGCAGCTCCCAGCATGTGTACAGTTTTCCATCAAATCCACGTATCCGGATGGGACCAGTACCTACAAGGGGACAAGACTTCGAAGACTCGATGTGACTTAATTTTTTTTCTTCTGATGAACTGGTTTCACATACTTAGAGATAGGTTTGGTGACTTTATGAACATTTTTTGTAAGCTTATCTTTTTCTGAATGTGGTTCATGCCAAAACAGTTTAGGGCAATTGCCAAGCCATTTTACCTTTAGTGCTTACTTGCTTATTTAGTGCCACTGTGGGAAAAGTGCAATAATACATTTATATAAATTATGTTGCCTGAATGTGTAAGTATCATAATTCTTGCACATATTTTGACAGCCTAAACCTGAAATGCATTAAGGAAAAAATACCACTGAATTAATTAATACCCAGGTCATGTGTGTGCCATACTTCATGAGCATTGCTCAAAAAATGAAGTAGCTTGATCTGCAAGATTTTCTCAAGTTTCGCAGAAATATGTTTGATGTGAAACCATATTATACTTTGTAAAACATTCCTTGCAAACTGTTTGTAAATTGAGTGTTATTTTAAGGTCAGCAGAATGCCAATACATGTACATCAGGGGATGGCACAGAAAGAGGGAGAAGGCTGGAAAAGAAGAGGAGATAAAGATGAGGAAATAGAGAGGGAGAGAACGATGAGGAAATAGGGAGAGAATGAGGAGGAGAGAGGGAGAGGATGAGGAAAGAGAGGGAGAGGAAGAGAAGGATGAGGAAAGAAAGGAGGAGACAAGGATGAGAAAAGAGGGTAAGGATGAGGAAAGAGAGAGGGATAGAAGGATGCGGAAAGAGGGAGAGAATGAGGAAAAGGGATGGTATGAGGGAAGTAACTGGTAGAGTACGAGAAGGAGAAATATGGGAAGATCATAACCTTGAAAGTCTAGTAAAATATACAGAACATAATGCAAGAGCAAAACGAGGTTTACATTATCAACCCAAACCCAGTTCACTACCTATAACACCGAGCATGCCCATGCCAGAAGCACCATGAATTATAATTTCACACCTATCAGACTGTCTTTCCATATCTTTCTCTCTCTCTCTTGCTCCTTTCCTCCTGCCTTTCTCATCCCCTTCTCTCTCCTTGTTACCCCTTCTATTCCTTGTCCTCCTATCCTATCTCTTTCTTCTTTCTCCTCCTATCCCATTTTCTCTTTCACTCTCTTGCTCCATTTTCACTCCTATCTTCTCCCTCTTTTTCTCCCCCTTTTTCTTTCTTTCCCCTCCTTTACTTTCTATCTCTCGCTTCTATCTTCCCTCTTTCTCTTCGCTCTTTACAAACTTATAATACCAGTTTGGTTTTAACTTCTAAACTTTTTCATCATAAGTACCTATCTGCACGTATTCCGTATTACAGTAACAGCAACTCATCCTTCCAAATTGAGCTCTTATTATGTGGAGACATAAACCCAAACCCAGGTCCAGTTATTACTACTAAGAACGATCATCATCTTTATCCTGTATCTGAATTATATGACTTAGAAAACTCACATAAACCAACAACACACCTACCACATGCAACATGGAAAATCATCAAAGATCTCGGTATTCAACGGAAACCCATCCACCATCGCGGCAAACGAGCGGGAAGGAGGAAAGTCCCGATTGTAAAAAGGCGGGACTCGATTCATTTATCTTCTTTAACAACACCAAAGATTGCTTGTAATGATTGTCAACATGCAATACCAGTTCTTATTCGTCCTAGAAATAAATGTCGATATACAAATAAAGTACAGATTAATTTATCCAATCTTTGTCAAATAAAAAAGTATCGGCGTGAAATCATAGGATCTTATTTACCTAAATTTTTTTTGACTAATCCAAGATCAATTAATAATAAATTGGATGAGCTTGAAATCATTGTGAAAGACAACACTGTTGATATAATAGCGTTGACGGAAACCTGGGAAGTTGAAGACTCACCTCTTGAGTTGTTGTGTTTAGATGGTTTTGCCACCTTTTCCAGACCTCGAAAATATCGACAGGGAGGTGGGGTAGCGCTCCTCGCCAAGCATATATATCATCCTCGCCTTTTAACTGATATCAAAGTACCAGATGATATTGAAGCAATTTGGGTCATGTTAAGACCCCCACATTTACCAAGGAGAATTTCTTGTATTATTTTGTGTTTACTCTACTTTCCTCCAAGAAGTCCTAATGAGGCTGATTATGCAGATCATGTTATTTCAACAATCGATTCTCTACTTGTTAAATACCCTGACGCAGGGATAGCGGTACTCGGCGATTTTAATGATTTAAATTTTGATGAAATTTTGAGAGATGACAAGTTTAAACAAGTGGTCAATAAACCAACAAGAGGGCACAATATACTCGATAAGATTTTTACAAACTTTTATGAATTTTATGAAAATATTTTAATTCTCCCTCCAGTCGGCAGAAGTGATCATAACTGTATTATTTGGTATTCTTCTAATGTTTCTAAAGAAATTGTTGATAAGAAAACTAGAATTGTGCGTCCTTTGAAGGACAGTGGATTGCGGTTGTTTGGTCAATGGCTAACAGCACAAGCGTGGGAAGAAGTTTTTTTAATACTTCTGACTTATCATTAATGTATACAAGGTTGATTGATAGCATTAAAACTAAACTTGATTTATACTTACCTTCGCATGAAGTGAAAGTTAGCCAAACTGATAAACCTTGGGTAACTCCTTTTATTAAATCGCTCATACGTGACCGACAAAAAGCTTTTAAAAAACGAAATGACACTGTTTGGAGACACTTAAGAAATAAAGTTGCTCAAGCCATTTATGTTGCCAAAAAAATTATTATAACACCCGTATTAAAAGGGAAAAGTTGAATAATCCATCAGCCTGGTAAAGACATATAAAAATACTTACAAACGGTAATCAGGACCATATCCCAATAATGATTCCTGGTATTGAGATTCAAAACAATCACTATTCTAAACAAGCAGCTAATGCAATAAATGATTTCTTTGTGTCTATTGCTGCTGATCTTTCTCCTTTAAATAGAAAATCATTACCAGCCTTTTTACCTTCTCAATTTGAAAGTCCAGAGATTAGTTGTTGGGACGTCTATTGTAGATTACGGAAATTACAGTTACATAAAGCATCTGTTAAAGATGATCTTCCAGTTCGTATTATTAGGGAATTTGCCTGTGAATTGAGTTTACCGATTACTAGCATTCTTAATATTTCTTTCAGACAAGGTGTTATACCTTCACAGTGGAGATTCGGTCAAGTAACCCCTATTCCAAAATCTCACCCACCTTGTATAAATAATTTGCGTCCTATAGCTTTGACTTCACATTTCTCTAAGTTGGCTGAATCTTTTATAGCTCAGTGGTTATTGAAAGACATTGAGAAACAGATTGATGTACACCAGTTTGGTAACAGAGCAGGATTATCTACATCACATTACCTTGTTGGTCTTTTACATTATCTTTATCAACATGCAGAAAATAATAAGTCATTGTCTACTGTTGTATGTACAGATTTTAGGAAGGCATTTGATCGCTTGGATCACAGTATTCTAATTGAAAAAATGATAAATATGCATATAAAACCTTGGATAATAAATTGGATAATTAGTTTTTTAGAATGTCGTAAACAAAGTACTTTATATCATGGAACTATGTCTGATATTAAAGTTAATCATGCCGGTGTCCCTCAAGGGACACGCCTTGGCCCCATTCTCTTTTTAATTATGGTTAATGATTTATGTAAAAATATTCCTATACATTATTTCAAATATGTTGATGATTTGTCCTTAGTACAATGTCGTAAATCAACTGATGTCTCACAACTACAACCCATACTAAATTCTGTGCAATACTGGTCAATATCAAATAATATGTCACTCAATCCTTCAAAGTGTTTTACTTTGCATGTCACTTTTATGAAAAATCCTCCTCCTCCTGAAGTTCTTTCCATTAATAACTCTGTTTTATGCAATGTACAAAGTATAAAAATTCTTGGAGTGATTATACAATCCAATTTAAAATGGAATTTACATATTGATAACTTGGTCAAAAGGTGCAATAGAAAACTATTATGTTGAGGAAACTTAAGAAATTCAATTTGCCTTTGAAGGATCTAGTGACAATATATGCAGGCTATAATAGACCAATTTTAGAATATTGTGCTCCAGCTTTCCATAGTAGTCTTACCGTACAGCAAAGTAATAATCTTGAAAAAATACAACGAAGAGTATGTAATATCATTTTAGGGCATAATTACATCTCATATACAAATTCATGTCAAGTATGTAACTTACCAACTCTTGAGGAGAGGAGACTAGCACTGTGTATAAAATTTGCCAAATCATTTTCAAATCACCCTTTTTGTCAGACATGGTTACCTCAGAAAAAACACACTAACATATCCCTTCGCCGTATGCACACTTATCAGCAATTTCAAGCTAGAACAAAACGGTTTAAAAATAGTCCATTGCCCTTTTTAGTTGATTTACTCAACAAATGTTGAAAATTCTTAATTCTTCTCTCTTATCACTTTTATCACAGGTATATGCACTAAGTGCTAGTCTCCTCCCCCAAGTCGACTGTTATGAATGTATATATTTCAATCTTTTTACATGCAATTAATAACGACTTTTACATGTCACCATATTTTATGAAAACCTGTGCAATGCATAGTACCCTTTTTTACATGTTTAGTTTTTTAAAAATGTTGTGCCTACGAACATGTAAACATGAATATTCCAGCTGAGGCTGCTTTTCATGTACGATTTATATATTTGCTTCATGTTTGTATGTTAATAAAGACCATTTTTGAATTGAATTGAATTGAATTGAACTCTTCCCTTCTTTCCTCTCTCGTGTGCTTTTTTCTTCCTGGCCCTCCAAAATTTACAAACACAAATAAACTCTACAGAGTAAACAATTGGGAACCAAACATTGCATACTGCCAGTAATATATTATTGCATAGTAATGTGTGGAATAAAGTCTGCATCCCTGCGTTGACAATATGGTGACCCGACATATGCTCTGGCGACAATTACTCAGGCTTTATTTCGTCAAAGATACACAGTGCAAAACTGTTTTACATCAGGCTTAGGATAAGGGTGAGGGTTATGCATAGCGTTTGGTGCAGGGTTAAAGTTCAGTACATGTTACATGTACTGAACTTTTGCTCCTTATCAATTTTGTACATTTAATGAATACATGATGTATTCATTAAATGTACAAAATTGATAAGGAGCAATTGTCACCGTAGCATGTGTCATGGATTCAACATTATGCCTCCATAGCCATTAATTGCTTTTAATGAATGCAAAATTACACAAGAAAAGTGGATTTCATAATAACATATCAAATTATTTTATCTTCTCACCTATTTTTTTCTTTCACAAACACTGGTGTATGATACTTCCATTCACATGCAACTTCAAAATGATTTTGATATTCTTCTCCAAATATCACGTCATTGGTACATTTACTGAAGTAACAGCCCTATGCACAAACTAAGTGGCTCATTTTTAATGATCTTGTAAGCTGCTACCATATCTTCCTTGACTGGGTGCTCATAATCAGCACACAGGGGCTGTGGAGCTTTCAGTTCTGCAATTTGCTGTCTTTGGTTCCTATCCCCCATTTCAACGTCCCAAGGCCGTACGCAGAATTTTTTTCCTGGGGGGGGGGGGGGGGGGGCAAGATGATCGCTTTTTATTATTGGATCATTTAAAAGTCTAAAACCCTATTAAAAAAAAGTATGATTTTGAAATTTCTGGGGGGGGGCAACTGCCCCCCCTGCCCCCCCCCCCCCCCGCTGCGTACGGCCTTGCAACGTCCTTAATGGTTTGTGCCATCAGTTCACTTACATAGCCTGTGAATGAAATCCAAAGAAATAAGTGCATATATTATACATGTATATGATCTTACGTCTTAAGTCATGGAAGTAACGGAAGCATACTTTCTCTGCCAGACCACCATGAATGCTTACTGCTGAGGCCATCATTATTTTGTATGTATGCCAGCTGCATACAACCAATACTGTAAAATAATCAAGTGTTGTGTTTTTTTTTTTTTTTTTTTAATGTAAACCTAAATAAACTAAATGCTTCACTTCAGGGAAATATAATTTCTAGAAAAAAGATGTTTATATACTAAACACTTTAAGTGGGTGCTGTTAATACTGTGGACAATGTTGGAGCTCCATTTGGCTTAGATTTGGGAAAGTTTATCTTGTATCTAGGAGTACCATCTGCCTTCACTGCTTGACCCCTACCACCATTTTCATTCCAATGCATGGCTGATACAAGTTATCTACAGAATAAAATTTAAAAGGGATTTTCAATTTGACATGATGGACAAAATGACAAACAACAGTTTACTCATAATACTGACTAGTGTAAGGGGTGTGGTCAGAGACCGCCTACCGAAAATGCCGGCCAGTGACAGTTTGAATAGGTCAATGCACGGATGGGCGGAACACGAAGGCATCCAGCATGTTTTGGGCATTAAGTGAAAACTGGGCAGGCTAATTTGAACTTGGCATTATAACTTAACCAGCAACCAAGCATTATCATAAAATCAATGGTGCCTGGAGAGCCGCTGCTCAGTGCATGTGCAAAAATGGCTAAAAACCTGCAAATACTTTGGGTTATCTTGAGGGCTAATCTTTGGACTTATGACCATAGCTTCACAGTACCTGCATTTCATCCCCTCTTATGAAAATGTCAGTAGTTTCGGGCACCAATACAAGAGAACGCTTGTTTGCTCTTCTGATGACATCTTCTTTACATCTTTCAGCAGTTTGGTCTTCAGGAGGACTTCAGATAATTTTTCATATACCTTTCAATCTACAAGAAATTAAATACCCAAACTAAAAAATGTGAACACTTTAAATTACATATGTAAACACAGTGCAGTGACATTTACAGCATCATGATCATCCCTAATAAATCACTATATGGAAGTAAACAATCCAATTCAAGACTACAAAGGCTGTCTGAACTTCTAAAATTATAGTACAATTTGAGAAATTTGGCTATCTGTGAACAATGCAATGTTTAACCCTTACTGAACTGGGCTACTTTGCTCCATGAAAATACATTGATCTCGGAAACGCAATGTCCAATGAACTTGAAAATTTACATGTCGATAGATCTTCACATGCTGAATCTGATGGTGTGATTAATTTTAATCAGTTATGCAAATTCTTTTAATAATTAGCTAATTAAAATGCAAGATATTGTCTATTGACAGCATGTAACTGTAAACACAAATATATGGAACGATTAGCAATTTTAATGACATGCACATACTAATTAGCATATAACACCCCCTAGGTATGTCTGATGTGGACAAACGTATCAAAATGTGCGCAAGAATTCAGGGGGAAAAAAGTCATGAAGCGAGAATCCGAAATTGCCAGCAGTCGCGATGCAATCACCAAAAATATGGAGGGGGGGGGGGGGGGGCCTCCCAGCCCCCCCCCCCCCCCCCAGTTCAGTTAGGGTTAAAGAGGAATAGACCTGTTTACTAATTTACTGCACTTTATGAATCCTTAGTTACCAACTATTTGGTGCACCTGCTATGCATAATAACATCTCTATGGATGAAATCCATTTTGCATACATTAGTTGTTGCTATGTCGGGCAAGCCTCTGGCAAGCTTGAGTCGTCAAGAGAAACTTTTGTTCAAAAAGTATGCATAAAATTAGTAAACAGGTCTATTCTACAGACTGCTACATTACTGTGGAAACACACAACTATCCAAAACATTTCTTCCATTTCTATGAACACAACAACTAACCTGGTTTCAACCACACTCGTGGCTTATCTAAAGGTCCATGGGCGCAAACATGTTCGTGACCATGTCCGGTGTGCACATCCTTGATATGATTGAGGATAGATTTGTATTTTGTCTGGATAACATCTGGGTTGCCATCTTTTGTCGATGCAGCACACCTAGAGCGTTGCCACAGCCCAGCCTCCCCCAGTCCTTCATCTTGGCAACTGGCTTGATGTGTTTTTTTTATTCCTACAAAAAATATTACAAATACCAGTGAATACCAGACCTTTATTTGTAGACTCTGTAGGACACTAAACTGTCCTAGAAAAAAATAGTCATAATGAAGAGATATGCTTTGAAATATTCTCAATATGCATACATGCATTTACCCTATATATGAAACTGCCCGGCAGCTATTAAAAACCAAGTATTATCGTACCCTCATTGTGGACAATTTCAGTAGACTTCTATGAAAATCAGACTCATTCAAAAACAATAATCATGCACCTTTGAAAATATGCAAGCTTTGGAAATCACTTTGCTGCAATACTGCCTTTCTACAGCTTACCAGTCATATTCTAAATTGTCTGAACTAAAAGAAAGGTAAACCAAGAAATCTGAAAGATGGGTGCTTTTTCTTAACGTCCATATGCATGTAAATCCTTGACATAGCACAGGAAATTTGTTCCCTACCTAAATTTTTCATATCATGAAGACATGAGCTTATAATTCAGTTTAATCATGTGTGATAAAACATAGACATTCACAAGAATGTTAATTATTTACCTTTGGCATTCGAAATTTTGCCTTCCAAAACAGCCAAGAAGTCAAATAAAATGGCTATGGCTACTGATAAATGAAGTAAACACTTACAAGATCTGCTGCAGAAACACTGACACGTACCGGCATACATGTAGGCCTACACGTGACACTGCCACTGCCACTGCAGCACCACTGGGCTGAAGCAGCACGAAGAAGATGATTGATTACGGACCGTACTGAAGTGTCTAAGATGCTACAAAACTTCGTCTACTAGCTATGTATTGACGTTATTTAGACAGCTGACAGTTCCTTAGAATCGAACATAAGAACACAGTCAACGTATAACACTTGGTCCTTAAAATTATCGCGAAAATGCAATGATATTGCTGCACATGTCGTGTAGAAATGAAGACTTCCGTATATGTTGTGTATAGTTACTAGCCGGTTTCACGGACTTGCTACAACCGATGACGTCACGGGCTTGGGAAAGGAAAAGACCACTGCTTTTTGCTATTTCTGGTCACTAGATGGCGCATAAAGAATTGTGTCTGTTTTTCCACTATAATTAACTTATTTGAGCATAAATATATATGTATGTACATATATTTGAGTTCCTTAGGTCACAAGCTTTCCATTGATGTATAATAAGCCATTCTTCGAGGTTCTACTTTAAGGATTTTTCTCAACCAGTTACTTATTAGAGCGGCACATCCCTGTATGCCTTATTGTGTAAGTACCCCCCCCCCCCCCCCCCAGCCTCCACCTCATCAGCAGATATGATTTACCTTAAGGTATTTGAATTCTAGAGCTGGGATGATTTCACAGAAACATGACTATTTATTCCTCCACCTCATTAACAGACATGTCTTTGGACAGCCTCACGTTGCCAGTCAGCCCACCAATGGTTAATTCAGTTATCTTTGATGATGATGGTACTGCAATTCCCTTTTACGGTGGGATTAACCATACATACAACCATCTTTGTGGTCGCCTTGCCTAGGAGGCAGCGCTTCTTCTTCTTGGAAGGCTGGGTAACAACAGCAGCAGAACGCTTCTTCTTTGTCTGGGCCTTCTTTTTAAACAAAGATGGCAGCATCACTGACGGCTGGAGAAAGACAAATTTCTTTATTAAATGTCATGAATTGGTGTTATTGTGTACTAATTATCATTTCATCCACTACTCATTATCATTTCATCCACTACTCATTGATCTAATCCATTTCATCTAGGCAATAATAGCGTAACAATTTCATTTAATTTTCCTGATCATTTATGAAATATATTTACTAGTCATGGTTGAAACTATTAACTATAAGAATGCCATGGGTTCTGCCATGATTCAATGTGTCGCTCAATATATAAGACTATTTCAGCATCTTCGAAAAAAAATTTACCCACTGAAATAAGCAACTAGATATTGCTTCAGCAAACGTCTACATTATAGGAATCACTGTTGTATGTGATACGGGCCACGCGGCTAGCTGCAAGCAGAAATATCTGACGCAGCTGCTCAAGTGTGATGACCAGCAAACTTTGTAAACCGGGTTGGCCAATTTTGAGAAAGAAAAAACTTCATATTTCAAATTTCATCCATAAGTAACGTGCTACACTAGTTAACTCGTAATGTCTATTCATATTTGTAAAAGAAGGAATCTTAGGAAGGAAATTAATCTTATTATATTAGCGAAAATTCATCTTTAACTTTAAACAATGGTTATCAGATTTTTGCAGCATATATTACATTCATTTAATGCCATGGTAATTATATTAATCTAATAGGCCTAGTCAATAAACATCAAATGCTGAGGACATGCTAAAAAGAGGATGAAGGCATGAAGTTTGACCATTTGGCATTATCGTGAAATAGTCCCCGCTTAAAAAAAAATCTAAGTTTTTTTAGGATTAGGATTAGATTAGGGTTTAGGATTAGGGTTAGGTTTTAGGGTTAGGGTTTACGATTAGGGTAAGGGTTAGGGTTAGGGTAGGGTTTAGGGTTAGGGCTAGGGTATGCTGGGGACTATATCACGATTATGCGGACCATTTTATTTGTTACATTTTGCATACAAATTTTACTGCTTGAAAATTCTGTGAAAATAATTTTACTTTAATAGGGCCTACCTTATCATCAAATTCTTCATCAGAACTTATCCATTCAAAAGTTCCTGGACTTCCATTCGACGGGCCAGCACCATTCGACGGGCCATCACCATTTGACGATGTCGATGGGCCAGCAGATGAAGATGAAATCTTAAAAAGAAAATTATTAGTTTTTTTATTGAAACATATTTAGACAGGATAAATTCATCAGCAGCTGATCTTGTTTTTCATCAAGTTCTTGCCACCAAAAAATACATAACACAGTGTCAGAGTAGCCTATAGAATACACAATAATTAAAAACAATGAATTGACCGACTATAATTATACAACGTAATAGAATGTCACAGCGGCACATACCCCATGTGTGACATATATGTGAGTGCCCCCCGGGAGTTTCTTTCCTATAAAACATGTTTTAAATATTTTGAGGTTTAGAGTGACTAGGCCTATCTAAATCAGACACACTGAATAGGCCTAGCCTAGGCCTACTGTTAAATGATCAATAAGAGACTGGCTGTTGTTGAAATTAATTAGAATAGCCGGAAAATTATTCTTACAACTCGTCGTAAGAATAGCCACTGCCTAAGGCTATATTTTATTTGAAAGTCAACGGCATACGGTTGGCGGGGAACCAATTTAAGACTAGGCCTAGGTGGGGGCCTAGCTGAGGCCGGCTGGCGGGGTAGGCCTAGGACTACCAATTTAGGACTAGGCCTAACACAAGTTAAAGGCCTAACGTTAGGCCTATCGAACTTAGTTTAGGCCTAGGGCCTAGTACTAGGTCTAGGACATTTATAAAATACTTTATTACCGTACTAAGCCGGCCCTCGGCCTACCCTAGCCATGGTTTATTCCGTTACTAACTAGCGATACCGGCCCCTATTGAATTCATGTTCAGAACTTCAGGTTTGCCATGTCAACTCTACTCTCTAAGACTCTAATCTTAGACTTAGTTTATACTTTATATTATAATGTAACTTCTTACTTACTTCATTCCTGGCCTTCTCCAAAATTCGCAAAATGCTGGATCTCAATTCGTCGTCCATACTAGTAGTAGCCTAGTACTATTACTACTAGCCATGCTAGGGTGTATGTCTAGTATAGCATGCAGCATGTTATCGACCTCCTCGAACAAACACACGTTTCTTTATTCCGGATACGAAATCAAGTGCAGTAGTTGATTTCGTAACGAAATCACCTGCAGTAGTTGATTTCGTAACGAAATCACTTTGTGAAGTTGATTTCGTTACGAAATCATTGATTTCGTTACACAATCAGTCATGCTACACTTGGCGCCCCATAGAGAAAGACATCCCGCCTCTCTTGCGGGGTATCCCTTCCTCTCATCCCAACCTCTTTGGGGGCCAGTTTAACGAGGTCTTCCACAAAGAGATAGAGGGTCGCAAACAGACAAAGGAGATGACCAGACAATTCTTGCCCACTCAGCCTGCTCGGCCCTTTCCGAAGTCTATGTCGGTCTCGACAGGCGCTAACCGCTTAAATCGTCGAGTGACTGTGACTATCCCTCGGGTTGAGACCCCTACCTAGGCGCCGTCGTGGGGCAATCGTGGTAGAGGCTCGGCGAGAGGAAGATGAGGGGGGGGGGGGGGGGGCGGGGGCGTTAGACCGCCGCCAAGGCCCTGGTCAGGCCCAAGTCGGCCTTTTGATACCTTACCCCGAGTGCTTGTGGACAGTGTAGGCGGGCGGCTCCGGAGATTCCTCCCAGTTTGGGAGGCAATCTCCCGGTGGAGCCACTTCCCCGCAGAGGGGGACGCGTATGACCGTTACCAAAAATGCAAGGCCCCCCTTTTGCAGTCAATTTCAAGGACATTTTGTGAAATTTAACCCCCTTTTTACGTCAAAACAAGGACAAAATGGTACTTTGAAATACCCCTATTTTTAAGATTGTAAGGACACTTTCGGAAACTTTCCCCTATTTTACCATATTTCAAGGACAAGACATTTATACCCTTTTTTCATTAACATATAGGTGTCCAAGACCCGATTCCTCAAATTACAAGTTCACACTCAATAAATATAAGGAACAATTTTTAATGTGTTATTCATTTAAAAATATTTCAGCAATAGTTATAAACTCCTGCCTATTTCCAGTCTAGATCATTCATACACGAAATGGCCTATGGGTGGGCCCTTGCCTATGTGGGACTGTATCCAACATTCACGGTTGCAGCAGTCACAAACAGACAACAAAATTGCTCTAAGCAAGATTTGATTTTCTTTAATTTGCTAGATTACCTGATTCATGGACTCTTAAATTAGTCTTACTTACTGTGCCACAAATTTGGGGATTCAGAATTGAAAATAAATAAGAATAATTATTTTCCTACTCATGACTCATGGTGTATGAATTGTCTAGACTGGAAAAATGCCCGCTCAGTAGAACACAAAAGCTATTGAAGCCTATTCACCTATAAAAGCTAGTCTGGAGTAGGCCTACAAGGTTATCTTCACTTCAGATAAGCTTTACATACTATAAGCAGCAATGACCTATAACTAGTATGAGTGCCTCATACCCACTTATACATGTACAAGCTTATCTGAAGATAACCTTGTACTCCAGACTAGCTTTTACGGGTGAATAGGCTTCAATAGCTTTTGTGTGTATCAGCCGGCCCTTTTCCAGGCTAGATCATTCATACAGGAGAGGAAAATAATTTCACTTTCAAGTCTGAATCCCTACATTTGTGGCAAAGTAAGAGTTGAACTTGAAGAGTCCCTGAATCAGGTACTATATATACTGTCAATAAGTTTCGCCTACTTTGTTGCATCCGCGTACTTGAAGGTCACCTGAATGACAAGCATCGACGCAGTATACGAGCGCACGCACAGATCTGATTATTGAGTGATCAGTCTATAAACACAAGAGATCTTCTAATTTTCAGGGAATCAAATATCGATAAATAATCTTCTTTCCCAATTTTTCAGTTGAATAATAGTTATTAGTAATAGTATATTAAATTTACACATAGGTAATATATGTAAGGAGACAAACAAATATCTTTTTCATTTAATTATTCATCATTAATTTTGGAAACATTTGCGTAAAATTCTAATTGGCAACAAAAAGGAGTTCTGCTTCTGGGCTTTTCCGCTCCGTTAGGCAAGGTAAGTTATTCATGAAATTGGCCAGAATTCCATGCAGCCAATCGAAAGCCAGAATAGAAAGGTCAAAGCTGGAACTTGTATTCTTTTAAGAAACCATTTAACTGGTTAATTTCCGCCATCAGAAACACTTCGAACCAATCACCAAAGAAACCCTTGTAAACGTGCATGGACGTACTTTCCCATAGTAAACGTGTGTAAATATGGTGTTTCGGCTTGTGTTTAACATCAATAAACAGGCCGTTTTGAAACAAAATGGGCCAGAATTCTACAAAACAAGCAGTCATAGTTTCATGTACAGCAGAGCCTTTGGGTTTTCTATATATATTTTCCTTTTTAACTGAATTAAACCAGTGTAAACTAAAAAAGATAAAATGGTTTTAAAAGTTGAGATTTATGGATTTTCGTGATTAATGTACATGGTTCTATGCACTCATAGCTACATTCCTATACTTCGTGTGTATAATGTAGGCAGTCATACACCTCAACTTTTTAAAACACCACTGCACAAAAGTCACAAACATTCACTCAAAATCGGCATTTAATTTACAAAAACCGACCACTAAATATCCAAGAAATACAATAAATTCAACTCACCGATGTTGGAAAAGATATTTCCAAAAATCAAATCCGTAATTTACTGTTGATTCTCGCGAAACGAGCTATCGGAGTCATTGTGTACATTTCCTGGTCGCCGCGGGCGCTGACATCTCCTCAAAAGAGTTTTGTCCTTAAAAATTCGGTCCCTATGTGGCATACACGGAAAGTCCCGATTTTCTGTGTGCGCGATCGTAAAGATCGCTGTGCGCTTGCGATCCCGAGTTTCTTCGTGGACAAAAAATTTATTGGCCGATTTTAGTCTAAGACATCGGCAGTATGTAAACAACACGTGATCGCGAAACAAATCGGCGGGGATTTCTCCGGTTTTGGACAAGATTTTGACTTTGGATTTTGCTGAAAATATCAAAAGTTCTTCCTAACGGCCATTTGAGGTAGGAGTGAGATTTTTAAGGGCGGAATTTGAAAGCAAGGTATTTAAAATATTTATCTTATTCCCCCCCCCCCCCATACCTTTACTACACGCGACAGAAAATACAAACTATTTTTGCATTTTGTATTCGTAGTGGTCAATATGACCACTATTCGTGGTGTGGTTCCAGGCCCCTAAAGCTCCGCCATCTTGTCGGGGTCCATTAGAAGGCCTGATAAGCACCGTTGCATAATTCATGAGCGTAAATGCATGATTCATTTTGTAAGATGCTCCCCAAGAGTAGCGTGTGTTTGTATGTGGTATGAAAACAAATTCGCACATCAGCTTGGGGCATGCGCAGTAAGAAAGGTCAAATTCAGTAATATATGCATTTATGGTAATGTATTCATTGCTTCAACGCAACAGATTCGGCGAATCAGCGACGGCAATTTCTAATTATGACAGACGGGGCTCGGTCAATGCACTTTAATTGTAACCGATCTCCAAATCAAAATCTTTGCAAATATGTAAACAAGTAAATAAAGCTTAAAAATGTAACCGGACGGGACCGAATCAAATGTAATCATGAACAAAGATAATGTAAAAATAATGTGAAGTATTTGACACGTCGCCAGTGGCAAAAGTCTCTTTTCTTGTTGATATACTTAATACCCGTGAATGTATTCATTAAATATTCGTTAAAGGAGAATTACGCTCAAAAATAAAGACGATAGTGTTCAAAGGTGTTATTTATTCCTACTTGTTAGACTATATGGCTTCGTGTCAAAATATACGAGATCGATACGAATCAATTTTTTCTGAGCAAAATTTACCATCTGCTAGCAATATGTATCGTCTGCTAGCAGCACATGGGGGCTACCATTTTGTTTATGTGTACAAGAAGATTTTCTTAATCCAAATGCTCAATTGCCTTTTTCAAAATTAAAAACCCATTTGAGATTAAAAATATAGAATAGATATGTCAATTTATTTTTAAACTGAAGATTTCCTTATATATTTCTGTTGAAAATCGATATTCGCTTAATAGAAATCTATTTTCTCGATACTGGACGTATGGGACGGAGCAAATTAATTCAAATTTTATGGATGCTTCTTCCCTGAGCATCTATAGCAGCAAACTATGCATTCACCTGCTTTCGGATAATGGACTTGAAAAGTCAGAATGCATGCTGCATATATTATGTTCTGCTCTGTTTGGCAAACCCAAGAAAATTGATTTTTGTTAAGCAAAACCAGACAATTTAAAAGTATCATTATAAAGATTTAATTTTTATAATACTTGTAAACACCCACTTTATATTTTTCGTCACATATGGGATTTTAGTCAATGAAGAAAATCAATTTAGGGTTTGGATTCAAAATATCTTCCTGACTGGAACATTTCTCAATGGTTCATGTACAACTCCAAATCAGCAAGAAAATGGCAGCCCCCATGTAAATGAGTAGGAGACGATACCGGGTGTTGGAATATCTTTATTTATACCCTTTTCTGATATCTTATTAGAAAATGATTTAGGCCAATAAGTAGGAATATATTACACCTTCCAATATAAGTAAATTTGTAATCAGGGCTTAATTCTCCTTTAAGTATAATGATAAATAAATACATAAATAAATACATAAATAATACATGCATAATGAATAAAAAACAAAGAAGTTATCTTTCAAAGTAAGATTTTTTTCAGGGATGGTTTTCTTAATAGAAAGGATAATCTTCATTTGGGGTGTGGCGGTGGGGTCCTTTAGTTAATTGAGGTTTTTTTGTACCATTTTATTTAGACTTGATGTTAATGTAATTTTGTTTTTATGTTGGCAATTAAATAAAAGTGTACGTTTATTCTCTTTTTTAAGGGATTTTTTTTTATTTGTCAGGAATAATCAAATTACCGGGAAGAAGTATATGTTCTATATTAACGTTTACTTTGCATTTGTGAGTAAAATTTATGTTGCCATTCCTTTCCAGCTTTCATGCCTGTAAGTCACCACTCAATCACATGTCTTACAATACCATCCATTTACTTCTACTTATGATTAACCATTCCAGTCAGAGCTTATTGTCTTCACTCTTCCTTTCATTTCAAGCAGGGGTGTCGCTAGAGCATTTTGAATGGGGAGAGGTGGGGCAATACTAACCGTGCCGAAAAAAAAAAATTCCCACAAATTTTCAATAATGAAAAAAGAAAATGGAAGTTCTATTAGTTTTATATATTTTTTGACATGCCAAAATACCGACAGTTTGAAAATTACAAATATTAAGGTGTATTACCCTCCACCACCCTAGGGGTGCATCCAGGATTTTGTAAAAGATGGGGCACACGTTGCAGAAAATTCTCTGACAAGTTGAAAAAGAAAAAGGGGGGTACAATCTTGGAGTTGTATACTGAAGGTATGCCACTTTGTATCAAGGGGGCATGGGCTGCAAGCCTTCTCTCACTGCCTCCACCCACCCCTACCCCCTCCAGCGATACCACTGCTTTTACTCTCATTTTGTATCTTTCTCATTCCTTTTAGTATAAAGGTCACTCTAGCTTACCTTTCACAGAAATTTTAAATTTCACATTTCTAGTTATGGAACCCTCCCACTTTGAATCCTCTCATACATAAAAGTATATCACATGAACATTATCACTGAAAGGAGAATTTTGAATTTGACAAGCTCTAAAAAAAAATGTAAATATTTAAGGCAACTAGATGACTTTTCATCTCCTTAACATAAGAGAGATAAACTAAATCTTGTTGTTGTTATTGTTGTCTATTTAATAACAATAAATATCAATTAAAATAACAAGTTTATAATTAAACAAAAAATAATAATGAAAATCTTTGCAGAAGTCTAAATTTTCACATCACATATAATTGAATGAATATTCAGGGTTTTTTCAACAGTTTTCAAGAAATATTCATGACAACCGCTTCATTCTATTATACTGTTGCTGGTCACCAACATAATTCAAATCTAGGTTTGGTTAAATTTCATTCAGCTGAAGGCACTTATTTGTTAGGCTTTCAGCAAATGCAATATTCCAATAGAAATCCTCCCAATCAGAAACCATGATATCTGTATTGTTTTATTTTGAATGAAAGCCTCACCTTCATTACATATCTCCACTTGTGAGATTGCTGATTAATGAGGACCTTACAAAAATACATATTGAGCTAGTATAATATTAAATTGAAAGTTCACCCTGATTATAAGTTGGTTTTATAAGAAGCAGAAAACTTAAAGAAACAGATCAGTGAAGGTTTGAGCTTCTTATGATACGACATAAGAAACTAGTTATGATTTTTTGAAGTTGTAATCAATCAAAGATAAATTGGCAACTCTGTGTCGTATCTTGTGAGCTCCTCTCCCATTTGCACTGTACCCCAAAAATCATTAATTTCCATTTTCTCTAAAGAAAATATTCAAACATACTTGGCATGCACCTTAGATATATAATCATTGCTCATACAATTTTTTGTTTACAAAACCTGTAGGAAACAACCTATTCCTTCATCAGAAACTAAGAAAATGGAAATTTATGAAATTTTCTGTATGGAGCAAATGGGAGAGGAGCTCAAACCTCCACTCATCTGTTTCTTTAATTTTTCTGCTTCTTTTATAACCAACTTATCAGGGTGGACTTTCCTGCTAAATTATGTGAGTTTATTCCTTGAACAGTTTTTTGAACATCCACTGCTGGCATCTGAAGCACATGGTATCATGATAAGGTAGATGTCTATGAAGAGCTGTAGTGGTATACCGTAAGTCTGTTGAATGAAAAGAGAAAATAGAACAAATTAAAAACTACTAAGGTCATACACAATATGACAGGACTGCAATGTGCCAGATATGTGTATATGCATGACTGAAACAGAGGAAATATAGCTTGATAAAAAGCTATTTTACCCACATTCATTAAAACCAAGTTCTTTTGTAAGCATGAAAATGGGAATGATCAATCCTTTGAAAGAAATTCCCATATTTGACTAAAAATTCTTCTTTTAAAGGTCAGAGGGGAATGGAATTACAATTATTTCAAATAACTTGCCTCCTCCTCTACAAGTTGTGTACTATTGATATATTATATATAATATATATTTTTTATATTCATGTATTAAAAAAAACCTTTCTTGGCGTAGAGCCAATTCCCTTGTGGGGGGGGGGGGGGGGGGGATTACCACATTTAACACAGTATAGGCCTACCTCTCCAAGCTTGAGCAGGTCAGTACTATTATATTTGCTCTTTGTTCATCTCTCCTGATTGTGTATCTCAATATTCCTTCACCATCCATTGTAAAGAATCACGCTGTGTAAAAAAAGGATAAATAAATAAATTTATAAGTAAATGAAAGTAATTTAGAGGTTCACAAGATATATTTCGCAGAAAAAATTGTACTCCACTAATTCTTATATTTTCGATCTTCTTAAACATCTAGATACACGTAGAAATGTACATCTAATTTAGATCATAGATTACAGCTCAAAAGAAACCGTTTTCATAGAATGTATTGTGAATAAATGTGCAATCTTCTTCTCCATGCTCACACACAATGGTGGGCTTTGTTAGTAATGGTTTCAAATAATGTTTTAATAGTTTAAAGACAAGCTATCAAAATAACAATGGGAACTAGTGAGGGTATGTGTAATATGATTTTAACGAACACTTTTAGGGACCCCTGGAAGCCCTGATTGCTTTTATAGTTAATTTCCTTGTTTCCTGTTAAATTGATTTGACTTACGTAGTAAGCATATACAATACTCTTGAAAGATGAATGAAAATGTTCTGTAAACTTACCTGTAATTTAGGAGGGCTAAATTTCTGCTTCATCTTGTACGGTCAACAGTTGTCGCAATGTTTGAATAACACTTCTTGGGTTCCTTTCCATTTTGATCTGTTGTAAAAAAAAGAAAAAGAAAACACAGTTGTAACTTCTTGGCTTTTTTTTTTTTTGGCTTTCTTGATACATGTCATAGTTACATTGATAATAATTATTTTTATCACGCAAATACATTTGTAAATTCCAATCCATTATTTGTAATAGGTAAAAATTCAATATTCATCAGCTGTCTTATATTTATTTATTAATTAAGGTGCATTCAAGCTTTATAAGTTTCTTGGAAAGAAAAAGAAACAACCTCTGCAACTTATAGTGTGTCTGAAATTTTGAAAAGGGATTCATAAACTGGCTTAATTTACACCAGACTGAAGTTTTGCCCAAAATACATTTGCCTACCCCCCCCCCCCCCCATTAAAAAAAAACCAGTCTATCGGACTAATATTTAACTTAGTCAGTTTAATTGACCAAATGGCATGAACTGAACCAAGTATGATAATAGAACAAAAACACAGTCAGGCATGAATTGAAAGTGAAGTTGAAAAGAGTCTACATCCATCATAATTTCTTATCAAACATGGTTACTTTGAATTCGTTCCCAAACACAGCTTTAGCCCTAGGCCTAGCTAAGTGAGTCTACATCTACTCTAGACCGAAAATTCTGTCTCTCGTTCGTTAGCCTCTTATTTGGATAGGGTCGGCCCTTCACTTAGAGACAGAAACGCTCCATTCACTCGCCTGTGCAAACTCACTGACAGCCGAGAGGCAGTGCCAGTAGGCATGTCGTTTTTAAAAATCGTAATATTCACATTTTAACAATATTTGTGTAAATTAAATAGATTAGGCCTAGGCTCTATACTTAAACGAACATGTTCAACTTACCAATTTGATTGTTATTCCTTTTATTGCTCGTTTTTCAGGTAATTCAGGGTCCAAGGTTTTCTCCGTTTGAAAATCTTCCAGCCGTATTCAACTGTTATAGTGTGTAAGTCAATGTGCATTCGGTTTGCACAGGCGAGTGTATGGAGCGCTTCTGTCTCTAAGTGAAGAGCTACCGAACGAGAGACAGAATTTTCGGTCTACATCTACTCAAGATACGGTACTATTCTTCAGACTTCGGTTTATGGAATAAAATGTCAACAATTATTGTGAGTTGAAAATAGTAGATCCCACCATACAGTCGCACAGTCACACTCAGTCTCCAAATCTATTCTAACCGTACGTTAGAATTATATCCACAAGATTGAAGATTCCAAGGCCAAGTTGGACTAATGAATACACTTGTGTGCAGCATATAGATGGACAACATGAGGAAAAACTTATGCAATAGTCTATCATAATTCAAAGAGTTGACTAACGTTATATCTAGATCTAGATTTAGGCCTACTTAGATCCAATATTTCTTGCTTGCATGCACTGCATTTTTGACGCTGTACATAGCCACCGCGCCGGTGGCTGGAACTGACCCAGGACTGCCTGGGTAGCTGTCATGAGCCGCAGCGTGTGAGGACAGCCATCTCCGTGTCAAACTACCTCTCGACGATAAATTTAGAACTGTAATTTCGAGAGAAAATTGTTTCAGTTCTTTTTCAACACAACTCTTGTCAATCCTTTTAAATTGTAGAGAAATTATTATAGATCACCTAGAATAGTACAACTTATTGTTATTAATGAATTAAATTATATAGTTTACTCGCAATTTGAGCTCTACTCACCTTGTACTTTAGAACTAAAATCTCTCATTTCGTGCGGGTGACGTCATTGCATATAATCTGCATAATTAATTGATCTTGAGTGACGAATTTGAGGTCAAAAAAATTAACATAACCCTGATCGATACTATCGAAATAGATACATATTCATAACATAGCATCCAATCAAAGTCTCACAATAAAATGACAAGCGCAAGAAAAATTAATAATGCAACAGCTATTATCGATATCACGGCGATAACGGGTGCTTATCGTCCTTTCTAATGGTCCCCAAGAGGCGTGGCCTAATTCCATTCGCGTAATGATTTCCGCGCGTGCTGCTTTCCGTCTAGTAAATCTATAATACGTCTATGTGTGGTTCTATGCCTATGGTGGAAATTTGTGGTGGGGGATGCGCACGCGCGGAACGTTAAACACGCGCAATGCAACACACTTTTCGGTATATCTAGCAAATTTAAGAAAATCAAATCTTGTTTAGAGCAATTTTGTTGTCTGCTTTTGACTGCTGCAACAGTGAATGTTGGACACAGTCCCACATAGGCAAGGGCCTATGAGTGCCTAATACCCATACACCCATAAACTTGTAAGGATTGTTATTGTCAAACCGATACCGATATGATCGGGATTTTGTGATCGGGATCGGCGCGAAAAAAAGATGGATGAAAACTTGTCTTGACATCGGATCGTGGTTCGGATGGTGTGGTCGCCAGATTAAAGGTGTTTTGTCCTCAATCCCTGTCTGATTTCTAGTCATTCCTGTTTGTACTTTGGATCCCCTTTCAGTTTGCAGGCGGTTAGTCAAAGGTGAAGCTAAGCGTCGTCCAAACATAACTACAGATGGTTCTACACCCAGGGTGTCATGACTACTGCTATTGAGGGCAAAAGCGAGTTCCGCGAGGTGAACATCCCATTGACGATGGTCAGATCCTGTGTAGGCTTGGAGCATGGCCTTGAGGTTACGGTTCACCCTTTCCACCCAGTTCGTTTGAGGGTGATACGGCGTGATGAAGATCTGCTCTATCCCCCAGTCTGCACAGACAGCTTGTAGAGCCTTTCCTCTGAATTGGGGGCCATTGTCCGACAGCAGGGCTCCTGGAGGTCCATACCTACAGAACAGCTCTCTCACTAGAGTGGTTGCCACTGATTGGCTGGTAGCTGACTTCAAAGGCAGAATCTCCACGAATTTTGAGAAATGGTCGACAGCCACCAGGATATACTCATGCCCAGCATACGACTTTGGCAAAGGGCCCATGAGATCTACACCAACCTTTTCCCAGGGCCTTGAGGAGGTACTAGACAACATTTTTCCTTGACGTCTCTGGTAAGAAGGCTTTGTTTCAAGACAAACCTTACAACTACGAATAAAGCTTCTGACAGACTGTGACATACCATTCCACCATAGACCCATTGACTTCAACCTGTTCAGTGTCTTCCTTCTCCCAAGATGCCCAGCTATTGGCTTGCAATGGCACTCAACTAACACTGCCTTCTGAAGGGCCTTGGGGATAGCTACACAATCATTCTTATACAACACCATGTCTTTCAAACTGAAAGCCGAAATCTTCTGAACAGGGCCTTGACCCTCATCCACGCCATTCTTTTGCTTTTCAAGGATCTGAATCACCGGCAATAACTTTGGGTCACTCCTTTGAGCTCTCAAGACAGAATCCTTCGTCAGATCCAAAGGAAGGACAACTTCCTCTGCAGCCTCAGACTCGCTAGCACAAGATGGGCAAGAGTACCTGTCTACACCCTCGGCCTCCTGAGAACCAATATGGACGCAGACCTGGTGATACCACTGATCACAATCATCACACTGTATCCAATCAACCAACTCGTCATCCGGGACAATGCATCCACTGGCAGCACAACAGTCATTGTCATGCCTGTCACCTTCCTGATTCAACAACACCCTACTTACAACTCCAACCATGGGGGCAACATCACCCTCAGGAATCCTAGATAATGCATCCGGGACATGATGCTGTTTTCCAGGCCTATATATTACCTGAAACCGAAAATCCTGAAGTCTCAGAATCCAACGTGCCAGTCGCCCATTCTGCTTCTTCTTCCGAAACAGCCAGCAGAGTGCCTGGTGGTCAGTTATAACACGACACTCTCTACCTTCCAGATATGGCCGCCATTTCTCTAGGGCCCATACCACAGCCAAACATTCCTTCTCCGTAGTACTATAATTTCTCTCTGCAGCAGACAGAGACCGACTTGCATAGGCGATAGTTCGGATCCCAGACTGTTGCTGCTGGGTCAGGACTGCACCAATCCCGACATTGCTGGCATCGGTGTGCACAGCAAACCTGGATTCCTCATCAGGGTAGCCTAGTATTGGCTCTGTGAGGAGTCTCTCCTTCAGGATCCGAAATGCATGGGTGCAGTCAGCAGTCCAATTCCATGGAACACCCTTCTTCTTCAGCCCATGAAGGGGTGCCGCAACATCTGAGAAACCAGGGATGAATTTCTGATACCAGCCAACCATCCCAAGGAACCTCTCTAGTTCCTTGATCGACCTCGGTTCAGGATAGTTGACAATGGTGGATACCTTCTCGGGATCCATCTTGAGTCCATCTGAGCTGACAACATGGCCAAGATATTTCATTTCTTGGCAAGCAAACTGACATTTCTCAGCATTTACTGTCAGTCCTGCTTGTCGTAAGCGGCAAAAGATCTCTCGAAGATCTAAGATGTGCTGTGCTGTTCGATATCCGGAGAGAAACACACAATGTCATCCAAGTAGACATAACAATTCCGTCCTATTAGGCCATCAAGTACCTTGGACATCAGCCGTTGAAAACTGGCTGGACCATTCACAACACCGAAAGGAAGGACCTTGAAGTGAAACAGACCTCTATGACAAACAAAAGCAGTCTTCTCCACATCCTCACCTGCAACGCTCATCTGCCAGTATCCACTGCGCAGATCCAATGACGAGAATACTGAGGCACCATGCAGGGAGCTTAAAATGTCATCCACCGTAGGCATGGGGAAGGCATCAACCCTTGTCACCATGTTCAACTTCCGATAATCCACACACATCCTATATTTCCCATTCTTCTTAGGAACCATCACTACGGGAGCAGCCCAAGGGGAGTCTGAAGGCTCAATCTTCCCCAGGTTCAGAAGCTTATCCAACTCTTCATCAAGAGCTTGTCTTTTCTCAGGGCTCACCTTGTAAGGATGAGAACGGACGGGAGAAGCCTCTCCCACATCAATTTGATGAGTAGCCATGTCTGTATGACCAGGTACTTCACTAAATACATCTGGGAAGTCCTGGAAGACCTGATCTAACTTCTGTCTATTCACTTCAGTTAGGTCAAGTTTCGTCATCTCCTCCTTTGCTTGGAGATGACCCTCAATCTCCCCTCCAACCTGTGACATACCCCGCCCTCCATTCAAAGAGAAACTAACTGGCTGCTCACTGGCCCCATTGCTGCCTGTGCTGAAACTACCATTGCCAAAATCTATGACAAGTTTCACCTGCTCTGCAAAATCCACACCAAGGAGGACAGGTACTGGGAGCCTACGAACCACATGAAACTCAACGGTCGCAATGCTGCCCCCTAGACCCACTTGAAGGGACACTAAACCTTCAGGCACTAACTCTGTGTCGTTAATCATGCCTAACACCCCCTCGGGTTCACGATTAACCTTTGCCCCTAACTCTTTACACAATTCATAGGTGACCAGGGATACCTCCGACCCCGAGTCTAGCAGGGCTCGGGTCTTCACAACTCTGTCCTCCTGACCATGAATAACAACATCTGCAGTTGTAACATCACTCTTATTCTTTGCAATGAAATTGATCTTCGGTGACGGTTCTTGAGCAGGGCCTTGGGAAGGTACCTGTTGAGGACCCAATCCCGGTGGTACCGGACAGTTTGCAATTCTGTGTCCGAGCTGACCACATCGGTAGCAAGCAGCATTGAAAGACCTACGTCCTGTAGATGCACTGCTTGTACCTGTTCGTCTACGAGTGGAGGGATCACCTCCCGAGGCGGCGCTATGCATGTATGTATTTGCCCCTCTCTGAATAACCAACTCATCTGCCTTGCGAGCTAGTGCAATAAGGGATGTTGCTTGGAGCTCCCTGAGTTTTAGTCTCAACACCTCATCTGAAACTCTTTCCAGGAATTGGTCAATCATAACCAAATTCAACCCCTTACTGACCTCAGGCATCTCTACCATTTGCTGAGGTATTTCTATCCACTTCAAGAAATAGTCTTGTAATTTGTTTGCAAATTCTTCGAATGTCTCATTTGCCTTCTTGTTTTCTGTTTTGAATTTAATGCGGTATGCCTCAGGGGTGAGGTGGTACCGTCTTCTAATTGCCTGAACAACATCATCATAATTATCTTGCTCCTTGGCACTAAGAGCATGGAATGCCTGTTGAGCCCGTCCAGTGAGGTATGGCTCCAACAGTCTAGACCATTCACTCTTTGGCTGGTTTGCTGCAAGGACCAGTCGTTCAAAAGTGCTAAGGTAGCACACAATATCATCATCATTGCTCAGCTGGTGTAATCCTTTTAATGGAGGACCAGTTTGTGCAGCACTACTAACTGTGGCAGACAGTATGGATTTGCACAATTTCTCAGTCTCATGATGATGAGACTCTTCAAGTTGTTTCATAACCCGCAAAAGGTCATCCACACCCACACCAGTACTCTGAGTCTGAGGCTCATCCTCAACCAGCTTTGGCAAATCACACAAACATGAGATGCGCTCTTGCTTGGTCTTTACTGCATTTGTATCGATATGGTTTAATTCACACAAGTGCGCTATGTGCTCAGCTGTGAATCTGCTGAGGTATGCTGATCTGTCTGCCATGTTTAATAATCCTAACTTGTTCCGAATTACGTTAAATCTAAGGACAAATTTTGCTTTTAATTTTAGTCTATTGTTATTGAATGCTAATTATCGCTTGCTTATTAATCTTTCGCCATGTAACGCGTAATTCCCACCTTAAATTGAATTACTTATTTATTTACATTAATTAATGTTTATTGTTTGGAGCTTAGATTATCTCATATCTGTATATTTATTTTTTATTTCTTTATGTATCTTATGGTTATTATTATAACAGTCTTGATTATTTGGCTATTATTAATTTACAGAATTAGCAACACTACTCAAGACAAGTTCCAGGGTAAGAAAACAATAACCAGCCACGGCACAACCACTCCAATCAAATCAAACTTCTGACCAACTGTCAATTGTAATTGTACTGTAGCAGTGTACTACCGACTAACTACGTCTACGAGGACACACAGCACAGGCCAGTTATAATTCCTGACAGTTCAACTCTAAAATCTAATACAATACCAATCACAATCTGCATGTAGATATAGATTCATTCTTCAATTCCTGAAGATCTACTCTCATCAGAGTCAGACATGCAATTAGTGCAACGTAGCACTCCCACTTGTCCCAGATACACCATGTCATAAATAACCACCGTAAAAATGAGTACTTGGGGCAACGGTACATCTACCGTGAAGTTACTCACACAGACACAGTCACACATGTGCAACGAAAGTCACAGAAAATGTCTCACAAACCTTAGATTTTCTTCCATTCCATAGTACAAAAAATCCTGCCGACTACGCCACTGAAAGGGGATCCAAAGTACAAACAGGAATGACTAGAAATCAGACAGGGATTGAGGACAAAACACCTTTAATCTGGCGACCACAACATCCGAACCACGATCCGATGTCAAGACAAGTTTTCATCCATCTTTTTTTCGCGCCGATGCTCCTGCATATTTCCTTGGTATACAGCATGACTGACTTGAATAGATGGAACAACTATTTGTCATTTTTACCTACCAAAACTCACCAAAACTGCTGAACAGTTTATGGCCATTGTGGCTGATTGCTTCTTTTTGTAGGTGTGTTTAAGAAAAAAAAAAAAAAAACAAAACACTCAGCTGTGCTGGTGTTTGTGTTACTTTGTTGCATTTAAAATGTTTGACAATGTGCGTATGTACATGTATATGCGTTTGGAGGTTGGACAGACAACTTGTTTTGAAGATTTTCTTGTTCATGCTTAGCGCTGATGCTCGCGATGTGCAAAAAAAAAGAAAAAAAAAGAAGGCGTGTTGAACAAAACAAACGACGAAAAAAGCACCAAAATGTATACATGTGCATGCACTTAGAAAGGCTGACTAGTACTTTAATTGTATGCAAATTGTCCTCGAGTCAGGCTTGATGGCAGTGTTATTCCTTTTTCTACATGTATATTCCTTATTTGACTTGGTTTGTTGCCATGCAAGATTAGTAGTGTTAAAAGGAGAAAAAAAAAAGAAAAAAAAAAAAAAAAAACCCAGAGGGTATTTTTGGTGGGGGAGAGTGTAAGGATTGTTATTGTCAAACCGATACCGATATGATCGGGATTTTGTGATCGGGATCGGCGCGAAAAAAGATGGATGAAAACTTGTCTTGACATCGGATCGTGGTTCGGATGTTGTGGTCGCCAGATTAAAGGTGTTTTGTCCTCAATCCCTGTCTGATTTCTAGTCATTCCTGTTTGTACTTTGGATCCCCTTTCAAACTAACATGAGAGCGTATGAATGGGACTGTTAAGTACTGTGTTACTGTTGCCGTGCCACTTCAACTATTGAAGTCGCGCCGAGCGGAACGCAACAAAGAAGCAGTCTATAATTAGGTAAAAAGTAGAAAAGGATATTCTTCTTACCCTTTTGGATGATCCCAGATCCCAGAAGCTAGAACTAGAGAGAGATGTGTGTCTTTCTTCCAGTAGCTCCGATCCAAGATGGCGTAGGTTGGCGCTGATTACATCATTGGTGTCCACGTGACCGGGAGGGGGCGACACCACCTGTAAGGGAAGGGGCGTCCCTACTATATTCCCCCCGTTTTAAAAAATGAGCCCCCTGCCCAAAAGAAAACCAACCTTAGCCAAAGGTGACCCCCAATTTGAAAAAAAGACAAAAATAGGGTGCCCCCTAAAAAAAAAAACATCTCCCCCTGAACTGCCCAGGGAAGACAAAAACAAGTAACAAGTTTTTTTTTTTTTCAAAAAGAAAAAACACCAACCTGCCCATAACACAGGGCCAAAACATGAACCCAAACATAATCAAAACATAGCCAAATTATGGCAAACACCATGAAAACAAAAAACTCTCAACAAGGTCGAGCAAGTAAAACCTTGCCGAGGATAAGGATATTCAAACCCTCCAAAAAATTGAAGGAAAACTGGTGAATGCTCACCCAATCCCCGGCTATACCGGGAGTTCTGGGGGAGCATTCTGGCACCCAGGAGCTTAGCCGGAGTGCCATGGCCCATAGAGGTGGACGGCATTCAGTACCTCCAGGTCAACCCCCCGGCAGCGGGCAACTTCCTGTGCCACCTCCCCAACATAGGCTGGGGTGTTCGGCTGAACAAAGTTGTCGCCGGATAGATGGGGGGAGTCAGTTTCGACAAGGAGGCGGTCACTGGGGACCCTCCTAAGTGCGGCCACCTGATCCTCGCCGAACCCACTGGCTGTGCCGGAAAACCCAAAATAACATTGGGAGTAGGATTTCAGCCATGCCTCTAACTCCTGGGATTGCAGTTGGCAGCAATGGATGTGGATCCGTTGCTGCAGACTTACCTGGCATTCCGCCAGGATAGCGCGGATCCTGCGGGAAGGGAGGTCATTCCCGGGATCGGTCTTTTCACCTCGCATGTGGATGATAAGGACCTTCCCGGTAACCCCTAGTTTGAGGATCCGTTTGAGCAAGGTGACCTGGTGTGGCCATTCGTCTTCGTGGACAGAATAGTCCAGGCCTACCTCGCTCACCCCGACAACCCTTGGATCACACAGCCGGTTCTGCAGATCGGCCAAAGTGACCGGATCTACAGTCCTAGCATGTTTGGGATGGATCCCCACAGCTACCCGGAAGAATTTGTTCTCCGGGAAGCGGATCTCCCGGTAATGGGCCGGGTCGCAATAATTGAGGATTCCCCCGCAGATCTCCACGGGCACGCGCGGACGTCGCTGTGAGATATGCCTCACAGCCGCCATCCCCCGCTTCCCGGATCGTCGCTCTAGGCGATCCAGGTGGAAGTGGCTGTCCACCGCCAACATGGGGGGTCGGGTAGCAGTTGAAGGAGCTCCCCGAGGGTTTCCCGGCTCCGAATGCCGGGAAGTAGATGGTCCAGCAGGCTGAGGTTCCTCAGCCTCCGTTGCCATTAAGGGCTGAGGGCGTGGCGGAGCCCCAGCCGCTGCTGCCGCGTAGGAACGCTCCCTGGTTGCCAGACGAGGGGCATTACCTCCCCGGCGGGAACCCACATTACTAGAATGTGGACTAGGATGGCTCCCGGATGTTGCCCGGTGGGAGGAAGTTTTTCCCCGAGAAGAACTCGGGTTTGCTGAGCGAGAGCGCTTCCTATTCGGGGAATGCGAAGAATTCGCCCCCGACGAACGCGACGACCCGCGTCTTTTGCCTTGGCGGCTCTCCCGGCCTGCTACCGAATGGAGCCGATGCCAGGCTTCCCCGGCCAGAGCATTGCTCATCAGAGCAAGACTCCTCCAGTGCAAAAGAGATGCAAAATGATTGGAGGGGCCCACCCGGATCACGTCTTCAACGGGCCAATTCATATGTCGGGCGAGATTCTCCATTTCCCCGAGGACTCTCGGGGGTAGGTTCCAACCGAACCGTTCTCCTTCTGCCCGGTCATTTAACCAGGCCAAGAGAAGATCTAGAAATAAATGTGATCCCGTAAGTGCTCCGACGGGCGTCTCCCGCATCCGAGGATCGGGCAAACCCCCCGGACCTTCCGGAATTGCTGCTCCTTGTGGCCCTCCTGATCAGGTTGGCGATCGGGCTCCTGCTGATTCCCGTCTCTGTCGACGTCCGATTCCCCGTCTTCCGATAGTGACTGACCGTCGACGGGCTCATGGTGTCCCCCATTTTCCTGGGAGGGTTGTCTTAAGGTCCCCCGGGCCTCTCCATCGGAGAGCCCCGGTTCCTCCTTAACCTCCATGGGTTGGGGCAGAACTTCTATGTCAGCCCCGTCCCCGGGTGTCCCGAGATCCTCGGGTCCCACTTCTCCAGGGGGTGCACCGGCTCCCGTAGCATTTGGGGGTGGCTCCGGGATCAGGCCCGGCCCCCTGCACTCGAACCGGTGTCGAGTGTATTTGCCTCAGGAAACCATCTGGCGGCTGGCGGGAAGCCCTGGACCGCCACCAATACGAGGTGATTGCCAGGTATAAGGGGAAACGGTGTTCCCCCCTGCCCACCAGATACCATACGGCTCATAAAATAGGTCCCCCGGCCACACGTCCCGGGGGGCCACGTTCCTTTCCTCATCAGGGTGAGGAAAACGGCGAACAATTTCCTCGTGTTGCCACGAGTCTAGGAGGCACTCCTGTAGGCATTCTACCCACAGGAGTTGCTCCTGACGTATTGCCAACCGGTATTGCCCCTCAATGAGGGGCAGAATTCGGTCCTCGGGGATGGCCAACATGCCCCGGACCAAAATTCCGGGGTACAACAGCCTCCCCTCCGCGGTGGCATTCTCGATGACGTCCCCGAAATGGGCCCCCGAATCCATCGGGAGCTCCATCGAAGACGTGGTTGATTCCGTAGGCTGGTCGTCCTTTGGAACTCCTGCGACTGACTTTCAGATTAAGTCCCCCGGCCACACGTCCCGGGGGGCCACGTTCCTTTCCTCATCAGGGTGAGGAAAACGGCGAACAATTTCCTCGTGTTGCCACGAGTCTAGGAGGCACTCCTGTAGGCATTCTACCCACAGGAGTTGCTCCTGACGTATAGCCAACCGGTACTGCCCCTCAATGAGGGGCAGAATTCGGTCCTCGGGGATGGCCAACATGCCCCGGACCAAAATTCCGGGGTACAACAGCCTCCCCTCCGCGGTGGCATTCTCGATGACGTCCCCGAAATGGGCCCCCGAATCCATCGGGAGCTCCATCGAAGACGTGGTTGATTCCGTAGGCTGGTCGTCCTTTGGAACTCCTGCGACTGACTTTCAGATTAAGGCACCAGAGCGTCTAGAACCTGCATTGGGAGATACAAAAGGAAGGGAAAAATAGATTAATCTTCAGGAAGTACCCGGCTCATGTGTGCCAGGTCGAGAAACCCCTGTCCCGTCTCTTCACCCTGGGTTCGACTATACCCGGTTTGCCTCCGTGTCTATTCGACAGGGTGGACAGATATAATCGGCCATTTGTTTCCCTTCATTCTCCGGGACACCTATGCACCGCCCATGGTACCACTCCTGGCATTCGTCACAGCAGATCATAAACTCTCCATCATCCGGTTTTCTGCACAAACAGAAGATGTCATCCCACTTAGGTGGGCGGGTTCGACACCAAGCTGGTGCTTCTCTGTTCGTGCAGAGTTTCAACCGGTCCTGGTGGGCGGTGAATAGAGTGTTCTTCTGCTGAAGACGGTATAGATCCGGGGTCCGACACTGGATTACCCGGGGAGGGCCCTTCCAGGGTGAGCTGAGCTTCTTGCAACTCCCCTTGATATGGGCTGTGTCCAGGATAAAGACCAGGTCGCCTTCCCGGAACTTCCTGCGGAAGGAATGCACATCATAGTCCCGCTTAAGACGAGCCTGCGTGGTATGTAGCTTCTCCCTGGCGGTCTTATGGGCTGTCTCCAATGCCTGCCGAAGCTCTTCACTGTATGTCTCCGGATCCGAGGCTGGGGTCTTCTTTAGAATAGGATACATAAGATCCGCAGGTTGGTTGGTCTCCCTACCCAACATCAGTCGGTTGGCCGTAAATCCGGTACTCCGGTTCACGGCGCTCCTTAGCGCCCCGGCCAGCTGGGGCAAATAGCGATCCCAACTGTTCTGGGTCTTCCCGACGAAACATCGGACCGCATTCATAAGGGTCCGATTATAGCGTTCTACCTGCCCGTTCGCTGATGGTCGATACGGGGTGGTACGCGCTTTATGGATCTGGAGGACCTTACAGACATCCCGGAACAACCGGCTCTCAAAATTCCGTCCCTGGTCCGTGAAGATTTCGAACGGGTACCCAAACCTGCCGAAAAAGTCCCCGACAGCTGCTCGGGCGGTCACTTCGGCAGTTTGGGAAGGGAGGGGGAGACACTCCACCCATTTGGTGAACTGATCCACCATCATGAGAATATGCTCATTCCCCTCCTTGGATCGGGGTAAAGGCCCCAAAAAGTCCAAGTGTACCCGTTCCATGGGTGATCCGGCGTGATAGTTTTTCATCGGGCTCCGGCCATAGCCGATGCGCACTCCGAGAGTGAAGGCTGGATGACCCCTGCCTGGACCATCTTGTCCAGGTGTGCCTTTTCTTCGTTGGCGAAACTGAGTGGAGTCCTCCTCATCTTCTGTTTGATGGGGGCGGCTTCTCCTGTATCGATCTCATGTTCGATCAGTGAGAAATTCCCAAAGTCGAACTCATCACTGGCAAAGGCATCCGCATATAAAATCAATAGGTTTCGCAGCTCACCTGCCTGCGCACTGCTTAACTCAGCACCAGAACGTTCATACAGGTCCTGGAGATGGGCTGGCATCTCCCCACTCCCCTCCGTTTTGAGCTGGCAAACTGCCGACTCTGACACCGGCTGGGAAGTGTAAACCCCCGAAATTTCTTGTGCGCCACCGAGTATGTCTCCCTGGACCAACTTCACCTGGCGCTCTCCCAAGTTGATCACATACAGATCAGCTTGGTCTCCCTCCCTATGGAGGGTTTGAGGTATGATGACCCCCAAATTTGGGAAAGGTTCGAACATGAAGGTCCCTAAACGTTGGTCCAAGACTCCTGTTATCCGCTTAATTTTGTTAGGCGGAATGACAGTCCTGTGAGCCGCTTGGACTCTAGCAACCTTATGCTCGGGGTTTTGCCCCCCAAAACGTAGAGGGATCATTTCCGAGCCAATTCCAAAATTAGCAAGCTTCAAGTCGATAACCACGCCCTGTGGATGCAGGAAATCAGCTCCTAACAGCATGTCGTCTTCGATGGGTGCCACATCCCCTTGGAAGGTTGAGGAGCCGAGTATCAAAGTTATAGGCCCCACAATGAAACCATTCATTCGCATGTCTCTCCCTGCCGCAAGCAGGGTGACCGTACGTTTGTTGGGAGGCTTCGGAGATAGTCTCTCGTACACTCGGTCAGAGATGATGGTAACCTCCGCGGCAGTATCTACCACCGCCTGGATGGATACATTCCCCACCTGGATGGGTACATATGACATGGAACTGGATCCAAGGCGACGGGGTGGTATTACCCATTGGTGCTTCCTCGATTGCCTGAGCAAAACCCTGCACAATATCATCAGCAGGGTGGGGTTGCCAGGGCACATCCCCAGGCCCCAACCCGCCGGCTAGGGGAGGGGCGGCCCCTTCTGACTCTACATTTGCTGCGACTCCTCCTCGGCCTGGTGAATTGGGGGTCGGAGTTCGGCCTCCGTCTCCGACCCGGGGGCGTTTCCCTCATGTTCCTCCTCCACGGAGGAGACCCTCGGACTTGGAGGCACCCCTCCTGTCTGGAGTGGGCAATCCTTCCGGAAATGGCCGAAGCCCCCACACAAGAAGCATCCCTTAGGGGCCTCTGTTCGGGGGGTCACCCGGAGATTTTTTACCGTTTCTACCAGCTTGGAGATGGTCCCTTCCAAGCGGTCAAAGCGTTGACCATGCTCGTCGATCCGCTTCATAATCTCTCCCATTCCGATAGGTCGAGTAGAATTGCCTGGTCTGTAATTTCCTGACTGGGCTGGTGATCTCCCGGCCGGGAAGCGCGTTTCCGTTTTACACCGTTGCCTAGGCATTTTTTCGATTAATCGCTTCGAACGTGCTGGTTTCAAAGTCTAGGTTTCAGCTCGCTTCATGCGCTATGAGCTCGAGCTTGCTCTGCACGCGCGAAGTATGAAATCGAATGTACACACGTACTCCTACTCTGCATGTTTGCGGCGATCGGGTGTATGTGTACGTGTACTATAGGGTCTACTGCACTGGTCTACTGTCTCGGATTGTCTATATGGCGATAAAGAATAACATTAGAGTTAATTCATGTTGCATTGCAAGGTAAAATAATTTTAAAATGTAGCTGAAAGGCAGCTAAGCTGAAACAGTGTTACCAGAAAGCGAGGGAATTAAACAGAAGGGGTGGGGGACGAGGAATATACGTATAATAATTATAGCCCAGGATCATACATTTAAAAGAAAATTTAGGTGTTTTACTAATATCGAGAAGATAAGAATAATAAGAATAATAATAATTGATTTGAAGAAATATAGTTATATTTGCTACAACTATAACTATAACTATAACTGCGTATCTAGCTGTAACTCTTTGTGCGCCAATTAGAGAAGAGGAAGCCTCATCAGCATGAAAGAAAAAAAAAACAAAGAAGACGGCCCTTTCACGCTTCCTTCTGTTTTGCTTTTCCTTTCATCCCCCTTGTCTCTCTTATATATTTTTTTGCTTTTATCGTTCCTTATATATTTCTTTTAGCTCGTTTGCGCACAAGATGAAGTGTAGCTACTGTACAGTTACTGTAATGCATATCTTTGCTGTCTGTGCAGATGCTGTGCATGCTAGACCTCACTGGGGGCGCTGACGACTTAGACTCTTTCACCAGCGCACTTCTTGGATTTTTTCGCGAAAATGCCTAGGCAACGGTGTAAAACGGAAATGCGCGGCCGGGAACCGGGGTTCTTTCTGGGGAGTCTGGACCTGGCTAAGGGTCCATTCCCCTGTCGGCTCAGAGTCCGCCGTAGCAGCTCGAGCCTGTTTAGGCCGTCCATAAACTGCCTGATGGGAATGCTGAGCCCACCGTATGGCATCCATAGCTGCCTCCACCGTGGTAGGCCTCAGATTCAGGGCTTGATACCCTGCATTTCGGTCATGCGCTCCCTGACATAACCGCAACACCAACTGCCGCTGTAGGAAGCTATCATCACAGCCCGGGAACGCCCGGGAGCACAGCTCTTGCAACCGGTCCGTCCAGTCCACCAGGGTCTCCGTCGACTCCTGCTTTGCTGTGAGGAACTCGAGGTGGGCGGCTTCAGGGAGTTCCTGATGGCTGAAGCGGGCTGACATTTTTCGGACAGCAACAGTGTAATCCATGTCTGGGTCCCGGGAGGCAAGTTGATCAAAATAGGTCAAGGCCTTACCCTCTAGGCACCAGCAAAGATAAGCCAAACTCTCAGTACCATCCCATCCCCGATCATCCGCAATGAGGGAGAACTTCCTAAAAAAGGGGTCCCACTTCCCCTTTCCATCAAATGTCAGGCTCTTGGGAAGGCCTGTGAATGAAAGCCCGGCACGCGACCGGGTATTCGTGAGCGCCGAGGGGGCTGCAGGCAGTCTCGGCGCTGGCAGGTAGTAGCACCCGGCCCTAACATCTCGATAGGGCAGGTTCATTACCTCCACCTTCCTTCCGTGGTGTCCCTCCAGCATAGTTGGCCCCCTATCGAAGTGCTCGCCTCCCCCGGTTGGATGCCCAGGGGCCCTATTCAAAGAAGTGTCCAAGCTATCGGTCGGACACCCCTCGGATGAGGTGCGCGTGGGGGGCCGACTCTTTGGGGGTCGGGGTCCCTTGGCGGGCGTTGGGGGAACATATCTTCTTAAGTTCGGGGGTTCAGCCTCCCCAACTCCACCTCGCCCCTGCCCCTGGTAATTAGGGGGTGGGTATATGTCGTATTGGTAGACCCCATGCATCTCCCGGGGTGTCCTCGGGGTACTGGTGACTACCGGTTCCGAATCCCGGGGGCGAGGGTCCCCCGACATTTGTTCGGGGAGATGGCTTGCCGCCGGTTTCCCTTCCCGAAAAGAAGAGGGGTCCGGAATGGCAAAATCAAACTGGTCCGTCAGGGCCTGCAGTTCTTCCAGACCCGCCACCGAGGCGAAGAGATCTGGGGTGAGGATCCCATGACGGGCCCTCGCATCGGCAAGGGCTGCTACCCCTGAAGCCGTCATACCAGGGATTGTCGCCAACTCCAGAAAGGAGCACGAGTTAATGGGCACTTTTGGTGTGGCATTATCCATCTTAAAACCACAACCCGAAATGTCCCACTAAACAAAATACAGCAAATACAAGAATATATATAAGAACACAATCAAGACAATCCTAACAATTAAAGAACCAGATCAATAAACCAATCTATGATTGAAGAAACAGGTCTACTAACGCATTAATCAACTCCTGGCGGGTAATAACGCCTGCCCGGTAGGCTACTAGAAGGAGTCTCAGTCTTTCGGATGGTGACGTTAAAGGTCGGTCCCAGACGTAAATAATCATATCTGATTGCTACACGTCTGTAAAAACACAATTACACACACAGTACTTGAAGTCTACCCTGAATTTCAATGATAAATTCTTCCTCCGAATCTTCGTTCATTACCGACTAAATAGTATCCGATGTTAATATTTTGATCTTTAATCCTCAAAAACTCTTAATTGGCCTAAATTATGGTCTAAAAAAAAAAAATCAATTTTCCTAACTCCCGGATATCCGGAACCGCTATTTTTAGAACCTGCCCGGTAGGCTACTAGAAGGAGTCTCGTCTTTCGGATGGTGACGTTAAAGGTCGGTCCCAGACGTAAATAATCATATCTGATTGCTACACGTCTGTAAAAACACAATTACAGTCACAGTACTTGAAGTCTACCCTGAATTTCAATGATAAATTCTTCCTCCGAATCTTCGTTCATTACCGACTAAATAGTATCCGATGTTAATATTTTGATCTTTAATCCTCAAAAACTCTTAATTGGCCTTAATTATGGTCTAAAATCAATTTTCCTAACTCCCGGATATCCGGAACCGCTATTTTTAGAACCGGATATCCGAAAAACCGGTATCCGAACCGGATATCCGACTAACCGGGTATCCGACGAACCTAACCACTAGTCCTCACTAACACTAGCTATAACTAGATCCTCAAATACTAGAGGATAACCAATGAGGTACCCAACCACTAGGCCTCCTCACGTACACAATGACTATCTATCACACTAATGAGGTACCCAACCACTGGGCCTCACCCGCACACAATGACTATATACCACACTGGTGAGGTACCCAACCACTGGGCCTCACCCGCACACAATAACTATATACCACACTGGTGAGGTACCCAACCACTGGGCCTCACCCGCACACAATAACTAGATACCTAACCTAATATTAAATACAGCACAGTGGAGGTACCCAACCACTGGGCCTCCACCACAGCCACACTAGTAATAGTATATAAAGTATATATCTATAACAGCACAGTTGAGGCACCCATCCACCACAGGGCCTCCCCAACCACCCTATTAATAGTACACACTGGCGAGGTGCCAAACCACTGGGTCTTACACGCAGTCAACAAACACCCAAACCACGCAACCAACACAAGCAGGCTTGGGCACTCCTCTCCGTTATATATTTTGTTGATTTTTTTTTTTTTTTTTTATTTATTTCTTTTTCTTCGGAGAGGGCTCCCAACAAGAGGTGGGCTGGCCCAACCTGCCTATTCCTATTCGACACGCACACAAACACACCCCAAAACTACTGATTCAAACTTCAAACTATAATGTTTTTCCCTCCAGATGGCGCTAGACCACTATCTCCCCCTTCCCAAAACGAGTTGGGTGGGAGACGAGAGGAAAAAATTTTCCTTCGATATTTGCCCTCTGAGCGCGACCCTAGTAAAACCAGGGAAAAGGGTAGAGTGCAAAGTTCAGCCTAATGTGAGACTTAGAACACGAGGAAAAGTTATAAAAAACTTTCGAAACGAAAGAACAAAGTCGCAATATAGCACAAAAACACACAGCACAAACTTTTAAAACTTAAACTAAGACTTAACGTAACCTAATTTAACCTAAAAAGACTGTTAGACTGCAATAATCCTATCAACCGCAAGGAAAAGTGTACTCACGGACACACACCCGGGTGCCCTCGGTCAGCGAACGACAAAGACCCCTTTTACATCTAAAGTCGCGAGGCCTGGCCGTGGCTCGGCCGCGGCCAGGCCCCAACCAACACAGTGGGTGGTACTCGCCTCACCCAGACGATTCACCCTTTTACATTACACGGCTTGGTCGCGGCCAAGCCTGGCCCCGCTTCCGTGAATGCGCCGTTTGTGGCGCTCTACTTGTAAACAAATAATATTGACGATGATAACACTATGTCGGGCGTGCGGGGAAAGAATGAAGTCATCGCTCAAAATGTGACGTTGCACGCACCTCATTAGCATAAACGGCCACGGCCAGGCCCCGTTTGCTTTTACACTACCTCGAGTCGTGGCCGAGCCGCGGCTCAGCCCGGGCTCAGACTACCTCCTGAGCTGGTCCGAAAACTGGCCGCGGCCTGGCCTCGGGCCTGGCCCCTTTTGCTTTTACATCACCCAAAAGTCGCGGCCAGGCCGTGGCTGAGTCGCGGCCTGGCCGCGACTTTTGGGTGATGTAAAAGGGGTCCTAGTCGCCTCCACGCCGACCTGTCCCCGGCCTATGTGTGACCGTGAGTGCAGTGAACCTGCAAGCAAATCGGTCAAAAGGGCTCCCGAAATATCAGGAGCAGGCCGACTGCCGAACTACGCCAATGAAGTCGCGCCGAGCGGAACGCAACAAAGAAACAGTCTATAATTAGGTAAAAAGTAGAAAAGGATATTCTTCTTACCCTTTTGGATGATCCCAGATCCCAGAAGCTAGAACTAGAGAGAGATGTGTGTCTTTCTTCCAGTGTCCACGTGACCGGGAGGGGGCGACACCACCTGTAAGGGAAAGGGGCGTCCCTACTATACTATTCATACCTGTGAGTGCGAGTGTGAGTGTGAAACATAACTTCATAAGTCCTTTCAGTTTCAGTTTCACACGACTTTCACGAACATCACGATTCGTGCAGTTGACTGCAGCGCAAGATGGCATCTTCCCACTTCATCTTTGAAGGGCATAATGATGATTATATGAGTGGAAATAGTCCTTCAAACTTGGTCAAATGTTACATACAGCGGCGAGCGACGTTCCGGAATTGTTTTGAAGGAAACAAGATGGCGCTGGCGAGCTGCCAGTGGCGTCATGTAAATCAGCGTGCAGCGAGCGATCGAGCCCAACAGTGTCACTGGGAAAAAACTTACCTTCACGTCCGCCATCTCGATGAGTGACGGCAGTGCGGGGATTTTTTTCTCAACGATGAACGCGCCCTCCCCGGCAGGCCCGCAGCTAGCGACTCGGCTCCGGGATTTTTCTTCATGGGTTTTCTTCCCTTTTCCTGACCCCTATTTTATCAATTTCGAGGACACCTGCGCACCCCTATTTTCTATATTTCGAGGAATATTCTGTTGAAATTCACCCCTATATCCGCGATTTTGGTAACGGTCATGCGGTCCCCAAGTCACATTGAGTGGCTCCACCGGGGGCAATCTCCGGCGAGCGATATTTTTTTTCGGAGGATGGGAAAGTCACTAGCCATTGCACTATTCCCAAAACATGAGCACGCAATGGTGTGTGTGTATTAGTGCGTCTGCATGTTGCTATTGACCACGGTGGCTGCTATGTGTAATGAAGTCGCGCCGAGCGGAACGCAACAAAGAAGCAGTCTATAATTAGGTAAAAAGTAGAAAAGGATATTCTTCTTACCCTTTTGGATGATCCCAGATCCCAGAAGCTAGAACTAGAGAGAGATGTGTGTCTTTTTTCCAGTAGCTCCGATCCAAGATGGCGTAGGTTGGCGCTGATTACATCATCGGTGTCCACGTGACCGGGAGGGGCGACACGACCTGTAAGGAAAGGGGCGTCACTGCTATATTCCCCCCGTTTTAAAAAATGAGCCCCCTGCCCAAAATGAAACCAACCTCAGCCAAAGGTGCCCCCCAATTTGAAAAAAGACAAAAATAGGGTGCCCCCTAAAAAAACATCTCCCCCTGAACTGCCCAGGGAAGACAAAAACAATTAACACAAGTTTTTTTTTTTTTTCAAAAAGAAAAAACACCAACCTGCCCATAAAACAGGGCCAAAACATAAACCCAAACATAATCAAAACATAGCCAAATTATGGCAAACACCATGAAAACAAAAAACTCTCAACAAGGTCGAGCAAGTAAAACCTTGCCGAGGATAAGGATATTCAAACCCTCCAAAAAATTGAAGGAAAACTGGTGAATGCTCACCCAATCCCCGGCTATACCGGGAGTTCTGGGGGAGCATTCTGGCACCCAGGAGCTTAGCCGGAGTGCCATGGCCCATAGAGGTGGACGGCATTCAGCCGGGTATCCCGGAGCAGTACCTCCAGGTCAACCCCCCGGCAGCTGGCAACTTCCTGTGCCACCTCCCCAACATAGGCTGGGGTGTTCGGCTGAACAAAGTTGTCGCCGGATAGATGGGGGGAGTCAGTTTCGACAAGGAGGCGGTCACTGGGGACCCTCCTAAGTGCGGCCACCTGATCCTCGCCGAACCCACTGGCTGTGCCGGAACCCAAAATAACATTGGGAGTAGGATTTCAGCCATGCCTCTAACTCCTGGGATTGAAGTTGGCAGCAATGGATGTGGATCCGTTGCTGCAGACTTACCTGGCATTCCGCCAGGATAGCGCGGATCCTGCGGGAAGGGAGGTCATTCCCGGGATCGGTCTTTTCACCTCGCATGTGGATGATAAGGACCTTCCCGGTAACCCCTAGTTTGAGGATCCGTTTGAGCAAGGTGACCTGGTGTGGCCATTCGTCTTCGTGGACAGAATAGTCCAGGCCTACCTCGCTCACCCCGACAACCCTCGGGTCACACAGCCGGTTCTGCAGATCGGCCAAAGTGACCGGATCTACAGTCCTAGCATGTTTGGGATGGATCCCCACAGCTACCCGGAAGAATTTGTTCTCCGGGAAGCGGATCTCCCGGTAATGGGCCGGGTCGCAATAATTGAGGATTCCCCCGCAGATCTCCACGGGCACGCGCGGACGTCGCTGTGAGATATGCCTCACAGCCGCCATCCCCCGCTTCCCGGATCGTCGCTCTAGGCGATCCAGGTGGAAGTGGCTAATCACCGCCAACATGGGGGGTCGGGTAGCAGTTGAAGGAGCTCCCCGAGGGTTTCCCGGCTCCGAATGCCGGGAAGTAGATGGTCCAGCAGGCTGAGGTTCCTCAGCCTCCGTTGCCATTAAGGGCTGAGGGCGTGGCGGGGCCCCAGCCGCTACTGCCGCGTAGGAACGCTCCCTGGTTGCCAGACGAGGGGCATTACCTCCCCGGCGGGAACCCACATTGCTAGAATGTGGACCAGGCTGAGCGAGAGCGCTTCCTATTCGGGGAATGCGAAGAATTCGCCCCCGACGAGCGCGACGACCCGCGTCTTTTGCCTTGGCGGCTCTCCCGGCCTGCTACCGAATGGAGCCGATGCCAGGCTTCCCCGGCCAGAGCATTGCTCATCAGAGCAAGACTCCTCCAGTGCAAGAGAGACGCAAAGTGATTGGAGGGGCCCACCCGGATCCCGTCTTCAACGGGCCAATTCATATGTCGGGCGAGATCCTCCATTTCCCCGAGGACTCTCGGGGGTAGGTTCCAAAAGAACCATTCCCCTTCTGCCCGGTCATTTAACCAGGCCAAGAGAAGGTCTAGATTCTCCGAGCCGACGAGTTCCTGCGCTATGAAGCGGAGGCATCTCGCCTGATTTTGGGCTCTGCCCGGAGTATACTCCTGTCCGCGAGGGACGGGCCGCAGGCATGGGGGCATGTGGAAATAAATGTGATCCCGTAAGTGCTCAGACGGGCGTCTTCCACATCCGAGGATGTGGAACCCCCCCGGACCTTCCGGAATTGCTGCTCCTCGTGGCGATCGGGCTCCTGCGGGTTCCCATCTCTGTCGACGTCCGATTCCCCGACGTCCGATTCCCCGTCTTCCGATACCGACTGGCCGTCGACGGGTTCATGGTGTTCCCCATTTTCCTGGGAGGGTTGTCGTAGGGTCCCTCGGGCCTCTCCATCGGAGAGCCCCGGTTCCTCTTTAACCTCCATGGGTTGGGGCAGAACTTCTATGTCAGCCCCGTCCCCGGGTGTCCCGAGATCCTCGGGTCCCACTTCTCCAGGGGGTGCACCGGCTCCCGTAGCATTTGGGGGTGGCTCCGGGATCAGGCCCGGCCCCCTGCACTCGGCACGGTGTCGAGTGAGTGTAGTTGCCTCAGAAAACCATCTGGCGGCTGGCGGGAAGCCCTGGACCGCCACCAATACGAGGTGATTGCCAGGTATAAGGGGAAACGGTGTTCCCCCCTGCCCACCAGATACCATACGGCTCATAAAATAGGTCCCCCGGCCACACGTCCCGGGGGGCCACGTTCCTTTCCTCATCAGGGTGAGGAAAACGGCGAACAATTTCCTCGTGTTGCCACGAGTCTAGGAGGCACTCCTGTAGGCATTCTACCCACAGGAGTTGCTCCTGACGTATTGCCAACCGGTATTGCCCCTCAATGAGGGGCAGAATTCGGTCCTCGGGGATGGCCAACATGCCCCGGACCAAAATTCCGGGGTACAACAGCCTCCCCTCCGCGGTGGCATTCTCGATGACGTCCCCAAAATGGGCCCCCGAATCCATCGGGAGCTCCATCGAAGACTTGGTTGATTCCGTAGGCTGGTCGTCCTTTGGAACTCCTGCGACTAACTTTCAGATTAAGGCACCAGAGCGTCTAGAACCTGCATTGGGAGATACAAAGGGAAGGGAAAAATAGATTAATCTTCAGGAAGTACCCGGCTCATGTGTGCCAGGTCGAGAAACCCCTGTCCCGTCTCTTCACCCTGGGTTCGACTATACCCGGTTTGCCTCCGTGTCTATTCGACAGGGTGGACAGATATAATCGGCCATTTGTTTCCCTTCATTCTCCGGGACACCTATGCACCGCCCATGGTACCACTCCTGGCATTCGTCACAGCAGATCATAAACTCTCCATCATCCGGTTTTCTGCACAAACAGAAGATGTCATCCCACTTAGGTGGGCGGGTTCGACACCAAGCTGGTGCTTCTCTGTTCGTGCAGAGTTTCAACCGGTCCTGGTGGGCGGTGAATAGAGTGTTCTTCTGCTGAAGACGGTATAGATCGGGGTCCGACACTGGATTACCCGGGGAGGGCCCTTCCAGGGTGAGCTGAGCTTCTTGCAACTCCCCTTGATATGGGCTGTGTCCAAGATAAAGACCAGGTCTCCCTCCCGGAACTTCCGGCGAAAGGAATGCATATCGTAGTCCAGCTTAAGACGAGCCTGCGTGGTACGTAGCTTCTCCCTGGCGGTCTTATGGGCTGTCTCCAATGCCCGCCGAAGCTCTTCACTGTATGTCTCCGGATCCGAGGCTGGGGTCTTCTTTAGAATAGGATACATAAGATCCGCAGGTTGGTTGGTCTCCCTACCCAACATCAGTCGGTTGGCCGTAAATCCGGTACTCCGGTTCACGGCGCTCCTTAGCGCCCCGGCCAGCTGGGGCAAATAGCGATCCCAACTGTTCTGGGTCTTCCCGACGAAACATCGGACCGCATTCATAAGGGTCCGATTATAGCGTTCTACCTGCCCGTTCGCTGATGGTCGATACGGGGTGGTACGCGCTTTATGGATCTGGAGGACCTTACAGACATCCCGGAACAACCGGCTCTCAAAATTCCGTCCCTGGTCCGTGAAGATTTCGAACGGGTACCCAAACCTGCCGAAAAAGTCCCTGACAGCTGCTCGGGCGGTCACTTCGGCAGTTTGGGAAGGGAGGGGGAGACACTCCACCCATTTGGTGAACTGATCCACCATCATGAGAATATGCTCATTCCCCTCCTTGGATCGGGGTAAAGGCCCCAAAAAGTCCAAGTGTACCCGTTCCATGGGTGATCCGGCGTGATAGTTTTTCATCGGGCTCCGGCCATAGCGTTCCCGAATTTTATTCTGGTTGCAGTCCGGGCACTCCCGGACGAATAGCTCCACACTCTGACCCATCCGGTACCAAAAGTACCGGGTCCGAAGTAGCGCCACCATGCGGTCTCGGCCCGGGTGTCCCGCAGCGGGCAGATTGTGGTTTGCCTCCAGGACTTCCATCTGTAAGGACCTTGGGACCACCAAAAGATAGCCGTCATCGGTCTTCTGGCAGAGGAGTCCTTCCTGAATAGAGAACAGCTTACGGTTAATCCATAAGTATTTTTCCGCTGGGCCCCACAACATAGTGGTGGCCACAGCCGGTTCCTCTCTATCTGACAACCACTTCCGAATACCCGCTAGCTGCTCGTCCGCTTCTTGCTCCAAACGGAGTCTGTCAGCTGGCAGCGGGGCAGCTTCCTCTGCGGTGACTATACACAAACGAGATGTCCGGAAACTACCTCGTACTACCCTGACTTCTGGCCCCAGCTCCGAACAACCGATCATCGCTGAGGTCGAAGCCAATGGGCGCTCCCCTTCGCCGCCGGACACCCTCTGAACTTGAGGGCGCCTGCCCAGGGGAACCACCAAATCCACCGTCTCTGCGAAGCTAGCCCAGTTAGTGTGAGCCTTCTGGCAGTAGGGGCACCCCCCACATGGCAACTGTTCCAGGGAGAATCCTACCCGGAATTCTTCACAGAACACAGTAACGGAGGGTATACGTGACAAGGCGTCAGCATTGGCGTGCTTCTTCCCTGGCCTGTGCTCCAGTCTCAGGTCATATTGACTGAGTTCTTCCATCCATCTGGCAAGCTGACCTTGCGGGGATCGGAAGTTTAGGAGCCAGGTCAGGCTGCTATGATCGGTGCGGACTAGGAAAGGCTTACCCAGCAAATAATGCCGGTATTGTCGGGTGAACTTCACCACGGCCAGTAACTCCCGACGGGTCACACAATACCGCCGCTGTTCGGGAGTGAGGGCGCAGATCCCGTAGGCTATCACCCTCTCTTGCCCCTCTTGCAACTGCAACAGTTCTGCCCCAATGGCTTCATTGGAGGCATCGGTGTCCAAAATAAAGGGGTCCTGCCCATTGGGCATCACTAATACCGGCGCTTTAGCCAGGCGGTCCTTGATGGCCTTGAAGGCGGCTTGTTGTTCATGTCCCCAATGGAAACTGTTCTTACCGGTTATCCGGTAAAGAGGTACTGCCACCTCGGCGTAACCCTTGATGAATGCCCGATGATAATTCACCAGGCCTAGGAACTGTTCCACTTGCTTGGTGGTTTGGGGTATGGGCCACTGCTGCACGGCTGCATCGTGCTCCTCCCTCAGCTCCACCCGATTGGAGCTCACGTTCCGTCCCAAGAACTCCACCTTGGGCTGGAACAACAAGCACTTCTTAGGTTTCAGTTTCAGGCCATAATCCCGAAAACGCTGCAATACCCGAGACAGATTCCTCAGGTGGTCTCCGAAATCAGTCCCAAGGACGATGATATCATCCAAAAAGGCCAACACGGTTGCCCAGTTGAGCTCCCTCAGCACAAGGTTCATGGCTCGTGAGAAGGTGGCAGGGGCGTTACAAAGCCCAAAGCCCATCCGGAAAAACTCAAACAACCCATACTTGGTGGTGAAAGCTGTTTTCTTGCGGTCCCCAGGCTTAATCTTGACCTGGTAATAAGCCGAATTGGCGTCTAATTTTGAAAACCAGGCATTCCCGACGAGAGTGTCTAGACACTCCTCAATGTTTGGGAGAGGGTAAACATCCTTTCGAGTGACCGCATTGAGGGACCGGTAGTCGATACACCACCTTACCCCTCCATCTCGCTTCCTCACCAACACTGGAGCCGATGCCCACTCCAAGAGTGAAGGCTGGATGACCCCTGCCTGGACCATCTTGTCCAGGTGTGCCTTTTCTTCGTTGGCGAAACTGAGTGGAGTCCTCCTCATCTTCTGTTTGATGGGGGCGGCTTCTCCTGTATCGATCTCATGTTCAATCAGTGAGAAATTCCCAAAGTCGAACTCATCACTGGCAAAGGCATCCGCATATCCAATCAATAGGTTTCGCAGCTCACCTGCCTGCGCACTGCTTAACTCAGCACCAGAACGTTCATACAGGTCCTGGAGATGGGCTGGCATCTCCCCACTCCCCTCCGTTTTGAAATGGCTACTAGAAGGCTACTAGAAGGAGTCTCAGTACTTGAAGTCTACCCTGAATTTCAATGATAAATTCTTCCTCCGAATCTTCGTTCATTACCGACTAAATAGTATCCGATGTTAATATTTTGATCTTTAATCCTCAAAAACTCTTAATTGGCCTTAATTATGGTCTAAAATCAATTTTCCTAACTCCCGGATATCCGGAACCGCTATTTTTAGAACCGGATATCCGACTAACCGGGTATCCGACGAACCGGGTATCCGACTATCCGGGTATCCGAGGTACAGTGATCCCTGGGGTCTGGTAGTAACCAGACTCTAGGTTATCCAGGGAATGGTAGAGTACCTAACCACTAGGCCTCACTAACACTAGCTATTAACTATAACTAGATCCTCAAATACTAGAGGATAACCAATGAGGTACCCAACCACTAGGCCTCCTCACGTACACAATGACTATCTATCACACTAATGAGGTACCCAACCACTGGGCCTCACCCGCACACAATGACTATATACCACACTGGTGAGGTACCCAACCACTGGGCCTCACCCGCACACAATAACTATATACCACACTGGTGAGGTACCCAACCACTGGGCCTCACCCGCACACAATAACTATATACCACACTGGTGAGGTACCCAACCACTGGGCCTCACCCACACACAATAACTATATACCTAACCTAATATTAAATACAGCACAGTGGAGGTACCCAACCACTGGGCCTCCACCACAGCCACACTAGTAATAGCACACACTTGTGAGGTACCCAACCACAGGGCCTCACACACTATATCTAATACCTAGATACTAAATACAACCACTCAAATGTTAAATACCGTTAATGAGGTACCCAACCACAGGACCTCACACACTATATAATACTTAAATACTAAATATACTTACGTGTACTCAAGTGTAAAATACAGCTAGGGAGGTACCCATCCACCACAGGGCCTCCCTCACTATGTATAATACTTGAATACTAAATAGACTACTTAAATATTAAAACTAGTAAGGCACTCAACCGCTGAGCCTCACCTACACCAAGTATATATCTATAACAGCACAGTTGAGGCACCCATCCACCACAGGGCCTCCCCAACCACCCTATTAATAGTACACACTGGCGAGGTGCCAAACCACTGGGTCTTACACACAGTCAACAAACACCCAAACCACTCAACCAACACAAGCAGGCTTGGGCACTCCTCTCCGTTATATATTTTATTGATTTCTTTTTTTTTTTTTTTTTTCTTTATTTCTTTTTCTTCGGAGAGGGCTCCCTACAAGAGGTGGGCTGGCCCAACCTGCCTATTCCTATTCGACACGCACACCTCAAAACTACTAATTACAACTTCAAACTATAATGTTTTTCCCTCCAGATGGCGCTAGACCACTTTCTCCCCCTTCCCAAAACGAGTTGGGTGGGAGACGAGAGGAAAAAATTTTCCTTCGATATTTGCCCTCTGAGCGCGACCCTAGTAAAACCAGGGAAAAGGGTAGAGTGCAAAGTTCAGCCTAATGTGAGACTTAGAACACGAGGAAAAGTTATAAAAAACTTTCGAAACGAAAGAACAAAGTCGCAATATAGCACAAAAACACACAGCACTTACTTTTAAAACTTAACGTAACCTAATTTAACCTAAAAAGACTGTTAGACTGCAATAATCCTATCAAGCGCAAGGAAAAGTGTACTCACGGACACACACCCGGGTGCCCTCGGTCAGCGAACGACCTAGTCGCCTCCACGCCGACCTGTCCCCGGCCTATGTGTGACCGTGAGTGCAGTGAACCTGCAAGCAAATCGGTCAAAAGGGCTCCCGAAAAATCAGGAGCAGGCCGACTGCCGAACTACGCCAATGAAGTCGCGCCGAGCGGAACGCAACAAAGAAGCAGTCTATAATTAGGTAAAAAGTAGAAAAGGATATTCTTCTTACCCTTTTGGATGATCCCAGATCCCAGAAGCTAGAACTAGAGAGAGATGTGTGTCTTTCTTCTAGTAGCTCCGATCCAAGATGGCGTAGGTTGGCGCTGATTACATCATCGGTGTCCACATCATCGGTGTCCACGTGACCGGGAGGGGCGACACCACCTGTAAGGAAAGGGGCGTCCCTACTATAGTATGTACACTACATGTAAACGTGTAGTATTTGAGTCTGCAGATTATATGTTATGAAAATCGAGTGTTTCAGCCTGACCGAAGGAATGATCTCTTTTTTTATTCTATCTTGCATCATTCAGCTCTTCAGTGAGCCCCCATCCCCTTGCTTGCCTTAATTTCAATCCCTTAATATCATACATGATTAGGGCCGTTCTTATGATACTACCCCTCCCCTCTCTCTCTGTCTCTGTCATCTTTCCTTCTCATCTTTCCTTCTAGATCTCACTTTCCACTTCCCCCTATCCCTTAGTCTTTCTTTATCAAATCTTCCCTCGTTCTCTTTGTACGTCTCTCTCTCCCTCGCCCACTCTCTTTCTCTCTAGGAAACATTTTACCCTCCCGTTCTGAAGTTCAATCATTGTCGAAATGAGGAAAATACAAGATCATTTGATCTGGCCGCCCGCGCATGACTTGGTTATAAATAACTTCTGGGACAAGAAGCCTTTTTGTTTTGAAAATCTTGACCCAGATTGAACGACCTCCCAGTCCCCTCTGGTTGTTAATCATACATGACTGGATGCATGTTGCGTATATTTACTGGATGCATGTTGCGTATATTTGAAGAGCTTACTTTTTTTTTTATATTTCAACCCCGAAAAAGAGGCCTATTTTTATTGAAACCCCAAACTTGGGGTAATAAAAGAATTATACAAGGTATAACAGTTTTTAAATAATCACATAGAAATAAACAAAACACAACAGACTGATGGTATTATATTAAACAATAAATATATCACTCTAATAGTTTCATATCTAGGATCTGCCACTTCTTAAAAAATTGTCCATGGTGTTGTTTTTGAACGCCACCTGTTTTTCCAAAGAATAATGAAATTTGATTAAATACTCAAAATGACTAAAAGAGGGGTTGTGTTTTTTATATCGTGCATTGTAAATAATCATTTTAACCAAAATAATGCAAAGGTTCAATATTAAATTCGGACGATTCCAGTCAGTAGCAAGTAATATGTCCTTATAATTCAATGGGTACGATGGGTACGATAAAATTTCCTCGATGTCATATTTTCTAAAGATAATTCTGAACCAGTCTCAAAAAGTATAAAACCTCTGGGTTTACACTTTATTCTATCAAAACCTTGCCTAAGCTTTTGTTTCCAATGTGTAGGTATTGCATTGATAATGCTTCTCCATGTTAGAAAATACTTTGAGGGAACCCCTCTTTCAATCCAGACAGTAAATGGAAAAACTGACCCATCAGTGTGAAACAAATCACTAACTAAATTCATGCCCTTTGTATATAAACATTTATAAAAACGTGGTTTACAAGAAGCAAATATATGGTGGTTGTACCAAATGCACTGGTTAACAATTTCAACATTATCAGGATTAATAAAATCAAAATATATGTTTAATACTTCTTTATAAAACCGAGGTATATTTCTCCACATATTAACTTGTTTAGAAAGTACATTACAATAAAAGACCAAATCACCTCCGAATGGTTCAATGAACTCATCAATTAGATGTTTGCACATATTACTTGTTGTACAATACAAATTGATCCACTTTTGTTTTTGAGCTGCAAACATTGATTTTACGTCGACCATTTTAAGGCCTCCCTCTCCATAATCACCTACGTTAGTTTTTCTTTTGATTAAACCATTTCCTCCATTCCAAAGAAAGTCAAATATTATCTTTTCAACACATTGAATTACATACCCTGGTATTTCTATAACAGAAGCTAAATAGATAAACTGTGATAAAGCAAATGTTTTAATCAGAAGTACTTTACCAGCCAGAGCCAGTTTCTACACCTCCACATAGTCAAAATCGTTTTTATTTGTCTTATTCTGTATTCAAAATTATTTTCTCGGCTGCGCGTTTATCATAAGATAGACAAACTCCTAATGTTTTTACTGGCTCCGTCGGCCACTTAATACCCAACGGCATCTCATCATTAACCTCTGTGACCCAAGCCACAAAGCTTGGGTTTTGTTTACATTGAGCTTCAGACTTGAAACTTTACTAAATTTATCTAATAATACAAGAGGTTTTTCTGCAGATTCTATACCGTCTAAAACGCACGTGGTATCATCTGCATGTTGAATTATCTTTAGCTCAGCATTATTTAAAGATACCCCTTTTATATTGGGGGTTATTACGGATAGAACATGACAATGTCTCAATCGTTAAAATTAATAAATATGAGCTAAGTGGATCACCTTGTCTCACTCCTCGCCCAATCGGAAAATATGACGATGTTCTTCCATTATTCATAATACAACTACTTATAATAGTATAAAGAGATTTTACGTAGTTAAAAAAAATTTGATCCAAAATTCAGATGACACAATGTTTTAAACAAAAAAAATCCACTCTAGCGAATCAAAAGCTTTTTCGTAATCTAAAAATAGTAAAATACCTGATAAGTGTTTAAGTTTGGTATAATCCATAATATCTGTTATTGTTCTCACGGACTCCCCTATATATCTTCCTTTGACAAAGCCACTTTGGTTAGGATTAATTACCTTAGGAATAATTTTTTTCTAGTCTCAATGGCAAAGCTTTAGGGTTCGGTGTAAAAATGCCAGTGGTAAAAATGCCAGAGGTAAAAATGCCAGAGGAAAAAATGCCAGAGGTAAAAATGCCAGAGGAAAAAATGCCAGAGGTAAAAATGCCAGAGGTAAAAATGCCAGAGGAAAAAATGTCAGAGGTAAAAATGCCAGTGGTAAAAAATGCTAGTACCCCCCCCCCCCCCCCCCCCCCCGGATATAGCATGCATGTATTGTTTGCCACTCGCTTTCAGTTGACGACCCTTTTTTGTTAAAAACTTCAATATTATATTCTTTTTTTCACTTTTCATTTTAGTTTGAATATATCTGCACCTTGTTTATAACTTAATGTGCATGAGCCCCCCCCCCCCCTTCCCCCGTATTAATGTTGACGAGGCTGTAATGCTCGATCTTTGTGTGACGGCCTGTACATTTGCTGGAGAAGACAGAACTGAAAAAGAAAAAAAGTGCAGGTACAAGTACAGATAACGAAAAGCAAATTAGTCAGGATCATTTGGTACAAGTTATTTTACTACAGGTACAGGTATTGTGTCCTTAAGTTATACAGTTAGTATCATGATGCGGGGGCATCTCGTTTTTCCGAAGGTTCGTATTTCCGAAACACTAATTTCCCATGCCTGGGGGATCAAAATTCCGAACATTTGTTGCATTATTCCGAAGGTTCGTTTATCCAAAGGTTCATAATTCCGAAAAGGTTCATATTTACCCGCAAAAGGACTGTCCCACATTAGGGTGATGTAATTTTTGCATACCTCCTTTCCCTTCTCTAAACCTAAAATTCAGTTGCAGACTTCCTTCTCGTTCCAAATTCCATTCGGGATAATGAAATCGTACGTCGATTTAAAAAAGCCGGGTGTACGATCTGGAGTCCAGAGTCCAACAGTTCGACAAGAAAAACGCGGTCAAACCAAATAGTCTAAAAAGTAAAATACAAGCAGATGTCAGGTCTGCTTCTTGACCTTCTTTATAATTTCACCTCTTGATTTTTCACCTATATTCTCCTAATATGCAGCTGGCATATTTTGCCTCTTTAATTTTGCTCCTGACATCACCCATCGCGTGTTTATCTCTGCCATTTTACCTCTGGCATTTTCATCTCTGGCAGTTTTTGCTCTGGCAGTTTTTGCTCTGGCATCTTTACCTCTGGCATTTTTTCCTCTGGCATTTTTACCTCTGGCATTTTTACCTCTGGCATTTTTTCCTCTGGCATTTTTACCTCTGGCATTTTTACCTCTGGCATTTTTTCCTCTGGCATTTTTACCTCTGGCATTTTTTCCTCTGGCATTTTTACCTCTGGCATTTTTTCCTCTGGCATTTTTACCTCTGGCATTTTTACCTGGCACCAGCTTTAGAGGCAATTTTGTAGTCCACATTAAGTAGAGAAATGGGTCTCCAATTTTGCAATTTACATCTATCTTTACCCTCTTTCTCGATCAAAGTTATGACTGCTTGTCTTTGAGAAATTGACATTTCTCCACTACTTAAACCCTTATTTAAAACCTGAACAACAAATTCTCCGATGATATTCCAAAATGCTATATACCACTCACATGAAAAGCCATCATTACCAGGACTTTTATTTTTAGACATTTTACTCAATGCATTAAAACACTCACCAATGGAAAGATTACCTTCACATTTTGCTTTATCATCCTCCCCTAAAAAGGGTATGGAATTATTATGTAAAAATACAGAGTCCTGAACATTCATTATCAATTCTGGGTTAACAATTTCAGTGCCATCTTCTTTAATCAACTTTTTACACTGTTTTTTCCTGGAGTTTCTTTTCTCTAAATTCAAAAAGTACTTATTGCTTTTTTCACCCTTTTCGGCCCATCTAATTCTTGCACGAACAATTAATCCATCTACCAAGCTAGCGTCTAACTCTTCAAGAGCATTTCTAACAACATGAATCTCTTTAAGGGTCACATCTGTTGGATCATTAGCAAGTTTTTGCTCTAATTTATTTAAACGAGTGGTTAACTCAAATATTCTATCTCGCCGGTGTTGACTTCTTTTCTTAGCATATTTCATAGTTAATTTCCTCGCTTGGTATTCAATGCACTCCCATTTAATCTGAATGTCTAACATACTAAAATCATTTAACCAGGTTTGCATGTTTTCGCTCATCTCTTTCACATAATTAGTATCTTCCAAATATGAATTATTAAATTTCCAATGCCCTGGACCTCTAATAGGGTCAATTCGTAGCTGTATTTCGAGAAATATTGCTGAATGATCAGTCCTGATACCAGGACATATATCAACTTTTAGCACATTATTTTTCAGTCAAAGCATTACTGATTAAAAAATAGTCAAGTCTGCATTGAATAAACCGGTTTGATTGTTTCCATGTAAATCTATATTCATGAGGATGTAGATATCTCCATATATCTCTGAGGTCAAAAGTATCAGCTAAATCATAAATTTTGTCAACTACAGCTTCTTTTATCCCTGTACACCTCCTTTTTTATCCAAATTTGAATTAAAAATACTATTAAAATCACCACCAATGATAATGTTTTCTCTGTCTGCAAAGTCTTTGAGAAGAAGATGTTTTAAGTCAGTATAAAATGTAACTTGCATCTTCTCAATATTAGAACCATATATACTGACAACAGTGAATTTTATATCACATTTCATCACATCAACCAATAATATTCTCCCTTCTTCATCTCTATATACATTTGTTATATCTATACTACTTTATTAACTGGGCGTTGTGGCGTGCGCCTGTAATCCAGCTACCAGTGGAAGTTACAAACTGATTCAGCGGACCCAGGTTCGAGACTGAGTCACGTCTTTCGGATGGTGACGTTAAAGGTCGGTCCCAGACGTAAATAATCATATCTGATTGATACACGTCTGTAAAAACCCAATTACACACACAGACACACACACACACACACACACTACTTTGGTTATTGAAAATAGCTGCAACACCTCTACTCTTATTGCTACCATGGGAGAATAAGATTCTCCCGCCCCATTCATGTTGCCACTGGTGTTCAAAAATCTGGTGTTTCTTGTAAAAAAAATTATGTCCATCTACACCAATTGAAGACACTTCTTCGTTTTTTGAAGCTTCCTAAACCTCTAACATTTAATGAAAATATTTTGAGTACATTACTAGAGTTTTTAGCCATAAAACAGAAAGGATTTCTTATAAACCCCTCAAAAAAAGTTATGCAAATCATGTTTAAGCATTTCTATCTCTCTAGTAACTGTATGATCATCATCATGTTTGATATCATTGTAAAGCTTGTTTATTCACCTTCACAATGATACCACATTTGTATTGATTATGTAATCACGGAATGTGCAGTGCACCTAAATATAGGGCAAAGTCAAAAGTGAAAAGTTGCAGAATGCATTGTTATTGTTCACACTGAGTTCTTAACTGGAATGAAAGGTTTTGTTTCTTTGTTTTTGTTCCTTTTGGTTTGTTTAATTTTGTATTAGGTGTGCATGTTTCTGCTGTTAATCCCTTGTTTGGTGGACAAATATTGTTTTCAGTGATTTTGAAGTGGAATTATTCTTTTGTTTTAAGGATGAATGTGTTTTAATCAGCAACTGATTGTGATAACATTAATATTGTGTTTTGGTTTCATGCAGAATATTGCAAGTTTCCACCTTAGCAGTACACAACTGCGGTGGGGAAAAAAGTCTCCCCTCAGCAAATTATCTCATTTTCAGCCATGTAACCCTATCACAGAAACATAAGCAACACAAACTCTCCTCTTATCTTGGATTGCTTTTCACTTCAACAAACACATTCCCCTTTCTTGATGTGAACTCATGTTCTTTAACTCTCTCTCCCCTCTCTAACGAAACAAAAACAAACACATATACACAAATTTGCAAATGACAAAATGTTTGGGACTTTTTATTGAGTAACATGCACATCAAATGTGGAATAGCAAATGATCAGAAGTTCAGTAGCGAGTAAAAGATCCGAATACAGCTACGTCGACTGGCATCTCCTCCTCATGCTTGTCACCAGCCTGGTGATGCGTTGCTGTGGGATGAGGTTCCACTCTTCGATAAGGATCTGTCGCAACTCAGCCAGTGTAGTGTGATCTGTCACTCTGGCGCGTACAGCACGGCCAAGCTGGTCCCACAGGTGCTCGATTGGGTTCAAATCAGGGCTGTTCGCAGGCCAATCCATCCTCGTCACTGCCTCCTCCTGCAGGTATTCGGTGATGATCCTTGCTCTGTGTGGGCGGGCGTTGTCATCTTGGAAGATGGCGTTTGGTCCAAGATTGCGCATGTATGGGATGACCTCTGGCCGAAGAATGTTGTCTCGGTATCTCTCTGCTGTCAGGTTTCCATCAACGATGATAAGCTGTGCCTTTCCCTCAGCAGATATGCCACCCCACACCATAACACTGCCTCCTCCAAACGCTGTTACCCATTCAACATCATTCACACACACCCGACATTGCAACAAAAGCAATAGACAATAGCCAAGATAGCCATTCAATTTGCAACTTTTGACTTTTGACTTTGCCCTCTATTCAGGGGTGCTGTGCATTCAAGGATGACATAACCATTACAAATGGGGCATGGATGTGAAGGGGGATAAATGAACTTTCCAATGATCTAAAAATCAAGAATGATTAAAAAGCCGCCAAAAAGATATCAAGGCTCAAAGTTGAATTGCAGAACTTTTTTTGAGGGGTTTAGTTCACTACATTACCATGCAACTGACACTGATGTTTATACTCATTTTGAGCCCATTGTACAAAGTTGCTATTTGTATTTTGTAAACTTGTGACATTTAAAGATATATAGTTTTGTGCTCCTAAATTTATATAAAGAATAACCATACTGTATAGAACAAATGAAACATAAGTACAAAAATATACATGAAAGTCATAGAGTCCGGACAGTGTCTGCGGGTAGAAACTAGGCCGTTGTCTTGAAAAAATAATTTGCATGTCACTTATTGAAGGACTCCGTTACTTGGATATGCTCTATTATCAAGTGATCCTGTAGTTACTACATTTATTTTACTCCTTCAAATTTCTCTATGTCAGCAACAAATATTTTCCTAAGCACACCTTCCTCGTTCTTATACAACACATATGCAGGTATGCTGAAGGGGATGATCGCGTATTGTCCTTTCTCCCTGAGTTTCTTTTTAACAGGTAGGAGCCTCTTTCGATCATCTCTCACGCATTTGGCAACATCATCTGTAATCAATATTTTGTTTCCTCTGATTCTTTTATCCTTTAGTGAAGATGCTGACTTGACAACGTGTTCACGGGCCCGAAATCTCAGAAATGCATCGTTGATGGGACGTGGTCGTTGGGCGTTTCCTCCCTCTGTCTGAGCTTTGGCTTTCTTTCCCATTGGGCTTCTATGTGCTCTTTCGATCTCTATTTCTTCTCCATTTTCAATTTCCATGACATTTTGTAGAAGATCCGAAATGAAGTCCATACATGTATCAAAACTCTCTTCACTTCCCTCCGGAATGCCCCAAAACACAAGATTATTTTTTTTCAACCGACTCTCCATTTCATTACACCTCCTTTCCAATTTTTCGAAATTTTCATCTCGACTATCCTTCTTTCTGGACTTTATTTCCTCAATTTCAGACATAACAAATTCAAGACCGTTTCCAATTTCTTCACTTTTCTCCTTTGTCTCACCACATTCCTTTTCTAAATGTTTCACTTTTCCTTCCATGTTATCCAACCGTGTAATTACATTCTCAATTAGATGTGTAATCTTGTCGAGCTTACCGTGTATGCTGGTCAAGTTGGTATTATCATCAGAGTGAGGGGATTGGTCCCCGGACGCGATCCCGGTCTCTGGCGGTGTTTTCGGTGCAGAGAGCATGGATTTGTGGAGTCGGTGAAACTAGTTGAGAAAACCCCTTTTCCTGTATCCTTGTAGATTTCCTTGTAGACACATTAGGGTCCGAGGGCTTGGTGCTCGGCATGATAAGGTATTTCTCCTATTTCTGCCTAAAAGAAGAACATTTCATTCAATAAATTTAAACCTTCACTGAACGCTATATGAATTACTGTTCCTTACTCTAACTACCACATATTATATAATGTTACATGTACTATTATGTGTATATATACATTCAACAGTCAATCGTTGTAGAATCCTTACCATGTTCATTGACTGCATTTTACACCACGGATCTTTATGCATCATAATTATTAACTTAAGAAATGCGTCAGATTATTTAAATTCGAAGTCTACATACTCTTTTATCTCAGAATAACCAAACAAGTCTATACCCGGTTTAAGCTATTGTAATCACTCTACTCTACTGTGTACTGTGCCAAACAATAATCCACTGTTCCTTGACTCCAAATGCCACAATCCTTCTCCCCCACTCACCAGGCCAATTATTCAACATCCTCCATGCTATCACAACTCACTCTTCTAGCTTTCATCTACCAGCAACTATCCGTCCATTGAATAGATCTCCTAACTTTAACAACGGAGATTTGAAAGACTTGTAAAATGTTTGTAACTTCTACTTATACTTATACGATACGATAGTTGCTATCACAACTCATTCTTCTAGCTTTCATCTACCAGCAACTATCCGTCCATTGAATAGATCTCCTAACTTTAACAACGGAGATTTGAAAGACTTGTAAAATGTTTGTGACTTCTGCTTATACCATATATAAACGCACGTAACTAACAGGTTAATCATTCCACCTGAAGAATTAAACGAAAGCGCTTGTGGAAGCAAACCTACGGATATCTTCTATGTCTTTATTCTCGGAATGAACTTTATCTTACTTTAAATTATTTTTTTTCTATACGTTCTCCCATCTACATTTCTTTACAACTATATATATATATAGATTCAGTATTTTCATTTTTTTGCTTACATGATCTTAGTTCTTCGAGAGACAACTTTTCAGCTTTCACAATCCCATTCTGGATGATTTCCTCAGGATATTCTCTGGCTTTTAACATGTGTTTTAATTCTAATAATCGTTTCTTACGAATATCGATATCTGATACTATTGTGCAAATACGTCTTGCTAAATTGTAAGGAAGATTTGTTTTACAGTGTCTTGGGTGACAAGATTTAAAGTGTAAGTACTGGTGTGTGTCTGTAATCTTATAGAATATATCTGTTTTAATTTGTTCAAATTGTTTATAACCACTATGTCAAGAAACGCTATTTTCTCATTACTAGTTTCAAACTTAAAAGTGATACTCGGGTGAAGCTGTTGAAGGATATCGTTGAATTGGGTTATATCTCCAAAATCTGCCTTCCAAATAATGAAACAGTCATCAAGATATCTAAGCCAATTTTCCTTTAGATAGGATGTAACTCTAGTGTTGAAGGTCTGTTCGACTTGAGCGTATAGTTTCATTTCCAGATAGCCCATGAATAATGTGGCATATGTAGGGGCCATTTTGGTTCCCATGGCTGTTCCTCTAATTTGTAAATAAAATTCATTATCAAAGCAAAAAGCAAATTTTGGTATCTATATTCTCGTCTATATATGAAGGACCAACTACAACACCATTCAACATATTTGAAACTAGACGAGAATATAGATACCAAAATTATGAACAAGATGAAGAAATTGATAAACAAATACAAACACTGCTTAACTAAAGATGAGGTAGACTTTCTGATTAATTTCGAATTTAGAAGTAGTAACCTGTACGGATTACCAAAAGTACATCAGTGCAAAGATATACAGGGTGAAATAAAAAATATTCATTCTCCTTATATTCAATGTAAAATGCCGGATAAACTTAAAATGAGACCAATCATCGCCGGCCCAATATGTCCTACACATAGACTAAGTAATTTCATAGATATCATATTGAAAGCCCTTACAAAGTATGTTCCAAGCTTTGTTAGGGACGATTTAGACTTTCTGAACCACCTACCTGAATCAGTAGCTGAAAACTCAATCCTCGTCACATATGACGTGAATAGTCTTTATACCAACATTCCTCACGACGCAGGAATAGAAGGCATAACCTTTTGGTTAGAAAAGCATAGGGATGTTATTGATTCACGTTTTACTAAGGAGTTCATAATCGATGCTGTAAAATTTATTCTGACTAATAATTCTTTTTGCTTTGATAATGAAATTTATTTACAAATTAGAGGAACAGCCATGGGAACCAAAATGGCCCCTACATATGCCACATTATTCATGGGCTATCTGGAAATGAAACTATACGCTCAAGTCGAACAGACCTTCAACACTAGAGTTACATCCTATCTAAAGGAAAATTGGCTTAGATATCTTGATGACTGTTTCATTATTTGGAAGGCAGATTTTGGAGATATAACCCAATTCAACGATATCCTTCAACAGCTTCACCCGAGTATCACTTTTAAGTTTGAAACTAGTAATGAGAAAATAGCGTTTCTTGACATAGTGGTTATAAACAATTTGAACAAAATTAAAACAGATATATTCTATAAGATTACAGACACACACCAGTACTTACACTTTAAATCTTGTCACCCAAGACACTGTAAAACAAATCTTCCTTACAATTTAGCAAGACGTATTTGCACAATAGTATCAGATATCGATATTCGTAAGAAACGATTATTAGAATTAAAACACATGTTAAAAGCCAGAGAATATCCTGAGGAAATCATCCAGAATGGGATTGTGAAAGCTGAAAAGTTGTCTCTCGAAGAACTAAGATCATGTAAGCAAAAAAATGAAAATACTGAATCTATATCTTTTATTCACACGCATAATCCTAATGTTCCCAATATCTCTAAACTGATAAAAGACACAATTACCGTCCTGTCAAATGACAGAGAATTAAAGCAAAAGTTTAAAGCAGTGCATTTGATATCCAGTAAACGCCAAAGCCCGAATCTAAAACGACTGTTAACCCGAGCAGCCCCTAAAGCACAACTCGATATAAAGAATGGTGTTAGAAAATGTACCGACAAAAGATGCAAAACTTGCCCGTATATGAAAGAAACTAATCATATCATCTTCAAACACAAAAGTGAAACTTTTCAAATACATATTCCATTTACATGCACTACAAAGAATCTCATATACTGTTTAATTTGCCATGGCTGTGGGGAACAATATATTGGCGAAACAGGGGACACACTCCGACACAGACTCACTGTGCATAGGCAACAAATACGCCATAAAGAATATCGACAACTTAAAGTGAGCGCTCACATCGATTGTTGTGCGGGCTCAAAGGAACCAAATGTCGATATAATACCCTTTTACAAAATGAAAGAAGACAACAAAATTAAAAGATGTCTGAAAGAGAAACACTTCATTTCAAAATGTATGCCTTCTCTGAATGCTTTGTAGGAAAACTGCTTCTCCTACCACTCCTTCTCACCCACATCCACATTTACCATTATCCCCCGAAACTCCAAACAACACCCCCCCCCCCCCATCCTACTCTATCTCTTTGTGTACAAGTACAGTTAACAACAAAATTATTCATACCCCTTGGAAATGAATGCCGTTTCCGGTTTCACCTCATTTGCATAACAATAGAAAAGGTGAGTTATCCAAACTGGGCGATGTTCAAAATTATTCATACCCTTGGTGATTTATTGACTTTGTCAATCAGTATGAATCCGATCCTTGTGATTAATGCTTGTAATTCACTTTATTATAATACACCGTCACAAGGCTTCCGGAGGGGTCTCTGCTGGGATATCAGGCCAGTACCTGTTCTCCAATGGCTCAATCTCCTTGAGGATGTGTCCACACATGCCTTCACCTGACCTTCAGGGAGTTAATTAGATTTCGTGTCCTACAGGTGATGCAGTTTTCGACTTCATGATGACAGGTCTATGATATTGAAATTTTCGGTCATTTATTCCATGCATTTTAATGAAAATTATGTATCTACTTATGAAGCAAAGCACCATTCCTGAAGAGCCCTTCCTTTTTGCACTGCCTGTGGGAGGGTTCACCTTTATTCATTGGCCCCATTCTTAATCAGAGTGCTTAGGAAGGCCATGTTGGTGATATTAAAGTCATTTCATGACTCTAACGTCAGGTCACCATGAATAACAGTATGTAACCTTTGAGTACCATACACATCCCACATTGACTGTTAGTGTATATCAATCTTCATATGGTATATTCTTTGTATCTTTGGTATGAAAGCTACAATCCTTGATATCAAAATGAATGTAAACCAAATTTATACCATATGCCCTCCATGTTACCAGCTGCAGTGCACAAAATGCTACCAGTTTGACAGTGCACTGGAACATAAAGATCAGTATTTTAAGCTTCACTAGAGTACCCACTTGCAGGTGTCCATATCAAAAATGTGTCAATCAGTGTAACTGAATAAACTGATAAAATTGGCACCATCCAACCTTTAGACAACTACCATGGCCTCCCTAAACATAATGGAACAAAAGTATCAGGAAATACCTTCCCTTGACAGTGCAACAGTGAATGCCTCTAGGGAAGTCTCTCCAGGAAGAGTGCTTAGTTTCAACTTAGATACAGAATTGTCATTAAAATGTAAGGAATATTAACGAAAATATCAATATTATAGTCCTATCCTCATGACGTCTAAAACTACACCACCTGCAAACACAAAATCTGCTTTAAATCCATCGAATCCCCTGAAGACCAGGTGATGGCATGTGTGGACAACATCCTCAAGGAGATTGGGCCATTGGAGACCAGGTATTGGCCTGATATCTCCGTAGAGACTTCCAGAAGCATTGTGACAGTGTGAAGAAAGTGTTACGAGCATTAATCACAAGGACTGGATTCATACTGATTGACAAAGTCAATAGATCACCAAGGGTATGAATAATTTTGAACATCACCCAGTTTGGATAATTCACCTTTTCTATTGTTATGCAAATGAGGTGAAACCAGAAACAGCATTCATTTGCAGATGATAACTAAATATGTGACCCGACGCCTCAAAACCTACAATAAGTCGCCAAAATTATTATTTTTGTTTTATACATTTTCTGAAAGTAGAGATTCTCAGCTTTCCAATGGTATATCACTTGCCTAGTTTACTCAATGATAACACCTTTAAATATCACATTTAGAATAGATATGTAACCAGCAATCAATAACTCCTATTCAGTGAAAATGGCCTCCCTTTCGGAACAAAAGAGTGCTAAACCTTCGCTCTCTGTGTGCGCCCAAGTAAAACTGGGTATTCAAATGGCCATAGCAACCAGTATGAAGGAATTATTAGATTAGGCTGAATTTTGGCACGGTGCTCCAGGAGGACCTATTCATTACTAACTCCAGAAATCAATTTAATACCTTTAGAGGTAAAGTAGTAATTTGGCATTGAATGAAAGTATTACAAAAGCTCTCCGAACATTCATTAGCTCGACAGGTGAAAATAAGGAGTCATTTTAAAATGCCCCAAAAACATATTTCTAAGTCGAATTACGACTCACAAACTTGAGACATGATAGAACGATAATGAAACTACCCATTTCTAACAAAAACAGAAAATCGACTGATCCAAGCAAATTTGCTATTTTGGGCTATTTGCTACGTTGTGGTCCGTGCGACTTATTGTAGGTTTTGAGGCGGCGGGTCACATATATTCATGTAATGTGCAATTAAATTCAGTTAACCATTCATTTTTAGGTAAAATGCAAAAAACTAGAAATTTCCAAGGGGTATGAATAATTTTGTTAACTGTATTTCAATATCTCTCTCTCCCTCTCCCTTAAGACACTGCATCCTCGACACCTGTCAATATATTAGTTTATTCCATTTTCTTTCTCTACTGACTCCCATTTTTATTTGCCTTTCCCACGGTCACAGATTAATAAGAATTGTTATATAACTTTATGATTTGTTGAGTTGTACAGATTAAGACTTCCAAAGAAACTGGCAACAAAGAACTTCCTACTTGCATCATTTAATCTGAGATTAGAACTAAGATTCAATACGTCGTAAAACAGATACAGGACAATGTTTCAAACTTGTCCTAAGAATATCATTGTACCATACTTGTAACAAAACTATTCCTTAAAGCCTACATTTCATTATGTGTTTTACAAATACCCATCCTCGCTTACTATTATCATGTGTAGGCCTCGTGAATCATTATATAATGATCTTTGTGTGACTTTACAAAGTTTTGGATTGTACGGATTATAGGATTCTCTGAGAATCCTAACATTTTAGAGTTCTCACCGTACAACGCTTAGTCTAAGATTTAAACAAAGACTTATTAAGCCGTCAAAAAAACTACTGGACAATGCCACACACATTGTCCCATTTGCATATTACTGTACTATACGTGTATATAAAAGCATGTCAAAACTATCAATGGCTCATTCACCTGAAGAGATTAAATCGAAAGCGCTTGTGAATTTTTATAAAAACATGCTTCTTGTGTGTGTATTCTATATGATGTTGTGAACTTTATTTTTCTACATATATATATATATATATATATATATATATATATACATTGGGTTATCAATCCAGCAGTTAAAGTGCTCAATGCCGGAGCAGAGCATTAATATAGTATAGTATAGACCGAATTAGTTATATTATATCTATATATATATATATATAGAGAGAGATGTATATGAAGATTGAAGTATTAGCTGATACAGACGATAAATCAAATAAAATATATATCTTTTATATATTTTTTTTTAAAGAATAGGACAAATAACTGCAGTAATTAATATCAGTGTCCTGTTTGGAAAGGCAAGAAAATCTACATCTACGATCTGATCCGAGTACATTATACTGCTAGGAAAAGCGACACAGGCAATTATATGTACATTAATAACAGCAATACTGCGTCAATAATATGCAGAAAATATAGTGAAGAAATCAAATTTGAACACACAGAAAGAAACCAACTTTTATTGCTTATTTGAAAAGAGAAAACATGACTTTGACGAGAAGCAGTTTCGATTTATGATATAAAATTAAGGAAGATAAAATTATAGACATTTTCAGGCTACAAGAATAAACATCAGAATAATATACTCACTCAAGCTCCATATTATTATGCTGAAACGAATCTCGGTTAGCATGAATAGCTTATATACGGTCTCTTACTTTGTTCTCTTTAGAACTGGTTTATATTTCCTTTCCAAAACACAGAGAACTTTAGAATTGTTTCTAGACATTTTACCTTACAAAAATTAACAGAGCCACCGTGTTTGGACAGCACTTCTCAGTCAGATGATAAGTTTTAATTATGCTATTGTATCCAACCTGCCACAAACATTAAAATTAAACCAAAATACACAATTCAGTGGATTTATATTATAGTCATATCTACATCCCTTAATTTCAAAACTCACTACCACATATATCTGACCACCAATTACGTTTTTTGCCTCTGTCATGCAAGGATATCCATTTAATTCTCGCTACCTCAAATATGCAATTTTCGACGTAGAGGGCAATATTATGCATGGAAATGGTCCGCATCTTCGTCAACATCACTTCCGGTCCGTATTGAAATACTACGGCTTATGAATAAAATGAGTGCAAAAATGCTTCATTTTTGGATGGCATGACATAAACCACTCAAATTTTGAAAATTTGAAACGAATTGTCTCAATAAATCATGGTTTCTTTTCAAACATGTCGGTTAATATATACTCAAACTGCAGGATTTTTCTAATACCTGAGTACATTTTCAATGCAAAAAGATAAACACTTGTCGACCCAATCGGGATATTGTCAGCACTGCGCATGCGTGGTTTGCATGACAAACGCCATCTGCTGGCGAAATTGCGTATTTGGGGTAGCGAAAATTGACCTGTGCCTGATGAAAGATAATTTAAGGCGTAACCATTCATAAAGATAAAATGAGGGCATTCGTAATTAGGATTTGCGCATGAGCAGATAAAGGTCATTTGACATAAACTGGCATGTTCGTTTAAAATGCACTGAGATAAGCGTGGACTGTGTAATGATTATTCATATATTTATTTAATTATACTTTTCATTAAATCCACTAAAATGCAACAAAGTGTTCATTGATGGTTGGTATTGGACAGTCTGCCAAATTTTCTTTTTTTTTCTTATTTGAATTTATTCTCATATTTCTCATATCACAAAATAAGTAAATTATCAACATAATATAAGACAATACATTTGATTATAACAATACAGTGTGGCAAAGTAATTTCAGTATAGCAAAAAATGGCAGTAGATTGTAACAATGACAATAAATGAGTTCGAAATATGAAGGAACCTGCATAAAAAGCAGAGCTTGTAAAGTCTGCAGGTTCCTTTAAAATATTATGAAATCAGCAATCAAGGAGAAGGAACACAAAAAATCAGACTACATTGGAAGAGCCAAAGGTAAGTGAAAAGAAATTGTGGGGTTAGGAATGAGAAGAAAAGTGGAGAAGCTATAAGAATAAGAGAGAGAGAGGGGGGGGGGGGTAAGAAAAGAGAGAGAAAATTCAATACTAACGCAGTAACGTACTTTAAAAAAGATACAAGGGTAGAAAACATGGCAAATAATTCATATTTGTTCATATTTGTTCAGCCAGTGCGTCTTAACTGGGTCCATAACTGGACAAAAGAGAGCATTTTAATTTACATTTAAACGTATTTAAGGATAAACAATTGATTATTTCGTTAGGAAGATGATTCCAAAACCTGGGTCCTTCGAATGCAATTGTTCTTTGAGCAAATAATGTACGAGTACGTGGAAGGTGGAATGAGTCCCTTTGGCGGGTAGGATAAGAATGGATGAGGTTGTTTCTTTCAAATAAAGATGAAAAAATTTCCGGTAGATCGTCTTTTGAGAGTTGAAACATAAATATACCAAAGTGAAATTCGTATAAATCATGGATTTTTAGGATTTTATTTTTTAGAAATAATGGATTTGTGTGAGCATAAAAGTCAGATTGGTTAATCAACCTAATAGCCCGCTTTTGCAATTTAAATAACTTGTCTAATAGGGTCTTGTTTGTATTGCCCCAAGCCAATATACCATAATTTAATCGTGATGAAATGAGAGTCATATACAAGTTCAACAGAATATAATCAGGAAAAAAGAATTTTAGTTTGTTTAGAATACCGATATTTCTAGAAATCAATTTGCATAAGTAATTGATGTGACACTTCCAAGACAAATCATGATCGATGTAGAGTCCAAGAAATTTGGTAGATTCAACCTGTAATAAATTGACATTATCCATAACTACTTGACCAGGTAAACTTTTAAGAGAATTGCTAAATATCATCAAATTGGTTTTCTTAACATTAAGTGATAACTTGTTAGCTCTTATCCAAGACTGAACTGAACGAAGTTCTTTATTCAAAAGATTAAGTAGTGTATGTGGGTCACGGTGAGATAGAAAAAGATTAGAATCATCAGCAAACAAAATAAATGAAAAAATATTGGAAGAATTTTTAAAATCATTAATATAAAGAATAAAAAGTAAGGGGCCAAGGAGTGATCCTTGGGGTACTCCGCAAGATATTGATTTCACTCTGGAATTTTTACCTGCTAAAGAAACAAATTGTTTACGAGAAGTGAGGTAGCTCCTGAACCAATCCAAGGCCCTCCCACGAATACCATAATGTGATAATTTGTATAACAAAATATCATGGTTGATCGTGTCGAAGGCCTTGGAAAGGTCCAGGAATATACCAACAGTGTGTAAGGACTTATCAACAGCACATGCAACCTTATCAATAAAAGAAAGTAAAGCATGAACAGTTGAATGTTTTTTCCTAAAACCAAACTGAGAATCACATATTATTTTACAGTCAGTTAAAAATTTAATTAAGCGCGAGTACATTAATTTTTCAAGTATCTTTGAAATGGATGTGAGAAGTGAGATTGGACGATAATTGCAAATATCTCGTTTATTATCTTTTTTAAAAACGGGTATAACTTTTGCTACTTTCATATTACAAGGAACAACGCCATTTAGTAAAGATAGATTAAAAATATATGTCAATGGTGAGAGTATTGCATTAATTACGTTTTTCAAAAGGAAATTTGTAAGTTCATCACTTCCAGGACTCTTGTTACATTTTAAATTATTAACAGTGTCTTTAACTTCGTATTCAAGTATCGGGGTAAGGAAAATAGATTGCGGATTAGGATTCTTTAAAAAAGATTTAAATCCTCTATCAGGTTCAGGGATATTCTTTGAAAGGTTGGAACCAATTTGAACAAAGTAATTGTTAAACAACTCAGCCATAACAGCAGGATCTTCGATTATTTCCCCATTGTGTGAGATTTCCTTTGTTGGTTCGGAATTCCTGTTTGAATGTAGGACCTTATTTATCACCTTCCACGTACTCGAAATATCATTCTTGTACTTGTTAAATTGATTAGAAAAATACATTTTTTTGGCAAGACGTAGGGAAGTTGTCAGAACATTACGATATCGAATATATTTTCTTTTAAGTTTGTCAATTCCAGTGTGTTTCTTATATTTACAAAACAGATTGTTTTTACGGTTGATAGACTTAAGGAGAGATTTAGAGATCCAAGGAAGTCTAGGTGTCTTTTTATATGTAGAGCGGGAAAACTTCTTAAGAGGGATTGTAACGTTATAAGTCGACATAAAAAGGTCCAAGAATTTGTCAAAACAAGTATCCAAGTCTTGAATGTTATAAATAACATTCCAGTCGATCTGTGCTAATCTCTCCCTAAGTCTATTTAAATTTTCTTCAGAAAAATCTCGAACACTAATTGATGCAGATTTATTGTTACCTCTGCCGAGAAACACTTCAACAAAAATAGGGAAATGGTCTGACATATCAGACATCAAAATGCCAGATGATGTGTTTGAGAAACTATTTACAAAAATATTATCAATCAAGGTTGACGACGAGTCTGTAATTCTGGTAGGTTTGGTAATCGAGGGTATGTAAGAATTGGATAACATGACATCAAGAAATTCTTGGCAAGAAGAGGCAATGTTACAATGCAATAAATCCAGGTTGAAATCTCCCATAAAAAAGGCATTCTTGTTGTTAAGAATAGGAGACGACAATAGGTTTTGGACACAATCCAAAAAATCTTGGACGTTACCTTTGGGGGGCCTGTATATTTCACCAACAACCATTTGATTCTTGTCAGGCATTTCAATTTGAATAAAAATACATTCAATAACATCAGACATTATATTGAGCTCATTTAGTTCTCTGACCTTTAAATTATTAGATACGTAAAACCCGACTCCTCCCCCTCTTTTATGTTCTCTGTTATTAGTATAAAAGGTGAAACCATCAATGGAAACAAGAGAGGATTGAAAATCATTCAACCAGGTTTCAGATAAACCAACGACATAGTAACCATAATTGAGTTGATGAATAAAAGAATGAAATTGGTCCACATTCTTACAGAGACTTCTAACATTATGGTGCATGAGAAAGAGTTTGTCTTTTGAATTCAAAGAGTTCCTGATAACGTTATTGACTGAAAAGTATTTAGACGACATTTTGTGCAAGGATACGTCATTGGAATCAAAATCAAATAAAAGTTCAGGTGTTTGGAAGTTTAAATACCGAGGGGGATTGTCACGGTCGTTTACATCAACATACTCATCATCCATAGAATGATATAACAAATGTAGAAAGGAATGAGTGATTGAAAGTGACTATCAAAAGACGAACTCTTAGAACTGCAAAATAGCCAAAACAAGCAAAAAAGGCAAATGTAATTAAGGCATTAAGACACAAGATACATATAGAATGGAAATACATAGCAAGACGCACTGACTGAACAATACCAAATAAAGCTGCGAAAAAACAGCAGGTACGTTGGATGACACACCCACAGCATTCAAAGTATATATACAAAATAGTCAATACTGACAATTCAAGCACAGAAAATGTTATCCTGTGCATTGTTGTTGCAAATAAATCAGCAGCTTTGCAGCCAAATTATTGTATGACTTATACGGTCGAATAAAAAAAAAAGAGAAAAGAATACACACAAAATAAGAAAATACATAAAGTTAGCCAACATTACTAAACTCTTAGCTTATTGTGAGAAAAAGTTATTTTTTTTTTAAATAGAAAATGCAAGATACTCAAATAACACGTGCAAAAGTTACACATACTTGTGAATAATTACTACATGATAGATAACATCAGTTTGAAACGATAACAGGTAAACAAACCGAATAACGAGTATCCCGGCAAGGGGCCGGCCGAGTTTATCGGCGAGGATGGCAGAAAGCATACAAGTCAAACATAGCTAATTCAGAGAGGGCATCCGTCAGTCTCGGGAGACTATGGAGTTGCGCTCTGGGTCGTAATTCTGGAACAGCGTCGAGTGTGGCTGGACAGGCCAATGCGGGAGTGGCAATCCCTCCCACACTGATTGCAAGTGAAGTCTGACGCTGGTCTGTCTGTCTGGCTGCGGGCTTTCCTTCTGGTCCTCTTTGCCTCAGACTGCTGTGCAAGTTTCTCTTCGAACTTGGAAAGGCCTTTTTGAACAGTCTGCCTCCAAGCTGAGCGGTCTGTGGCAACGGTTTCCCAGGTGTTCTGGTCAATGCTCAAGGCATTCAGGTCTCTCTTGCAAACGTCTTTGTAGCGCAGCTGGGGTCTGCCTGTCGGGCGTTTTCCTTGCACAAGTTCCCCGTAGAGGAGATCCTTTGGGATCCGACCGTCCTCCATGCGCACTACATGGCCAAGCCAGCGCATGCGTCTTTGTTTCAGCCGGGCGTACATGCTGGGGATCTGGGCCCTCTCCAGGACAGCGTTGTTGGTCACCTTATCTTGCCAGGTGATGTTGAGGATCCGTCGGAGAGACCGCATGTGGAAAGCACTGAGCTTTCGTTCCTGTCGAGCACGTAGGGTCCAGGACTCACTGCCGTACAGGAGAGTGCTGATGACGCAAGCTCTGTAGACCTGGATCTTGGTGTGTTCTGTCAGCTTGCTGTTTGTCCATACCCTCTTCGTCAGTCTGGACATGGTGGTAGCTGCCTTGCCGATGCGCTTGCTTAGCTCGGTGTCAAGCGAGAGGGAGTCAGAGATGGTTGATCCCAGGTACACGAGGTACACGAGGATGGCAGAAAGCATACAAGTCAAACATAGCTAATTAGGTATTAATTAATATATATATAGGATTTACTTTGCACTCCAGAACATTGTTTCTAAAACGAGATAATTGGAAAATGTAAAATCATGATAGATGTTCATGTGTTATTTTCTGCCAAAAAGGTGATTATTTTTATACAGATAATGTCGGTCAGAAAATATTACTGATATTAGAAAATCAAAAAATACATTACTTAGGTAGCATGTCTGTACACATACAAAATGCAGACACTCAAATATCACACGTGTAATATTTAAACATTATCATTATGTTGTGACTTGATGACTCAGTTAACATGCAGCTTCAGTTTGAGTGTGAAAAAGTAAACAAAACGGGAGTTAAGACAAGTAGGCATGATACGGCGAGCAGAGTTCCACATATACCCATGCATGTGAATAACATTCTATTAAAAAGAAAAGAAAAATCAGAATTCTAGGTGAGTTACGAGTAACTTCTGATTGGAGGGAGAAAAAATAAAGATAATCATCTAGCACATCAATTCTACGCAGTTTTAACTGCAATCTCGAATTGCTTGGACAAGAGAATGAAAAATCATATAGATGAGGTAGCAAGACAAAAACTCACTCAGTGAAGCTTTTCCATTCTCTGGTGTTTTTCTCTTTCCATTGCAATATGACTTTTGTACCAACTACAGAGATTTTTGTAGACAAGCCTTTATCCTTTCTGAGATTGTAAGCTGACTTAGCGAGTTGACTCCTACGAGCCTTCATCTCGGGGGGAAGATCTGTACGGACCGAAAGTCGCGCCCACTCGGCATGCTGCGTGGGTGGGGCAAGAGCTCTGGCCTCAGATAGTAACTGGTGTTGGTTAACTGGGGCTGGGTGCCGCGAGCGATTTTCATAGGCAGTGAGAACTAGGTTACGATCTCTCATGTAGACGAATTTAGCGATGATGGCTTTTGGCGGTGCTTGGGACTGGTTGCTGCTGGCGACATCACGGCGGGGTAGACGGTGAGCGTTTACCAAAGCGATGTTAGCAGCGTGGGCGTTAATCGTTACGTAACTCTATTCATCATGGGGGGGACGACACAATAGCCGTCCCCCCCCCCCCATGATGATTAGAGTTACGTAACGATTAACGCCCATGGTTAGCAGCGACTGCATCACTAATACCGAGGTGAATGAATACATCCCGTAACAAATCATATATGTTTTCATCTCGATTCTCTGGTACTCCATAGAATAGAAGATTAGAACGGCGATTGTAGATTTCCATTTCCAGTAACTTAACTTTCAGCTGGGAGGTTACAAGGCCCATTTTCTCTTCCAACCCGGGTAACTTTCGTTGCTCAAGATCGATGATTCTATCAGAATTAGAAGTGACCGAGGCTTCAACATCTTCCAGTTTAGATTTAATAGAGGTTACTTCTTTAGTCAAGGCTTCTAGTTTCACGCAAACATCAGCAGAAGATTCCTTAATAGAACGGTACACATCCGCAAGCGTAGGCTCTTTTTGGGCCGATGGAGATGCGGTAACGGGCGGGTTGGCTTGGGCAGGTTCGCTCGTTCCTACAGGTTTGCTCTGAGAAGTGGGTGCGGCTTTAGATCTGGTAGAGGGACCGAAACGAGACATGGTGAGTGATGAGACCAAAAATTACAGCTTATAGAGCTTGAAATATCCAAAAAACGAAGAAGTTATATCCGAGACAGTAATATAAAGGCAAAAGTCAGGTGAGAAAATCTGAATGACTGTTCAAAATATCCGTGGTAATGAAACCGGCTATGGCTTTCTCGGGGCAAATGCCCCCCGTCAGAGTGGACTCTTCATCCGGAGTTTTTTGCTCTTCTCCAAGAGGTGTGTGGTCCTCTGGAGATCGAAGAGCTCCTGAGTCTCCTGGCCGGCCAGCCGTTTCCCCTTCCTCTCAGGGAGGATTTGATCATTCAACCCCTTTCGGGGATTGTTCATCAACGCCCAGCGGACTTCCACATGACTGCCTGGTCGTTGTTGGGGAAGACGCCAGAAACTCGGCGCTCTCCGAGAGGGCCTCCCAGGTTGTGATGAGAAGCCGTAGAGACTCCACTAGAGATCTCTACAACTCTCGTCTAGGGGCCTTCTTTTCTTGGTGCGAGAATCAGGGTGTCTCGCCACGTGAAGCCCCATTGGTGTTATTGCCGATTTTTTGATCTCCCTTTTCGATAAGGGTAGATCGATTTCAACCATACGTGGCTATCGTTCGGCTATTGCCGCCATCCTGATGGTTCGGGAGTCTAGGTTGACTCGCTCCTTCTTTTTGCAGCGTCCATCAACTCGTAGCCTGACTCCATCTTGGAGTCTACCCAAGGTCCTTGACGTGCTTGCGAAGCCACCTTTTGAACCGTTGGGTAAAGCGTCCCTTCACCATTTAACGGTCAAGACGCTGTTTTTAGTTGCTATTGCTTCTGCACAGAGGAGGAGTACTCTTCTTGCTCTGTGTATCACACCGGGTCACATCCGTTGGGAGAACCATGGTGTGCGACTTATACCCAAGCCCTCCTTTATTGCCAAAAATCAGACTGCTTCCTCTGGACCATTTGAGATTTTTCTTAGACCACTGTCGGACCATTCCTCGGTGCAAGAGGATAAGGTCTGGTGTCCTGTGAGGGCCTTGAAATGGTATTTAGATAGGACTAATGGGGTGTTGCAAGAAAGTTGCAATCAATTGCAAATTGTAAAGCAAATTAGAACAGCCATTCTGAATGGTTCAGGGTCTGCCCATTCAAGAACATGCGCTTGCAACAAAGATGTTGATTGGTCAGTACCGATCAGTTGCAACTTGCAATCAATCGCAACTTTCTTGCAACACCCCATAAGACTCTTCGTAAGAGTGATCAGCTTTTTGTCATCACTGGAGAGCCCTTTTCCCCCGCTTCCAGAGAATCCATTTCTACATGGATAGTTGAAGCGATCCAGGCAGCTGGGCCGGAGGCCATAGTGAATGATGGGAAACCCCGTGCTCACGATACCAGGGGCATCAGTGCCTCTTGGGCTCTTTTCCAAGGGGGCACCTAGTGGACATTATGAGGGCAGCCTACTGGAGCTCCTCCACGTCCTTCACATCTTTTTATTTAAAAGATGTTCTGACGGTTGAAGAGTCTTTTTCTAACAAGACGTTGCAAGCTGCAACGTCATCCTTGGAAAGAAGCTCGAGTAATTCCAATTTTTAAAGCTGGTAATATGTCCGATCCAAGCAATTACCGCCCAATTTCAATTTTGTCTGTTGTTAGCAAAATCATAGAGAGGGCTGTACATCGCCAACTTTCTGAATTCATTGACGATAATAATATATTGAACTCCAGTCAGTCTGGTTTTCGAGCAAAGCATTCTACCGCAACAGCACTCATGAAATTTGTTAATAATTTGTCATGGAACATTGAAAACAGACAGATTTCTGGAGTAGCTTTCATAGACCTTCGTAAGGCATTTGACACAGTTGATCACAATCTTTTATTAGAAAAGTTATCTGCTATCGGATGTTCACATGAATGTGTAAACTGGTTCAGATCTTATTTAACAGGTCGTGAACAGTCTGTTCATTTCCAAGGTGCAAAATCTAATCCATTAACTGTATTGATGGGCGTACCACAGGGGTCTATTTTGGGTCCGTTATTATTTTCCATCTATGTAAATACTTTACCAAATTGTATATCTGATGGTTATGTTGATATGTATGCGGATGATACCACTTTAACTGTCAGTGGAAGTAGCGTAGCTGAGGTTGAAGAAAAACTTTCTTTCGCATTGGAAGAATTAATGGTATGGATTAATCAAAACCGCCTTGTACTAAACACGGAGAAGACATGCGTGATGGTCATAGCTTCGCGTGCTAATTTAAACAAAATAACATCCTTCAATGTTTCTATAAATGGAAAGGTATTGAAAAGAGTTAATGTCGCCAAATGTCTTGGTATATTAATTGATGAAGAATTGAATTGGTCCAAACACGTTGACAAAGTAACAAAGGTAACGCAGAGAAATGTCAGTGTAATAAAACGAGCGAAGGATTATTTACCATTAACATCTTTAAAGATGCTGTATAATGCACTCGTGTTGCCTCACTTTGATTATTGTTCCTCTGTGTGGTCAAATCGATATCAGGAACAAACGTATAAGCTTCAGAAAGTTCAAAAACGAGCTGCTAGAATAATTTCAAACAAAAGTTATGAGACTCCATCAAGTGAATTAATTAGCAATCTGAAATGGATGCCAATTGAGAAACGATTTGAATTTCAGCGTGTTACTATGATGTTCAAGTGTACACACAATTTGGCACCATCCTATTTACAAGAAAGTTTAGTTAAAGTAAGTGACATTCATCAGTATCATACGAGGCAGGCAGATGAAGGTTTACTTTCTGTGCCAAAGTATAAAACAGAATGCTTTAAACATAGCCCCCTCGTATCTTCAATTATAGCATGGAATCAGTTGGACAGATCACTAAAAATGGCAAGCTCTGTGAACACTTTTAAATATATGTTCAAAAGATCTTGCAAAATCTGTTCGCAATAAGAAATTTTATGAGTCATTCCTTATCGCAAAGGATTGGTTTGATTCGTTTACATAACAGCATGGTAAATGAGTCATATTCATTCTTATTGCTAGAAAATTTCACTTGATGCTATTTTATATTTGTCTTCATCAGTAATATGTCATTTTTTGTTGCCCTGATTTGGAAAATATGTTTGATGGTTTGTTTCTTTGCCCAAAAATGTACGATGACATAATGCTTTTCAAAATGTATGAATGATTTCATATAATTTATAATCAATAAATAATTTGCATTTTATTGTTTCATAAGAGACACTGTACAGTCGATTGTTATACTATATTACATGCAATCATTGTGTAATCTTTGAATAAGTATACTACCCTATAATATGTTTTGTAAATATGTATATAACAATTTTGTTTCTATACTGAGCTAAAGTAGTCTTTATACTTCTTGTATGTACTTTCAAAATTATACAATGCCATTTCAAAATAACCCATATATAAATGGTTATTTTTCAATAGATTTTTGAAAATATCACCGTCTATACATTATGAATTAAGATGACAGGAATGTGGAACAATTTCAACATTTTCGTAAAACCAATTTTGATTACGAGGATACCATATTCTTTGTATATACATGTATATATATATATTTATGTTTGTTCTTATTTTTTTTTGGTTATGAGTTTATTTTCATGATTTTGTTGGCTATTATTGTTACTTACTATTGCTATCAGGGCCTCATGGAAGACCACCAATATTGGTGATAATGAGTCACCCTGTATAAATATCAGAAATAAATAAATAAATAAATAAATCCTTGGGTTCCCTTTGACCTTCCTCTTGGGACATGCCCCCCCCCCCCAATCTGTGCTGGTTTAGCAAAATAGGCAGGTACATTGATTTATTGTAGTAAATCAGTAAAATCAGAACTGATTTTATTATTTGCTAGATAAATCTATGTACCTATCTATGTCCCACCCTCCTACCCCACTCCTTGCAACATGTCAAAGTTTGTCTGAGGTTGCTCGTAAAGAGGAGGATTGTGTGCGAGCGTTATGCGTACGTGCACAGAGGAAGCGTGATCCTATGGGGTATGCACTGTCGTGACTTTAATTACTCGAATGGCTTGCGTGGTCGGAAGACTAGCAAAATAGGTAGGTACATAGATTTATCTAGCAAATAATAAAATCAGTTCTGATTTTACTGTTTGTGGACACCATAAAAGTAAAACTCCTACTTGCAGAAGCTCTTGTTTTGCAGCAACAACAGCATGGCATGAACAAAAAACAGAATACTGCAAGGAAACGGACTCAGTGGGTCAAACCTTGGCTTCTCAGACGACCACTTTACGGACAGTATGAGAAGTTGATGATTGGAGAAGATGTGAGTAATTTTAAGAACTTTATGAGGATGGCGCCTGACACATTCCATGAAATCCTCACCAGAGTTGGCCCAAAGATTGAGAAGACCGATACATTTTTCAGGAAGGCCCTTGAGCCAGGGTTAAAACTCGCTCTAACCCTGCGTTACTTGGCAACAGGAAATAGCTACAAGTCCCTACAGTTTGGCTTCAGGGTATCTCACACTACCATCTCAATTTTCATCACTGAAGTCTGTCAAACCATCATAGATGCATTTTCAGCAGAAGTAATGGTCTGCCCCGTCACCGCGGAAGCCTGAAAAAAGTGTCTGAAGGTTTCAAGACAAAATGGAACTTTCCTTATTGCGTTGGGGCAATTGACGGTAAACATGTGGCAATGAGATGTCCCCGGAATGCGGTATCAGTGTACTTTAATTATAAAGGATTTCACTCGATCGTTCTGCTAGCCTTAGTGGATGCAGAGTACAAGTTTCTCTACCTTGCCATCGGTGCCAGCGGTGCAGGCTCAGATGCAGGAGTATTTGGTGAGACTATTTTGGAGGAAGCTCTCGAAGCTGGAATGATTGGACTCCCAGATCCTGAAACCCTGCCGCACGATAACCGACCCATGTCGTATTTCATTGTTGGAGACGACGCTTTTGCCTTGAAGACGTGGATGATGAAACCTTTGCCGCAGATAAATATGTCGGTTGAAGACAGAGTGTTCAATTACAGACTTTCGCGCGCTCGAAGGGTTGTCGAGAATGCCTTTGGACTACTAGCGTCAAGGTTCAGGTGGCTGGTGCGTGGAGGGATCATGCAAAGCTACCACACATGGAAGGAGTCTACAGGGGTAACACCAGCAGAGCTGCCAAGGAGCAACGGCAGTATTTGGTCCAATATGTCAACTCAGAGGCTGGAAGTGTGCCATGGCAAAATGAGAAGATATAAAACTCAAGAAATGTGATATCCAGTAAGTATGAAACTTTATTCAAAAATGGATACTAGTATTCATTCAAACATATTAAAAAGAATGGGTGTTTTTTTCACCAACGTGTAACAGTGATACTTTATAACTTTAATATAATGTTAGTTTATATGGTATTTTAAGAAGCAATCCTAATTATTTTGTGAAAGAAACACATCTGACAAAACCATTGTTGTTTAATCACCCAAATGTGAATATGAAAAAAATATTAAAATGAGAAGTACAATATGCCACAAGTTTAAAACTTTATTTAAACAATCAATCTTTCATAGTGCTAGGCAAACATGCCTAATAGAAACCTGATTGACAGAAGTGTTCCTTGAACACTGAAATGTAAAAATGATATGATATAAAACAACAAGTATGATAAACTATCATTTTATAAAAACAAGTAGCCTTATTATTGTACAAAATGTGTTTTTGATTGACATAAAACAAAACGGTTTCATAACAAGCATTGTCTGATCATTGTTAAAACATAAGATATATTTTATGTAACATCGCAGAGAGCAAGTGTTGTCATAAAATACATTTGATAAATATGCAAACGTTGCGAATAAGCAAAATACTTCTAAAAACTCTTTTTCTTGGCTTACGGAAAAAACAACTCGGTCATAACAAAATGGCTAAAAGTTCAGGCGATGCTGAACATATGTAAGAAAGCAGTTTTTGTAGCAAATTGTTCAAGGCACAAAATGATAGATCCAACTAACAATGTTTAAAATAGTGATAAGCTTGTTCAACAGTCACAAATTCAGTGCAACTTATTCGAGCACAATGTTTATGTATATCCGTTATATCTGTTACAGAGCTGTTGTTCCTGGGCAGAAAAGGAACTTTCACCAGTAACAGTTGGCGTATGTGACTGCATAGCAGGCGAAGCCGGAGGAGGTGGGAACATCTGGGAACTTCCAGGGCCGTAAGTCGATGTCGAAGTTCAAGGATAGACCTGCGGCTAACGTGATTGCAGACTCTGCTTCTTGAACTGTTTGAACTGTGTGAACAGCGGCAATGCCTGCTCCTGGAATTGACTCCATGTCTCTTCATCCATTTGCATGATTCCGTCCAAAACCATTTCAGCAAATTGACGCTTATCCTGACTGGCGGAGTCCATCTGAGAATGTATATCACACTGGATTCCCTTAGTATATGAAAAAGAGAACACTATTGACAATGTTATAACTTATTTCGTGCAGCAGATCAGTAATGAAAAAAAACAAACAATGTCGTTCCATCGTGTTATCTGAACAAGAAAAGTTGTCTGAAAGGCTGTTGCACATGTAGTACTCATCAGTCAAGAACTTTATAGTCAAATTTGGACAAGATTTCACATGGAAGTGAAGAAACTGGAAACTAGACCCTTGATTTACCTATCATGTAAATACATGTTATTTTTTTCAATAATGATCCTTGTATTTCTTCTAACATGCACGCATTCCCTGTAAAAGTACAGTAAAATACATGGTTGTACGGCAAACCTTTTTTTCTGAATTACCTTAACATAATTGAGGCAAAGAACTTAGGGTAAGATAGATTGACTCTCGAATTCAAGGTAGGATGACTTTGGACAAACGTACTGACTAATAATAAGTTAGAATGCCTTGGTAGTGATGAGATGCCGTGTGTGTTACAGAAGTATTGTGGTAAATCACATGTGTACTGCCAAACAGTCTTTCCATTTGTCTAAAGGCACCCCACCTTACAGTAACACTTTTAAGAAAAATAACTGTCAATTTCCATTGTATCAGTTAAATCATTAATCCCTTTGGCTCCCAGGTGTTGCGAGGTAAACGTGTAATGTGTGATTAGTGTTAAATAACAAATTGTGCTTGGTCACATAAATATAACTTTGTATGCTTACAATTTCAATGGTCTTTCTGGATGTTTTCAGAGCCTCACACTTGGTAGCCTTTTCGACAAGTCCTCCCCCAGTGCTCTTGCTGGTAGTGGACCCGTCCTTCCCTTCACGGTCTTCCCCCGCCTCCTCCTGTATTTTGCTATCACAATCCTCAAGTGCTGTACTTGTCCCAGGCAGGTTAACCCCAAGCTTAAACCAGAAAAAAAATGTCACATTTACGATAACAAAGATCATTATGTCCATATTTGTGTATGTAAATTTAAATTACACATTATGTAAAAAAATAATGTATTTAAAATGCATTCCTCATTTGCAGAATTTCATCAAAATTACCAGTCGACATTGAATACATTTTGTTATTCAAGTATGAGTTAATCCCTAATACTGGGAGTGATCTCCAGTTTTGCCTTGCAAAAAGGTTTGTTCTGTTTTTGTCATCAATTGACCTAAACTAAAGAAGTGACGGAAAGTAAATTGAACAGGCTGTTAATCAAACGTAAAAAAGGAAACAAAAAGGAAAGAAAATTTATACGTTACTTTCAAGGCAGATTATAACGAATTGAGTTTGGTAACACAACGCAACATAACGTTTTGAAAATAAATATTGATACTAGAAACAAAATTGACTTGTCTCTTGTATTCTTTATAATGCATCAAATAATATTTGTCGGAGCCAATGCGTTTGATGTGATCCGTAAAAGGGCTTTTACACTTTCACGGATCGCATCACGGATCATCCCGGATCTTAATCCGGGGTGATCCGGCGTGCGACACCACGATTTCCTCTCAATGCCGGTGTGGATACGTTCTGAAGTGGGTGAATACACGGGCAAGTGCGGTGTCTATACGAACATACAAGGTAGCAACACGGACCATACCGGAAAAGCATACGGAGCTAACACGGTGTTCAAGGAAGAGCGCGGAGGCCACTGGGTCCTTATACGGTCCTTACACGGAGGTGTACGTTGTCTATTGAGATATCCCGGGAATGTTGACAGGTGAGTTGAGCTGGTAGGCCCTCATTTCTTATAGGCAATATAAGGAAATTGAAACCCGGATGAAACCGGTATTAGTACGGACCTCCCGGTGTCTACACGGAGTGTCCAGGATGTATTCGGCAGCTACACGGAGGTACAAGGTGCCTACAAGGAAGAGTACGAACTGGTTTTCATCCTTGAACTCCGGGATGAAAAAAAAAATAAAGCTTAATTTTCCCCGGGATATGCCGGTACGCCAAGGATCACGCCGGATGCTTCCACGGTGTATATACGATAATGCCGGTGATAATACGGATGATCCCGGAGTGACGATCCGGGATGATCCGGGATGTGATCCGTGAAATTGTAACATTTTCACGATACATGCAATGTATGTCTTAAGCGCATTGTAAATAACCGGGATATTATTTAGTATTATTATTATTATTATTATTATTATTATTATTATTATTATTATTATTATTATTTAAAAATAGTTCTGTTTAGAAATGCATTCAAGCTGTATGTTATGAGATTAATGCACTATTTCAGTTGGAAAACCGATGATGCAATTTTCAGTCAAATTTAATTCCAAAAGAATGGAGATGCTTTTGGAGGATTCCAAACTTGTTCATATTGATTTCATCATGTTATTTCACGTTATAGTTTGAAAATGTGTGCTCCTCTCGCTCTCTCTCTCTCTTCCTCTCTACTATTTATCTACTTTCACATCGTCTCTTCAGTTTACTCTCTCTAGAACCATTGCAGAACTTGCTTTAATATTTTCATTCACCTCTGTAATTCTGGAAACTTTCCACAATTCATCTCGTATCATATTTATTCTTTTTAAAAAATTTGTTATTAATAATTGTAAATTGATTCAAAAATTGTGACGCAATATGGGCTGAATAAGAAAATAAATGAAAATAAAAATGAAAAAAAATATATAAAACACTCGGGATAAATATGTGATAATTGACAAGATTTTGCTCGGGAAGAAAATTGTTCAGTATTCGGTTGTTAAGAACGGAGAAGACTCGGCGGAGGGGCGCGAAAATGGAGAGTAAAAGGAATAATTTTAATCAATATGAAAATGATCTTGATAAAATTATGGTTTTTTTTTTTCGAAGTACTGGATTCAGGCATTAGAGACGGCTAAACAATTTCAAGTGGCAGAGACGGCGCCAGGGTATTTTAATTGGGGGGGGGGGGGGGGGGGGGGCAGGCGACCTTAAGGTGACGTCATTTTTTTTCTCAATTGAATAACAGGTGTAATATAAATTTACACGCCCTGGACCTTTTTTTAAATACTCTTCTTTCTTCCCCTTTACTTTCTCTTCTGTTTTTTTTTTCTTTCTTTTTCTTTTTTTTTCACTACTTCAAAATCATAGGGGGCGGTCGCACCATGCCCCTCCCCCTTGTAGCGCGGCTCTTGTCAAAAGTGTTATTGATTTAAAACAAAATGTCCTTGTTATCCTTAGAAAAGGCGCAGCAGATCAGTAATGAAAAAAAACAAACAATGTCGTTCCATCGTGTTATCTGAACAAGAAAAGTTGTCTGAAAGGCTGTTGCACATGTAGTACTCATCAGTCAAGAACTTTATAGTCAAATTTGGACAAGATTTCACATGGAAGTGAAGAAACTGGAAACTAGACCCTTGATTTACCTATCATGTAAATACATGTTATTTTTTTCAATAATGATCCTTGTATTTCTTCTAACATGCACGCATTCCCTGTAAAAGTACAGTAAAATACATGGTTGTACGGCAAACCTTTTTTTCTGAATTACCTTAACATAATTGAGGCAAAGAACTTAGGGTAAGATAGATTGACTCTCGAATTCAAGGTAGGATGACTTTGGACAAACGTACTGACTAATAATAAGTTAGAATGCCTTGGTAGTGATGAGATGCCGTGTGTGTTACAGAAGTATTGTGGTAAATCACATGTGTATTGCCAAACAGTCTTTCCATTTGTCTAAAGGCACCCCACCTTACAGTAACACTTTTAAGAAAAATAACTGTCAATTTCCATTGTATCAGTTAAATCATTAATCCCTTTGGCTCCCAGGTGTTGCGAGGTAAACGTGTAATGTGTGATTAGTGTTAAATAACAAATTGTGCTTGGTCACATAAATATAACTTTGTATGCTTACAATTTCAATGGTCTTTCTGGATGTTTTCAGAGCCTCACACTTGGTAGCCTTTTCGACAAGTCCTCCCCCAGTGCTCTTGCTGGTAGTGGACCCGTCCTTCCCTTCACGGTCTTCCCCCGCCTCCTCCTGTATTTTGCTATCACAATCCTCAAGTGCTGTACTTGTCCCAGGCAGGTTAACCCCAAGCTTAAACCAGAAAAAAAATGTCACATTTACGATAACAAAGATCATTATGTCCATATTTGTGTATGTAAATTTAAATTACACATTATGTAAAAAAATAATGTATTTAAAATGCATTCCTCATTTGCAGAATTTCATCAAAATTACCAGTCGACATTGAATACATTTTGTTATTCAAGTATGAGTTAATCCCTAATACTGGGAGTGATCTCCAGTTTTGCCTTGCAAAAAGGTTGGTTCTGTTTTTGTCATCAATTGACCTAAACTAAAGAAGTGACGGAAAGTAAATTGAACAGGCTGTTAATCAAACGTAAAAAAGGAAACAAAAAGGAAAGAAAATTTATACGTTACTTTCAAGGCAGATTATAACGAATTGAGTTTGGTAACACAACGCAACATAACGTTTTGAAAATAAATATTGATACTAGAAACAAAATTGACTTGTCTCTTGTATTCTTTATAATGCATCAAATAATATTTGTCGGAGCCAATGCGTTTGATGTGATCCGTAAAAGGGCTTTTACACTTTCACGGATCGCATCACGGATCATCCCGGATCTTAATCCGGGGTGATCCGGCGTGCGACACCACGATTTCCTCTCAATGCCGGTGTGGATACGTTCTGAACTGGGTGAATACACGGACAAGTGCGGTGTCTATACGAACAGACAAGGTAGCAACACGGACCATACCGGAAAAGCATACGGAGCTAACACGGAGTTCAAGGAAGAGCGCGGAGGCCACTGGGTCCTTATACGGTCCTTACACGGAGGTGTCCGTTGTCTATTGAGATATCCCGGGAATGTTGACAGGTGAGTTGAGCTGGTAGGCCCTCATTTCTTATAGGCAATATAAGGAAATTGAAACCCGGATGAAACCGGTATTAGTACGGACCTCCCGGTGTCTACACGGAGTGTCCAGGATGTATTCGGCAGCTACACGGAGGTACAAGGTGCCTACAAGGAAGAGTACGGACTGGTTTTCATCCGTGAACTCCGGGATGAAAAAAAAAATAAAGCTTAATTTTTCCCCGGGATATGCCGGTACGCCAAGGATCACGCCGGATGCTTCCACGGTGTATATACGATAATGCCGGTGATAATACGGATGATCCCGGAGTGACGATCCGGGATGATCCGGGATGTGATCCGTGAAATTGTAACATTTTCACGATACATGCAATGTATGTCTTAAGCGCATTGTAAATAACCGGGATATTATTTAGTATTATTATTATTATTATTATTATTATTATTATTATTATTATTATTTAAAAATAGTTCTGTTTAGAAATGCATTCAAGCTGTATGTTATGAGATTAATGCACTATTTCAGTTGGAAAACCGATGATGCAATTTTCAGTCAAATTTAATTCCAAAAGAATGGAGATGCTTTTGGAGGATTCCAAACTTGTTCATATTGATTTCATCATGTTATTTCACGTTATAGTTTGAAAATGTGTGCTCCTCTCGCTCTCTCTCTCTCTTCCTCTCTACTATTTATCTACTTTCACATCGTCTCTTCAGTTTACTCTCTCTAGAACCATTGCAGAACTTGCTTTAATATTTTCATTCACCTCTGTAATTCTGGAAACTTTCCACAATTCATCTCGTATCATATTTATTCTTTTTAAAAAATTTGTTATTAATAATTGTAAATTGATTCAAAAATTGTGACGCAATATGGGCTGAATAAGAAAATAAATGAAAATAAAAATGAAAAAAAAAATATAAAACACTCGGGATAAATATGTGATAATTGACAAGATTTTGCTCGGGAAGAAAATTGTTCAGTATTCGGTTGTTAAGAACGGAGAAGACTCGGCGGAGGGGCGCGAAAATGGAGAGTAAAAGGAATAATTTTAATCAATATGAAAATGATCTTGATAAAATTATGGTTTTTTTTTCTTCGAAGTACTGGATTCAGGCATTAGAGACGGCTAAACAATTTCAAGTGGCAGAGACGGCGCCAGGGTATTTTAATTGGGGGGGGGGGGGCAGGCGACCTTAAGGTGACGTCATTTTTTTTCTCAATTGAATAACAGGTGTAATATAAATTTACACGCCCTGGACCTTTTTTTAAATACTCTTCTTTCTTCCCCCTTTACTTTCTCTTCTGTTTTTTTTTTCTTTCTTTTTCTTTTTTTTTCACTACTTCAAAATCATAGGGGGCGGTCGCACCATGCCCCTTCCCTTGTAGCGCGGCTCTTGTCAAAAGTGTTATTGATTTAAAACAAAATGTCCTTGTTATCCTTAGAAAAGGCGCAGAGAATAAGCCTGTTTCTGGTGTAGAGATGATGAACTTCAGATGGAAAAAAATAAATCCGTGGTAATACTAGATTGGGCTGCAACCAAGCCCCTAAAGCGGCCGCCATTACGCTGTAACATTTGGGCACGATTTGAACGCGCCCGAAGCCCCCGATGCATTATTCATTTTGTACGATGCTCCCCTACAGTGTATATGCTTTACACACAGGTAAAATATAAATGTGGATCAGTGTCACGCATGCGCATTAAGAAAGGTCAAATCCGCCTAATCTATTCATGTATGCTAATATATTCATCACTTGGCTAATGACGGCGCATCGATAATTGACGAATGGGCGTCATTCATATGGTGTCATTAAATCTTTATGATAATTAGGTCCCAACATGTGATCAGTCAGCACAAAAGGGTTAACGTCGTTGTATACCGTAGTTATGAAGAAGATAAATACATGTTGTTCACATTAAATTTATCACATCTCATGAATTAAGAGAAAAAACTTTTACATTCATAATAAGTAATTTTTCAAATTACTTTTTAATAAATTTACTATCTTTGACCAGTAGGATAATGTTATAAAAAAAAGGGGGGGGGGGGAGGGGGAGTGTGTATAATAATTGAAGGCCAAATTAAGGTAAGAATAAAATATCAGCCGGTGTAGAAGAACAGGTATCCTTTGATTTTCTTGAGGGGCAACTTTCGCATTGATACCAATTTGTGAATCTTATAATTGAACCTTTCAAAGAGAATTATGAACCTTGAAAATTCGGCCATTTTAGTTGACCCGAAAACTATTACATTTTTATTCTTTACTTTCTTTCCCTCTTTCTCACCCCCCCCCCCCCACTAGCAGAGTTGCCAACTGTTCCGGAATATGTATGAGGTGGATTTCAAGGCTTTCATGACAAGTGAATAGCGGAGAGCATGGTTATTGTTGTCATGTTTTCTCTCACAAGCATTCAACCGTTGCGTAATTCACATTTTAATTTTGACCTCATGCATATTCCGGAACGGTTGGCATCTCTGCACTAGCATACCCGGGGTGGGGGTGCCCCCTAACAGCTTTTGACCCCCCCCCCCCCTCTATTTTTTTTTGAAAGACAAGTATAAGCCTATTTAAGTGTGCCACCCCTTTCTTTTATAACATATAACCTTTTTTGAAATTCATATTTTGCTTGTCAGAGAATTATGGAGGAAAACTGGACCTCATCAAATCTGGTAACCCCGCCCCACCCCCCGAATTTTGGAGGAGGAAAAAAAATTCTCGAAGGGCTAGCTAAAAAAAATTCCCCTCCTCCATTTTCATCAAATCTTCTTTCACCTTTCCTCATCTTTTTTCTTCCCTCCCCTTTCTCTCTCTCATACACACACCTCGATCACACGTCCTGGTTCATTTTGGACGGGAAAAAAGATCTTGGAGGGCTGGCTAACCCCCCCCCCCCTCCCCCCTCCCCCCCCCCCAAAAAAAAAATCATAAAATCTTCTATTTCACCTTTTCTCATCTTTTTTTTCTTCCCTCTCTCTCTCTCTCTCTCTCTCATACGCACCTCGATCACACCCCCATCCCCATATGGTTCATGTCATTGATATAACGTGAGAGGACCTTTATCATGTTCACATGCAAATTTTCAATAACAATTATCTTTCTTACAATCAAGATTTAAGGTGCAATTTTATGCACACGTCAATTCGGGAATAGTTAGATTTTCTCACTTTTTAATGAATATTTTTGTACATGCAGAAATGATAACAGTCTTTAGAGATGTTTAGACATTGTATTACTTCTTAAATAAACCCATCATTTATCTGCAGTCATACTCTTTCATGAGTTCTATTACAACTGACTTGTCATGGTCAAATAATATCATTCTTTTCTTGACAGTAGTACAAATATGTACATGCATTAAAAAATGAATTTCAATATAAATGAATCATACATTATTAATTTCAATCCCTATTCAAGAGGTAAATTATTGAATTTACACTGGAGAAATAGATACTATTAACTTTTTACCACTACACCCCACAAAAGAAGAAATAATAAAAGAAATAAATGACCATCTAATTTCCATGTTCAATACGCACACCATGTTACTCTTGAAAAACAGATAATGTGAGTCTTTAAACGAAGAACCTTGATGGGAGGAATTTTAATTTGTAAGCTACTTCGTTTACTAACCATTGTCTACGGCGGACTGTTGAATATTAATGAGTCAGAAAGAAGAGGATCTTGGGTATTTGATTCCAGTTCATCGTGACTTGGCCGTGAACCAGAATAGCCTGGTGGTTAAGTCGCTGCCCGGAAAGCAGTAGATGACAGGTTCGAATCCCGCTGGTTCCAATTTTTTCTGACTTGTGTTTTTCATTACAGATCGAGCATACGATCTTTAACACTGGGAGTAAAATGCCTACAAATTTGTTTACAAATGTGAGTCTTGTTGACACTTTAAGAAATATAAATCAAATGATTCATCTTCCTTTTAGTTGGTACATGTATATTGCATATTAATAGTATTAAAAGTCTAACTAAAAAGGGGGGGGGGGCGGGAGAAACACACAGAGATCTAATTCTATAGTTTGAATCTAAATAACAGGGATGCCAATTAGAATTGATAAAAAAGTGGGAAAATCATCTAGAATGGGCCCTTGGGTACTACATAAACAGTGGTTTTATATGGCTAAAATTATGTTGAAAAAGTAGGAATTGCTACTTTTGTCTGAACAGTGGCATCCCTGAAATAAAGTGTTGAATAGTATGGATTTTCTCTGAAGATCAATAATAGAATAGTAATTAAATTAGCACAAATTCACAGAATCAGTTAATTATTATTATTAATTTGTTATACATGGTGAGAAGATTTAATAAAGGAGAGGCCAAGTGGCTGTGGCAGTGCTTTATTTCATTAGGGGCCATGTAATGTCACTAGGCCACATAGAAGAGGAAGACCTCCTCACAATAACGAGCTACTACACAAAATGGCTGCATGTGACTGCAACATTTGACATGGGGAGGGGGTGGGTAAGATGGTTAAGATATAATTGAAGAACTTTAACAGGGACAGCGGAACCGGTGGGGGGGGGGGGGGGGGGTTCTGCAGGCCCCCACCTTTTCCAGTAAACACGTGCGAACGTACGGCAGTGCAAAAAATGTGGTAATACACGCAGCCCCCCCCCCCCCCCTCCCCACTAAGCCCATCCACTTTCCAAGACGTTCCACGGCGCCCGTTTAAAACTCCTCTTCCGCCATTCTAATGATGCATATTAGACTGGAATCCAGGTATGATTTCAATATGAAGAAATTTAGATGTTTATCAAAGCAGGGGTCTATTTCACTGAAGAGTTGAAGTAGAAATCCATGTCTGTTGAAAGAAAAGAGGAAAGAGTTTAGAAAATAGCATCCATTGTGTATTTTATAATTTAGCAAGCAACAATTAGAATTTGCAAAAAGAGTGAAATTTAGAGTTTCCTATTAATAGTTAACATCGACTCTTTAAATGATATTAATATAATAATAAGTGGGAATTCTCAAAAGTATTTAAAGAGGAAAAAAGTTTTTCCAGTTGGACAGATAAAATTTTCAAGGCTATTCAAAAGAAACTAAATTAGTAAAGTCACAAGAAAATGGCTTCTTAAACCAAAAAGTGTGTACCTTGATTGTATTGAGGTACTAATAACAACCAGGGGCGTTGATTATGGGGTGGTAAGTGGGCAGTAGGAGGGCAAATAATATAGTTTTGCCCCCCCCCCCCAAAAAAAAAAAAAAAAAATATATATAATTATATTTCCTGACTCATGTTACCTTGGAGAAGCTGGCAATTAAGAGGCATTGAAAAAATCATGAAGGGTGCTATTAGGCTGTTTTGCCCCCCTCCCTCCGAAAAACACATTGACGCCCCTGAAGGCTGATAGCAATCTTACTCTTAAAGCATATGCCTACCATGCAAAACTGAAGCAGCTAAGTAGTAATTGTTCCTCTCAGAATTTGTCTTCATTCTCAGTAGGTAAGCATTCCTCTTCATCATCATCATCATCTGTTGTAGAATAGATGAGGTAGAGAAGCATTACCCTGTATTAAGAAAAAAATCACACAAACACTCATCCTCACCCTCTTCATCTTTTCAAAGAGGAGACTAACTACAATAGATTTATGGACTGTAATCAATAGTGTCATATTTGGCCCTAATATTACTACTACTACTACTACTACTAACAATAATAATGATCATAATGATAATAATAATGAAAATAATAATATCATCAATAACATACATTCACCCATCTTATTTTGTTTTGTTTCTGTTTGCAGGAATTAATGAAATGTTAAATGTAATAATTAAGGGGACTAAAATTTGTATTTATGACATCCCACTGAACATCCCTTAAATATATCATAATTGATATTTAAAGACACTAAACAGCTAATTTCATATTACACTGAAAACAGATCTCAGTGGTGGATAAAGGAAAAATGACAAATGAATTGTCCATTCCTCAGAAAAAAGAAAAAAAATAATTGTTGTGTTGGTTGGACAATGTTAACTAAAAATGCCACTCTTTATTGTGAACACATCATCACCCCCACCCCTCCTCCCCAGTTAACTGATCTTTGATCCACTACCACCACCAGACCTAGTCTATAATTTTTAGCTGTAATAGGTATAGGTCTAACTAGTTAGGTCTAGTCCCTAGCCCAGGGATGCTGCCACGAACGCTATGCGTTCAGGCTGCCGCAGTAAGGTCTAGACTTACCTGTTTATTTCTCATGTCTCATCAAGTAGGACTTTCCACTTCAGCCGGCACCTCCAACAGTTGTTAAGTTATGTAAGGAGACCTAGTAGATCTTCAAGTAGATCAGCCACAGGTTAGTTCCTTGCCATGTTTATCTGATGGAAATCAAAGTCAACATGAATGAGACTAATGAATGCAATACTGAAACAAAGGCCATCCAGCTATTTAATACTCAGGGGAGATTTATTACCTCTTTAAAAAGGCCTTTGATTCTGGTCTATAATCAACACTAATTTATGTACCCCCTTGTCTCTCTCTCTCTCTTGAAATGTAAAAAATATAAAACCTCATCACCATGATGCTAGCCTAGACCGAAATTTCTCTCTCGTTCGGTCTAGATCATTAGATGCTTGCCTAGCTAGCCTTGGCTTTGGCCTTGGCTCAACTTTAGAAGAAAAAAGTGGGCCAAAGCTCATCTAACATTAGTACACCTAAGCAAATCAACTTTTACTAAGAACCACTACGGTAAAATTACAACCCTGCATTACCAAACTCTGTACATGTACACAAAGTAAACCTTGACCTGGACTGGTCTCTGGAAAATACTAGTATCAACATGAAACCCCCTCTTCATTCTCAAAAAAAAAAAATCCTGACAAGAACAGCCTACGCTACAGAATCAATTAATTAGAAAGGGTCTCACCTGGGCCCTTTGTCTTTCAGAATATAACGGGGTCTATGCGTCTACATCTAACTTAGATAACCAAATCATCGAAATACAGACTAAGTTCGATCTATTTCGAGGTTTACGAACTCTGTCAGCCATTGGCATTGACATCAATCAATAGATCATCTATCGAAACGTATCTAGATAGTCCCGCCCGAAAGTCCGGGTAAGCCGTCACGAGTGACAGGGTGGTAAGGGGAATCGAGCTGCAACATTTAGCTCATGACGATGAAAATTGAATTGAAAGTTCGAGAGTAGATTACACATTGTTTCATGACATACAGCTCTGTAGAATCCCTTCAAAATGTAGAGAAATTGAAACAGATTACTCACAATGGCAGAACTTGTTATAAATATAATCTAATTTTCGAAAATTAAGCATAAATACAGGTGTACTCACCTTTAAACTTTCCACAACTTTTTTTACTTTGTGCGGGTGACGTCAAATTCACAGCGGAAGTGACGAAGAGAGGTCAAATTGTCCCTTTTCCAATCAAAGTTTGATAAATCGAGTATGCAAAACAAAAATGAATAATGCATAAGGAGTTTCTCGATACTTTTCGATATTTTCTTGGTATCGGGGGCTTCGGGAAAATGAAATGTTACCAAATGGGCGTGGCCGAATCAGGGCCGAATACGCTTAGCCTGAATGGTGACGCTACAGCTTATATGCAAATGAGGGAAATCCGCGGGTGCTACCTTTCCTTCTATAAGTTTTAATTTGTCTATGGCTGCAACATAATAAGCTAGAGAATAATTATGTTTAGATTGTATTTAATAATACATCACATTTTTATCATGAACAGCTTTCTGTATATTTATTTAAACGACGTTATTTCACAAATGTTTCTTTGGCCACCACCCTCCCCCACCCCCGCTCCATTCTGCATTGTTAAAAATGCAATAAACTTGACCTTCTGGAAGAAACCTCTTGTTCCGTCACAGCACTATGTAGTTTGCTACTTACATGTAGGCCTACATGTACACGAAAATCAATAAATACAAATGACACACCAGAACAAACTGCATTCCTAGCGGTTCACTTAAGATAACACCTATATTATTATGCTACCACAATCACCAATATATTACGATTCTTTTTGTTTTTGAAAATGGCGGGGAGGAAGAAGACAGGAACTACGCAACTATAAACTTTCAGTCAGCCGTCTCTATCTGTCACTTTCTCCCTCCTTCACTCGCTCCAACCGCAGATCTCACCTTTATTTCTCATTTTCCCCACCCGCCCATCGCTCACACTCCCTCCCTCTCTTTCCATGTGTCCTTCACCAGTTAAACACAAGCACATTCACTATGGCCCACCGTTTCATTATTATTATCATTATATACCTTTTTTTAGGTTTTTGTTTAATTTTTATATTTCTTAGTCTTTATTATTTCGGTGCAACTAAGACCTGTCATAATTTTGTTAGAAAACTGATTCCAAACAATTTCCTTCTTTTTTTCAAATCAAATGAAATAAGATTTGTCATTTTTTTCAAATAGAAAGTACAATTCTTTTATCATGTCTCCACTTTGGGTATGGACTCAACATTTTCTGATTGAGTCTTGATATATGTTTGTTCTCATAGTGTTAATTCTGACAGTTTTTACTTTTGAACTGAAGATTGGTATAAATATTACGATTTCATGTAATAAAAGTAAGAAATAGGAAAATGTGGATGTGACATTATTACCCAACTAATTGTATATTCATGAGGATGTGCATACAATTGTTCAAACGAAATAATGCAAAAGTTTAAAATCATTGACCATCCTCAGTTATCAATTCTTTATGATACATTTTTATTTAATTTGTATGTATAGCAGTTGACCATGGGCGTAGACACGCATATTTATCCATTGTTACTGAGTGGGGGGGGGGGGGGGGGGGTGGGAGATGATCTATTCATCATCCCCCCCCCCCCCCCACGAACAATAAAAAGTGTGTTCGTATGTACGCCACTGCAGTTGCCTATATCCAGTGCCTTTTCTCCCCTTTCATACCAAGTCGCTCTTGATCGCATTTTATTCCTTCATTAAAATAATTATAACTAGCTGCAATTGAGTAAATTGAATTATTCATTGTAAAGTATACAAAAGAGTACGAGCCAGGGGGGGGGGGGGGGGGGGGGGCTGCAGCCCCACCCCTAGCGTTCGTCAAGCACTAATATTCGACCAAAATTCACATGATATTCGGGCAAGCTCCGCTAACCTTTTTTTTTCTCATCTCACTTGCCAAAATTCACTAGGACCCAAATGTAATGACATGACTGCCCGAATATCAAAATGTCATGCAATTGCTTTCCCACATTTATGCATAAAAGTTATTGCACAGATGGTGAAAAGTCGGCCAATCCAACGTATTCACGAAAATAATTGCCCGAAACTGCTATATAGATCACTGCCAAAATTTGTAGCAATGATCGCCGGAATATTTACGAGTCGGGCAATCGTGAGAACTGATTCCTGCCCAAATTCATGGAAACTGTCCGGGTATTTACAATTCGGGCAATCACGGGAAGTTACAGCTTCCCAAATATATGGACACATTTGTCCGATCATGCGGGAACTAACGCATGGAAATGATCGCCAGAATATGAGAGCCGGGCAATCACTAATCACTGTCCACATTTTAGGGAAATTATTGTTTAAAGAGAAAAAAGTTGGGAAATAAATTCTGCCCGAATTCATGGAAATAATTTCCCGAACCAATAGTCGGGCATCACAAAAACCTTGTCTATGACTCGCTGCCCCAAAATTGTAGCAACGATTGCCCGATAAACCTCGAACAATCACGAGAACTTGTATAGACTCTCATATTTATAGAAACATTGCCTCAATATTGAACTTACTCGCTGCCCAGATGTATTGAAAATGCCCAAATATCGAAAGATATGTCAATCACATAAAACATTATTGCCCGAACAAGCAATTGAAAACTGAAAAGTCGGGCACCAAGACCTAATCGCCGCCAAGACTTATGTGAAAGATTGCTCGAACGAGGACAAGTTGGACAATCCCGACAACTAATCACTGCCTCAATTCGTACAAATTATTGCCCGATCTACACCAGACTGACTGTATTGCTCTCCTCTGAAAATGAAACAAACATAGTTCGGCACATACAAAACCGAGGGGTTTTTTATAATCGCTAAATAATTGTTTATAATTATGATCTGAAAGAATTTCTAGTAACTTTTGCAGACAAAATAGTTCACATCCTATTATATGCGTCAAAGTAAAGCTCAGACCGCACCAGCGTCAGGGACCTCAGAGCTCCCAGGGCCCTTGAGAGCTAGGGCCCATCGCCGGTGCTACACGTGATATTCGGGCCAAAGCCTTCAGCCTCCCTAAAAATTGAGCCTATACGCCCATGAATTATGTATATATATACCCATATATATATATATATATATATATACCCATATATATATATATATATATAATAAACCCCTCAAAAAAAGTTCTGAAATTCAACTTTGAGCCTTGATATCTTTTTGGCGGCTTTTTAATCATTCTTGATTTTTAGATCATTGGAAAGTTCATTTATCCCCCTTCACATCCATGCCCCATTTGTAATGGTTATGTCATCCTTGATGGCACAGCACCCCTGAATAGAGGGCAAAGTCAAAAAAGTTGCAAATTGAATGGCTATCTTGGCTATTGTCTATTGCATCGACCGGGTAACAGCGTTTGGAGGAGGCAGTGTTATGGTGTGGGGTGGCATATCTGCTGAGGGAAAGACACAGCTTACCATCGTTGATGGAAACCTGACAGCAGAGAGATACCGAGACAACATTCTTCGGCCAGAGGTCATCCCATACATGCGCAATCTTGGACCAAACGCCATCTTCCAAGATGACAACGCCCGCCCACACAGAGCAAGGATCATCACCGAATACCTGCAGGAGGAGGCAGTGACGAGGATGGATTGGCCTGCGAACAGCCCTGACTTGAACCCAATCGAGCACCTGTGGGACCAGCTTGGCCGTGCTGTACGCGCCAGAGTGACAGATCACACTACACTGGCTGAGTTGCGACAGATCCTTATCGAAGAGTGGAACCTCATCCCACAGCAACGCATCACCAGGCTGGTGACAAGCATGAGGAGGAGATGCCAGGCTGTCGTAGCTGTATTCGGATCTTCTACTCGCTACAGAACTTCTGATCCTTTGCTATTCCACATTTGATGTGCATGTTACTCAATAAAAAGTGCCAAACATTTTGTCATTTGCAAATTTGTGTATTTGTGTTTGTTTTTGTTTCGTTAGAGAGGGGAGAGAGAGTTAAAGAACATGAGTTCACATCAAGAAAGGGGAATGTGTTTGCTGAAGTGAAAAGCAATCCAAGAGAAGAGGAGAGTTTGTGTTGGTTATGTTTCTGTGATAGGGTTACATGGTTGAAAATGAGATAATTTGCTGAGGGGAGACTTTTTTCCCCACCGCAGTTGTGTACTGCTAAGGTGGAAACTTGCAATATTCTGCATGAAACCAAAACACAATATTAATGTTATCACAATTAGTTGCTGATTAAAACACATTCCATCTTAAAACAAAAGAATAATTCCACTTCAAAATCACTGAAAACAATATTTGTCCACCAAACAAGGGATTACAGCAGAAACATGCACACCTAATACAAAATTAAACAAACCAAAAGGAACAAAAACAAAGAAACAAAACCTTTCATTCCAGTTAAAAACTCAGTGTGAACAATAACAATGCATTCTGCAACTTTTCACTTTTGACTTTGCCCTATATTTAGGTGCACTGCACATTCCGTGATTACATAATCAATACAAATGTGGTATCATTGTGAAGGTGAATAAACAAGCTTTACAACGATATCAAACTTGATGATTATCATACAGTTACTAGAGAGATATAAATGCTTAAACTTGAATGGCAGAACTTTTTTGAGGGGTTTATATATATATATATATATATATATATATATTCACTGTACTTTCCCTTAATGAATATATATATATATATATATATATATATATATATATATATATATACAAAAGTCAATGATGAATAAGACAACCGTTAAGAGATGAAAGAATTCAAATTTTCGCCCATAGGGCTTCATCAGGAATGATGACTTTATTAAAAAATGCATCCAGCATCAGCAAAGCGCAATGCGCTAAAGGATAAGCGCATAGCGCATCAAAAGCAAAAGTGCAAAGGAGGGAGAAGAGAGAAAGAGAGAAAGAGAGAGAGAGAGGGGGGGGGGGGGGGAGATCGCGCGCACTAGAGAGAAGAGAGAGAGAGAGAGAGTTTTACAGAGGAGAAATAGAGAGAAAGAGAGGAAAACGTAGAAAATCACACGGTAGGAAAAGAGTAAAAAGATACATTCATCCCCCAGGTTGGAGAGAGCCGAGATGGTGGATGAGGCGTTCCTCTCTCTCTTTCCTGGCCGCATCTGACTTGAAGTCATTGACAAGGATGCTTACTTCGAAATGTCCAATGTTGTGGTCAGGCTGGTTGAAATGCTGTGCCACAGGCAGGCCTGCAGACTTGATCCTGATTGACCGAAGATGTTCAGTAACTCTGTCGGCAAGCCTCCTCGTGTTATATATATATATATATATAACACGAATTAGGACCCCTATATACTCGTCCGATTTTCACTGACACCACTTCAACTAAGATATGCTTAAGCACTTTACCTGTCATACCTGTACTTATTGATGTACGCTACTGACATTTTATAATTGATTGGTGCATCTTAACAAATCAAACAGTGGGAAAATCTCCTGCAACCTCATTTAAGCCTGATTTTCGAATTTTCAAATGACTAACTGTTCAATATTGCTCTTTCTTTGCTTAAATAAATTATTTTACACACCTCATTTATAAAAAAAAAAAAATCTTCAAGCACAGAGAAATGACTGTTGTTTTAAAACATATTCACTGTACTTTCTCTTAATGAATATTCATATATTTTGGAAATAAGATGTTATTTAAAAATGTTAGTGCATTCAATATAAATATATAAGTAATTTGTATGATTTCTTAATTTGAGTTAAAAGTTATTAATTGAAATGAGTTAGAATTACTACAATTTTCCTAAACGTATAAATATCAAGTAAATTCCAATACGCTGAAATTTTGAGTTAGTGAGAATTAATTTGAATGTGTGAGGGGAAATACTGTTTTTTCTCTTTTTTTAAAGTAAAAACTACAAAAGAAAATCAAGAAAAATGTTACAAATGAGCGTGATATTTCTTACAGTCTAGTTGTGAAGCTTCATTACCCTATTTTAAAATAAGAGAATTAATCTTCAGCTTTTATTTGCCGGTGGGTAATCAATATCTCCTGGAATATGTGGTCAAAGTCGTTATTATGCCCAGCTGCCATTATATTCGCCTGACCAAGTGAGTAATTAGTCAAGTTTCTTGTTTTTAATTGTTGAAATTCAGTTATTTATAACGGAATAAACGCTATCGTTATCGATTCATAACTTTAAAAATATCAGCAAGAAAGAGCGGCATTCGAACCCGGGACCTTAAATGCGAGTGCAGTGTACAGAGAGAATACTCGACAGTCTGACCGGCAGCCTTTACCAGTATAGCCCACCAGCAATTGACAGCGAATCTGATCTTACTGCACTGGATTTATTACTTAGTTTATTAAGGCTTTATACCTCCGCTCCATACAAATCCTATCTATACCTCCGTTCTGCTGTTTGTTTTTTTATATCATAGGTAGGATTCTTGCCAATTTGAGGATTACTGGGCATATTAGCTATCATAACAGAATATGTAAAACTGTGAACATTTAGAATTATTGATCTTGCACTTGTTAATTCATCGTACAAATGCGATAATTATCGTACACCTGGCAACGCTGTTAACGCTTTAAACGTATAGCCAAGGCAACTATTTACACTAAAAAATATCGATCGCCATCGCGCTGAAAGAAGAGAAGTCTATTCTAGAGCTTAGCCCAAGATATACAGTTGTTGGATGGACTGTCGGCTGATTTGAAGACAATCATCAAGCGAACCGACATTGTCTACAGATTTGAACTCGAGGATAGTAGCCGGGGATTCTTGGACTGAAAGAAAACAATAGGTGGATTTCTGCCCACTTGGTACGCACTTTGTTATGACCTGCAGTGCAAAAACAGATGTGTATTCGAATAATTTGTTGTTTCATTAGGGTCGAATATTATCCGTAAGTTTCGCCTCAAATTGATTTTCGAGTGCTTGTCAGACCCAGCACTGCACATACTCAGGCGACAAAGCAATAATGCGATCGCGATAATTCCACTATCGCGTCTTGGTGTTAGCCGAACGCGTGTTTTTTTACCGTAACACTAATGCGTCAAATTGCTCATAATACGGTTTATTCCGTCAAGACTAGTCTGCATGAATATTCATGAAAACGAATTGTAGCGATACACACTTAGAATTAAAGGTGCACAAATGGTGCAAACATTCGAAAAAAGGTGCAATGTGCAGCAAACTTCGTAAAAGGTACAATATTGTACCATTTTGAGTAATTTCAATGATAAATCAGAAGAGGGTGCAAACTTGTACCTTTTGTTAGTCTCAAACGTATGCTGCGCTATAACGTGTAGTCTTTTGTTTGGTGTCCTGTTTTAGTAATTATTCAAGTTTGTCATTAAATTTAATATTTCATCGGTTATATTATGACATACTTTTGTAGTAACATGTTCATCTGCAAACTATTTAGTCTCATAAATGAACTGTACTTTCGAGGACAATTTTGAACGTTTTGGCCGAAAGACTACGTCAACTTCGCCCGTCTAAACATCATTGGCCAATGAAATCGATAGACAGAAAATGCCCACGAAAATGCTGAACATGAAGTTAAACAGGGTAAGTGTTACAGTTTCTGCCATAGTATATCTTTTAGAATTGCATTTTATTTCATTATAACCCATTTTAAGCTCTATTTTCTTCAAATGTAAATTATTTGTTTCATAAATTATTGAAATTAAAAAAAAATTAAAAAAAATGCCGTATTCGTATCGCTTTAATACGTGCGCCGCGATTGGCCGATCAATCTCTGAGCTGCATAAGCATTGCAGGCATGCATGCGCTGCATGCATGAGCTAGCTAGGCGCGATATGATAGCGAATGCGATTCGCACGAAATTCAAATCAGCCGCACGATATCCTTTCTCTCTGGTGAGCTTTCAGCGTTAACAGTAAGCGTAAAATATGCTTTTATGTCTTGTAGAATATAACCTCTGTGTGATCAAGTCATGGCAAGACATCATGTGCATTTTGTAAAGAAGATCGAGCAACAACATTTACGCATGTCAATAACCCAGTCCCATCTCTTCAATTTTGTGTAACCTTTTTTGTCATTGGCAGCCTTAGCTTAGGCTTAGACCAGTTCTGATCTGATCTGTCTACCAAATTTCACGTTTTCTTGCCCATTTATTGTTATTGTACCGAAATTATTATCAGTAATAGGGCACAATATTGTTTCTGGTATATATCTAGCCAACACTACACTCATACAGGACACATGGAAGGAGTCCCCAAACTCTAAAGACAAAGTCTAAGACTAAGAGTAAGACTAAGAGGGTTATCATTTTGCTTTTGCCTTTGGCTCGACATGTAATTCATGCAAAATAGTTTACTGCTGATGCTGCATTTTCTATTGCAAGCTGTAAGGGGGGGGGGGAGGAATAAGATAAATATACTTCCTTTCAAATTCAGCTCTTAAAATGTAATTCTTACCTCAAATGGCCGTTAGGTCTGATATTTTCAGCAAAATCCAGACCAAAGTCAAAATCATGTCCCAAACTGAAGAAATCCCTGATTTTTTTTTCGCCATCACATGATGTTGTTTTCATTCTGCCGATGTTTTAGACTAAACTTAGATAATTAAATTTTGTTCACAAAGAAACTCGGTATCACGCCGATATCGATCTCTACAATTGCGCACACAGAAAACCGGGACTTTTACGTATGCGCGACAGGGACCAAATTTTTGCCAACTTAAAGACCTCAGCCTGACCCAAAACAACCGTATATTGACGTAAAGCTTAGTAAACAAAGAATATAATTACCCTGGTTATTCATAAATTTTCGTCTCCGTTTATCCATAAAACATAAATAAGATATTTTTTTTTGTCCGCCCCCTCCCTATGGCGTAACACTGCAGGGGGTCGCTAGACGTGTGACGACATGTCATGTATACAGCTCCGAGTGCGTCTACACGATATGTCGTCATCAAATTTTCACCCCCGCAAAGTAGCGTTCCTCAGAGACGGGGCCCAAACCACCGGGGCTCAACATTCGGGACGCTGTAACTCATTCCACAGGAAACGGAATCTCATGAAGTTGGTTTCAATTTGTTCAGAAAATATATAGCTCCCCGTGGATGAATAAAGGGTATATTTCAAAATCTGGTCAGGCTGAGGTCTTTAATGTTTTGGGGGAGGTGTCGGCGCTCGCGGTGACCAAGAAATACAATGACTTCGATACCCCGTAAATTTAATTTTTAAAATAAATCTTTTCCAACATCAGTGAGCTGAATTTATTGTATTTCATGGATATTGTTAGTGTTGATATTTGTAAATTAAATGCTGATTTTGAGTGAATTTTGGTGAATTTTTGTGCTGTGGCGTTTGAAAGTGTTGAGGTGTACGACCGTCCGAGGGTATAGTATAACATTAATAATAGCTACATTTATTACATGTAAATTGCGCACGTATCCATCCCAGAGGATGCTCAAGGCACCTACAAAGGAGTATTAATTACCCTGGCTTTAACCCAGCTGCCCTAAGCATTCAAGGAATAAATTCCTACCAGGTACCCATTTCCTACACCTGGCTGGAGAGTGGCAAATGTAAATGAATGTTTTGCCAAAGGACATGCCGCGGCGGGACTCGAACCACAAACCATGAGATCCCCAGTCCGGTGACGTATCCATTAGACCATGACACGATGCCATTGTGAGTGATCCTGTCCAATTATCAATGATCCAATCCAAGGGTGTTGAATGCAGTCTTAGGCATTCGTCACTCATACTATTTGTCCCCTGCATATGTGGGACTGTGTCAAACATTCACTGTTGCATTAGTAACAGACAACAAATTTGATCCAAGCAAGATTTGATATTCTTGAATTTGCTATTTTACCTGATTCATGAACTTGTCAACTCGCACTATATATGCTAAAAATTTGATGTTTCAGAGTTGAAAATGAAATTTTAAATATTTTCTTCTCATGTATGAACTAGAAAGGCCGTCAAAGGCGGCAGACCCACGCCTTAACCCAATAGGTTTTGTTTTGTTGCGATTATTTTTGTAAGCAGTAGCCATTCAAAGGGGATAACAAGAGGCACATCTCCCCCCCCCCCCAATAAATTTTGCCATATCCAGGTCATAGCTTTGTGTGTCCCCACCCTTGAAAAAATTCTTCTGAAAAAGATATTTTATTATTGAAACATCCCTCCCCTAAAAGTAATTGATTAGACATGTCAGAGAGCGTGGCGTGGTGAGAAAAAAAATGTTAGCAATTTGTATTCAGTGTTCAGTCCAAGGCCGTACGCAGAAATTTTTTTCCTGGGGGGCAAGATGATCGCTTTCAAAGGAACCCATAACTTGAAGTCTAAAACCCGATTAAAAAAAAGTATGATTTTGAAATTTCTGGGGGGGGGGGGCAACTGCCCCCCCCCCCCCCCCCCCTCCCCGCTGCGTACGGCCTTGGTTCAGTCATGTCAGTGTTAGTAAATGTATTCATGTTCTATCTTTACATTGCAATTCGGGTTTTTTTTTTTTTCATCGGGCTTGGATAAAATAAATATGACGACAAAAGAAGTTGGATCTCGACTTGAAAATGACGTGCATGCGAGGCACAGAGCTTACTCACTCAGTACTACAGTCAGCCGGCCCCCAGGCGCACTTCGCGACAGTGCTGTGTATAGTTATGTACGTACACTACAGCTACTCAGCCACTCACTCAGATCAACACACGCGACACTCGCGAGTGCGATAGACTCACTCACGTCGAACAAACGCACCAGATTTTCACCGAAAACAATTAAAATCACGTACTACACGTCCACCAGGATAAAATAAATCACAAAAACTTCCACAACAAAGTGGAAAGAACCGGGGAAAATAAACAGAAATGCACAGAAGATAAGAAATAGGAGAAATTAGACGTGCTAGGCTATACGTATACCGTATACCTAGCCGCTTTCGATTTCGCGAAAAATCCCTTGTTGCTGGGATACGTTGGCTTTGAATATTCATTGCAGGCTCGTGCGGATTTGAAGTGAAATAGCAAATAATGGGTCTAAAAGTCTTCTAAAATTCATAAACCTGAAATAGATTTTTGGTGAGACGAAGTAATGAGTGTTTTGATTGACCAAAATATTTCTGCATCGGCAGGCGAAGTTTGGGGTCATCAAACTTTCTAGTTTCTATCCTGTCACTCTCTGAACTGAAGTTCCTATACTTTACTACAGGGTCAAAAGTTCAAGGTCACACAGAATTTGCAGGGGTCAACCAATCATCACCAAAATCTAATCGATTCTTTCCTGTCACTTTCTGAACATTCCCTGAAAATTTGGTCCATTCTTAGGATTATTTTCGATAAATTTCATGTCTTATACTTTCTCTAACAGAACAAAACAAGAATAATGCTATGCCTATGATATATTTTTTAAAATTTACAGATTCTGAAAGAGATGGAGTTTTTCCGCACTGCCCTTGAGAAAGTAGCAGAGAAAATAATCCACGTTTGGAGGAATTCGACCCTTGGTTCCACAAGCTGTCTCTTCAAGGAATACAATGCCCTCATCCAGGAGTGTATTGAGAAAGACCAAATGAAAGGTCAGTATTTGTTTAAAAGTTTTGAATGCATTTTGCAAATGGTCTTCATGGTTACCATTCCAAACAGGAGGGGGGCTTGAAGATTTTGTCTTCAAAAAAAAATATTTAATTTTCTTCTTTACTTATTTAGACTCTGTCACAGAACTCTCATGTTTTACATGTCTGTACATGTGTTAATAACAGGCGTGTACATCAAGTTGCTTTAAAAAGCTACTCCATATCAATTGTTTGTTATGTGAATGCCAGAACTTTCATAGATTTAATATAATTTGTCTGATTAACTTCCAGATCTGACACTCCCTTCTGGCCATACCACACCTGCTTGGCGAGAAGGACATGATGTATGTTGTAGACAAGGTAAATGACAATTTAAACCTTTTCTTCCCAAAACATGTTGCAACCACTATTCCATTCTACCATAAAGATACTATTAAGAGATGTTGTAACATAAGTGGGGGGGAGTGGTCTGAATCTGATGCAGGAAATTGTTCACTTAAATTACATGGGGTTAAAGTTTAGAGTATGACACTAGATTTAGCTCAATTCTTTTCTCATTTCCTCTACCCTTTTTCCTACATACATGTACTTCTGTAGTTCTAAGGAGGAATCATAAGATGATTGTACTTTATCATGCACAGTGACCTGGTAAATTTCTTTCCTTTTACTTCTTAGGAACCTGTGACACCAACACCAGCTGCAGTGTTTAGAGGAAAGCTTGTACAAGAAGACCTTGTAGCTGAATTTTGGATTGGAGGGGGCAAGGTGTGCCACTGCTCTGGAGCACTCACATGGGGTCTAATACATTTTGGAGAGTTCACTCTGCAGCACCACTTGCCCCGGTCACTATCTAAATGATGTCTTATATGTATGTCAAGGTACATGATGTGTGCAATATTTATGTGGTACAATGGGTGTCACAGAGCTGCCAACTAGTACAGATTTTCCGTAATTGGTACGAAATTAACCATCATTATGGAAGTACGGAATTTCGCCCAAAAATTACGGATTTGAAGAAATCTGATTATGCACTATTTGTATTATACGTTGCGCACATGTATTTGTTATCACTCATATTGTATTATTTTTGCTGTTCCCGGAACTCCGCACTGTGTACGTACCTAAAGTGCATACAGAAAGGAGACTGCGAACGTACTTTCACCGCACACGCAAACTTCTAGCTCAAGCTATGAGCTCAAGCGCTAGCGGTGCGGCTGCTCTTACATACCGAGGCGTTAGGCAGCCGGCCAGCCTAGCCCGCGGGCGGCACGGCGAGGCTGCTGCTTGGTGTAAGGCGGCAGTATGTGGAGCTGCTCCGTAGTGGAATCGAAAGGATGAATAGGGAACGTGAGTTTTTAGCTGGTTTTTTATGTTTCTAGATCTAGATAATTATATTATTCCCATTGATAATTATTGGGGTGTCATGAAGAGTAATTTGATGACATTTTTAGATCTAACTTATAGTATTTTTGGTGGCAGTTGCAGTTTAAAAATTTGGTATTTGGCGACTTGCAAAAAATTACGGATTTCATCGCCAAAATACGGTTTTTCAGCTTTGCGTGTACGGAAAAGCTTGGCCAGAGGTTGGCAGCTCTGGTGTCAGCCCCTGTTGGGACAGGGTATTCTTCTGCAGATAATATACTACTTGTTCCTTGACTCCTTCCTTGTTTGGCATAAAGGACACATATATATTTTACAACAGTGGCGGATTTAGGATTTCTATTGGGGGGGGGGGGGGGGGGGTGGTGGGCAAACTGAAAAAAATCAAAAAAATCAGTTGAACGAAGCAAACAAACCGTAAACAAGGCATTTGAAGCCTGCTTTTATTACATGCAGTTGGTTATTTTAATGCCCCCCCCCCCAACAACAAAAAACCCATGTGGTCATGAAGTGCAATTTGTGTAAAGCCTAAATTTTTTTAAATCCTGGAAATAATTATAACCAATTATATTTCAGTGTGGAGTGTGGGCCAAATTTTATTTCATAAAATGACACGAACGGGGCATTTAAAGCCCTCTTTAATCCCCCTGGCCGTTTGAAACCTCATTGCTTCTGGTCTCTGAAAGATTTATTTTTTTTTTTTTACGGGGAGGGGCTGCTCTCCTCCTCCTCCCCCCCCCCCCCCCCCCCCGATCCACACCTCTTGTACAATGTATGTGTGGCTTTAATCATAACAGGCCAAATATACACAGTACATGTAGTATGTTTTTAGTAGTTTCGTACCTACTGAAAATGTTATATAAGTTATGTACCACATACATGTCTCTTTACGGTACCTGAGATTACTGCAACAACTGGACATGCACATTTGTTATTTGAATGCCGTAAAATAGAAAAAGAGACTGTAAAATAAAGTACTGCACCACCAACATGCACATCACTTGCCTTTTGAATGCCTATAAATATATATTTTTACTTTAACTTTCTAGGTTTGAATTTCAAGATGTGTATCAATTAACCCTAAAATGGCCGGGATATGTTGGCTATGCCACAGCCAGGGGGTGGAATCCACCCACCACCCCCACCCCCGATCGGCACGCACATCGTAATCTACAAAACTGTATAGTTAAATGCTCCGAAAAATTTTCACATTCATTAATTATGCAAATTTATGCATGAAATCTAAATTTTGCTCTAAATCATTAAATAAAGCTCAAAATATAATTTTTGGTCTAGACATTCTTTACAATATTCTTAGCAAATATACTTGAAAAATTTGATATCAAAATTTATTATGTATTGTATTTAAAGTTTATGTATTTCTTTGGTTTATTTTACCTTTTTTTGTTTTTTGGATGAAATTTGTCGGGGACACTTTCGCAAACATAAACAGCATAAAATAAATTAATTTCAATCAGCAAATGTAAAAATATAGATTTGTACATTTTTGGCTGAAAACACATTTTGTATTGAAATTATACATGAAATCACGTTTTTGAGCAATTTTCGGTCTGACGCGCAAGTACAAAATGTTGCGTAACTTCGGAACCGCATGCCCTGACATCGCGAATTTGGTCTCAAAAGATGCGTGAGATTCGAAAGAAAAAAGTCATGAAACTGCTTTGCGTTGCGGACATATCGCGAGAAACGTCGGGGGGGGGGGGGGGATTCCACCCCCGGCCCTTTTAGGGTTAAAAAGCATAATGCATTTCATAATTGTTAATGGAAGAAGTATACATGGAACAATCTGTTTTAGATTACCTTAATGACTATGCATTCATTGGTTAGAATTCTGTTTCATAGAGTCAGTATTTACTCAATTTGTCTTCTTTTCTGAAGCAATGTACAGCTAAACACACACAAAATATATCTTGTAAAAGAAATACACATGTACATGTATAATGAAAAGTATATCACGTGTATACACCATACATGTATGTAATATATCATACTTGCATATACAAGTGTATATTATTTCATATACACTGTTACTGTTATGACTGTTTTTTTCCTTTCTTAGTGCATCACTCGTTTGCGAATGTATCATAATAATGTGTGTGAGTGATGATTAATGATTTGTTGTACTTGGTACAATTCATATACCTTTTATTGTTAAATTTTAACTGAGATGAAGGTATGTAATCCTGCTTGCTTATGTTGTACTCACTGGCCATTATAGTGTATAGGCCACTGAGAATGATAATCTTAATCAATTCCTTGTGTCGCATAGCAATTTGCTATGCATTTTTTATGTGGGACTGTACAGAAGTATTTATCCCATCCACCAAAAATGCTAATCAAATTTGAGAATATAATTACCTGATAATGTAGTTATGAAACAAAGCTTTTTGCTTGTCACTGTTTGTGAACTATTTTAAAGCCAGCTTATATAGAACTATTCACTTTTTTATTATTGTAAAAAAGGGCTTGCTAAGTTGGGATTGTCATTCAAAGTGCATCTTAACCTCATGTATTCTCATTACAACTACAGTACTGCGCATGAACATGTATATAAAATATCAAAGACCAGATGCTCCAATGCATGCTTATATGCCTTATTAAATACAACTCGTTCAGTTTGGTTTTAACTTAACATGGAAAAGTATAAATCTCTGTTTTTTTTCTTCAGTATCTGTGTTTGCAAACGAAATGGAAGGTTTGGAAGGGTTCAATTTTGTGCCCAAAAGGGTCCCTGTAAGGCGCAAAATTGCACCGTGTGAGGTGCAAAACTGCACCTTCTGGAAATATTGCACCAAAAAATGTGCTGCCAGTGTTGCAATAGTTTGCACCCTTTTTATAGGAAAAAAAAGGTTCAATTATGGTGCAACATTGCACCTTTCTGAAAGGTACAATATTGCACCCAAAAAGGTGCTCCCAGTGTTGCATTTATTTGCACCCTTTAGGGTGCAAAATTGCACCCTTTTTATAGGAAAAAAAGGTTCAATATTGAACCCTAAATGGTGCAACATTGCACCCTAATAATGGTGCAAAGTTGCACCTTTCTGAAAGGTGCAATATTGCACCCAAAAAGGTGCTCCCAGTGTTGCATTTATTTGCACCCTATAAGGTGCAACTTTGTACCTTTATTTCTAAGTGTGTATAATAAAACGAGCAAGGGCATCGAGTAGCTGTCGGATAATCGGATAATCCGGTGCTTTCTCTGTGAAAGGACCACGAGTTCGAATCTCGGCAGAGGAATATATTGCGAAATTTTCTTTTGCTGGTTTAAAAATAAGGTGACTGAGTAAGAAAATACAAGTCTGATACTTGTAGTCTCTTTCAAAGTCTTCAAAAAGGGGTTTCTGACGCGTTAGGGTTACGGAAAAAAAGCAGGGGCGTGCACGCATAAAAAAAACCGAAAACACGCATAGAAAACTTATCACGCGGAACTGAATTCGAGGTGAGTTCCGCGCGTCGATCGTTTGTGCTGTCCTTTATTTCCTTCAAACTCCTTAACCGCTAGCGTTATTGTTTTCTGCGGCACAGATTGGGGCATGGTGCGTGTTGAGCCTAAGGGAAGTACGTTCTTTCCCTTCTGAATAGTGTCTGAAAGAGACTACAAGTATCGGACTTGTATTTTCTTACCCAGTTTAACCTTATTTTTAAATCAGCAAAAGAATATTTCGCAATATATTCCTCTGCCGAGATTCGAACTCGCGGTCCTTTCATCGGTAGCGCACCAGATTATCCGATTGCGCTATACAGAACAGCTGCTCAATGGCCTTTCTCGTTTTATCATATCCCTACAGTTCGTTTTCCTGAATATTCATGCCGACTAGTCTTGACGGAATAAACCGTATTATGAGCAATTTGACGCATTAGTCTGTAAATCAAGACCCCTTTAAAAAAAAGCCCCAATCTGTGCCGCAGAAAAAAATAACGCTAACCGCTAAGCTGTAGAATGCCTGGTAAAGTTATTTGTGGTTAATTCAATTTAATTGTATACATTCTAACTGTATACATATTGTCTCAGAGACCCTTTGAGGGGAAATCCAACTGTATTTTTTTTCTATTGATATTATATAAAACGTACCTTGCTGGTTAATTTGATACCAGATTTATCAGAATTGGACAGCTATGCAGAAAGTCATAGAGTGATGATCCCCCAAACACGTCTTACGCCCGTCGTTTGTTGCACATGCATGGGGCCGCCATTTTCCATGTTTGTAGTAGACTTTTTCAACGAATGACGTATTTGTGGACAATTCCTAGCCTAGACCGGTTTTCATTATTTGGTTTATTCCCCTATGAACATGGCGAACAAAGAAGCGGACAAAATATACAGCTCCTCATTGTAGCTTCCACAATTGCCCTGGTAGACAAAAGAACATCCCTTCATTGCTATTATGTAAAATATGTAGAACAGGTGTCACATGTATATTCACCTGTTCTACTTATTATACATAATAATAATGAAGGGATGTTCTTTTGTCTGTAGTACCAGAGTGGAGGGTACAATGAGGAGCTGTATATTTTGTCCGCTCTCTTTGTCATCATGTTCATAGTGATGCTGCTTTTTCTCTACACGCATATCCCACGAAGAGCGCGACTCTCCACTACTACTATGTGTAAAAAAAAATTTTTGGGACACTTTTGATTGTTTATAACTCAAAAACTCTACATCGTATCAAACTGAGATTTTTACATTGTAAAGTTGAAGGATGTAAAATCGTTGGGGAGCAAGTTTCCTGACATTTCTCTAAATACTTTTTCTTAAAATATTGCTCTGAATACCTAATTAGATTTTTCACTTTTTTAAAAATCAAGGCAACAAAATCTGTGTGTATCAGTATTCAAGTCAGAACACAACAATTGCCATTGTGTGTTGCAGCCACTGGCCTCTACCACCTGGGGTGTTTCATAAAGCTGTTCGTAAGTTACGCACGACTTTATGCACGACTGGTGATCAGTTCTTGTGCTAAATGATTGAGAATCTGATTAGTATAGCACCCAAGAACATGTTCCAGTTATTCATAAAGTCATTCGTAACTTTCCGAACAGCTTTATGAAACACCCCCTGGACGGATCATCGCCCATTCCCGCGGGTGCGCAGGCCCGTAACTAGGATTTTTGCGGGGGGGGGGGGGGTTCGAACATTGGAAAAAGTGGACATATCTGAGGGAGCGAAGCGACCGAGTAGGGGTGTCGGGTCAGGGGGTGTGCCTCAATAAGGGTATGGGCATGAGCGTAGTCAGAATTATTTGACAGGGGGTGGGTCAAATATACTACCACTGTGTAGGATTCCAAATACTGCGAGCGAGCAAAGCGAGCGAGAGAAAAATAAAAATGTACTTTTAAATGGTAAAATTTATTTCATTAGTCACCAATAGGTGAAAAGTAAAGCTATATCTCCGGTCATCTAGCTGCCACATTCATATTACTAAAGTTTTTAAGAAGTGAAGCGAACGGGGGGGGGGGGGGGGGGGGGGGGAGGGGGAACTTTGCTGTTGTTCTTTTATAGAAAGGTAATAATATATATATGGGCGCCATGGCGATAGGGCAGTGACGTGCCGAAAATTGTCATAACATTGAATATTTATGGACCTCGCTGCATGAAACATCTCGTTTAAAAGGTTTGCGAGCGAGCGAAGAAAACTGCGCTTTACTTTGCTGTTGCACATTTCAATATAGCAACTGGACCTAAGTATTCGGGTCCCATGTCGATAGGGCAGCGACGTGCCTGGCCTGAATATCTATATCCTTGTATTGGTCAGGATTTCTTGTCCAATCTAACAGCTCTCAAAGGTCAAAATGCATTTCAATTTCGTCATATAGGCTGATAGGAATCACTAATCATCCAAAATAATGTAAGATGTCAAAGATAGTTTCCTCTGTTTGGAGCCGGAACGGCGTTAACTCGATTTTTGGGGTTATGGAGTTATTGGTATCATCTTGTAGATCTCGTTCTGCTCTTTCTAATGATATATATTATGTAGCAGGATCATATATATATCTAACTATATATTCCAAAAACAAAAGGGCGTTAACAGTTATGTATATTATGATTTCGAGCCAGAAGGGCGTAAAGTAGGGTTATTACGGGCCAAAAGGGCGCTAACCCTCGAAATTGCGTTAACGCCCTTCTGGTTCGAGGCGTTTTCCTCCATCCCGTACGGCACGGAGGGCGTTAACCAAGCAAGAAGCGGCCAGAACTGGTAGAATCCCTCGTTATGGTAAGTTTTAAATACAAATTTTTATCAATTATCATGTTTTTCATAATTTATGTGTGTATAAAGGGAGGTATATCGCATGAATATAAATTCCTCCTTCATTTGTAACGGCGTAATGTGCAAAAGTTCTCTAACACTGCCCCATGTATTCATATTTGTGTTAGTGTATACAAATACGTGCAAACTCTAACACCACTCACGGGTACATTACTGTAAAATAGTTGGTATTTTCTGTCGCATGTACTAAAGGTATGGGGGGAAAAATAAGATAAATATTTTAAATACTTGCTTTCAAATTCAGCCCTTAAAAATCTCACTCCTACCTCAAATGGCCGTTAGGAAGAACTTTTGATATTTTCAGCAAAATCCAAAGTCAAAATCTTGTCCAAAACCGGAGAAATCCCCGCCGATTTGTTTCGCGATCGCGTGTTGTTTACAAACTGCCGATGTCTTAGACTAAAATCGGCCAATAAAATTTTTGTCCACGAAGAAACTCGGGATCGCAAGCGCACATCGATCTTTACGATCGCGCAAACAGAAAATCGGAACTTTTCCGTGTACGTCTTATACATAGGGACCGAATTTTTGAGGACAAAACTCTTTTGGGGAGATGTCAGCGCCCGCGGCGACCAGAAAATGTACACAATGACTCCGATAGCTCGTTTCGCGAGAATCAACAGTAAATTACGGATTTCATTTTTGGAAATATCTTTTCCAACATCGGTGAGTTGAATTTATTGTATTTCTTGGATATTTAGTGGTCGGTTTTTGTAAATTAAATGCCGATTTTGAGTGAATGTTTGTGACTTTTGTGCAGTGGTGTTTTAAAAAGTTGAGGTGTATGACTGCCTAAATTATACACACGAAGTATAGGAATGTAGCTATGAGTGTCTAACACCAGGTAGGCCTACAAAGTGTATGGGCTTGCGCCCAAAAGTCTTCCTCGCCCATTAGTTTGGTCGGTCGCATCGCTTAATTTCGGCAGGTAAGATGGAAATTTGTACTTACATTTCAAGAGAATAACTGTAACTATCCAGCAGGCACTTTGATTTCACGTTTTGATGATTATTTCGATGAAACAAATTAAATTTCCTCACCGAGCCGTACTGTACCGTAGATTTAAATGACTCGATTGGCTTGCCTTGGCGACCGACCAGACTAATGGGCGAAGAAGATTTTGGTAAGTTGTACCTGGAGCTACTAAAGTCTTTGACGTAATGTCAGATCTATGGTCTACGTATTCTTATTCTACAAATAGGACAATGAAACATAGCAGATTCTATAAGTTCCAAGGAATTAAACCTTGTAACTACTTGCTTGTTGGTATGTGCATAAAAAGGGTATGACTATGAGTAATAACTCTGTCCCTTGATCAGTTTAGATGCTGACTGGAAGATCTAAAGTATTTGTTATCAATAATAAAAAGGAGTCTTGCCCATGACTAAGAAAATGTGTGGTTTAACAGTATTCAACATTATCAAAGGTCAGGAGTGGGGCTATTACCGGTAGTAATTAATAGTATTTACTGAGTTGAAAATAATCACAATGTTTCACAGTGTTTTACAAAGGTCTGGGCTTTTTTATTGTTTCAAACACCACACTTTTAAATGCAAAGTTGTGATTACATAAATTAAGAATAAAGTCAACATAAATTTGATAAAATTCCAATATTATGCACTGACTGGCAAATCATTCCCATGTTAACTGTTACTTTATTTTGTGTAGTGGAAGATGCTGGATCCAGACACAGATGTGGTGGTGGAGTTGGCAGGGAGTGCTCGATACAGTGTTATTATTGGCTTGCCACCGTAAAAGGGCAATTGCACTGTAACGGAAGGACATTCAGAGACACATACCATCTTCAAACCATAACTTCAATTTTTTTGTTTATAATGGTAGAACAATTCAAACATCAGAGATGTATACAAGCTTAGATCAACTGCCTTGATTTTCAATACAACAATGTTATTTCCAAGCAGTAATGAAATTTACATATTAACCCATTGTCTACAGGAACCGGATGGCCTTGTATAAAGCCTATGGGAATTAGAAAATTCAGTAGTCACCGGATTAATGAGGTCGGTAAAGGAAGAAAATCAAGATATTATTAATGGCCTTCCGTTACCAACCTCAGTAGTATGCAAATTTCATGACTGCTTGGCAATAGTTGATCTAGTCATACATCTCTGATATCTGAAATGTTCTACCATTATAAAAGAAATTGTAGTTTTGGTTTGAAGTTGGTAAAATGTGTCCCTGAATGTCATTCCGTGACCTTGGAATTGCCCAGAAGACTTCATTAGATGATTCTGAGGACGTAACACTACTGCTTTGAGGTAAATTTCAGTAGTGTAGTCCTTATCAAACTACATCTGTAAGGTAGGATCAGATAATAGTATAGGGTACTATATACATGTAATTTTCAGTAATATATATATATATACACTGTTGGAAATATTTGTATTGAATGATTGCTTATCACTCAGGATGACCATGGGTTTGGAATGTTTCAGCTAGAATGCACTGAAAAATTGGAGGCTTAGTCAATGTTTAAAAAAAAAAATCAGTTGCATTTTATAGATGAAGTACATTGTAGAATATTGCATTGTATGCTATTATCATTCTCTTGAAATCATTATTGTCAATACTATGTTGCCTGTAAAGGTTTTAGTCAAAGAAAATTGATGCCAAATATTAGCTGGTTGAAGTTTGAGTGAATGGTGGCAGACAGAACTCTTGAACGCATAGCTGTTCTTCAGAACAAACTACCCGAGCAACAAAGTCTCTGCTTCAATTAGTTTAAGAGGATCTGTGACATAATGCAACAAAAATATGATTTTACTCTGCTCTAGCCATTTCCTTGTAGACTGCTGCTTCAGTCATTTTATAGAGCTTAATGCAAGTTCATTTTATACACTTTTTATGGGGTCTTTGAATTAGGACTAATCCCAAACTGTTGAAAGCATTTTTTAGTGTAATAGATACAAAATTATGCAATTTTCTTACAAAAGAACATAATTATTTGATGTGTTTTTTATTAGTCTCATTAAATAAATCAGTTGAAATATGAATTTTTGAATGAATATGAATTATGATTACCTATCACTAGTACCACTAGTAGATACATTATGGTGAAAGTAAAAATATGGAAAGTCCTTTATGCAATTTCAATTGACAAGCACTTGCATGCTACTAGGCACTTAAAGAATCTTTCTTATTTAATTTTGTTTGGGGTACATCTTTTTCATCAAACACACTTGTACTAGAGAACATTTTTATTTTGTGAATTTATATAGCAAATATGAATATGTGATAATGCCATATATGTGTGTATTTCCAGGCACTGGTTTCTCACATGGGACTTGATCAAACCCCTTTGGCTATGATGAACCGATTGAACTGTCTATTACTCCAGCAACAGAGATGTAATATAATCACAAGATATAGAGGTATGTTCATAATATTACATCCATGTAGTGGTTGTAATAAATTTCCATCATTGTAAATGAGTGAGATCATTCTAGATGAGAGGTGGATATTACTTTGTTTTTCTCATGTTTGCCATAGATGTAGTTTAAAAGATAAAGGTAGTAATCATGCTAATAAAAGACACAGAATCAGTCCATTCTGTTGGGGTTTTTCAGTTTGTATATTTGCTGAAAGAACATCCATAACACAAGAAACTGAAGAGGCTGACAAAAAGTGAAAGCCATCTGTTTGAATGATTCCAGGATTTGTTTCTGGATATTTTAAGTTACGTGTAGAATCATGGATGATGAATAAATTGTCATTTTTTTGTGTAAAATAATACATGAAAAAAAAAATAGATTGTGTTGATTGATAGATAAACTTTTCTTTCAAATTAATAACTAATGGCTGAAATATAAACAATGCATGCCTCTTAATTGTAACTTGTTAATAGGCCCCGACTGTTTGATGAAATCAGAGAAGCAAGCTTAGCATCTGGGATTAGGACGTAATACTCAAGAGGCTGTCAGAATCACCAGTATCTTTTACATCAGTGAAGGTATGAAAGGTATGGCAGGATTTAATTTTATTTGAAGCAGTTACAGCATTCGGGAATGAAGAATGATAACCATAGAATTAAAGCAAAGATCATGTTCTAACATTGCATGGACTTCATTTCACTGGATATCTGAAATGATTCATGTTAATCTTTTCACAAATATTCCTTTTATGGACTGGCTTAATCTGTATTTTCTTTTCATTTCAGTTATGTTTTTATTTTCAGAGCTAGAGCTAATTATTCAAAATTTTGGTTTATTTTTTTAAATTTAATTTTTGTTTGCTTTGTTTTACTGTTTTAGTGCAATGGGTTGTTCTACAGTGTATATTCCTCTTGTTTAAATGTATCAAAAAGAGCTGAATAAATGAAATAATTATATGTTGGAATTAATATTTTGTATAAACAAGTTCTTATTTTCTTTCCCTCCCCTATGCCCCCTCCCCCCTCTCTCTCTCACACACACTCACTCTTTTGCTCTCCTTGTTTCTCTCCCTCTCTCCTTTTTATTAGATCAATGACCAGAAACAAGAAGATGCATGCAGAAATCGCAATCTTTGGAAAAAAACATGAGAGACAGGAGAAAGAAATGCAAATGGCAAGAAAGAAGACCAATTAAAGATAGATTAATAATATTCCTAGATTTTTTTGTACATGAATGATGCCTACATATGCAGCTTCTTCCCCCAAGCTAATGGGAGGGGGTTCAATTCATTATTTATTGGTAAAGAAAAAGATGCATATGGTGTTTACTCAAAACTTCTTGATATTAAATACATCAATGTACTCCAGCATCCAACATGACTAAAAAATGACAGTTTTCTTTTTAAGTTGAAGTTTATTGTACTTCAAAGCCTGAATTGATATTGAGAGATTTACCATTTATTTATATTAAAATTATAATAGACTATCCATCTCCATGTAATAGCATTGATATTTAATGAAAGATAGTGCTATTTTAAAGATATTGTGATGTCATTTGCTATTCTACCCTACTTCGACAAAAGGAAGCAAGTGACAAACCTTCAAATCTGAGTTATTGATGGTTTAACTCTTTCAGTGCCGATGTCATGTATATGTGACAGATAGACTTGTCATTTTCATTCACCAATTGCTTGACCACAGGAAATGTTTATGGTGGTCAATGTATATCAAAATTTTGAGCATAATTAAGCACTCTAAATATATGATTATAATTATATGCTACCATAGAATTTTTCAGAAAAAGTGAAGATTTTTAAAAAGATATTACCTTATTTCAACATTTAACAATAGTGAACAAATGAGAACCCAAAAATAATGGACAAAAAAGAAACTCAAATGTAATTTTAATATAGGTTTTCCCGCCCAATTTCGTCAAAATTGCATCCGATTTAACGATGCGATCATTCAATTTCGAGCGAATTTGAATGATCACCGAGATCAACATTCAAAAAGCTAACTAGTTCATTCAATTTAATTTTATTAGCATGCGATTTCATGATTTTCTCACATAAACGTGTAAAAAGCGCGTTCAAATTAAAAATGCACGTAAAATGCATTCAAATTCGCACCAGCACTGACCTGATGAACGTTAAGGAATTCAAATTCACGAATAGGCAAGCAACTTTAGCATTTGGGCAGTGTTTTTCGTTGCTGCTTATATTCTTTGTAATCTGCATCTGTTTGAATAAATTATGCAAACTATATGCACCTTGAAATGGGACATTTGCATTATATTGAACTTTCTCATTCCTTTGACAAACCGCCATCGAAGCAACAGCTAATATAACTCCACTTTCATAATTTATATATACAATCCAGGCCCCTGTGAACGATTTTGTTACTGGGGGTGCTGTGAGCAGATTAAAAAAAAATGTTTTTGGTATGCATGTTGCTTATCTAAGAATGGCGCCCGATGAAGGTGCTTTAAGTGCAAGGGCAAATGTCCCCATATAAAAACTGGGGGTGCTACAGCCAGCGGCGGATCCAGGATTTTGTGATATTCAAAAGATTTTGGGGTCTCTTTTTAACTCCAAAAATCTCTGACAAGCAAAACAAAAAATAGTCATCAGAATTTTGCTGGCTATACAGCACCCCATACAGCACCCCATACAGCACCCCGCATCCTCAGCCTTCTAGGGGTGCTGTGCACCTCCTCAAAAAATTCTGGGGGTGCTGCACCCCCCCCCCCCCAGCACACCCGGTTCCTATATAGGGGCCTGTATACAATTCATTTATACACGACTATGGCGGCGGCTCGAGGAGAATACATGAATATCTCGAATACGGACAGGATTAGGATGGCTGAAGCAATTGGCAACCAGCAAGACTCCCTAGAACTGACCGACACTCTAGGAATAAACATGAAATATGATTAAAATAAACTTGAAAATGAGAAAGAAACTACATAATAAAAAAACAGTGAAAAGGGTTGCATATGACGTAAAAAATGAGGTAAGAATTACATAGAACTACAGAACTTGTTTATGTTAATTGAATTCGAAAGTTCAAAGTGCGAAGGTGTGTGCCGATAAATGAAATTGAAATTGGTATTTGGGACGAAATTGAACGTTTATCCAGCTGGCGCGAAATTGAATGACAACTTCGCGTCGTTAAATTGAATGGATTTCTCTCTAAATTGAATGAAATAAAATTTAAAAGGAATGATATAAAACGAAACTTAATGCTCAAAGAATGAAAATGAACCATGAGAGCAGACAGTTGACGAAAATTGTTCGAACTTGAACGCCTATTCATGAATTCGAATGCAACTGTGATGAAATTGGGCGGGAAAACCTATAATAATTTGTTATGCATAAAGTTGGATAATGTAATAATGTTTGGTATCATAAGAAATGGTCATAAATTTCCTATAAGTATTGTACACATTATTTTTTGAAATGATAGATGGTTAATGAGGTGCAGATATTTGAAAAGTAACATCACATTTTCGTAAAATTTTAAGAGAGCTAAACCTCTTGGCACAGTATGAGTTCAGATTGTACTTTCAGATTGTACAGGTTTTACTTCAAGGCCAAGCAGTACATCATATTATTGCGCATATAAATGACAGACACATTTTTGTTAAGGTGAACATATTCTGAAATCACAAATTGAATTATCGGAAAATTATTGTACTATTCTATGGCAAGTTCATTTGTTCTGCAAATATTGTAGACTGAGATTGTTAGCACTTATGAATGAATTCAAGTAAAAGACAACTGCCATCATGAATTGTCATTGCTCAGTTTGTAAATTGTATGTGCATGTACATTTAAGATGCTTTCATATATTTTCAGCAGGTACTGCACTTGATATAAATATTCATGTAAAAAAATGATTGTATATCTAATTTTATTTCGTGGCAGTCTTTTAAAGCATCAATTTGAAGAGTGTTTATTAAACATATACAGCGTCATGTGAACGTTATAATACCAGATTAATTACTTTTTTATGATATCTAAAACATTGAATTTGGGTTGTTTGAAATTTTATTAAATACTTATTTTTAGGTTTATGTGATGGAGAAGGATGTGTCTGTGTATGTTTGTACAGCACTAGACTAACTATTGCTGGTTATTAAATGTGATTACTTTGTCATTTGCACAAAACATGGGAAATGGACAGAAGCACAGACAGACAGATAACCTCAAATATAGAGATGGGGTAGGGGGGAGAGGGAGTGTGTGAGAGAGAGAGAGAGCCTGAGGATAAAGAAAGAGAGGTTTTTTGTTTTGTTTTGTTTTAGTGTTTTGTTGTGTTGTTTATTTTTTATTTTTTTGGGGGGATAGTGAATGAATATTAAGAAATGGGTTAAGCAGAATGATACATATGGAAGAAGCTAAATTTCCCTTAAATGAAAAGAATTATGGATGCGGGGAATATTGATATGGTTATCAGAAATGGTGTAATATCTTATCCCAAGGAAGTTTGCTAGAGTTAAATATTCAAAGAAGTGAAAAAAGGAAGAAAGAAAGATGAGTGGACCAGGTGGGTTGAACTGTTGTTTGCAAGGATTTTTTTCGCCAAGTGTGAGCTTTCAAAAATAACAATCGTACTTAGTGTAATGAGGGTAGACCAGTAGAAATAGGTTTTGATGAGTGAACAGACTGCCGTCCGCAAGAAAATAATTTCCAGAACGAAAGAGGAAAATTGTCCTCAATTTTTTATCTATCCCTTTTCCAATTATCAAAACCTACATCGGGAAAGTAGAAAAGCGGGAAAGTAGAAAAGGGGGAATGGATCGTAAGCATTATGCTTCATCGCATGCTTCCACCTTTCAAAAACTGTTTGAATATTGAGCATTGTAATCGTGCAATCACAGCTTCATGGGAAAAAAATATAACTTCTAAACGCTTGAATATTGTTTTATTTCTTTATAAGGAATTGATTACTGTGCATTATGACTGTTAAATCTAGAATATAAATGAACAGACACAGAAAATTGCCATGACAACGCAGTAGAAGGCTGAATACGGCGCATTTCCAATGTATAGCGTGTATAAAATAACGTATTAACGCCCTTGCGCGCGCGCAAAATCGCCACAATGTTTCTGAGCCAGAAGGGCGTTAACGCGTTAGCGGCGTTGTGGCCGCAAAATATTAACCATTCCTCTCCGAACCAGAAGGGCGCTAACACTATTTTGGCCCTAAAACGAATTATTCAAATCATTTCAGCAAGATATTTCAGTTGCCAACTCATTTTAGTAGTTTATTTCAGTTAACCTAAACAAAAAATTCATTAAAATCGCTATTTTAGCTTTTATACACGTCCAAATCTTTAAACGCGATTATCTCGGAATCGCTAAAATGAGTTAACGCCCTTCTGGCTCCAAACAGACGGTTTAATAATTAAAAATCTCATTCAACAGTTTCAATGGTCAATGAACTTCAACATATCTCCATTCATTTGCGTCAGATTTCATTCGAAATTCGTCCGACCTGGCAATCCGCTGCACAATTTTATCATCAAATCCATTTTTGGGAAGTCGATTTAAAGAATTGTCATTCAAATTTGTCACATAGACAAGACCTTTCAACGAGCGGGTATGGAATGCCATTACGGATATAAATATAATTGTTCAACATCAATACAAATTATATTTCTCTTTTGCAAAAGCATTTCACTCCAGGCAATATGTATTTCACTTTTCACAAAAATTCATTTCACTTTTCACAGGAATTCATTTCACTTTTCACAAAAATTGATTTCACTTTTCACAGAAATTCATTTCACTTTTCATAAAAATTCATTTCACTTTTCATAAAAATTCATTTCACTTTTCACAAAATTCATTTCACTTTTCATGAAAAATTAATTTCACTTTTCACAGAAATTCATTGCACTTTTCACAGAAATTCATTTCACTTTTCAGAAAAATTCATTTCACTTTTCAGAAAAATTCATTTCACTTTTCAGAAAGATTCATTTCACTTTTCACAAAATTCATTTCACTTTTCATAAAAAAATTCGTTTCACTTTTCACAGAAATTAATTTCACTTTTCAGAAAAAAATTAATTTCACTTTTCACAGAAATTCATTGCACTTTTCACAGAAATTCATTTCACTTTTCAGAAAAATTCATTTCACTTTTCACAGAATTTCATTTCATTTTTCAGAAAAATTAATTTCACTTTTCACAGAATTTCATTTCATTTTTCAGAAAAATTAATTTCACTTTTCATAAAAAAAATCATTTCACATTTCACAGAAATTCATTTCACTTTTCAGAAAAATTCATTTCACTTTTCACAGAAATTCATTTCACTTTTCAGAAAAATTCATTTCACTTTTCATATTCCATAAGCGGGTGACCATTTTGAATAAGTCTTTGCACTCTTTCAGTCTTTTACAAAATCGATAGCAGAATGAAAAATAAATTCCGAAAATGAATGGCCAAAGACGTATTATTGACTAGGCCTTATTATGAAGTTGCAGGACAAAAGCAAATAAAAAAGTGTTCAGACTGAATGAAAACTTGGCTGGAAACCGTAATATTATCTCACAATATTTTCCACTTTCCTTCCTCTCTCCCCTTTCACGTGACCCCCTTGCGTGCCCTTCCGTATCTAAGCCAGTTGGTATATGGAATTGTTTTAAAATGCTTAACCTAAAAATCACTATTCTGATGTCATTTTGAAGAACTTGTTTCGCCTTATGATTCTTTTTTGTTGTTGTTCAAGCAGATTTCTGCTCGCCAGCTTGGGGGGGGGGGGGGGGGGGTTGGGTGTTCGAACCCCTTGACCCCCTCATCCCCCGCCTCGTTACAGGCCTGCCATGGGTACTACAAACGAATCTGAATAAATCTTTGAATGACGCTTTGATTGCAACATGGCATAACGTACAACATTCAAAAATGAATCGTGAAAGATGTATAGATTTGCCAGATTAGGAAGCTAAGTCACTTCGAATCGCTCCCTCGCGCATATCCTCCAAGGCATGGGAGGATAATAACCCCTTGACCAATAATTCACTTCAAGAAAATAAAAATATGATAATTACTTTCTCATAATATCTTAAAATATAGAAAAGAGGAAAAGATATAGGGAAGATAGTACTTAATAAATCAAACAAAGGACAAGGAATTCTGTAAATGCTGTAAGGGCTCTCCCGCTAGCTTTCTCTATCTCTCTTTCTTGATATTATTTTTATTTTCATTTTACTGCAATATCGTCAGCTAATTATGCAATGTAATCCTCTCTCGATATTATCAGTAATGTTCACACTTTCTCATGCACTCTTCAAAGACTCTCCTCTCTTCTTTCCCCCTCTCTCTCTCTTTCGAAATATTACCAATAATGTTCAGACTTTCTCATGCTTTCTTCAAAGGCTGTCCTCTCTTCTCCAGCCCCCTCTCTCTACACTGCAAAAACAATTTTAACACCCGTATGGAATAGACGATTTTTGACACCCGCGGTGTTGATTTTTGAACGCAACCTGTGTTAAATAACCTGTTGTTACTCTTGGCTTGGTGTTGAAAAGTACCGTCACGTGACTTAGTTTAACTTGGATGATTGGTCAAAACTTGCCGCGTATACAACGCATAATGTGTGCGCGACGTGCAGCGCAAAATAACGCTAGCGCTAGCTGCAGCTGCTAGCACGTGTTCTTCTTCTTCCGCCGTCTTTTACGAGCGATCATCGGCTATTAAAAAAAAAACCCTATGAATCTCAGCTACTTAGATAGTGCCTGAAATGCTGTTTATAGCACTTGTAGTGTGCTAATTTACCAGCAAAAAAAAGATGTGACTGTGGGGAGCCTCGAACCAGGTTAAGCTGATTGAGAGGCGCTGACGTTACCGATGGACTAATGAATGCTTCTTGGAATCCAGTTTAGTCATTGGAGTCAAGAAGATAACATGAACTATGTGGTGTCGTAAATTCACTATGTAACAATATGATCTGCTCTAAATCGTAAGATGTGAGTTAGTCTAGCGGTAATGCCAGCAATTCTCGATCAGTGGACCCTGGTTCGAGGCTCGCCAAAATCATTTTTTTTAAATGAATGTTTAGCAGTTTAAGGAGCCGGTCCGCGATTTTTTTTTTTCCTGTACCTTTGGGGCTATCCAATATGAATATTCATGAAAGAGACTACAATTATCGGACTTGTATTTTCTTACTCAGTTTCACCTTATTTTTAAATCAGCAAAAGATTTCATGATATATTCCTCTGGCGAGATTCGAACTCGCGGTCCTTTCATCGATATCGCACCAGATTATCCGATTGCGCCAGAGAGAACAGCTGCTCAATGGCCTTGCTCGTTTTATCATATCCCTACGGTTCGTTTTCCTGAATATTCATGCCGACTAGTCTTGACGGAATAAACCGTATTACTTGTCATGCGCATGCGTACTCTCATCTCTAAGACCCAAGTCATGAATATTCATATAGGAAAGACCCAGAGGTACAGGGGAAAAAAAAATCGCAGCCGGTCCAGCTCCCGTGAAAGTGCTGAAATAGCACTCTGAGTGCAGTCCCTATGCATGCCCTCAAAAAGTGCTATATACAGCACTTAAGTTTTTACAGTGTACATAACATAGCCTAACTTAATTTCTAGACCGAATTTTCTGTCTCTAGTTTGTTAGCCTCAGACTTATTAGTTTAGGGTCGGCCACTCACGTGACATATATTTATACCTAGAGTGGCGCGACTTTACTCAAATAAAACTCTAGAGGCTAACGAGCTAACGTTAGAGCAGAGACAGAAAATTCGGTCTAACTTTGTGTATTTGGCTTTGCCTTTGGATTTGTGTCTTGTTAACCGTAGCGTAGCCGGAGGCATAGCCTTGTCGTTAGATGGGGAGAGTCCTGTGTCCAGATCGAGTCTTACAAAATTAAAAGAAAGCCTTCTAGGCCTATTCTGTTTTGTCTTTGAATTCATTAAAAACTAGTTTATTCATTAAATAGAGTCTAGACCCTAAGACTAGCACGTGACATAGTCATAGGGCCTAGGTCCTTATCATAAATATCTATTTCTTACTTAGAAAACGGGGCCAGATCCAGAGTTTTGAGAAAGGTAGTGTATACAGCCACATGCGTGTGTCTTTACCATCCAGTCACACGCGTGTGATTGTATCACCACGTATTGTATGGGGCGCTGAGTGTCCGCTTGTAATTCCGTCCATGTTTACACCATTTTCGTATGAAATCCACTTTTTTTGTACAAAATGCAATTCCGTTCACGAAATTTGTTTCGACCTAAACGAAATGGATTTCGTAGTGACGAAATACACTTTCTGTACGAAATGAATTTCGTACCTGACGAAATCCATTTCGTGGTCACGAAATCAATTCCGTACACGAAATAAATTTCTTACCATACGAAATGGCTTTCGTTGAACGAAATGGATTTTCGTTGTAACGAAATTCATTTCGTGGACGCAATGCTTTCTTTGTCAAGTATGGGATATAAGAAGATCGCTGATTGGCCGCTGATTGGCAATGGTAAGTGGAAGAAATAAAACTATAGTAATAGATCTATTCTAATTCATGTAGGCCGGGTATAATAAGGCTTCACTCAGTCCATTCATTCACTTGTCTGTGACACTGAGAAGTGACAGTGTACTGTGTAGGGATTTCCGTGAAGCCGGATGTCTATTGTCAATGGAGAATTTGGTAAATTATGCACATAGAATGACACCCAATTCTTTTTGAAATTCTTCATTGCTGCCATTTAAATTTTATGTACAGGTAGAGAAGGAATGTCTAATAATTATAGGAAAACAAGTTTCAGACCAAGATCATGTCCACAAAAGTGACAAAATCAACTCAAAGTTTGCTCATTTCTGCACAAAGTTCGACTATGTTTGGCCTTTAATTCTGATAAGTGTGTGTTTATTACCGGTATGTGTCTTTGTTTCTGTAGGGATTCTTGTTGGCTTTGGAACATGAAAGGACACGTACAGGAAGAAAAAAATAAATCTTAGAAAGCAATGATGTCAGAATTGTGGCCGACATATTTGCTAAATTGATATACGTGCACATGTACCTGATCCTACAGTACATACATCTACATGTCTAGTTCCATATTTACATGGATGTTGTCAGTGGATTATTTGGTACATTTAGTTATAAGAAATGATGCATATAGAATGACCCTCATTATTTTTTTTAATTATACTACAATAAATTGTTACTACTTCCAAGTATTAGGCCCACCTATCATTACCCAAGTTCATATTGAATATGTATGCATTTCATCTAAAACATTTTATCTTTGATCTATACATGTACATTGTAGGTCAGTGGACAGAGCAGTGAATCGACTCGGAGCCAGAAGGTGCCAAGTCCGTTCACCTGAGGACGATCGATGGCCAAGTCCAAAGAGCAAGAGTTCCTGAGTGCCGTACCAAATTCCAATCACTAGTGCCCTTTGGTAAGGTATTCAATGTTATATCAAATTCCACTGATAGTACTTTTAGCCATAGGTCCCCCGTCACCCAACTAAAACAGGGCTCATCATTTACAATGGCCTGTGCCTTTACTGAAATTATATTGCTGCGAAATATCTGATGAAATCTATATTTGCTTCATTAGTAGTAGAAGTAGTATCAGTCGTAGAAGCAGTAGAGTAGCAGTAGTAGCAGGGCACTAGCGGATCTAGGGGGAGGGGGCGAATCGGCCGCGGCCCCCTCCTATTGGCGGCGAAAAAAAAAGAAAAAAAGAGGTGAAAAGAAAAAGAAGAAGAAGAAAGGAGGAAGGAAAGAAGAAGAAAAAGGGGAAAGAAAATAAGGAAAAAAAAAAAGATAGAAAGAAAGAAAGAAAGAAAGAGAAAGATGGAGAGTGGGGGGGGGGGGGGGGGGGGCATTGACATTTGAGGGGTCAAGCAAGTGCGAAACCCGGGCCGGTGGAAAATTAAATCGGAATGCAACCTATTTCCCCAAAAAATCTCAGCCTATACGCAGTATCTGAAATGCTTAGTGCAAATGCGCTGAAGAAATTTCGAACCATTCCTGAAGAATTTATTTGAAAAGAGGGGGCCGGCCGTGACGGCAGCGTTGGATAAGGGAATGGGGGGGGGGGGGGGGGTAGGGTTCAGTTGCACTCCGCAGTGGGGTGCACATTTGAGTAGGAGTCTAGCAAAGGTATGGGGAATATGTAAAAGCACTCATGATAAGGTCGAGCCCGGCCCCCTACAAAGTGGACCAAACCTGCAGAAGTGCAATCGGCAGATCTGGGGGGGGGGGGGGGGGGGGGGAGGTTGTCATTCATAGGGCATTTGAAGCCGTTATTGAATAAAGTGGCCAGCCACACATAGATGTCAGGCTTTATTTTCCATAAGGTTAGTGCTTAATCACTCTTGATAATAATTGAGGTGGGGGATGGCCTGTATTATCATCCTCCAATATTTTGGATAAAATAAACAAGAATTGTTATGCATTACCCTAAAAATTATGATAATCCAAACTCATTATATTTGATTTTTAAATGCCATCACATTATTTAATCATTAGAATTAAGGAAATAAGAAATGCCATAATTTCAATGCGAAAATATCGAAGAAAATTTGTTCGCTCGCATTGTTATTCTCAATTAAGGGGTTCCGTCCATTGGCGTAGATCCATGCATTCCTTCTATTCTTTAAAAACCATTTTGGGATGCTCTAAAATGCAAGTTTAATAGACAGATTTTTGAAAAAGTCCCTGGTGTGGGAGGGGGATACCCCCTCCCACACCCTCCCCCCCCCGGCTCAGACGGCTGGCTTAGTGGTGTATCTAGGGGGCAGGGCGGCACTGGGAGGGGGCGAAAAAAAGCAAAGGAGAGAAAGAAAATAAGGGGGAAATGAAGAAAAACCTTAATCCTTACGGTTTATGCGCCCCAAATGTAGATTTTGAAGGTCTGAAATGCGCAATTTTTTTCCAAAGCTCGGTCGCTTTGCGGACTTGCACAGTTATTTTCTTTCAGGACCTCTTCATTTTGCGCCCCCCCCCCCCCCAGTATCAGTGGCGTATCTAGGGGGACAGGGGGCACGTGCACCGGGCCGCACTTGGAGGGGGCGCAAAAAACGCAAAAGAGAAAGGAAACGGTGTAAATGAAGAAAAATCATAATGCTTACGGATTATGCGCCCCCCCCCCCCAAATCCGAACGGTTAATGCATTAGAAATACAGTTTTTGAGGGTTGGAAATGCAAAAAATTTCAAAAGCTCAGTTGCTTTGCTCCCTTGCCTAATTATTAGCGTTAAGGATCTCGTAAATTTGCGCGCCCCCCCCCCCCCCGTATATAGTTCTCAAACAGCTTAAAGGGTTCAAATTTTGAAAAATAAAAATGTAATTGTCGTTGTTCTGCTCGCTATCATGTAATAAGTTTCATCTGAATCTTGCTAGATATATTGCGCCCGCAATAAACTGTATAAAACAGCATTTGCAACATTTGCAACAATTGAATGAAATACCCACTTTCGGTCGCCTTGCTGACTTTCTCGACTACTTCTCAAGGGTTTTCATTAATTTTGCTCCCAGTTTTAGAAGTGAGTGAATAGAAAACCGTTTATCAATGTACAAAATTCGAACTTCTCGATTGCTCAATAGCAGTAGTCAATTGCAAAATTTCCTGAGTAAAATGCACAGGGAATTACGTTTTTTAGCGTTAAAAATGGAAAAATTGCCGCTCGGTCGCCTTGCTCCCTCGCCTGTACAATAACTTAAATAGCTTTGCACACTGGGACTCGGGGTTGGGGCGCAACTTAATTGTTTGCTCCGGGCGATAAATTTTTTTTCCTGTACCTTTGGGCCTATCCAATATGAATATTCATGACTTGGGTCTTAGAGATGAGAGTACGCATGCGCATGACCAGTAATACGGTTTATTCCGTCAAGACTAGTCGGCATGAATATTCATGAAAACGAACTGTAGGGATATGATAAAACGAGCAAAGCCATTGAGCAGCTGTTCTGTGTGGCGCAGTCGGATAATCTGGTGCGCTATCGATGAAAGGACCGCAAGTTCGAATCTCGGCAGAGGAATATATTACGAAATTTTCTTTTGCTGATTTAAAAATAAGGTGAAACTGAGTAAGAAAATAGAAGTCCGATACTTGTAGTCTCTTTCATGAATATTCAGATTGGATAGCCCCAAAGGTACAGGGAAAAAAATTTCGCGCCCCGTGCGCCATAATCCCTAGATACGCCACTGCCCAGTATATAGTTCTTAAATAGCTTAAAGGGTTCAGAATTTGAAAAAATAAAGATGTAATTGCTTTGCTCGCTATATCATGTAAGTTTCATATGACTCCTGCTATATTTTGCGCCCCAGTATAGGATAAAGTGTATAAAACAGCATTTGCAAAGGTTCAACTTTTGAAAGGAATCTCAAATTCAGGTAGCCTTGCTGATTTTATCGGCTCTTTCTCAAGCCTATAGGCTAGGGTTTTTGTTACATTTGCTCCCGATATAGAAGTGAGTGAACAGAAAACCGTTTATCAATGTATACAATTTGAGCTTCTCTACCGCTCAATTGCGGTGGTCAATTGCAAAATTTCCTGGGTAAAATGCACAAGAAGAAATTACGGTTATATAATTTTTTCGCTCGGTCGCTTTGCTCCCTCGCTTGTACAATAACGTAGGTAAGTTTAGACACGGGGGGGGGGGGGGGGGGGGGGGGGTAATTTCATTGTTTGCCCCGGGCCCCCTATATTGCCTAGATACGCCACTGACTTCACTCCCCCCCCCCCCCCCCCCCAATCATGAACACTGAACTACACCCCTGGCTGGAGGTGATTTAATCTATATATAAATTAGTTTAATTAAATTCAAGATTATTTTTCAAGGTAGCTTCCAGATTTTGTCAAATTTTCAACCCTTGTACAGGAGTCAATGTGTGTGAGATTATTCATGTTTTAGATGGACAAATAATGACAATGATGATGATGATGATGGTGATGATGATGACAATGATGATGATAATACAAAAAAATATAACCAAAGTAGTTCAAAACAATAGACAAAAGCTGGTGTGCACCTCCAGTGACCGACCCACAAATTGGTCATTCCAACGAATACATGTATATTAACATAAAATAGAGCCTATATATATATATTTTTTTTCTTCTGTTTCTTTTTTAGGGGGAAGGTGATCACTTGAAAAATCATAGGGGGCAACCGCCCCTTGCCCCCCTCCCCCTCCCTGTAGCGCTGGCCCAGCGCCATCCTCGAAAGATTTCAGGCATCTTAATAATGTCGGATGACAGTGCAAAATTCGTCGATATCAAGCAATTCGCTCATGCAGACGGTCTCTTGTGCTCTATTTTTTTTTTTGGGTTAAATATCATTCTTCAATATACTCACATTCAGAATTCAAATGTATATAAATGTATGTTCCAATGAATAAACAAACAAACAAAGTCACCCGATGTTCGGGCAGCAGAGCGAACTGCCCGAATATCAGATGTAAATACCTTATCTCGTATATTTTGGTAATAATATTTCCTCTGAAGGCTGTAAAATTAAAGTGCTAAAAACTAATGAGTTGATGTAATTGGTGATTGAACTTTGCAATTTTCAAATTCCGCCCCCCCCCTATTGGGAAATCCTGGATCCGCCCCTGCAGGGGTAGTACTACATGTAATAATTGGACTTGTAGGAGTAGTAGTAGTAGTAGTAGCAGTGGTAGAAGAAGTAGTAACATTATTGTAGGAGATGGCATAGAGGTCATTGGAGTGCATTCTAATTAAAAAAAAACATTTATTGGCCTTCTTTGTATTTTTATTTGACTTGTACATCCTTTTTAGCGAACAACATTCCTGCATGGCTTTTGATGATGTACATGTCACATAATATGATTTTACACATGTGCAATATGTTTTCCTGTAATTATTCATTCACACACATGTACATGTAGTAGTAAGTATGAGATTATCTTGGAAGATAATTTTGCTTTAAAACTGTAAACACCCGACAAGTCAAACTTCTTATCTATGATCTATAGATCTAAGCCAAACTTTGATGCGATTTTTATCAAAATTGGAGAAAGTCGGTACTTTACACTAAAAAACCCCACAAGGGGGTACCAAGAGGGTTTTTAGCTACAGATCATAGATACAAAGTTTGACTTGTTGGATGTTTACGGTTTTAAAGCAAAATCATCTACTACTGTATAATCTTATACTACTTCTACTGCTAGGCCAATGTATGAGAGGAAAATGATGTGAAGTTTACTCAAATGCAGAAGTCATTGATTTTTAACAATGGTGGTTGGTATCCATGTTTCACGCATCCATCCTAACAAGTGTTCGTGATGACGGTTATCACTATGGATGTCAACCACCTTATTGTTTAAAGTATTAACCGTTTCAGTCTCTGTATGCCTGGTGTCATTGGTGTGATTAATTTGATGAAAAATGTGTATTAAATGTATGAAACATCATTCACTTTCTACACTAGGAACAGCTGGGGTGAAGATAATTGTTATCAAGGGGGCTGCCAAATATTGGCAGTGTTGATGAATGTGCATTCCTGTAACTGGTACGCGGGAATGATGGATAGAAAGTTTACTGTGAATTTTAAGTTGCGTTTTTTGGTTGGTTTTTTGCTTGTCAGGGAATTATGGAGGGAAACTGGACCCACATAACCTTCCCCCAAATTTGTCGACCCCCCCCCCCCCTACTGAGCGACTTTTCAGGAAGCAGGTGAGAGTCCAAAATACGGGTCTACCTTTTCCAAAAGTTTCATTTGTGTGCCCCCCGTTTACTAAAATCCTGGATCCGCCACTGGTTTCATGTGTTATTATGAAGACATGTTTATCTAATTCTATAATTGGCAAGTTGTAATTCATGGCTGCTATCACTGCCCAATTTATACGAGCATACATATTCAGTGTTGTTTTGGTTCATCATGATGAATATATGTAACTATTGTAAATAAATATTTGTAAATAAATAATCCTAAATGATTTACATATTTTCTGTCCTTTGAGTGTACCTCTCACGACTGAAGGAGGGAAAGTCAGAGATAAAAGAAAAGTGGGGGTAGAGAGGAGGGAATACAGTGTGTGTGTGTGAGAGAGAGAGTGAGTTAAATCACAGAGAGTAGTAGAGAGAAAGAAGGAGAGGGATACAAGAAAAGAGAGTGATTGAGAATTTGAGATAGATATTAGAGATGAGTAGAGAGATAGGGAGATAGATGGGTAAGAGCGAAAGGAAGAAACGTTTTTTAAAATAATAATAATAAGATACTTATATACATGTAGTGCAACATACAAAATTGTCTCTATGTGCTTAACAAAGTAAACATAATTTATAAACATATCAACATAAGGTACAATAATCATATAGTGATATCAGAATTGAAATTAATGTAATGACAATAATTAGAACAACATGATAGATGTATTCAGAAATTATCTTAACATTTCAATAACCATAACTAAAATTACTTCATTAAGGTAAACATGTATGTCTTCAGAGATTTCTTGAAATTGTTAACAGATGGTGCATCCCGGAGCTGGAAAGGAAGAGAGTTCCAAAGTGTCGGCGCAGCGGTGCTGAAAGCCCGGTCCCCGTAGAATTTAGTCCGAACCTTGGGAGTCTGGAAGAGGTTCATGTCCGTGGATCGAAGGTTTCTGGTAGGGGTATATTCATTGATGATATTTGATATGTAGGACGGGGCAGTACCATTTAAGGCTTTGTACACCATCAGCAGGATCTTAAATTGGATGCGATGGTGGGCTGGAAGCCAGTGTAATTGCAGAAGAAGAGGTGTGAAAGAGTGAAACATGTGTGATACCCCACTCTCCTTATCTCTGTCTTACTCCCCATTATCTTATTATTTCTCTCAGGGGCCCGTTTCACAAAACCGTCATAAGTCTAAGTTTGTGGACATCCCATAGAAATGCGTGTTGATTTTACAACAGACGTTTCTATGTATTATCCAAGAAGTTAGACTTGTGGCTTTGTGAAAGGGGACCCTGGCCTCTTTTCTTTCTCTCACTCAATCCGCATCCTCTCTTTATCTACATGTACCTCTCTCTTAGTACTCTCTCTCCTCATTCCTTCTCTCTCTCTCACTCCCGCCTTCCCTTTTTTCTCTACCTCTTTCTCATTGATACTTACTCTCCCTTGTTCCTTTTCTCTCTTCATTTCTCCCTGCCTCCTGATCTGTCAATCATTAAATCTCTTTATCTTCCTCGCCCCCTCCCCATCTCTCTTTCTTTCTCTCTTTCCTGATCAGACAATCAATCAACCTGTTATACCCCTCACTCCCTCATCTCTCTTTCTCTTCTTTTTCTTGTGATATATCAATCATTCAATAAATTTCTTTCCCACTGTGAACACGCCAATAAAAAAAATGACACAACTTGTCCTTTTCTTTTTCATCTGTATTCTATTCTGCAGTAAGAAGTCATCTTCACTCAGCGAATGTGCGATTTACGGTTCACTGTAACAAAGTATACAAAGCATTATTAACATATCCATCATTATAAACAAAATTAAATGCATGTAAACCTTTACTTTACAGTGAATCTTGAAATACTCTTGATATTATAAATGTGATCTTTATATGACAAAATAAACCCAAAAGGAATTTAACTATCCAGCTATACAATGTATGCATTTATGTCTCTGCTTATTATATTCTCATGAATTCCTGTGCTTGGAATGAGCCTGTCATACACTGCAATTAACAGATATTCCATCATATTGCCCCTTTAAATTAACAATTTGCAAAGTAGTCTATGCGAGTCCAGACCCTATGAGATATCAATGATATTCCCTCAGAACAGTATACACAATGTTTATATGGTAATTGACTTCTTTTCAGCTCTTGCAAGTTACTAAAACATATGCTAACTAATTAAATCATGTACCATCTTAGATCTTGTTTACATGAATAAACCCTTTATGCACGAAACATACTGTGTTGCAATTGCAAGTTTGGAAACAGAGGTCACGTACACTCGTTATACAGAAACATGTATCCTGTGCGTAAGCCCTTATCACAGGCTTTAACAACATGAAAAACTGGTAAAATTTGCCTAAAATGCATTTACACAATGAAATCGTTGACATGGCCACTTTAATGATAAACAATCATTCCACGTTTACGTTTTGTCAAACTCATTAACTATTTGCTCCTTCCGGAGAACTTTCCAAAACGAATCTCGATAACAATCAAAGGCCATCTTTACTTTTACATGGTATTTGCTCCTGAATTTCCCCTTTCGCCGTAGGTGGTGCTTAAAATGTAATCTACACCCACCCTGTTTTTCTCTTTTTGCATACTTCCCCACTGCACAAGTATTATTATGAAAAAAAAAAATAGTATTCATGTCTTATATAAATACTAGAAATAGCCAGAGAGATTAATTTCAAAGACAAATTCAATTATGAATTTATTTATTGTGCATGGCCAATAAACACTAAACTCTTTTTTAGAGGGGGAAAAAACACTTGAATACGGTTTAAATTTGACAAATGGATTAAACATGTTTTGCGGTGGTTTGTAAAACCTGTGGTAGCGTGAGTGTACAGCAATATACATGTAGTTGAGTGGTTCCCCCGCGTCTCATTCCGTGCTATGTCGGATGGGTTCGAATCCCATGACGTTCCGGATATCAATTAAGAACATTCAATCAGCGTTTTTGGACCCCTTAACGCGTTACGCGTTCCACCTGAAAAAAGACCCCTTTTTACGCGTTTTCTTGGACGCGCATGTGTACACTCATATATCTGAGTGCTCCCCCCGCCCCCGGGCTGGTTACGTCTTAGCTGATTATAGAAGAACAAGCAGTGTAACCAGCATGATCACCAGGCTTAAATGGCCTAGCTTGTCCTCTAGACGAAGGCAGTGTCTGCTGACCTGTCATGCCTGTATAAAAAATTATGTACACAAAACAAAAAAGCTTTGGATTATATGCAGGTCATATATGTGCCGGTGCCAAAGTTTTTTCGACAACGTGAAAGAAAGGGTCTTAAAGCTATGAAAACGTAATAAATGAATGTAAACCTTAATTTTGAAGATGACTGATTACTAATTAGGCCTAGTGATATTACAAAAAATAAAGGAAAATTACTCATTGGTACATGGCCAGTGTACATGTATAGATGAAAGATAATTAAAATGTTTTAGATGATATGCATACATATTCAATATGAACTTGGGTAATGGTAGGTGGGCCTAATACTTTCAGTAAAGGCACAGGCCATTGTAAATGATGAGCCCTGTTTTAGTTGGGTGACGGGGGACCTATGGCTAAAAGTACTATCAGTGGAATTTGATAACATTGAATGCCTTACCGAAGGGCACTAGTGATTGGAATTTGGTACGGCACTCAGGAACTCTTGCTCTTTGGACTTGGCCATCGATCGTCCTCAGGTGAACGGACTTGGCACCTTCTGGCTCCGAGTCGATTCACTGCTCTGTCCACTGACCTACAATGTACATGTATAGATGAAAGATAAAATGTTTTAGATGATAATGCATACATATTCAATATGAACTTGGGTAATGATAGGTGGGCCTAATACTTGGAAGTAGTAACAATTTATTGTAGTATAATTAAAAAAAAATGAGGGTCATTCTATATGCAACATTTCTTAAAACTACATGTACCAAATACTCCATTGACAACATACATGTAAATATAGAACTAGACATGTAGATGTATATACTGTAGGATCAGGTACATGTGCACGTATATCAATTTAGCAAATAATGTCGGCCACAATTCTGACATCATTGCTTTCTAAGATTTTTTTTTTCTTCCTGTACGTGTCCTCTCATGTTCCAAAGCCAACAAGAATCCCTACACAAACAAAAACACATACCGGTAGTCTTATTTCTTCCACTTACCATTGCCTGCTTTGTATTGCATCAGGTTAGGTTGCAGATCGAATGTATTGTAGGTTAGACCTCGGCCTTTAGGTCATTATAAATGCAAAAGTTGTAACGTTAAATGAGTTGAATGATCAATCGCCTCATTCGGCCACAGCACAACAGTCCAAATCCAGCCGAGCGAGCTCTAGCTTTACTCGAGCTCGGTATCCAAATAGGGGGCGAAGCTTAATGCTATGATAACAAGGCGGCCAATCAGCGACCTTCTTATATCCCTTACTTGACAGAGAAAGCATTGCGTCCACGAAATGAATTTCGTTCAACGAAAGCCATTTCGTATGGTAAGTAATTTATTTCGTGACCACGAAATGGATTTCATACCACAGAAAGTGTATTTCGTGTACGGAATTGATTTCGTGACCACACAAAATGGATTTCGTTCAACGAAAGCCATTTCGTATGGTACGAAATTTATTTCGTGTACGGAATTGATTTCGTGACCACAAAATGGATTTCGTCAGGTACGAAATCCATTTCGTTTAGGTCGAAACAAATTTCGTGAACGGAATTGCATTTTGTACAAAACAAAGTGGATTTCGTACGAAAATGCTGTAAACATGGACGGAATTACAAGCGGACACTCAGCGCCCCATAGTATTGTACATGTATATCACTGATCACCGTCATCACAATCAAAATAACCTCATTTTTTCATAATACATGATACATAATAACACATAATACATGCCCATTATTTACTGTTAAACAGACAAACCTTTGTAACAAGACTAGAAAATCCAGGAGAGAAGACGGTGAGAATGAAATTGAAACGATTCAAGGAAATTAAAGTGGCGTAGAATGTAAGAATTAAAATGAGAAAATGAAAATAAAAATGAAAAATGAGGTTATTTTTATTGTGATGACGGTGATATACAATACGTGGTGATAACTGATATGCAATACGTGTTAATGTCGGCGTGTGGCTGTTTCCAGCCATACGTGGTTCGGATACAACCACACGCGTGTCGCTGGATTGTAAAGACACACGTGTGTGGTAATCATGTTTTATATCAGATGTTTATCTGATATTTCTCTGACAAGCCCCCCCCCCCCACCAAAAAAAAAAAGGTTTTCTTCATTTTTTCTTAAAGTTAAACTTGGTTGTTCAAAAGTAGGGGGAGGGGGTACGTCCCCTTCCGCCCCACCAGGATCTGGGCCTGGAAAATATAAGATCAAGAAAGAGATTCGACTATTGCTTTGAAGAAAGCATAAATTTGCCCGAATTGTTCCAAATTGTTTTTCACTTTCATCAGCCGGTCAGCGTGATGAAACTTTGCACAGCAGAGTGATATTACAAGGCTTTCTGTCTACATCTCTCTATGTCAGTGGCCAACCATACCCAAATAAGACTAAAAAAGTTGCAGGCTAACGAAATTACAGAGAAAGAAAATATGTGACCCGACGCCTCAAAACCTACATTAAGTCGCCAAATTTTTTTTTATATATACATTTTCTGAAAGTAGAGATTCTCAGCTTTCCAATGGTATATCACTTGCCTAGTTTACTCAATAATAACACCTTTAAATATCACATTTAGAATCAGTATGTAACCAGCAATCAATTACTCCTATTCAGAGAAAATGGCCATTTAAGTTCGGAACAAAAGAGTGCTAAACCTTCGTTCTCTGCGTGCGCCCAAGTAAAACTGGGTATTCAAATGGCCATAGCAACCGGTATGAAGGGATTATCAGATTAGGCTGAATTTTGGCACTCTGCTCCAGGAGGACCTCTTCATTACTCATTCCAAAAATCAATTTAATACCTTTAGAGGTAAAGTAGTAATTTGGCATTGAATGAAAGTATTACAAAAGCTCTCCAAACATTCATTAGCTCGACAGGTGAAAAAAAAGGAGTCATTTTAAAATGCCCCCAAAACATATTTCTAAGTCGAATTACGACTCACAAACTTTCTATACAGGTGGTCGCTAGAGCAGGTTTGATTGTAGTATCAGTGCAGATGGAGGTAGAGAGATTGTTAATTCAAATTCTAAAATAGCAGAAGCATTCAATGATTTTTTTTTGGTGTTTTTGTATAGCCACACGCCTGTGTATTTACCATCCAGCCACACGTGTGTGGTTGTATCCGACCCATGTATGGCTGGATACAGCCATATGCCGGCATTAACACGTATTGTATATCACCGTCATCACAATCAAAATAACCTCATTTTTTCATTTAATTCTTACATTATACACTTGAATCGTTTCAATTTCATTCTCACTGTCTTCTCTCCTGGATTTAAGGTTCGTCTGTTTAACAGCAAATTTTCACACTTTTTCTACTTATGTCATGTCCATTCTGGCTTGCTTTCGCAACGGCTCTGTCAGTCTGCGTAAATAATGTGCATGTATTATGTATACGGTGGAGGCATAAATGTGACCCTCCACCACAAAACGACCAATAAGTCGGAAATTTAGGTTTTCTTAATTTCAACACAGTTTGGAAGCTTAGATTCTAAGCTTTAAAATGATATATAACTTGTCTTGTATGGACTAAGCAAGCTCTTGTAAATTACATTGAGAATGTCAACATGTCAGGACAGACTAATGATCAAAACAAAAGAGAAACGGGGTTCTAAAGAAGAGTGACCATTTAAGAGCTCCTAATCTGTATCCTATTGTTCGTCGCACAAAAGGCTGAGTCAAAACTCTCTAGCATACACAGTGAAGTACTTATTAGATTGGGTTAAATCTTTGCATACCTTTAGAATATATATATATATATATATATATTTCTTTTCTTTTGATTCTGAATATTAGACAGTGCATAATTTTTAAGCTATACTAGAAAAGCGCGGCCGTCACATGGCAAAAAGGTGTATCTGCAAAATGCACTTTCTTAGAAAATTCACTTTGAAGTTTGAGCTCTTACCTTTTTTTAACAAATAATGTTCTGATGTTTAATTTTGTAAGATTTATTGAACTTTAATTAAAATTATCTCTTCATATGATTTTTATAATAATTATCTTGTTATTTTCTTCAGAATAATCACTTTATTGTAGATACACCGTTTTGCCAAAGCATTACACACTGGATATGAGTAATACGATTATGGCAAAAGGGTGTATCTGCAGATAAACCCCACGGGTTCTGTGATCATATTATGGTAAAATGGTGTATTTGCAGATAAATCCTACGGGTTCTGTGATCATATTATGGCAAAATGGTGTATCTGCAGATAAAACATATGGTTTCCAAGGTCCAATGTTGGCAGAAGTGAGTATCTGCAGATACTCCCTAATGTTTATATGATCAAATTATGGCAAAATATCTGCAGATACACCATATATTGATTCTATTAACAAATTTAGGGAAAAAAGGGCGTGTCTGCATTTTGGTTGAAATTGGACAGTTCAGTGATCCGATTAGTATCAATAAATTGATCCAATTGCATTTTACATACATGTGTTTTTATCTTTTGTATTTTTTTTTGTATGTGTGTGTGTGTGCGTGCGTGCATGTGTTTGCATTTTTTATGGGAAAATTTCACTTATCACAATTCCGTAGTTAAGAAATTGATCCACTTCCTTCTCTCATTTTTTCTGCATAATTACAATCCATTTCACACCACATAATCTTATCTCTCACAAAACAACTATGCTATTGAGTGTCTGAATACCGTTAAATTGCAGATATTGATGTTCAGGAAATCATCAATGTACAGAATTGTTCAATTTCAATGAAGTAATTTGTATAAATGTATTTATTTCAAATAATTTTATTCATCACATGTCACGTTTTAGACCAATTCAAGTAAATTCATCATCAGTTATACATTGACACTGAGTTGTACATTACTATATTTTAATTGTAAGTATTGTATTAAAGTTTACTGCTGAGACACCACACGATGTATGGGAAATTGCAAGATAGTGCTTGACCTTGTTCAATCTTCTGCTCCAGATAGATACTGCCACTAGCTTCATATTTTCTGTCATACTGATCACTAGCTAGTACTTTTATATAAGTGGACAATTGCAAAAATAAATTCAGATGACTGTACATTGTAAGGTCTCTTTTTATATAAAACTGTAGTGCATAGCTTTTCTTTCTAATTTCAAGTCAACATTTCAAAAAAATAAAATATCCTGATGTACCGAATTATGTTTCAAAACTTCTGTTCCGTAGTAGAAGTACATTTCAACATTTTTAAACAAATGCAGAAATTCACATGTCAAACCTCAAACAAATGATGTCATATCCCGTAACATGGACATATTGAAGTATAATTTGATTTCTTGAAGCTGAAGCATTCAATGAATGTTCTTCAAAATACATTAAACTTTGACATCGAAACATGTTTTATTTTATTTTACAAGTTTTACGTACATTTTCAACAATAAACATTTCAATTCATCAATCAAATAGTATACAGATTTAACTTGAGTATGGTCCTTACAGCCATTATCAAACAGTATTTTCCCCCATTTTCAAAATCCTTCATGCACATGATATCGGGTGCTCTGATAAGATAAAAGATGAAACCTTGAAAAATTGTGCATCCAAAAAAAAAAAAAGGATATTCCTTCAAAACATGAAAAATATTGGAGTGACAGAGAATACCATCTCCCCATGATAGTGCCAGCATTTCTGTTCGTTTGGACGGTAATTACGTTGTAATACATTAATCATATATCTTGGTAGTTATACACAAAAAAAATACTGTTGTAATTCCAGACACACAATGTTTATTCATCCATCTCAATATACAGCAAAGACATCAAAGTTGGACAACTTTTTAAAATCAAGTGTTGACAGAGTTAAACGATGTATCAATTTCGAAGATGCTCATGCTTGTCTTGACACTCGCACTTTTCTGGCAGTTGTATTTTACTTATTTCTTTTTTTTTTGGAAAATCAGTTTCACAAAGAAGATATTCTAATTCATTTTGCCAATGGCAACAACACGTTCGCATTGGTTCGTCTGAAATTTCCAATGGTTAATCAAATGGGAATAATTTTTGTCCATAATTATACCTGTTGCATTATTTTAGTTCATAGTTAATGTTTCCCTAATTCATACTTAATTACCTGTAATTTATAAAAAGGTATTGAAATTTCCTAATGATTGGTATTTCATGAGGATTCGCCTTATTTATCTGTTCAAATAAGATAATGCAATTTCCTTTTGGGCGTTTTTAGTAATATGACTTCTCTTAAATATAAACATATCATCATTTATATTCAGACCACAGTTTAGAATATTTCTTATTGATCAGAAAAATGGTAACGTATCTGGTCGCGATATTGACAACATCCCTTGCAGATAATGATAACGTGCAAATAGAGAAAGTTCCAGCAAATGTGGACAACCAGTCAGTTAACAAAGTAGTATTATTTCAGTACTTACTGGTTTGCTACTCTGCAGGGTAGAGATTTCCCTTCTGGTTAGTACGTACAGGGTTGGAAAAAAGTTTGGAATATTTTTTTGGCGATGAGTATGTCTGATTTTAAATGCTAGTTTCTACTATATTGTGATGAATAATTCATCCAAATCGGATTAACTGTGTTGAATGAAGTCTACTGTTCCATCTTGTACCAAAGATTACGTAATATTGTTAAACATGTTACAATGGCTGACCAATGAACCACATGTTGTCAGATTTGCTCTATTTGTGTTTGAACATCTTGTTATACATTTCTGTACTTCACGTGGAATTTTGAAAAAGCTACGTGCAGTTTGCAGTCATTTTGAGGACTTCGGTATAGCAATTAAACTGTATCTGATTATTTAACTTTTTCGTTAGACATTTGCAAAAACAGCAAATATACGCTTCCGAATTCCAAGTGGACCTCTGCACTGTGTGATAAGCCTGATTTTTAATGTTGTGCTTTTAAAGTTAAAAAGGGACACATATCTTTTATTTGAACCTCAAAGAAGAACTTAAAATGACGAGGGATATGTTTAAGACAAGAAATAATTCTTGGAATAAAAATATTCCAAACTTTTTTCCAACCCTGTATATTGATTTTAATTCTTTTTAAGGCAAAATATTTCGAGACATAAATAAATAGAATAACATTTTTGTAGAAATTGTATCTAAAAGACATAGAAAACTGCATTTGCTGTTTAAGGTGATCGAAGTCTGTGCTTGAAATATCAAGAATCCCACCCCCCCCCCTCCCCTCCCCTCCGGCGAGTGGTTGAAAAATGTGAAAAAGTTATAGCAATTAGGATTGAATCTTGAAATTATCATAATAATTAATTCTTTTTTTTTCAAGTATCATGAAACTATTCACAACGGAATTTCTTTCATAAATTTGTTTGCCAATATGAAAATGAAAGTCTTTTCTTTGAGGTTATGAGGCAAAGAAGTTCACTATTGGCATGATTGAAAGATCGTAACTTGTTATTTTTTCTAGTATTGTATTCAAGAAAGCAATAAAGAAATATGTAACACAAGAACATGCTGCATGGTTAACCTCTGAAGTTGTACTAAAGAAGTCTAGCCGCCGTCCTGTGGACCGGGATGTTTTTGGTTCTCACATTTTCCTCTGCATCTCAAAAAAAAAAAAAAAAAAAAAAAAACATAATTATTTAAGAAAATTGTCAGTTGAATGCTATTAGCTTTATAACTGAAACTATTTGTTGTACAGTGGTAGTTCCTAAAACCTTGTTGGCGATAAACATGATTAGACTACCAGTACCTAGTTAATTTACTGTTTCGGATTTTATGAATCTTTTTTTAAATTTCAATCTAGACCCTTTACATGTATCTTATATATTCATCCTCGACCGAATTACCCACTTTCCTTATTTTGGACTCGTCCACCATGTTTTTCCCAAATGCCAGAACGGGTACTGGGGCAATCTACAAATCACAATAAGTCTTATGAATAGTATGTGTCCCCACTACAAGAAGTATCAGAAACTCAGCGTGGATTCATTTTCAATTTCATAGTTTAAGTGCAACACAGTCAAAGAAAATTACATTGGTTAGTACTAGAGACTGCTACTAGCAATACCAGTACTCGTACTAGTAGTAGTAGTAGTAGCGGCAGTAGTAGTGGCAGTAGTAGTACTAGGAATAGTAGTACATGTAAGTAGTAGTAGTAGTATAAGTAGATGAAGAAGAAGAAGAAGAAGTAGGTCTACATGTACTGTAGTAGTAGCTTTGTCTAGTAGTAGCTCTATTAGATCTAGTGTAGAACACCGGGAGTAGAACGTATAAGTAGAACCCCATGATCAAGCTCTGCACACAAAAAAGGCGGATCAAGTATACGACTTGGCCCTTTTTTATGATATAATCTCAGATGGAGCTGAATAATAGGCTATGTCTATGGGCCCCATACACAGATCAAGCAGTTTAGACTTGGAGTGGGGTAGGGCCTAGACAGAAAAATCTGTTTGGTCTTTGGAGGAGTTTTATAACATCTGACTTTAGAGGTTCTCCTTCAAGACATTTAGGAGAGGGATTTCCTAAAGCCAGACGTAGTCTCAGCGGAGCATATCGACCGAACGAAATAGATGATTTTTCGGTCTAGCTAGGGTCTGGCCCCAGGCTAATTGCATGGGAGCGTCCCGGGGTTGGGGCAGGCTAGCTCAGGCTTACTCGTCCCAAAGTCGGAGCTAGGGCTAGGCCTCGGCTAGCACTACGCACCAGTCTGTGCTCTCAAAAGACAATACTTCGCTAGCGCTAGCTACAAACAATGACAATGTATCACCGGACGTTTCCATTTGATAGGTTGAATCGAGACTATTAATTTCCCCATTTGATTTAAAAATACGCCATCTGAAACTTATTTAGACCGCGTTCCTAGATCTACATGCAGATCTAGATTAGTTTACTAGTACTAGTAGGCCTATATCATGGCATTTAAATCTGTGAAAATTTTTCGAAAAAAAACCAAACACAAATTGGCTAAATCACCATTAAATTGACCCCTCTCAAACTGCCCTTAGTAAAATTGTCTTGATCCCATTACTTTGTCTTTGTTGGACCTAGTTTGTAGTCCAGAATTTTGTGTTAACAGATTTTATTAGGCCTAACTTAGATCTAAGTAAATTATCATAGACTATGATAAATCATGGATCGAATACAACGTTCCTAACAATGTTTAGAATTCGCGCAAAATATGGTCACGTCATCCTACATGATTTGAAGATTGTTATTTTGTTATTGGACTACAGTACAGTGTAAACGTTTTTGATTAAGTTAGACTTAGACCTAGTCCTAGACTAGACTGAACTCCTTCTCGCACTCTGTACCCCGGACTAAGGACTATAATGAATTTTTCATTTTCCAATAAATACGACATTAAATCATTAAAATTAACAACTCAGAAGGAGAACAACGGTAATATAATACGCTTGAATAAATTTCTTACCCCAAATTCCTCGTCTGGTACCCGATTCTGATCATTTTAACCATGACAGTTGCACGTCAGTAGCGAGTCACGAGCGAGTCGCTGACAGCCATCTTGGTTATAATCACATGACCCGGAAGTAGTCGAAAGCGTATAGGTTGTGTAGTAAAGCAGCGAATTATAGTGTGAAGCTTGAGTTAGCGCGGTCTGAGAGGACGAAAAATGCCGGGCACGGCAGGGGAACAATAGACGACACATTTCATCTACAACACCAAGAGAGAAGACCAAATTGTGAGGTAAGAATAAAATCAAACCTCTTTAATCTTTACAAGTATACAGCTCGGTGCACTATATTAGCTGATCAGGTATTGTTTAATAAAATTGTTTACTAAAAAGTGTTTACTATAAGAAAGGACAAGTGTTTACTCTTACAAGCAACAGCATTGAATTTACTGATATTCTCGGTCAAAAGATGGGCATTGGGGTTTAAGCACCTGTTTTGAATCTTAAACAGATATAGTGACAATTTCATAAAGTAAACCGGGTTGCATACAATTTTAATTGTTTTTTGTTTGTATATGCAAGGAGGAAGAAAAAGGCCAAGCTATGCCACCGAGGAAGCATCGACGTACGAAGGCTCCACATCCTGCATTACCACCACCACCAGTAGAGGTGCAGGAGCGACCGCCACCACCAGAAGATGAGCAGGGGCAGCAGACACTACCAATAGAGGAGCAGGAATAACCTGATTATCTCCGCCGTTCATTGCAGCTAGATGAAGAGGAGCGTGAAGACCAGCTCCCTAAACAGGGACCCAAACCTGAAGCTGAGGAGGTCTTACACGAAGAAACACCTGTGAGAAGGAGGACAGCCCCCAGGGCTGTCACCAACTTTCGGAGGATGAAAAGGAGGAAATCATTATCTTTCTCTGTTGAGAAATGTTGAGTAGTGGCCCTGTTGCTGCCTCCTGTCTTCTGATAACCATTCCCGCACCCATATGGCTCTTGGCCTTGTAATCCGCCGCCTTCGCCTTCTTCCTGCCCGATGCACATTGACCAAAGAGTGGATACATGCACCCAGCAAACATGCAAACACAAAATCATCTTCATATTCGTGATTCATGTTGTCTGCAAGGAGTATCATGAGACAATGTGTTTGTATTGTTTGTATTTGATAGGCCTTCCTATTATACCCCCACGAGCACAAAACTGCGCTTTAGCTCACCGGCATCCACGTTTCATCCGTAGAAAGCCTTGGCAGAACGGATAAAACGTGTTAGACCTTAAACAGAACGTGGTAAACTTAGACGTGGCAGACCTCGGGCCGAACCGTACCACGCCTTTGAACCTCCGGGACTCAGCAGGCCCGTCCACCTACGCCCCGTCAAGGATACCTTGATAGACCTTGAGAAAACTTAGCACGACCCAACAAAGCGTGAATATGGAGGAAAACCTGCCAAAATCCCAAGTCCCGCTACGTTTCAGGCAAACGGGGCTGCCGGGGCTGCCGGGAACATGATGTAAACGCAGCATTAAGAGTACATGAACACTGGAGTAAGTATCGTAAAAGCTTTAAGAATTTTCGTCCGTCCATAGGGGTAGGCCTATCATTGACTGATCATCTACAGGTATTCCTCATTGTGTGTCAACCAGTGATACATGAATCTGAAATTGAATTCAACAAACATGACATTGATGCAGCCGCTTAGCCAGGATTTCATTTTAGTAGGTGCGGTTGTGCGAAATTGCTGATGAGCACGCAAAGCGTGCTCCACAGAGGGGTGGGTGCAGGGAGGGGGAGTCTCCCCCTTCCCGCTTTGACATTTGAGCAAATTGGAGAGAAAGAAAACGGCTCGTAGTACCTTTTTTTAGGCGGAAATTTAGTTCGACGCTCTGACTGCTTTTCAATTATTTGGGTGCAATACTGCACTATATGTAAAAAAAAGGGGGGGGGGGCACAGGGATCGAGGGGGAGTTTCTTCCTTCTAGCGCGATCAGCGCGAAAGCTTCGACGTTCTGGCAAATATGAAAGAAAGATAATGGCTCGTAGCACCTTTTTTTTAGGCGAAAAGTGAGTTCGACGCTCTGACTACTTTTCAATTATTTGGGTGCAATACTGCACTATATGTAACAACAGGGGGAGGGGGGGGGGGGGCACAGGGATCGAGGGGGGAGTTTCTTCCTTCCAGCGCGATCAGCGCGAAAGCTTTGACGTTCTGGCAAATATGAAAGAAAGATGACGGCTCGTGTTGCGCCTTTTTCATGCGAAAAGTTAGTTCGATGCCCTGACTGCTTTTCAATTATTTGCACGCAATACAGCACTGTATTTAACAGCGGTGGGCGCGCAGGGGGGGGGGGGGGGGGGGGGAGTTTCCCCCCTTTTTTGGGACATTCTGGCAAATTTGAATAGAAAAATAATGGCTCGTTGCAACTTTTTAGGCTTTTTTCCCCTCACTCCCCCCCCCCCTTTTTCGCTCTCGGGTTTTTTTCTTTTTGCGTTGGGGGGGGGGGGGGGGGGGCGACCGCCCCCATCGCCCTCCTGGATACGCGCCTGCATTGATAGAAGAAATATGTTGCATCTTCTTAATTAAAGTCAATTTAATACTATCCCACCCCATACCCAAAGAGGAGAGTTATACTCCTCAGATGAAATTCTAAAATTTAGCTTTATGCATGATCTATTAACATGTGTTTTTGCAAGTATAATTTTATAGATTTTAGATCGAGGCAAAATGAACAATGTAATTTCCTTGAAGAAATATTACGTGTAGTCTTCTGCAAAGTAAAGTAAAGTAGTATAATTTGATGCATGTAATGTTCTCTTTCATTATATCAAAGGTTCTGATGTGTCCAGTGATGCATTCAGCAACACAATCTTGGACACAGTAAAAGTGCTGGATACATCCAGTAGCAGCTGTACAGATGAGGAGGTCTCTGGCAACATTAAAAAACCAAGACTTGTTAGGACAACAGACACCAGAACAGAAGTGGGGCTCTCAAGGACGAGATACGTCGGCACAGAAGTGGAAGACTCAAATGAAGCATGCAAGGTTAGAAATGTCAAACATTGGTCTTTGGAAGAAAACAGAATTATTTATAATTTTGAAGTTATTCATTGATGATTGTGCCAAGTACATGATGGTTGAGTTCTTTAAATTGTTTTGGAATCATTTAATAGTATAATATAAAGTCTACCTTCCAATATCCTAGTTAGTTTCATATATGATTACAATTTTGTGTAATAGCTTTTAAATCCTAATAAGAATGGACTGACCAAGTTCCAGCCCTGCATCTTGTCACAAATAGATTTTGGCCTACCGTTTATTATTCAATATAAGTGATCTCTTTAGTTTTGCATATTGATTAGAAAGAAACTATACATCTATGAATTTAATTCATTGGCTGACAATAGGTTTCTTACTTGTTAAAAATAATTACTTTCTTTACAGGTTATTCGGGATGTTCTTCTTTCAAGAGTAGGAGAACAAATATTTGAAGAATATGAAAACCACGAGTCTCTCTCTAAATCGTACATCATCATTTTTTGTTTCTTAGACAACTGTTGATGATTTTCCTAGGTTAAGTTTTACATTTAGTTTCCTTTGCCATTCAAAAAAAGTATAGGAGTAGTTTATATTTCTGAATCATATTTTTAAATTCCTTTTTTTTTTCATTCCAGTTGAGAAAATTCCATTAAAAAGAAAAATGTGAGTCGGATGACAGTGCAAAATTCGTCGATATCAAGCAATTCGCTCATGACGACGGTCTCCTGTGTTCTATTTTTTTTTTGTTTTTTGGGTTAAATAGCAATTTTCAATATACTCACATTGAGAATTCAAATGTATATAAATGACTTGTATGTTCCAATGAATAAACAAACAAACAAAGTCACCCGATGTTCGGGCAGCAGAGCGAACTGCCCGAATGTCAGATGTAAATACATTATCTCTTATATTTTGGTAATAATATTTCCTCTAAATGTTGTAAAATTAAAGTGCCAAAAACTTGCTCGCTTGGTTCGCTCGCTCGCCAGATGTAGAATCCACAAATTGATCGGGCAAGTGACGTCAGTCCTCGCGGAAATACGTATATTAATTTGTACAAGAGACACCTGCCAGGTCGAGTTCGAAATTGAGCCCGCGCGCAGATACAGGTACGGAACTCCTATGTAATGAGTTGATGTAATTGGTGATTGAACTTTGCAATTTTCAAATTTCCGCCCCCCCCCCCCCCATTGGGAAATCCTGGATCCGCCCCTCCAAACGGACTTATCGAATCACTTTTCTCCCACTTTTTCAATACTTTGGAGTTCTTTTTTAAGACCAGACGGCTGATTGAGATCAATATTTGAAAACTAAACCTCATTTGTGTAATATTAAAAACAACATTCTAGCTGGGATTTCATTGGGCATCATACATCGATAAAGCGCTTATAATCTATTAACCGCCCAATCACGCTGGTTTGTAACAACATTACCATAAACACTAAGTATATTCCTTTCAATGCGCTCGAATAAAGTTTGCTTTACGAATTGCCCATGTTGTTGACATATAGAACGAAAACGTTAAAATATAGGGCACAGACAAAAAAGGGGGTAACTTTCAACACAGGGGCCGCGGAGCGTGTTTGAAAGTGTGCGTGTTGGGGGCGGGCAGCTGATTTGATTTCACTCAATGATAATTTGGAATATTGATTCAAACTTTTTATGAAACGTGTCTTCTCAAAAAAGTGTGTGGGGGGGGGGGGGGAGGCTTCAACCCCCAGGCCTCGCCACCGGTTTCGCGACCCATGCAACAGTAATGTTGTATTAATATTCAGACATCCGATCTTAACTCCTCATGAGAACAAAGTTTTCGTTCTGATATTTCAATTTCATTTTTTTGGTTGATACTCCGCAGCCATGACGGCTACATACAACTATTGAAATATGATAGTGAATTTAAAATTGCATTGCTTGGAAACTAAACGATGTATTTCGGAATTGAATGTTTATTGTTATTATCATTTCCGTTGAGTCAAGTTTTTTGTTTGGAACATTAAACCGAATTTTTGAATAGTTTTCCCGGCCCAAGAACGTATTCCCCGTCCTTTATTTATCAGTTTATTAATTTTAATGTCGTTTATCATTACTATAATTTTTTTGTGGTGGGCTCTAGGTGATAAAATTAAATGTTTATAGGGCGGACTTTGTCATGGCACAAACCTATGATTTTTTCCTCAGAAAACTATGACAACAAATAATTCTTAGCTACGTACGGTACTTTGCTGGAGACTTATACATTCATACTTTTCCCGAAGAGAATAAGAAGCGAAAACAACGTGAATAAACTGACCCTTTGAAAAGCGAAGCAACTATCGGAAACTACATGTGGAGATAAATTCATTTGGCATTGCTAAACGATACAAAATGTAAAAAGGGCGCACAGAATAAGTGTATAAAGCGCTAAATGTCACTTTCATTTTTATTTTGCCAATAGCGAGCACGCGCCTCAAGCACTGACGTTTGGACCATTTAAAACGTAAGTGGCGCTCTATCAAAACGCAAAATTTCCACCTTCTTTCAGGGCAGAACAAAAATAAAGAACATGAAGTCGGCGAAATCGAAGGAAACGCTGAACGGGTTTCTTAACAAAAGCTAGCACTAAACCCACAGACCGGCGACTTCTTTGAGGCGCCGAGGAATATGACAAGATCCGGGAAGATAATCCTGCAAATCGGCCTTTTCAAATTTGGCCGTGGTGAGAACTCTGTCAAAACTTTTCGTAAGGCGCCTAATGAGAAGTCGTTATTATTCGAAACGTGATTAAATAAAATTTTGAACAATAAATGTGGATCTTATGCAAGCTATTATTGATTTAGGCATTATTTTTCCGTGGAGAAGTAACACAAATGCAAATAATGAACCATAAGATATGATTTGCCACAAGAAAAAGTAAAAACAAAAGCATAGTGGTGATCCACAAATATTGCTGTGTTTATTTGATGAAAATATTAGTTTTCTGCATGAGTAAATGATTGATAAATGTTTATTATTCATCAGTTGAAAATATTATTTTCAAATGATGAAAAGAAATGATATTTTTGGTTACAGGTTGCCTTTATAATAACGCATGACTGCCTCCTGAAACACTATACATAATGTTTAACTGGTGTCAACTTGAAGGCTGATGTCTACCCTGCGGTTTGATACCAGATTTTTACAGTGCTCAAAATCTGATGATAAATGAAATGTGGGTGATTGTGAAAAATCAGTTGTGAATACGGGCATACCACTGGCGTAGACAGGGGGGGGGGGGCACAAGGGGGCCATGCCCCCCTCCTATTCAGCCACTAAAAAAAGAAAAAAAAAAACGAGAGCAAAAAAGCGGGGGAAGTGAGAGAAAAAGGCCTAAAAACTCCCCACTTACTGCATTCACCTCTGTTACAATACAGTGCAATATTGCGTCCAAGTAATTGAAAAGCAGTCGGGGCGTCGAACTATAACTTTCCGCCTAAAAGTTTGTTTGCTACAAGCCGTTGTCTTTCTCTCAAAGTTGCTAAAACGTCAGAACTTTCGCGCTTCCCGCTTCCCCCCCGCTTCCCCCTTCCCGCGCGTGGGCGCGGGAAGGGGGAAACTCCTCCCTCCCTGCACCCATCCCTGTTACATTGCAGTATTACGTCCAAATAACTGAAAAGCAGTCCGGACCTGTAACTTTCCGCCTAAAAAAGTGTGCTACGAGCCGTTAACTTTCTCTCAAATTTGCTATGAAACTTCAGGGCTTCTCCCTGCACCCACCCCCTGGGGAGCTTTGCGTGCTCATCACCAATTTCGCAATATTCGCGTGCTTACAACCGCCCCCTAAAATGAAATCCTGGCTATGCGGTTTGATCCTTCACGTCTGCCCCCCCCCAAGGGTTTCGATCCCGGGGTGGGGGGGGGGGGATGGCCTGTATTATCACCCCAATATAGTTATGATACATTAACTTAAAACTAATAATTATCCAAACTCATTATGTTTGACCTTGAAATACCATCACATTCTTTGATTATTAGAAGTAAGGAAATAAGAAATGCCGTAATTTCAATGCGAAAATATGGAAAAAAATTCGTTCGTTCGCATTGTCATTCTCAATTGAGAGTTCCGTCCATTGGCGTAGATCCCTGCATTCCTTTTATTCATTAAAAAAACATTTTTGGATGCTTTAAAATGGAAGTTTTATAGACAGATTTTCGAAAAAGTCCCACACCCTCCCCCGCTCAGTCGCGTATCTAGTGGATGGGGGGGGGGGGGGCAGAAAGAAAAATCATAATATTTATACGGATTACGCACCCCCAAATCCACAGGGTTAATGCACTAGAAATCTAGTTTTTGATGGTTTGAAATGTGAAAATTTTTGAAAGTTCGGTCGCTTGGCTCCCTCGCATAATTATCTTTCAGGATCTCGTAGTTTCGCGCCCCCAGTAGGCCTATATAGTTATTAAATAGCTTAAAGGGTTCAAAAATTGAAAAAATAAAGATGTAATTGCTTTGCTCGCTATATCATTTATGTTTTATATGACTCCTGCCAAATATTGCGCCCCAGATGTAGGATAAAGTATATAAAAGAGCATTTGCAAAGGTTCAACTTATGAAAGAAATCTCAACTTCAGGTATAGCCTTGCTGAATTTCTCCACTCTTTCTCAAGCCGTTCATGGTTTTCTCTCCCGATTGTAGAAGTGAGTGAATAGAAAACCTCTTCTCAATGTATAAAATCCGCTCAATTGCGGTGGTCAATTATTGCAAACTTTCCTGGATAAAATGCACAAGAAATTGCGGTAAAAATTGGGTTAAAAACTGAAAAAATTGCCGCTCGGTCGCTTTGCTCCTTCGCTGACGAAGATAAGTTTGGGCACTCGGAAGGGGGGGGGGGGGGACTTAATTTTTTGCCCCGGGTGCCATAATCCCTAGTATCATGAACACGGATCGACACCCCTGTGCCCCCCCCCCCCCCCCTATTGAAAAATCCTGACTACGCCTGTGGCATACCCAAACTTTTTGAGGGCAGCGCATTCAATCTCAAATTATTCCCTTCGATCTAGCTGAGGCATGCGACTTGGCATTGTTCAAAACTCATATGCCCCCGTTAAAAGAATCATTGATGAAGGTTAAAGTAAATGTCGGATGCAGATTTTATTAACCTGTTCAATTAACCCATAGACTACCGGAGCCGGTTCGCTCCTGTATTAATCCTGGCTGGCGAAAGGAATTTAAAAAAAAATCGTTTTCAATGGTAACTGATAGTAAATCATATTTACCCTTCGTGTTTGGGTTCGTACACTTTCTGAACTAACAGCTGCGATTATTCAAATTCGCGCGGAAATTTTGAACATGTTTAAAATTTCCTGACGAATTGAAAAATCGTTGGTCATCTGCTTGAATTCTCATCTCTTATTTAGTCTGCGGTAATCGTTCGTTTATCGTTCGTGTGTTATTGTCGCGCATAGTCCCCTCATCGCGCTTTTGCCAAAGTGGACCGATCTCGAAAGAACCCTTAACGAAGCAACACGATGACAAAATATGAGTTGCGCATAGAAACGAAGATACTATGACAAACGGATTTTCGCTTGCCATCTTCTATGCGAAGGGAAACCAATATTAACTTTTACTAAATTTTAATAGCGATACATACACGAAGACAAGGCTAAGAGATACTAAGACAAACTATGGATTGCGATCGTGACTCTGCGGGACTCTCAGGAGGAGGCGGCACTTCAGACTGTGGTTGTGAGCATCCCGAGGTTGTGGATTTACTCCCGGTAGATGCAGTCTTTCGTGCCTTCCCTCTGCCTTTGCCTCTTCCTTTCACTGTAGGCATGTTGCGTGGATGAATTCTCTGGCCGTAACGTACAAGAACGCCCGATCTATTCCCTCGTCTTCGTTTCTAATCGCACGCCATATCAAACCATTGCTCACTGTTCGTTCGTCTTATTGGGTTATATCAACCCTTCGCTCGCCTTCGCCTGCAATTTACTCAAAGAGGTGAACCGAAAAATCGATATCCTTCGCATGTCATATTTATCCTTCGATTACCGTTCGTTGATAAAATTTGACAATAGTTACTGATCGCATGATTTGACGGAAATTCTATTTGAATTCGTTGAATTCGCGTGCATTTCGTGCATTTTTCCCATTCGTCACCCTTCGTCCGCCTACATTCGGTCAGGTGTGAGGTAGCCTCTTGTCGAGGCCCTGGCGCTGTTGAAATCCTTGGCGATATGGAGGCAAAATTTCTGGCGAGCGAAGCGAGCCAGAAAAACCGAGGTGCTTGCGCCGAGGGCCTCTTGACACCCGACCTGAATTATATATTCATGAGGCACGATTTCCTACTGAATTATGCATGAAAACGTGAATAGTTAGATAACCGCGGCGATCGCCCAGCAAATTGGCCAATGAAATCTCAAGGATTTCTTACTTCAGTTCTGGACTAGTCTATTATTATTATTTTTTTTTTTTTTTGGGGGGGGGGATTACGTAAATCTCTTGCTCAAAATACATTCACAGACAAGCACATTATGAAGAATTCGATCTCTAGCTTACAAACCATGGTAATTTGAAATAAGACAAATGTACATATTTCTCAAGAGATCATCATATATTTACAAATAATGAAGAATGGGCAATAAAAGTCACCGTTCAACAATAGATGCATCTCCATCAATTCTGATGTAACCAAGGAGTTACCAGCAACTTCACTGCCCGGCAAGGCCCCGGGGGATCCGCCTGGCCCTGGCAGGCGAAGCATGCAGCAGTCTCACTCTCCATCCCTGGCCCACGGAGGTAATCAGCACAGAGTGGTAGCGCGTGAAAAAAAACCACACTTTTCCATAGCCAGTAGGCAGATTCACAAAAACATCTTGTCCTTTAAGTGCAGATTTGATTGCATCAACTTGCAAATCTTTGAATCTGTCAATCTTCAACATTCTAGCGGCATATTCTAAGCTCTTACAAATATCGTCATCACTCGTCGTGGAAGAAACGTTGAACGCCATTTTGGGCTGCGATTAATTAATATGTAAAAAATAGCGTGCAGTCGAGTCATGAATATTTAACATTACGTCATGGTAGCTCGCGCTTATTGGATGATCAGGTGTCAAGAGGCCCTCGGCGCAAGCGCCTCGGTTTTTCTGGCTCGCTTGGCTCGCCAGAAATTTTGCCTCCATATCGCCAAGGATTTCAACAGCGCCAGGGCCTCGACAAGAGGCTAGGTGTGAGGGGGCTATAAGCTTAGCATTGGCGTTCTAAGCTAGTGACCCGGGCTCGATTCCATGCGGGGGCCTGTTTTCAACCTTTCAAGAGGACAGCTCTGGGGACCTTTGATTTAAGCCATGCATCTATCATTCTCTCATTTCCTTTCACATTGTATTAATTTCCACGAGAGTTACCAAATTGTTTATTGTGCAGGAGCTATGTTCTTATCATTCATTAAGTTACTTGTAATCAACTGTATCCATGAAAATATACGCTGATATCAATATGAAAATGTATATTTTGTTATTAAATGTAATATGAAAACAAACAATATATGTGTGTATATGTGTGTATATTGAAGTAAATGCTATATGTATATGACACAATGATGATATTATTTACTATGTTTTGTTTTTGTTTCTTGATGTTTTTATTATGATGTGATGAAGTTTGTGCAAACTATGAAAAAGCAAACATTATCAGCTTTTTAGCTGCAAGTCTTGTTTATTAATAAACCATTACAATTCACTTCAATTCAATTTATTCTCGAACTGATGGCCATTTTTGACAACAGTGTTGTCATGGACATTTGCTTAGTACTTACCCTATTAGTAAGATCTTTATTCTTTGGCATTTGCGTTACTTGAGTATGTTGAGCCGCGCCAAGTTCTTCAAACACATCTTGTAGTTTCTTAGAGTCGTTTTTATGCAAATGATCTAGATTGCGGCAGATGATAACATTTCCATTTGAGCATTCAAAGACGAGCTGCTGGTTTTTTTTAAGGATATCCAAATGTATGTCCCTGGTGTCTTCAGTGTAGGATTTTACGTCATATGCAATGACAAAGATCCGATTCCCTTGTTTCCCTAAACAGGGTAAAATCATACACATGCCCGTATAAACTTAAAGGTAAACAATGTACAAATGAATCATTTTGACTACGTAAAAATTGTATCAGGAGTGTATTTATAATCAATATCAATTTTCGAGCTCCTGTTTCTCAGTGTCATCAACAGATGCTGAAGAATCATTGAACCACAAAGAATCATTAATTTTACAAATCATTGTCATGTAGACAAAGATCAAATGCTTGCATGTGAATAATTAATAAAGACAAAATAACAAGCATGGAAAGAACGCCTGCTTTATGGTTATTAAACGACTTACATGGAGCCACTCTGGGTAAAGAATAAAATCAGCGTTCCTTTTTACAGCTGTGTTTAACATAACCTCAAGAAATTCTTGATCACACGTGAAACACATTAAATGTATATCTAAAAATCTCTCTCTTTCTGTCTTTTTCTCCTTCCCTATTCTTCTTGTCATCTTTAATTTATCCTTTGCTATTCCTATTTTCTTTGTTCTTGTGTGTGTAGAGTTTGTGCCGCTACACCGTGCAATTTTATACACCATGGTACTACCCAAGACTTTATTTGGTCCTTGTTTCTAATGTATGTTTATTAAAAATTCCATAGGAAGCTGTCAAGACAAAACCAATTGTCTTCATTTTTTTTTCTTTAACACCTGTACCTTATTCTGTTTTATAATAATATGACTATAAATTTCATGATTTGAATGAAATGGATTCAAATAAACTGAGCTGAACTGAACATAAATACAAGTCCACGTATGTTCCTGTCAAAGGCGCCTTACGAAAGGTTTTGACAGTGGCGGGCCCTCGGTGCCCCTGCGGCGCGGCTTTGTTCTTAAAACGCCGACTGAGCGATATGCCGGAAGTTTTAATTTATCTCGTTAGCAGGTGGATCGCCACAATAGCCCGCACTGACATTGTGGGGCAGTTTTGGCAATAGACCTGTTTACTAATGTATTTCAATAGACCTGTTTACTAATTTTATGCATACTTTTTGAACACAAATTTCTGTTGACGACTCAAAAGCTTGCCAGAGGCTTGCCCGACATAGTAACAACTAATGTATGCAAAATGGATTCCATCTATAGATATGCCATTATGCACAGCAGGTGCACCAAATGGGATAACCTCGCTAGTCATAAGGACCGCTAGTCATAAGGACCAGTGGCTCATAAGGACCGCTAATCATAACGTGTAATTTAATATACCTGTAGGGTCGCTATTCATAAAGCGAAAAGGGGGTCACTATTCAAAAAATCACAAGGAGCATTATTCATAAGGATTGCTATTCATAATAGGAGAAGAGGGTTGCTATTTATAATCGAAGAAAAGGGTCATTACTCATAAGGGCCGCTATTCATAATAAGTCATCAGGGTCGCTATACATAATACAAATACAGGGTGGCTATTCATAAACCAAATCGGGGTCGTTAATCATAAGGGTCGCTATTCATAATCAGAGAAGAGGGTCGCTATTCATAATCAGAGAAGATTGTCGCTATTCATAATCACAGAAGAGGGTCGCTATTCATAATCAAAGAAGAGGGTCGCTATTCATAATCGGAGTAGAGGGTCGCTATTCATAATCAAAGAAGAGGGTCGCTATTCATAATCGGAGTAGAGGGTCGCTATTCATAATCGAAGAAGAGGGTCGCTATTCATAATCAGAGAAGAGGGTCGCTATTCATAATCAGAGAATATTTTCGCTATTCATAATCAAAGAAGAGGGTCGCTATTCATAATCAAAGAAGAGGGTCGCTATTCATAATCGGAGAAGAGGGTCGCTATTCATAATCAGAGAAGAGGGTCGCTATTCATAATAAAAGAAGAGGGTCGCTATTCATAATCAGAGAAGAGGGTCGCTATTCATAATCAGAGAACAGGGTCGCTATTCATAATCAAAGAAGAGGGTCGCTATTCATAATCAAAGAAGAGGGTCGCTATTCATAATCGGAGAAGAGGGTCGCTATTCATAATCGAAGAAGAGGGTCGCTATTCATAATCAGAGAAGAGGGTCGCTATTCATAATAAAAGAAGAGGGTCGCTATTCATAATCAGAGAAGGGGGTCGCTATTCATAATCAAAGAAGAGGGTCGCTATTCATAATCAGAGAAGAGGGTCGCTATTCATAATCAAAGAAGAGGGTCGCTATTCATAATCAGAGAAGAGGGTCGCTATTCATAATCGGAGAAGAGGGTCGCTATTCATAATCAGAGAAGAGGGTCGCTATTCACAGATCAATTCAATTCAATTCAATTTATTTTCATTTCCACAGATAAACAAACTTTGACAGAATTATGTAGAACATTATTCAGTAAGTTAGTACACATATATCAACATAATAATTTCACTCATTTTTTTTTCCATAATCAAATAAATAATTGTATGGAGTTAACAAATCTGCAGAAATGGAGGGATCCACTAAAAAGCCGAAGCTTGTAAAATGAGGATCCCTCGAAACACATTAAAGTAAAATAATAAATCGTATAATAAAAACAAAAAAAAACAACAAAAAGACAAAAAATACCAGTACAATGCCTACGAAGAGAACGTTCAAAAGGACACAATAGAGCTACCATAGAAACAACAAAACTTGATATAGGATATGAATCGGGAAACTTATACAATACGTTACAAACTAACGATTATTCGACCAAGCGACAAACAGAACTAATTAAAAGCGCGCTTAAAAAAAAAAAAAAAAAAAAAAATCATGCTTTGAGCGACTCATGGACATTGATGATAACCTTTGTAAATGTAAATGTTCTACTTGTTTCATGATTGCATGACATGAAACTTAAACTTATACTAAACTGCAGTCAGTTCTGTCCATAAATGAAGAGTTTTCTTGCAAAAGGCCCTAAATCCACTTTACCTACTTCTTAGTAAATTGAGATTTTTTGTTTCACACAGTTCTATGATTTCATTCAAGAAGATCTTCATGTATGTTTAAGAGACATCACCACAGGTAACAATAATCACAATTTAAAAAATCCTGCGGCCGTCAAACATTTTATATGATTTTTTATATTTATTATTTTTTTGGATTTAGGGCCTTTTGCAAGAAAAGTCTTGAATGATAATAGTAATTTACACATTAAAAATCTTTCTAATGAACCCAAAATCCACCGCCCTTGTTCCCCTAACCTCTTGTGCTGCTCCATCTGCCTAAAGTGTTCAATGGGTTATAATAAACCTTGCCTGATATAGCAACATTATAAAATCAATCAAAATTTAAACGAAAGATAATTGGGGTGACTTATCGAAAATCATCATCTGACCTTAAAAATAAAGCAGACTTGCCCTAGATAACTGCATAAAATATTTGCTTTGCTAGGATAAACCTTGCCTGATATAGCAACATTTTTAAGTCGATTCCAAAGATAATTTGTATTGTTTACTGACAGTAGCCAGTCATTATCTGCCCTTAATAAAGCAGATTTGCTCAAAATAAAAGCAATATCTACTGTATCCAGAGTAGAATGCATCATCATAATCAACATCACATCACGTAACCAATACCATCATTATCACCCGTACAATTGCCATCGTCATCACACCATTACCATCATCAGAACATTCAGCATCACACCATCATACACATGAATGAAATCAGCATCAACATCATCATAACCAACATCATCATTGTTGTTATCATCATTATTGCCATTATCATCACCATCATAACCATCTTCATCATCATCGTCATTATGGTGATCGTAAATACCTTTATCGCCATTATCATTGCCACCACTATTATCATTATCTCTATCACCATTTCTACCATCATCACATTTATCACTGTCATCATCAACATCACCATCATCTTTGTCATGGCTGTATTATTCATGTCATTAGAGTTAACAGCACCTGCTGAACCTTTCTCAATATCACACCATCCTCATATCACCTACTCATGTACATCCAATAAGATTTCATTTCATTTCATTTTTCTTTCTTCTTCTGGGATTGTTGGTTATATCTGCAAGCTCCATTGTTGTAGTAATTTTCAAGATCTTGATAAACGAAGGAATTTTGTGTATTTAATTCCCATAAAAAATGTCAAAAAGCTGGAAAAATTCTCACACAGAGTCTCTGGATAGATGGTTGTGTGGAGGCGCGTGATTGGTCATTCATGCCAAAAATCTATTCTCTTAGCCAATCAGGATGCAGGATAGATGAATGGATATAGGGCTTTTTGCAAGAAAAGTGTTTTGGATTTAGGGCCTTTTGAAAGAAAACATAATTTTCATCTCATTTTTTAACAAACTTCCTGAAACTTTTAGAAGTTGAAATATAGCCAGTTTGATGCACATGGTGAATGTCTATTAAGGCATATAAAAAAATGCCATATGATAAAAAATGGATTTAGGGCCTTTTGCAAGTAAGCTCTTCAAATGTAACTTTAATCTTTTCTTAAACGAATATAAAGAGGGGGCATTTTTAATGTGTTCAGAAAGGGAATTCCAAAATTTTGGACCATCATAGATGAATGTATTTTGGGCCAGGACTTTTCGAAAGAGGGGTAAATGTAATTCATCAGAACGTCTTGTTGAATATTTATGAAGTAAACAATTTTTCAAAAACATGGTTTTAAAAACTACAGGCAAAGCATCATTATTAAAACTATACATAAACTGACCTAACTGATACTAATATAAATCTGTTACTTTCATAATTTTATTATCAAAAAAAATAAACGGTCTGTATGGGCGCGGAAAGTTGTATGACAAATTATTCGGAGGGCCTTCTTCTGTAATAATAACAATTTGTCTAATAAATAATGACATGCGTTACCCCAAGTCAACAATCCATTATTTAAGTACGGTAAAATTAATGACGAATATAATGTAAGTAAGGAATTTAATGGAAAGTGCGTCTTTAATCTATTTATAATCCCAATGTTACGCGAGATCGTTTTACAAATGCTATCTATATGAAGTCGCCATGAAATTTTATCATCAATCATAACTCCTAAAGATTTAATATCAGAAACCTTATCTAAAGGAAAATCATCAAAAATTATATTGCCTGGTAAAAAAACTAAAGAATGACTGAAAAGCATATATTTTTTTGGGGTAAATTCAAAGAAAACCTATTTGCTCGTATCCATTGAGAAAGGTAAGGCAATTCTAAATTGACTGTTTGTATTAAATAATGAGGGTCACTGTGCGAGAAAAATAACTTCGTATCATCAGCAAACAATATGAAAGACAAAATGTGACCCGACGCCTCAAAACCTACAATAAGTCGCCAAAATTATATTTTTTGTTTTATACATTTTCTGAAAGTAGAGATTCTCAGCTTTCCAACGGTATATCAATTGCCTAGTTTACTCAATGATAACACCTTTAGATATCACATTTAGAATCAGTATGTAGCCAGCAATCTATAACTCCTATTCAGAGAAAATGACCATTAATAAGTTCGGAACAAAAGAGTGCTAAACCTTTGCTCTCTGTGCGCGCCCAAGTAAAACTGTCTATTCAAACGGCCATAGCAACCGGTATGAAGGGATTATCAGATTAGGTTGAATTTTGACAAGCTACTCCAGGAGGACCTATTCATTACTCACTCCAAAAATCAATTTAATACCTTTAGAGGTAAAGTAGTAATTTGGCATTGAATGAAAGTATTACAAAAACTCTCCAAACATCCATTAGCTCGACACGTGAACAAAAAGGAGTCATTTTAAAATGCCCCCAAAACATATTTCTAAGTCGAATTACGACTCACAAACTTGAGACATGATAGAATGATAAAGAAAATACCCATTTCTATCAAAAAGAGAAAATCGACTGATCCAAGCAAATTTACTATTTTGGGCTGTTTGCTACGTTGTGGTCCGTGCGACTTATTGTAGGTTTTGAGGCGGCGGGTCACAAATATTAGATGATCTATGAAAATCATTAATATACAATATAAAGAGAAGCGGTCCAACACCTTGGGGGACTCCGCAGTTTGTATGATGAAGTTCTGAGCTATGACCATTTAAATAAACATGTTGTTTTCTGTTGGTTAGGTAGCTCCTGAACCACTCCAAGGCCTTCCCGCGTATACCATAATGGGAAAGTTTATAAAGTAAAATGTTGTGGTTAATCGTGTCAAAGGCCTTGGAATAGTCCAGGAAGATACCGATCATATGAGATGATGAATCGAGGGCATGAACAACTTTATCTACAAATGACAATAAGGCATGAGAAGTGCTGTGGTTCTCCCGAAATCCAAACTGAGAATCACTGATAATATTATGTTTTTTTCAAAAAAGCAATTGTTCTTTTATAAATAATTTTCTACGACTTTTGAAAGGGAAGACAAGAGAGAAATAGGGCGATAATTATTAAGAACTAATCTGTCCCCTTTTTTAAATAAAGGAATAACTTTTGCAATTTTCATAATGTCGGGTACTACACCATTTAACAAAGATAAATTAAATATATGCACCAAGAGATCGACGATAGAGGGTATGATGCCTTTCAGAATAACATTATTGATGCCATCGGAGCCCGAACTTTTCTTTTTATTCAAATTTGCAACTATATCCAATATTTCAGTTTTATGTGTTGGGACAAAAAATATAGATTCTGAATTTGTGGGGCCTAAAAAATCAACATAGGGTTTATCGGATGGTCGAATATCATGAGCAAGGGTCTCCCCAATTGAAGAAAAGTACGAATTAAAAATATTAACAATATTACCAGGATCTTCAATAATCTTTCCATCGTGGTTAATTTTAGTGATATCAATTCGATTATTCAATAAATTCATTGCCTGTTTTAAAATTTTCCATGTATTTTGCATATCATGCTTATATAATTCCAAACGATTCATAAAATATTTTTTTTTTCTCAAAACGTAAAGTTTTAGTCAGCATATTTTTATAAGAAGTATATTCAAACTTAGCATGACCTGTACGTTTCAATTTATATGTATAATATAATCTACTTTTTTTCTATTAATGGATCGTAATAAAGATTTAGTAATCCAAGGAAGTCGAGGAGAAACTTTATAATTACGTTTGTCTCTTACAACAGGGATATAAATGTATTAAAATTTCATTAAAAGTATTCAAAAAAATGTTCATATGAAATATTAACATCTATTTTGTACGTCAGTCCAATCAACTTGTTCTAAACTGGCACCAAGCCGCGCTAAATTTTCTGGTGTAACTCGACGTCTTGAGGGAAGGGGTCCACCATTTTTAATAGAATGAGATATTTTATAATGAGCACATATAGGGTAGTGGTCAGTTATATCGGAAAGAACAATACATGAGTCAGGGTGCGGTATTACATTACTAAAAATATTGTCGATTAATGTAGCAGAATGATTAACCACACGAGTGGGTTTAGAAATTAGAGGCAAGAAAGAAGCAGATAGGAATATCTCAAGAAACTCCTGCGATGCATTATTAGTGTCGTGTTGCAATAAATTGATATTAAAATCACCCATAACGAAGCAATCTTTATTATCAAATAAAGAATTTTTAACTATACCAGTCAATTGTATAAAAAAGTCTTGTGAGTTATTACTTGGTGATCGATATACTACACCAACAATTATACACTGTTGGTCATAAAGGTGGAATAAAATATTTTTGAATAAAAATCGACAGTTTTGTTGGTATTTGAAAGGCTACGCGTAGACAAAATGGTAATTGAGTGATTACATAATGTTTCCCCATTACACAGGTGACATTATAACATGAGAAATTTGGATTACGTAATAAATTCTTTTGTTGTAGACTATAAAAGCCTATGCATATGGTATTCTGTCCCCTCCCTGATTTAGCACTGTGTATAAGAAGGTTGCATTTTTTCGAGTTCCTTGTACCGTTTGAAATAAAAATCGGTAGAGACGTTCCCTGGACTATGTATGCCTGGTCCAACGGCAACAGCAACACGCGAGAGAGTGGTAGCACTGCGACAGGAGGGCTACAAGCAGACTGATATCGCAGAAGTCCTAGGGATATCACAGAGTGCAGTCTCTAAGATCCTGAAACGTCAACGTGAGGCGGGGAATGTGCGGCCACGGAAATCTCCAGGACGTCCCAGATTGACCACAAGAAGATATGATCGCCAACTGTTGAATTTCAGCCGCAGAAACCGGAAATTGCCCACGAGCCGTCTTCGTCGCTTGTGGAGGAGATATCATGGGATCAACGTTTCCCGGTCAACCGTTAATCGCAGATTGCTCCAACATGGTTACCGAGCACGACGGTTGACCAAATGTCCACGCCTGTCTGTTCGCCACAGAGTAGCTCGTCTTCTTTGGGCTAGGGAGCACAGAAGGCTTCATCCATGACTGTGGCAACATGTGGTCTTCACGGACGAGAGCCGGTTCATCCTTGACCGAAAGGATGGGAGACAACGAGTTCGTCGATTAGCCGGGGAAAACCTTCGCGATGAATGTTATCCACGAGACGACTCAAGGCGGAGGCGCGGCTCAGTGATGATATGGGCCGGCATCCATTATGGAGGGAAAACGCCACGGGTGGTTCCGGACGGAAACGTCAACGCCGCCGCCTACAGGGATATCTTGGAGTTCCACTGTCTTCCATATGCAAGACGAGTGTATGGGCACAATTTCCGACTGCAGGATGACAACGCTAGACCGCACAGGGCCGCTGCAGTAAGGGAATTCCTGGAGGCAGAGGGCGTCGTACAGTTGCCATGGCCAGCTTGTTCGCCGGATATGAACCCCATAGAGCATGCATGGGATGCCCTAGGCCGAGCCATCAACGACAGAGAGGTCATTCCTCAAAATCTGCAGGAGTTCGCAGATGCTCTGAGGGAAGAATGGGACGCTATGCCTGTTGACGTCATCAACAAGCTAGTGGACAGCATGCCACGACGTCTGCATGCGCTGGTTCGTGCCAGGGGTGGACATACCCGATACTAGTGACTGAGTAAGAACAATGACTCAAGTTGATGCAAATTTGTCCATGAAATCACAAAAAAGAAGTCATCTGGAAAACTGAGAGAGAGATTGAAAATAAATACTGTATCTCATGATCCTTTAATTTACTGTATATTGTCGTCATTGTTGTTCTATGCTCATGACATCCATCGCTTAGGACATAAACTTGTAAAATATCACTGTCAAACGTGTGTAAAAGGCAGAATAATAAAGTAAAGTGGTTATCATGCACCATAAATGCCATATTCAAATCATGTTGTAATAATTACGCTGTGAAAATTTGGTGAAAAAAAATATTCCACCTTTATGACCAACAGTGTATTTGTATGACCTGGAAAAATAATTTCAATAAATAGAGATTCTATTACATTATTCATTAATGTAATTTCTTTACAAATATTATAATTATAATCCTTAGAAATATATAGACCCACTCCACCCCCTGATCTATCCTGTCTACTATTAAAAATAAAATCATAATCACGAAGAGCAAAGGGTGGGTTAGGATCAGAGGACAACCAGGTTTCTGTGAGGCCGATTATAGATGGGAGATGTTGGGCTGAATTATCTAAAAGTAACTGCAAGTCATCAAAATGTTTATTTAGACTTCTTATATTGAAATGTAACAAAGAAAATGTATCCAGTCTAAAATCTGCCATTATATGTTTAAATTGATTGTCAGTTACATAATTTAGTTAAAGAATTAGTTTGGGCTGGGTCTTCAGTATAAAATCAAAAGATAATTCTTCGGATAAAGAATTAAATGAATCAAAAATAACATTATCATAATTACCAGTTTGAGGGTCAATATTAATATCATCATTCAGGGATGGTCTAAACAGGTCAAAAAGGTCATCATCATTAAGGGAGTTGAATGCTATATTATCAGCTATATTATCAGCCATGGTTTAATGGTTGATACTAAAGTGTGATAATAAATAGTGAATAAAACAAATACGTGTCTGACGTCATGCTTAGCGCGAATTAACAAAAGTACAGTCGCAGGTTGCTGAGAAAGAGAAAAATTGAAGTTGAATATCATGTACAGAAATATCAAATGAATGATGTAGTAGGTCATATAGACTATGACAGAAAAATTCATACTGCAGGAAATCTTCGTAGGCTTGAACAAAAAATAACCGATTAAATCAACAAAAACGCAACTAGACATACTGCAAATGCGACGCAAATTCAACGCGACTCCCTAAGATGAAGAAACAAGTAGAACAATAGAACAATTTAAGATAAAAAGAGAAACCAAAAACAGACATATATAGAAATATATATATCGTAAAGTGTTTACAGGAACAAAGTTCCGACAAAGTGCAGTGTTAAAATTTAATCTCTCTTCAGGTGAATGAGCCATTGATAGTTTTGACATGCTTTTATATACACGTATAGTACAGTAATATGCAAATGGGACAATGTGTGTGGCATTGTCCAGTAGTTTTTTTGACGGCTTAATAAGTCTTTGTTTAAATCTTAGACTAAGCGTTGTACGGTGAGAACTCTAAAATGTTAGGATTCTCAGAGAATCCTATAATCCGTACAATCCAAAACTTTGTAAAGTCACACAAAGATCATTATATAATAATTCACGAGGCCTACACATGATAATAGTAAGCGAGGATGGGTATTTGTAAAACACATAATGAAATGTAGGCTTTAAGGAATAGTTTTGTTACAAGTATGGTACAATGATATTCTTAGGACAAGTTTGAAACATTGTCCTGTATCTGTTTTACGAGGTATTGAATCTTAGTTCTAATCTCAGATTAAATGATGCAAGTAGGAAGTTCTTTGTTGCCAGTTTCTTTGGAAGTCTTAATCTGTACAACTCAACAAATCATAAAGTTATATAACAATTCTTATTAATCTGTGACCGTGGGAAAGAAAATGGAATAAACTAATATATTGACAGGTGTCGAGGATGCAGTGTCTTAAGGGAGAGGGAGAGAGATATATTGAAATACTTGTACACAAAGAGATAGAGTAGGATTGGGGGGGGGGGGGGGGTAGTTGTTTGGAGTTTCGGGGGATAATGGTAAATGTGGATGTGGGTGAGAAGGAGTGGTAGGAGAAGCAGTTTTCCTACAAAGCATTCAGAGAAGGCATACATTTTGAAATGAAGTGTTTCTCTTTCAGACATCTTTTAATTTTGTTGTCTTCTTTCATTTTGTAAAAGGGTATTATATCGAAATTTGGTTCCTTTGAGCCCACACAACAATCGATGTGAGCGCTCACTTTAAGTTGTCGATATTCTTTATGGCGTATTTGTTGCCTATGCACAGTGAGTCTGTGTCGGAGTGTGTCCCCTGTTTCGCCAATATATTGTTCCCCACAACCATGGCAAATTAAACAGTATATGAGATTCTTTGTAGTGCATGTAAATGGAAAATGTATTTGAAAAGTTTCACTTTTGTGTTTGAAGATGATATGATTAGTTTCTTTCATATACGGGCAAGTTTTGCATCTTTTGTCGGTACATTTTTTAACACCATTCTTTATATCGAGTTGTGCTTTAGGGGCTGCTCGGGTTAACAGTCGTTTTAGATTCGGGCTTTGGCGTTTACTGGATATCAGATGCACTGCTTTAAACTTTTGCTTTAATTCTCTGTCATTTGACAGGACGGTAATTGTGTCTTTTATCAGTTTAGAGATATTGGGATTATTAGGATTATGCGTGTGAATATAAGATATAGATTCAGTATTTTCATTTTTTTGCTTACATGATCTTAGTTCTTCGAGAGACAACTTTTCAGCTTTCACAATCCCATTCTGGATGATTTCCTCAGGATATTCTCTTTCTTGTAACATGTGTTTTAATTCTAATAATCGTTTCTTACGAATATCGATATCTGATACTATTGTGCAAATACGTCTTGCTAAATTGTAAGGAACATTTGTTTTACAGTGTCTTGGGTGACAAAAGTGTAAAGTGTAAGTACTGGTGTGTGTCTGTAATCTCATAGAATATATCTGTTTTAATTTTGTTCAAATTGTTTATAACCACTATGTCAAGAAACGCTATTTTCTCATTACTAGTTTCAAACTTAAAAGTGATACTCGGGTGAAGCTGTTGAAGGGTATCGTTGAATTTGGTTATATCTCCCAAATCTGCCTTCCAAATAATGAAACAGTCATCAAGATATCTAAGCCAATTTTCCTTTAGATAGGATGTAACTCTAGTGTTGAAAGTCTGTTCGACTTGAGCGTATAGTTTCATTTCCAGATAGCCCATGAATAAGGTGGCATATGTAGGGGCCATTTTGGTTCCCATGGCTGTTCCTCTAATTTTTAAATAAAATTCATTATCAAAGCAAAAAGAATTATTAGTCAGAATAAATTTTACAGCATCGATTATGAACTCCTTAGTAAAACGTGAATCAATAACATCCCTATGCTTTTCTAACCAAAAGGTTATGCCTTCTATTCCTGCGTCGTGAGGAATGTTGGTATAAAGACTATTCACGTCATATGTGACAAGGATTGAGTTTTCATCTACTGATTCAGGTAGGTGGTTCAGAAAGTCTAAATCGTCCCTAACAAAGCTTGGAACATACTTTGTAAGGGCTTTCAATATGATATCTATGAAATTACTTAGTCTATGTGTAGGACATATTGAGCCGGCGATGATTGGTCTCATTTTAAGTTTATCCGGCATTTTACATTGAATATAAGGAGAATGAATATTTTTTATTTCATCCTGTATATCTTTGCACTGATGTACCTTTGGTAATCCGTACAGGTTACTACTTATCAATTCGAAATTAGTCAGAAAGTCTACCTCATCTTTAGTTAAGCAGTGTTTGTATTTGTTTATCAATTTCTTCATCTTGTTCATAATTTTGGTATCTATATTCTCGTCTAGTTTCAAATATGTTGATTGGTCTTGTAGTTGCTCCTTCATTTTTGAAATATAAAAATCTTCATCCATTATTACAAAAGCACCTCCCTTGTCAGCCTGTTTTAATATTATGCCAGGTTTGTCTTTCAGACTCTGAAGGCTTTTCCATTCTTGTTTAGATATATTACATTTCTGTTTGATGTTTGTACGGTTTTCAAACTGTACTGCTCTTTTAAAAAAAAATCAATGTAATTATCCAATGTACGATTCCTATTGGGCTGAGTAAGAAATTTACTCTTATTCTTTACAATGCTTTCATTTCTATGTGAAAAATCCGTATTATCACAATCACTTTCTTCTTTACTGAAATATTCCTTCAATCTGAGTTTACGACAAAAACTATATACATCTTGTTTAAGGTCACTAACATTTCTAGTTGGAGTTGGAGTAAATTTCGGACCTTTCATTAACAGTGCTATCTCTCCATCATTTAAATCAACATTCGATATATTGATTACCTTAGGTTCTACTTTTAGATCAGGTACTTTTTTAGTTTCACAGTCAGTATTAGGAGGGTTGGGTTGGGGTTCTTCATATCTGTTGTCATGGGCGTTAATCGTTATGTAACTCTATTCATCATGGGGGGGGGGGGGGGGACGGCTATTGTGTCGTCCCCCCATGATGAATAGAGTTACGTAACGATTAACGCCCATGTCTGTTGTTAATATTACATGTAGGCAGATGATCTTTATCATTATCAATATATAAACTATCGAAACGGTTACTTAATGGGATGTTTTGGGGGATTACCGTTTGTGGTATTTGACGCCAGCCCGTGGAAGATGATGGCTGTTGCCTTACTGCATCCGCATAACTGCTATACCTGCCATCAGCTGGTTGCTGGGCAGCGGATGCGTTGCGATGTTGGTAGCGGTTTCTGTCTTCTTGGAAATGGCGATGCCCACCACGTCTATAGCTTTGGCGTCGGCCTGTGGACGATGACGGTTGTTGTCTCCCTCCATCTGCAAACCTATCATCGACTCGTTGCTTGGTAGAAGATTTGTCGTTGCAGCGGTCGTAGTTGTTGGCCCTATGGAAGTTGCTGGCATGGGGGTTCCAATTTTGATAGGTGTCGGTGGTCTGGTGGAAGCGATGGCTTACATTCGGTTGATACGCCCTTCCACTTTGGCGGCGATCATTGTTCATTTTAAAGTTGTGGGGACGATCGTAGTTCCTGTTGCCATGGTTGTCAGACGAATTGTGTGACATATTGTCCTCTGTCATTTCTTGCCGGTGTCCCGCGTTCTTGCCATGTCTCCCTTCCGGGTCATTGATAGGGCGAATTGATTTGGTCCACCATTCTCTCTTTTGATTCCATTTCATAAGTAGATGGTCTTGGTCGTGAGAGCTTTCCTCAGTCCACATTTCAATCAGCATTTCTTTTATGTCACTGTATCGAATGTCGTTTAGGTTCTCCTCCATAGCAATGTCGATTGCGTTTAGTTCATCCGAGAAGTTTCTGCTTCTCATCGACATTACCTCTGCCTCTGTCACCATATTTCTGGTTGCCTGTGCCTGATACACGGAGTTTTCCTCTTTTGATCCATTATACATAAATGGTTTCTTGAACTTCCGCGGTAGCATTGCTGGCGTCATATCAGCCCATTGGAAGTAAAGGCCGCTGAGTCCTTCATTGCGTGTAAGGCACCAAAAGGCTTTACTCCTGGCTTGAAGCATATCATCCCACTCCGGAATGTAAGCGGCTGGATTGGGGTTAACTCTGTTTTGTCTTGGAGCTTTACCAATCTCATCTGCAACCTTGGTGTTAAGACTTTCCCATTCCTTCTTGAGCTGTTCCGTGGATATGCTTGGATTTTGTAACGAGGCTAGTTTTCCACTAACTTGTTGAATGTTCACACCAATATCAGCTAGTAAAGAATAGATGGCTCTCCATGCAGTGTGTGTGTTTGGATCCATATTTCGTTGTGCCTTGCACTTGTAAAAATATATCGTAAAGTGTTTACAGGAACAAAGTTCCGACAAAGTGCAGTGTTAAAATATGTAGAAAAATAAAGTTCACAACATCATATAGAATACACACACAAGAAGCATGTTTTTATAAAAATTCACAAGCGCTTTCGATTTAATCTCTTCAGGTGAATGAGCCATTGATAGTTTATATATATATATATATAATATATATATATATACGGGAAAAAAATATGAAAAAAAGAAAAAATGAAATGAAATGGAATAGCCTTGGGCATATCATATTGAAGTATATTGTAACTAGAATATTATAAAATATAATAATATGAGATAATAAATGTGCGAGCAAAAAAAAAAAAACAAGTACAAAACATCAGTATTCAATTAATGCAATTCATTCATACTTTTTCCTCTGAACGATTGTATAGTATAAATAAGTACATTGCAAATAGAATATTAAATCTCAATAGCAAGAATTATATTCATCGTCAATAAAATATTTCAATTGATAACTATAATCATAGAAAAAACAAAAATAACATCGAGAACTACGTACGATTATATATTTACAAAAGGGAAAAAAAAGGTAAATATATCATGAGGGCTGGAGGAAGGTAAAGCTTACATTCTCTAGAGATGCAAGAGAAAAAAATTGCTATAAAAAGCAAAAACAAAAACAAAAACAAAACAAAACAACGAAACAAAAAAAAAACCAAAAAAAAATACTGGAAAAGTACTCATAATTAACAAACAAGTAAATTAAAAAAAACAAAAGAAAATATATACTTGCATGAAAATAAATTCATACATGATTTGAAATAAATTACAGAAAACTGTCATTTGGTAGGCACGGGTGGAACAAAATAATAAAAATATTAATAAAACGTCCAGTAAGCGCTGTAAAAACATAATGTTTTATACAGAAGCGATGGAGGTGAGTTGCCATATATGACGGGGGGGGGGGGGGGGGGGGGCTATATAGACACAACAATGCCATGATGAAGGGGAAGGAAGCATAATAAACACTGATAATGGGTGGAGGCATGCATGATTAGATGACATTAAACGACCAATTTAAGAGAAAGAGAAAATACCTCAGCGGCCTGACCCAGAAGAGGGTCGCTATTCATAATCAGAGAAGGGGGTCGCTATTCATAATTAAAAAAGAGGGTCGCTATTCATAATCGGAGAAGAGGGTCGCTATTCATAATCAGAAAAAGGGTCGTTATTCATAATCAAAGAAGAGGGTCGTTATTCATAATCAAAGAAGAGGGTCGCTATTCATAATCGAAGAAGAGCTTAGGATTATTTGTAAAATATTGTAATATGATTTTCATTGTTCAATGAAAACTCAAATATGAAATAATTAAATTAGCAAACAAAAATGATAATATTGGATGGGAGACACCCCACGCTGTGTTGAAGCAATCAAAGAAGAGGGTCGCTATTCATAATCAGAGAAGGGGGTCGCTATTCATAATTAAAAAAGAGGGTCGCTATTCATAATCGGAGAAGAGGGTCGCTATTCATAATCAGAAAAAGGGTCGTTATTCATAATCAAAGAAGAGGGTCGTTATTCATAATCAAAGAAGAGGGTCGCTATTCATAATCGAAGAAGAGCTTAGGATTATTTGTAAAATATTGTAATATGATTTTCATTGTTCAATGAAAACTCAAATATGAAATAATTAAATTAGCAAACAAAAATGATAATATTGGATGGGAGACACCCCACGCTGTGTTGAAGCAATCAAAGAAGAGGGTCGCTATTCATAATCAGAGAAGAGGGTCGCTATTCATAATCAAAGAAGAGGGTCGCTATTCATAATCAGAGAAGAGGGTCGCTATTCATATTCAAAGAAGAGGGTCGCTATTCATAATCAAAGAAGAGGGTCGCTATTCATAATCAAAGAAGAGGGTTGTTATTCATAATCGGAGACGAGGGTCGCTATTCATAATCGAAGAAGAGTTAAGGATTATTTGTAAAATATTGTAATATGATTTTCATTGTTCAATGAACACTCAAATATGAAAGAATTAATTTAGCAAACAAATATGATAATATTTGATGGGAGACACCCCACGCTGTGTCGAAGCAATCAAAGAAGATGATCGCTATTCATAATCAAAGAAGATGGTCGCTATTCATAATCAAAGAAGAGGGTCGTTATTCATAATCGGAGACCAGGGTCGCTATTCATAATCGAAGAAGAAGTTAGGATTATTTTTAAAAAAAAAATCAATATGATTTTCATTGTTCAATGAACACTCAAATATGAAAGAATTAATTTAGCAAACAAAAATGATAATATTGGATGGGAGACACCCCACGCTGTGTCGAAGCAATACGGGGAGGGGCGATGAAACAAATACACCCCTGGACTAGCCAGGAGGGAAAAGGGGGGTGCATGCCCCCCCCCCCCCCCCCCCTATTCAGCCCCTTAAAAAAAAGGCGAGAGCGAAAAAGCGGAGGACGCGGAGGAAGAGAAAGATAAAAGCCTAAAACGGCGCTACGAAATTTGATAAAAGTTTTCGCGCTTCCCGCGGGAAGGGGAAAGTAAAGCCCGGCGCACACTGCACGATCTGATTACGATGCGCTTTTGGGAAAAGTTGTTATTACATTTGATATGAACCTTCAATCATGTAAAATCTTCGTTATCAAAGTTCCGAGCAGTAGTATGAATACTAAAATCGAAATTCCGGGCTACTGCAAGCCCCCGTGTAGGAATAAAAGCGAATTCAATTCCAAAGCGTAGTGACGTCATACCAATCTTGCGCTCGACTAAGATTTGAAGTCGATTTGGCCTTTACTCTAACCAGAAGAATTGCAGTTAACCGAAATTTCGATATTAGTATTCGTATCATTATTCCGAACTTAAAATGAGATAATTTCGCTTTTTAAAACTTTCACATTTAATGCAAAATGCAATTTGTTCGAAAATCGGTTTGCAGTCGGATAGTATAGTGTGCGCCGGGCTTAACTCCCCATCCATGCATCCACCCCTGATACATACGGTGCAGCATTGCGTCCAACAATTGAAAGCACAAAATGCAACAGGAACAAAATAAGAGAAAAATACTGAAAACATAAAAAAAGGAAAGGGAAGAAGATGCTAGAATAAGAAAGACAGAATAGAGAAGATGATAAAAGGAAGAAATACAGAATAAGAGATAGAGGAAAGATCAAAAGAGAAGATGAAAGGAGGATAATGAAGAAATGCACGGGGTAGGGTAGAATAAAAGATGAAAGAGATGAAAGAAGGAAAAAATAAAGGAAAACATAAGGAGAGAAAAAAGACAAAATGGTGGAAGGATAAAACAAATAATAACATTTTTGAGGGAAAGACAGCAAGAGAAGATAAAGAAAGGGAACAAAGAACAATATATGGAAAGACAGAAAGAGAAGATCCAAGAATGATCAAAATACAGAAAGAGAAGAACAAAGAAAGATCAAAACAAAAAAAAGAGCATAAGAGAAGACAACAAGAAAGATGACGAAAGATCAAAACAAAGAATAACATAAGAAAGGACAGAAAAAGAAGATGAAAGAAGAAAATAAAGAAAGACGAAGGGGAGGATAGAAGTAAAGATAAAGCGAAATATAAGGGAAAGATATTTTTTTTTATTAATTCATCTTTATTATAAAAAACATAAAAAACATTGCACAAAACATTTAACATTCAAATAAAGAAGTACATAAATAACCCAGGACCGAGGTTTATAGATAAAAGTATGAGTTCCTCAGGCAGGGTAAAAAAGATAAAGATAAAATGATACTAAAACAAAGAATAACATAAGAACAGTTAGGGAAAACAAATGCAGAAAGATAAAGCAATATTAAGTTTAGGACAGAAGAAAAGATAAAAGGCTGAAAATATGAACGAACATCCTGGGGTAGTTGTCCGGATACGATATATTCAATATGTATACCCTGCACTTCTTTTTCAAGGGGTGAGTTCATAAACGACGGTTCTAGTAGTAGAATTTATATTTTAAATGCTATGGAAGCATGGATATCAAAATCCCAGGAGGGGGAGGATGTGTGATATACTCCCCAAATAATTCAGGAGGGGGGGGGGGGGGATGGCCTGTAGGATTGGCCTGTATCATCACCCCCCCCCCCTGCAATAATTCACCTTCAATAAATGACATGATCAAATAATATGATCAGGAGGAGGAGGATGACCATGATGATTATTATTCATAGGATCAACATGGTCATAATTTTTGTCATGATTTTTGTTAAGATTATGATAAGGAAGACCGAAATAAAGATTTCAAAGAATATAATGAAATTAAGCAAGTTAGTAATTACCATGAACCACATGCACTCAAATGCTCTGAAAGGTGATTTTAACTCGGGGAAAGTACCAACAGTGGGAGGGCATACTTCATTCCCACGTCCATGCCCATAAACAGGGGCACACTGTAAGAACGGTAGATGCCAATGAATTGTACGTTACTAAAATCACGTATTATAAAAATTTTACTAACCCACCACAAAATAAAAACAAAAACAAATTTCTCTCGGCAATTTCTAAGCCCGTATCCGGACAACTACCCTACAACTATTCTCAAGGACAACTGCCCCCTACGACAATCCCACTCCTCCCCCCCCCCCCCGCCCAACTTTCCCCTCAGCTCCCTCAAATGGACGATTGTTGAGAACTTGAGAACTTGAGATCAAGGCTAAGGAATAGGTTTCCACAGGAGTTGAGAAACGGGAGGATCTGGATGATCCAATGATTCATTTATTGTCACAGTCACATGCTACAGTCACACACGGCCGGATTTCGAACCGGGTACATAAGGAATTAAAACCGTATCAACCCGGTTTGACCCGTATTGACCCGTATCGAACCGTATAAAAATCCGCTTTAAATCCTTAACTGAATCCTTTTCGACCCCTATCGACCCGTGTCAACCCGCTTCGACCTGTACCGACCCGGAAGTAAACCTTGTCATCATCCGTTGCATGAAGGCAATGCGGTATACGGCAAGGGTCAATACGGTTTTACGTGATTATGTGATTATGAATAGCGACCCTCTTCTGTGATTATGAATAGCGACCCGCTTCTCGGATTATGAATAGACCCTCTTCTTTGATTATGAATAGAGACCCTCTTATGTGATTATGAATAGCGACCCTCTTCTTTGATTATGAATAGCGACCCTCTTCTTCGATTATGAATAGCGACCCTCTTCTTCAAATATGAATAGCGACCCTCTTCTTTGATTATGAATAGCGACCCATGTGGGTCCCATGTGGGCATCATCCGGGCCATCCGGGCCATCTGGGCAAAGGGGAACCCATATAAATCCAATATGTGTCCCTTGTGGGACCCATATGGGTTAACACATTTTGAGATTTACTTGGGAAAACCCATTTGGGAATAACATGTAAATGCCCATATGGGTATCATATGGGAATAAGCTGGGCAAACCCATCTGTGAAACATATCCAATTGCCCATATGGGTATCATATGGGAATAAAATGGGCAAACCCATATGGGAAAACATTTCTAAATGCCCAAATGGGTATCATATGGGAATAAGCTGGGAGAATCCATCTGGGAAACATATATATTTACCCAAATGCAAATGGGTATCATATGGGAATAAGCTGGGCAAACCCATCTGGGAAACATATATATATATATATACCCAAATGGGAATCATATGGGAATAAAATGGGCAGACCCATATGGGAAACATTTGTAAATGCCCATATGGGTATCACACGGGAGTAAGCTGGACAATCCCATCTGGGAAACATTTGTAAATGCCCATATGGGTATCATATGGGAATAAGCTGGGAAATCCCATCTGGGAAACATATATATTTACCCAAATGAGAATCATATGGGAATAAAATGGGCAGACCCATATGGGAAACATTTGTAAATGCCAATATGGGTATCACAAGGGAATAAACTGGACAATCCCATCTGGGAAACATTTGTAAATGCCCATATGGGTATCACATGGGAGTAAGCTGGGCAAACCCATCTGGGAAACATATATATTTGCCCAAATGGGTATCATATGGGAATAAAATGGGCAAACCGATATGGGAATGGCATGTAAATGCCCATATGGGTATTACATGGGAATAAACTGGGCAACCCCATCTAGGGGAAACAACTGTAAATACCCATATGGGTATCATATGGGAATATGCTGGGCAAACCGATATGGTAAAGACATGTAAATGTCCACATGGTTATCACATGGGAGTAAGCTGGGCAAACCCATCTGGGAAACATATATATTTGCCCAAATGGGTATCATATGGGAATAAAATGGGCGAACAGATATGGGAATGACATGTAAATGCACATATGGATATTACATGAAAATAAAATGGGCAAACCGATATGGGAATGACATGTAAATGCCCATATGGGTATTACATGCGAATAAACTGGGCAAACCAATATGGGAATGACATGTAAATGCCCATATGGGTATTACATGGGAATAAACTGGGCAAACCAATATGGGAAAGACATGCAAATGTCCACATGGGTATCACATGGGAGTAAGCTGGGCAAACCCATCTGGGAAACATATATATTTGCACAATAAAATGGGCGAACAGATATGGGAATGACATGTAAATGCACATATGGGTATTACATGAAAATAAACTGGGCAAACCGATATGGGAATGACATGTAAATGCCCATATGGGTATTACATGGGAATAAACTGGGCAAACCAATATGGGAAAGACATGTAAATGCCCATATGGGTATCACATGGGAGTAAGCTGGGCAAACCCATCTGGGAAACATATGTATTTGCCCAAATGGGTATCATATGGGAATAAGCTGGGCAAACCCATCTGGGAAACATATATATTTGCCCAAATGGGAATCATATGGAATTAAACTAGGCAAACCGATATGGGAATGACATGTAAATGCCTATGTGGGAATATGCTGGGCAAACCCATCTGGGAAACATGTAAATGCCCAAATGGGAATCATATGGGAATAAACTGGGCAAACCGATATGGGAATGACATGCAAATGCCCATATGGGTATTACATGGGAATAAACTGGGCAAACCAATATGGGAAAGACATGCAAATGTCCACATGGGTATTACATGGGAATAAGCTGGGCAAACCCAAATGGGATATATATGTCAATACCCATATGGGAAATAAATGGGAGTAAGCTGGGCAAACCCGTCTGGAATATATATGTCAATACCCATATGGGTAATAAATGGGAGTAAGCTGGCCAAACCCATATGGGAAAGACATATGAATTTCCCCATGGATATCACATGGGAATAAGCTGGGCAACCCCATCTAGGGAAACAACTGTAAATACCCATATGGGTATCATATGGGAATATGCTGGGCAAACCGATATGGGAATGACATGTAAATGCCCATATGGGTATTACATGGGAATAAGCTGGGCAAACCCATATGGGAAAGACATATGAATGCCCACATGGATATCACATGGGAATAAGCTGGGCAACGCCATATAGGGAAACAGCTGTAAATACCCATATGGGTATCATATGGGAATATGCTGGGAAACATATGTAAATGCCCATATGGGTATCGTGTGTTAATAAGCAGGGCAAATCCCTAGAGAAAGACATATGAATGCCCCTAGGGATATCACATTAGGAATAAGCTGGGCAACCCCATCTGGGGAAACAACTGTAAGTACCCATATGGTTATCATATGGGAATAAACTGGGCAAAACGATTTGGGAATGAAATGCAAATGCCCATATGGGAATTACATGGGAATAAACTGGGCAAACCAATATTGGAAACAACTGTAAATACCCATATGGGTATCATATGGGAATATGCTGGGCAAACCCATCTGGGGAAACAAAAGTCAGTGCCCATATGGGTTTCATATGGGAGTAAGCTGGGCAACGCCATATGAGTATGATATTCCAAAGTCCAAATGGGTGTCATTTTGAAATGACCTGGCAAACCCATATGTTTAAATATGTAAACCCCAATGTGGGTATCATTTTTGGAATGATTTGGGCGAACCCATGTGGGTAAGATGCGTAAACAATAAGCTTGAGGGGTACATACTTCTGACAAAAAAATATCAGCATACTATTAAAGATCTACATTGTACACATTTGCAAACTGAATTCATATTTTGTTGTCATTATACTGGCCCTAACTTATCAAACTGTAATAGAGTACCGCAGTGTGACGTCATACCGCCCAAGCTGTCAAGGTGGCTGGTTCTAAACAATTTTGTGCTGAACAATGGCGTGGTTATCACACCAGCACCAAACACTGAATTTGCCCTGCTCCAGCCCATTGCTTGACTGATTTCGCGGTGACCTTCAAGCACGGGCTTTGTTGTATAGAACCAGTAACCTGGACGACGAGCGAATATGACGTCAGTACTTCGGTACTCTATTAATCTATGGAGACCTAAAGAATGTGTGAAGTGCTTAAGAGAAAATGAAAGCACCTCCCAACCCCATGTGCTTTGACCCCTAGTACAAATGGTTGAGTCCACTTTTCAAACCTGCGCCACCTTTTGAGGAAACGGCATTCCATTGCATACTATACGAAGGAAGCACTACATATCCACCCTCCTACCCTTTGAAGGTAAGCTGCAATATATCTGATCATTTCTTTCTAAATTCCATTTTCTCTTTGATATTGTTTATTAATTTAAAAGTACATATATAGCCTGAGATGTACCATCGAGTGTCATTTTCTGGTTCATGACTGTTTTTTTGGGATTATGAGTGAATTGATAGAGAAATGTTAATTCAGTTGAGTTACCAGCACTATGAACACGATGAACAATTGCTCTGGTAGACAAAAGAACATCCCTTCATTACTATTATGTAAAATAAGCAGAACAGGTGAATATGCATGTGACACCTGTTCTACACATTTTTACATAATAGCAATGAAGTGATGTTCTTTTGTCTACCAGGGCAATTGAGGAAAGTACAATGAGGAGCTGTATATTTTGTCCGCTTCTTTGTTCGCCATGTTCATAGTGCAGTTTACCTTAGCTCAATACTCCCATTGTTTAAGTTGCAAGGCCCAAGAGGAAATAAGTATGCCTGGGTCATATCGTTCACCCACCACTTGGTTTGTTTATAACCAAGGGGTTGTGTGGTAACTCCTTGGTTTAACTAAGTGGTCTGGCTTTCCATGTATATGGGCTAAGAAATCAAAATCATTTCACTGGGCAAGTGTGTATCGAGCACGTAATTATGCAGACAAGATGAATGTCATAGTTTATTATATCATAATAATGTTATTGTTCGCTTCATGTGAGGAGCAAATGCCATAAATGAATAATTGATGTGTCATTACTACCATTCTCAAAATATTGGCCTACAGATTCCAGACACCATTTCATTCTCTGCTATATTTCTTGTCATTTCCCTTTGCATGGGTCAATAGGTATTGTCCATATTTGTATATGTTTTTTTTCCCCCTTTTTTTTTGGGGGGGGGGGGGGGGGTGGGACCCGACTTTTTTTAATTTTTTTTTTATTTTATGGAAACGGCATGATGTCTCGTATATGTGGTATATAGAGAGAGTGAGAGAGAGGGGAGGGGGAGGAGAGAGAAAAAAAGAGCTAATATTTAGATTTGCTTTTTAAAAAATATCTGCATTGGCAATCAAAAATTGTAGCATATTTGCAAATTTCACTATCTACAAAAATATTAATATTGTAAATATGCTAGTGTAATATTTTTTGTGAAATTTGTTACATGTACATATATCTCACTCTGTCGTTTCAGATCCAGCAAATAGACGATAAAACAACAACGGTACGAGGAAACAGCATAAGCAGTAACGTAACAACTAAAAAAAGAAGCGTATATTCTAGATGGACAAAATGAAGAAGACTTCTGGCACGTGTTAAGATTATATCATGATTATATCCAAACTGGATGAAGCTGTTAAGGTGGCACCATAATTAGTACCTGCAGGAAAATGTTTCCAGTATTCGGAACTGAAGAAATGTTTACTATGAATACTATGAAGGCCGGGAAGACTCCTTTCAACATGCCCTGGTCGTGTATGCATCTCAACTATGGGGGAATGCACAATCAACTGATGAACAAAAACCGCAGCTTCATTAGATGTTGACCAGTAATTTGGATAATTATAAGGAAGTGCCAGATGGAAACAACTATTGTTTAACCTTATTTTTTGGATAGCATGATGTGATTGTAATAACAAATACTGCATATTAATCATCTTTAATGTATGCATGGTGAAGGAGGAGGCCTAGAAATTACAACTGGAGGAAAAAGTCTATTGTATATCAATTCATTCTACTTCTGACCGCCATTCTGTTATTACGGCAAAGTAACAGCGCGACACTGTATGCTTAATATCGCACGCATACTTATCAGACACTTTACCTCGCCAAGGTAATTTGAGGTAGACCGGGCATTTATTGGGCCCATACAATGTTACTTTGCCGTGGCTACGCGTGTCGTGTTCTCTACTAATAGAATGCTACCCGCAGTTCGCAAGGATGTACTGCCTTCCCCCCAAATGAGCAATGTCGTTTATCAGTATCATTGTCGGTGTGAAGCCGTCTACGTTGGCCGTACATCTCAGCGTCTAGCGGACCGCATTAAACAGCACGTACCCTCCGTGGTACGACAGACATCAGCTGGTAGCCGAGCACAGCCGAAGCGTAACTGCAAAACCGCTGCTAGCGTCGCTAATGTTCAATGCAGCAGTCACAGCGACTCTGCTATTGGTCAGCACTTGCTAAATAGTCCGGCTTGTTCCAAGGCGTATAACCCGGCTCAGTTCACTATTGTTGCCCGAGCACGCAGCTTTCAACATCTTCGCTTCTTAGAAGCGTTGTTCATTCAGTCGAAAGATCCGCTATTGTGCCGACAAAAGGAGTTTGTACAAGCGCTTCGATTATTTTAGCGTCCCCGGATCATACCCGGGTCGCTATACACACCCTTCCTTGACTTTTGTATTTTCTTGTATTCTCTCATTCCTGCGTTGTGACCCGATGAGTGCAGGTCGAAAAGCTTCGTCACTATGAATTTGTTAAATGTTATCTTTAATTTCTAATATTAAAAAGGTTTACTTTGAAATATGATACTTACTATTTAATGGGTAAAACTATGTAGAAATAAGTGAATACATGTTTGCATGAATGGGATTGATGGGGTACTTCATGGAAATCTAATTACTGCTATGGAGTAATTTCATGGGCATGTACGAATAAGTGAAAATATATTTGCAGATCAATATAAAATACATGTATGTCGTTGCCTATTCCCAACTTAAAAGTAAAATTCTTGTTTGATGAAAATATCATTTATAGATGCATATTTATAATAAAAAATGTTTATATACTTTGATAATCTAATTACTACTATGGAGTAAATTTATTGGGTATGTAGCAATAAGTCAATACGTGTCAGCGTGAATGAGTTTGGTGGGGGTAATTCATATTATAGGCATGCTCAGAAATTTGTTCACCGCCCAAACACGTCTGTTTTCAAGACAAAATTCCACAGGCAATACTCATTATTTGTGACATACATGTATGTACACATGTTGCATGGCAGGTCACCGGCAACTTATATTTCAATTACCCCCATTTTTCATTTTAATGTTTTTTTTTTTGGTACTGGCACAGCTGTGGTGAGAGGCTGATGATGATTGCATGATCAAGTAGTCTTTGTGTCCCATGTCTTTCCTTAAAAACGATTTAGGAGTTGCCCCCTTGTATCGATTGAATAGACCAATATAGGCATATTGTAAATCTCAGTTGCTAAATTATTTCGGGCCCATGAGGGGGCCCATGGGGGAACGCAATATATGGGATCAATCATACTGTTCCCACATATTACCCAGATGGACCCCAGATTAAACCCATATGGGCCATCTGGTATGGCCCATATGGGTCCCCAATGGGCCTTGTGTGCAAAATACTATGGGGCCCCATATGGGCATTCCAGGGTAGGACCCATATGGGATAGCCTATATTTTGCCAACATATTGCCCACATTTATACCCAGATTGGCCCCAGGCTGAACCCATATTAGCCATATGGACGGCCCTTATGGGCCCCATATGGGCCTTGGGTGCAAAATCTTTTGGGGCCCATATGGGCATTCCCATGTGGGACCCATATGGGAACCCACATATAATACCCATATGGGATAGCCCATATTTTACCCACATATTGCCCACATTTATACCCAGATGGGCCCCAGGCCGAACCCATATTGGCGATCTGGGATGGCCCATATGGGACCCACATGGGCCTTGGGTGCAAAATCTTATGGGGCCCATATGGGCATTCCCATGTGGGACCCATATGGGAACCCACAGATAATACCCATATGGGATAGCCCATATTTTACCCACATATTGCCCACATTTATACCCACATGGGCCCCAGGCTGAACCCACATGGGGCCTACATGAGCCCCATATGGGCTTGCTACCTGAGGACCTTTATGAATAGCGATCCTTATGTCTTATTATGAAAGGCGGTCATTATGAATAATTGTGACCCTCCACCACAAAACGACCAATAAGTCGCCATGGGAGTTTTAGAGTAAACAGCTAAAAAGAGGTTGTTTGGGGTGGAAATTTCTATTTTAAGTTTTGGGTATTTTCTGAAAGTAAATTTATTACTCTACCATCTGACAAAATCTTGGGGTAAAATACCATGCTGAAATATGATTTTACTCTTATTCAAAGTGACCATTCTTTCTTGGATATTCAAACTTTGTGAGTCAGCTTGCTGGGATCGTACTTCACTTCGCTTTTCTGGAATAGCTCAAAAACTATGCACTGTCTGATATTCAAAATCTACAGAAAGAAAGAAATATATCTGTTCTAATGGTATGGAAAGTTTCAACCCAATCCAGTGAGTACTTCATAGTGTAGGCTTTGGAGTTTTGACTCACCCTTTTGTGCGACAAACAATAGGACACAGATTAGGCGCTCTTAAATGGTCACTCTTCTTTAGAGCCCGTTTTCTCTATTGTTTTGGTCATTAGCCTGTCTGACACTCTGACGTTCTCACTGTAATCTATAAGGGTTTGCTTAGTCTATGCAAGACAAGTTATATATCATTTTAAAGCTAAGAATCTAAGCTTTCAAACTGTGCTGAAATTAAAAAACCCAAATTTCCGACTTATTGGTCGTTTTGTGGTGGAGGGTCACAATTACCCTTATGAATAGCAACACTTATGTCTTATTATGAATAGCGGTCCTTATGAATATTTTTTTATGAATAGCGGTCCTTATGACTAGCGAGCAGACCCCATCCAATAGTTGGTAACAAAGGATTCTGGAGAGAAGCATCCATAAATTTGACTTACTTAGTAAACAGGTCCATTTATGCATGTTCCTCTCCAGAATCCTTAGTTACCAATTATTCAGTGCACCTGGTATGCGTAATGGCATCCCTATGGATGGAATCCATTTTGCATACATTGTAAAGGCTATGTCAGGCAAGCCTCTGACAAGCTTTTGAGTCGTCAAGAGCAACTTTTGTCCAGGAAGTATGCATAAAATTAGTAAACAGGTTTATTGTGATTTTTGAATACCCCCTCTATTGTTTGCTTTATGAATATGCTTGAAGCCAAACTACATGAAAAACACGGCGAACACCGACGGCTTTGGAATGCATATCAACTGGTGTTAGTGTATACGTGTGTGTATATATATATATATATATATATATATATATATATAACAATTATGTTGAAAGAAAAACACAGCAAGACGTAAAATTTAATAACGTTTCGGTCACAGACCTTTATCAAAGTAAAAGACTGAACACATTCAAAGTAATAATAATCAGATGCATGATGCGGTCTTTTTATTTCAACATAATTGTTTGCTATCTATTTCGACACATCGACGCAGAACCTTCTTGATTGATATATATATATATATATATATACCCCTAATGGGTACATTAGGAGGACAGTTTTTGTCTCATTTCTATAGACAACTGTCGACCTAATGACACCAACTGTCTACCTAATGTAGGGGTCGCTATTATGACGGAATAAACCGCATTGTTAGGTGTCGACCTAATGTACCCTTTAGTAAAATATGGATATATATATATATATATATATATATATATATAGTTCAAAAGTTCTGCGACGGAGTTTAAAAATTAGAGAGAGACACAGAATAAATTACTCCGTTAGACACAAAAGGTGCCATATTTCGCCTATAAGGCTTCTTCAGGAAATGATACCAAGTACAAAAGAATGCACCAAGGATGTAGTTAGTGTAATTATTGTTAAAACAACAAGCGCAAATAAACAACAGAGTCAAAGCGCTAGAAAGAGAGAGAGAGAGAGAGAGAGGAGAGAGAGAGAGAGGAAAGGAGAAAGAGAGAGAGAGGGAGGGAGACACACACACACACATACAGTGATGAAAAAAGATAAAGAAAGAAAATCCAATGAAGATGCTCTGTCACTCGATCAGCCAGTCTCCGTTTCGTCTCCCCTACGTACAACTTTCTGCAAGAAATGCACGTTATGCAATAGATAATGTTGAAGTGCAGGAGAAAGTTTTGGTCACATTCCATGATCCCTTAGGTCCAGTGATGGTGGTGTCACAGGTCTTGCATCTAGGTCGACGACAGGGAACTGTACCAAGTGGTGATCTCGTATCTGTATCAACTTGTTCCCAAGCAGGCTGTAGAGTAGATTTCACAAGAATTCTTCTTTAATAGACTAGAATCCTGAAGATATCCTTAGTTTGGGGATGGTCGCTGAGCATCTTGAAGTTCTTCCTCATGACATGGGCTACTTGAGCACTTAAGGGGTGATATGTGAAGACCATAGGTACTCGGGTAGCATTTTCTCTTTGGGCTGTAGCAAGACTTCGTGCTGGGTCTGGGGGACAATCTTCTGCTTTGCTTCTTCGGTAACTTCAGTATGGTATCCCCGCCTGTTAAAGAAACCAGCCATCTCCTCGTCCTCGTGTGTTTTTATATTCATTTAATAACAAAATAACATGTGCATATTGATATTAGCATATACCTTCATGGCTACAGTCTACCCTCAACGAAACTTCACTTTCGGTAAGCGGTATTTTACATTAAATCTCTGTACAATATTCCTAAACTATGTTTTTATTATTCATTCATTTAAGTTGTTTGTAATAAACTGTAGCCATGAAGGTATATGCTAATATCAATATGCACATGTTATTTTGTTATTAAATGAATATAAAAACACACACTGTCATGTGTGTATATTGAAGTATATGCTATATGTTTGTATTATAATCTTCAGAACCTGAAGAAGGCCGTGAAGGCCGAAAGCTTGGCCCAATAAAGTTGAAGTTTCGCTACGTCCTTTGTCTCCTGTCTCATCAATCCTCACGCTATACAATTTACCGAGACGCCGTCGAAATGTTAAAGTTGGGTATCTTCGCATCTATATTCGTTTTCTTCTACCTCAACTTGCATCCTTGGGCACCATTCGCCCTCCGGATCCATGACGACGGTCAGGACGGCTGCTCCACTACAATAGTACCACCACCACCACCACAAACAAAGATCATGGCCACGAACAATGACGACGAATGCACGCAGATCACCCGCCAATTCCGAAGATGCACCGCCAAACTCAACCAGTATAGCCTTCACACAAAGTACCTACAACAATACCAAGATCGGGACATTGTCCCGAAGGGTCTTCTTCTTAAGAAGACGTTTAGTTTCATCAAAGATGAAACGACGGACAATGCATGGACTCTAGCCCTATGGAACGCATCTCGCCAATTGAGAGACATTATAATAGCAGCTTTACAACGCAGAACTGAAGAGCTCCTGACACACAAAGAAGAACTCAAAAGGAAAGTACACGAACTGAGCCAAGATGACATTACCTATCACATGACAATGGATGAAGTACATCAGAATGGTACAAAGTTTGAAAGAACACTCATTCTGAAGAAAGAAGGGAAGCTGAAACGGGACATAGTGAATTGTAGAGAGATTAAAAAACGTGTATGTAACCTTGTAAACTTGAATAGGGGTAAACATTTAAATGTACCAAGTAAGAAAAGAAGTTGTAGACGATTTAAGAAAAAGCAGTACAGAAAACGTAGGTTGCAAGTCCGTGATAGAAACAACAATACCCAAGATTTTACTCCTGAAAATGAAAACAACCAAACTAAAAAAGACAGCAAAATCTCAGTGGTCAACCTATCCAATTACCCCCTTTCCGAAGCAGAAACATGTCTGCTGGAAAAGGGGCTCAAATTCTGCCCCACACCGCCCCAGGTTGACACACTTCAAATCAAAAGAGATTTAGGTACATTGGAGAGAAATATGAAACTTAAATTCCACTTTGCCGACAAAGCACAAACAAATGATAACCCCACCCCTCCACATACGCAAACAAACAATGAGGAAGATGAAACCCCACAACCCCCTCTCATAAAACAGACAAACACATGGACTCCCAATGTAAATGACCCATATCTTCAGAACGTGGAAACAGAGACAAAAGCGCGTGCTGACATATACAATGCCCCAAAACACCGAGACAACCTCTCGAGAGAAGAGAGACAAGCCCTCAAAAAATTAAAATCAATCAGAGACATTGTCATTAAACCAGCAGACAAGGGATCATCGGTGGTGATCATGTCCAAAGAGGACTACATATCGGAGGGAATAAGACAACTTTCAGACGAAACCACATACAAAGAACTCCCACACGATCCCACACCATCCCATCTTGAAGAAGTTCGAAAGGCAGTAAAAGAATTGGATGTAGACCTAGAAACACAAAGAGGTCTGATACCTAAGAAAGTAGCTTGTCCCAATCTCTACTTTCTTCCCAAAATCCACAAATCCAACAATCCAGGTCGGCCGATTGTCTCGGGATGCTCATGCCCCACGGTACAGATCTCAAAATATCTGGACTTTTACTTCCCCCCCCCCCCCCCTTACTGAGGAACTGCCCTCTCATGTCAAAGACACCACACACTTCTTGAACCATATCCAAAGAATAAACACAGACCTCCACCCACTCTCCCCCAGAACCATCCTGGTAACAGCAGATGTAACATCGCTGTACACTAACATACCTCACAAGGAAGGCATTGAAGCCTGTCAAGAGGCTCTAAACTCCAGAAAAGAAAAAAAATCCACCTACAGACCAGCTGATAAGATTGTTAGAACTAATCCTAAAACTCAACAATTTCCACTTTAATGGAAAACACTACCTCCAGATAGAAGGGACCGCGATGGGCACTCCTGTTGCCCCAACCTATGCAAACATCTTCATGGGCCGTCTAGAGAAAAAATCACCAACATAACCAACCCAACCACCATCACCATATCATGGAAACGCTATATAGATGACATATTTTTCATATGGAACGGCTCACCTAGAACACTCCTCAAATTCCAAGCAAAAATGAACAACCTACACCAGACCATAAAGTTCACATTCGAATCGTCCAGCGACAAAATACATTTCCTAGATATTTCACTCCAAAATTGCAATAACCAAATAGAGACCAGACTATACACCAAACCTACAGACTCACACACATACCTCCTTCCAACCTCATGCCATCCAGCTCACACCCTAAAAAGTATACCATACAGTCAGGCGTTGAGAATCAGAAGAATATGCTCACGTCCAGACAAAGAAGAACACCACCTTAATCAACTGCAACACAATTTCGAGGAACGAAACTACAACACAGAAATGGTCAAACAACAAATAGAAAGAGCGAAAGGAAAGCCGAGAGAAGAACTGTTGACATACCAAACACGCACTGAAAAAAACAAGATTACCGTCTTCTTTCCCGTATCTTTCACCCCCGCCACCGCCAAACTCCCACATATATTAAAAAAATTCTACCCCCTACTACAACAATCAAACAAAACGAAAACTACTTTCCCAACACCCCCAGTAACCTCATTCCGCCGAGGTCGCACCCTCCGAGATCTACTCGTTAAAGCGGGACACCCTTTCCCCTCCCACACCACGCCCGAAAACGACCCAGAACGCCCCAATGGATTCTTTCAATGCAAATAAAAAAAATGCGTCATTCACAAACACATCACAAACACCTCAAAGTTCAGAAGCACAGCAACCAACCAAGAATTCTCAATCACCTCACATATAACTTGTAAATCCAGTTGGGTAGTATACTTAATCACCTGCACTCAATGCAGTAAGCAATATGTCGGGAAAACAGAAACAACATTATACACACGCTTCAACAACACACGATCCGAAATCAAAAACTTCCACTCAGCACAACACAAAATATTACCTTACACAACACACTTCAAACTCCCATCTCACTCACTAGATAATGTTCAAATAACTGGCATTGAAAAAATCCGCAATAAATCACGCGACACAATCCGAAAGCTTGGCCCAATAAAGTTGAAGTTCAGCTACGTCCTTTGTCTCCTGTCTCATCAATCCTCACGCTATACAATTTACCGAGACGCCGTCGAAATGTTAAAGTTGGGTATCTTCGCATCTATATATATATTGTTTACTTCTGTTATGTCTAGTACTAGTTTTATGGATATACTTATGCTATCGAAACATGCTGAAATCTTAATCGTCAAAAAGGAGGGTTGAGAAAATCAGAAACTGGCGGAGGCATGTGCAACACCCATGAATAGAAATCAATATAATTATACATTATGTCGGGACTCGAGTAATCCCGTGCTTTAAAATTCAAATTCATTGAAATTGCTTATACAACAGCCCTTTATTTTTCCTCTTCTTCTTTCTTTTTACCATAAAATAGTACAAAACAAAAATAGGTCTAATAAAAGGAAGAGAGAAAAAAAAAAAACTCGAACGTAATTTTCAATAATTCTTATGCATAAACTTGGGTAAAGTAATAATGTTTGGTATCAAAATAAATGGTAATAAATGTCTTACAAGTTTTAAACAGAATATTTTGTGAAATAAAAGATGGTTAATGAAGTGCAGACATTTGAAAAATAAAGCATTGATCACGTTTTGGTAAAATTTTAAAAAGAGCTGAACCCCTTGGGACAGTTAGAATTAAGAACACAAAACAACTGATCGTCACACCAAAATAAGGACCTGTCAACAGTGAAGTAAAATCACGCGAAACCGTTACAACGCAAACGCGTAATAATTTGACGTCAAAATAGTAAATCGATCACAGTGAGAGCACCGTCCGCTCTCCACTGAGTCCCCAACTATGCACGCAAACCGTATGCGAATGGAAAGAAATGGCACGATTACGCGACACGTTCTTCATCTTTACCCTCCCAGGGACGGCTTGGAAGGCGATGGGACGATCGCAAAATACAATACTTTTAAAATGCAATGTATACTTGATCGAGCTATCCCCACCGAATTAAATTTCCCCGTGGAGTTTTTGTATAAATCAGTCACAAATATTAAACAGCTTTTTCCAGAATCTGACTAGAACAAAATTAAATGTGTGTAACAGCCGTCTTCGCTTAATTCGTTTCAAAACCAAAACCGAGTTTGTCTGTGTGATCTGCAAGTGGGACCCCAAGGAAGAACAGCAGCATTTTGTAAATACTGCTGAATTTTGGTCATCCTAAGCTCATGTATACGTTGTATTTTATGAAATGTATGTGGTTTTCTTAATACGGAAATAAATACAAACAAACAAACAAACATATGCATGGGGTGTACAGGGTGTATGTATTCGAACGCTGCATGTACTACACTGTGTAGTATGTGTATACTGCTGCTCGGCTCGGCCGGCCGTGTGTGTGTATGTGTGAGCGTCCCTGATAGCAGAAAGTGTTAAAAAATGACGTGATATTTACGTCGTGGTTTTCGTCTTTTTTACGTCCTGTAATTACGTCAATAAGACGACAACTTGCACCAACGCAAGACGTCAAGAGGACGTCTTATTTTGACGTCATCTGTACACTGCAAAAACTGAAGTGCTGAGCACTTTTTGAGGGCATGCATAGGGACTGCACTCAGAGTGCTATTGAGTGCACACAGCGTGATATTTTAGCACTTTCACGGGAGCTGGACAGGCTCCTTAAACTGCTAAACATTCACACAAAAAATGATTTGGGCGAGCTTCGAACCAGGGTCCGCTGATCGAGAATTGCTGGCATTACCGCTAGACTAACTCACATTGTACGATTTAGAGCAGATCATATTGTTACATAGTGAATTTACGACACTACATAGTTCATGTTATTGCACCAACGCAAGACGTCAAGAGAACGTCTTATTTTGACGTCATCTCTACGTCTTCATTCCTCTTCCCTGATAGCAGAAAGTGTTAAAAATGACGTGATATTTACGTCACGGTTTTCGTCTTTTTTACGTCCTGTAATTACGTCAATAAGACGACAACTTACACCAACGCAAGACGTCAAGAGGACGTCTTATTTTGACGTCATCTCTACGTCTTGTACACCGTAAAAACTAAAGTGCTACTTTTAGGGGCATGTATAGTGACTGCACCTGAAATGCTGTTTATAGCACTTGTAGTGTGCTAATTTACCAGCAAAAAAAAAAATACACTACATAGTTCATGTTATTGCACCAACGCAAGACGTCAAGAGAACGTCTTATTTTGACGTCATCTCTACGTCTTCATTCCTCTTCCCTGATAGCAGAAAGTGTTAAAAATGACGTGATATTTACGTCGCGGTTTTCGTCTTTTTTACGTCCTGTAATTACGTCAATAAGACGACAACTTACACCAACGCAAGACGTCAAGAGGACGTCTTATTTTGACGTCATCTCTACGTCTTGTACACCGTAAAAACTAAAGTGCTACTTTTAGGGGCATGTATAGTGACTGCACCTGAAATGCTGTTTATAGCACTTGTAGTGTGCTAATTTACCAGCAAAAAAAAAATGTGACCGTGACGAGCCTCGAACCAGGTTCCGCTGATTGGGAGGCGCTGACGTTACCGATGGACTAACAAATGCTTCTTGCAATCCAGTTTAGTCATGGGAGTCAAATAGATAACATGAACTATGTAGTGTCGTAAATTCACTATGTAACAATATGATCTGCTCTAAATCGTACAATGTGAGTTAGTCTAGCGGTAATGCCAGCAATTCTCGATCAGCGGACCCTGGTTCGAAGCTCGCCCAAATCATTTTTTTTGTGTGAATGTTTAGCAGTTTAAGGAGCCTGTCCAGCTCCCGTGAAAGTGCTAAAATAGCACGCTGTGTGCATTCAATAGCACTCTGAGTGCAGTCCCTATGCATGCCCTCAAAAAGTGCTCAGCACTTCAGTTTTTGCAGTGTACAGATGACGTCAAAATAAGACGTCCTCTTGACGTCTTGCGTTGGTGCAAGTTGTCGTCTTATTGACGTAATTGCAGGACGTAAAAAAGACGAAAACCACGACGTAAATATCACGTAATTTTTACCACTTTCTGCTATCAGGGGTGTGCTTGTGGCGAGTAGCAAATTCGGGCGAACGACTAATAAGAGACTGTGAAATTCACTGGAGCGTAGAACCGGAGTTCGAGCTTGCTGTGCGAGGGTTACGTAACTTGCAGCGAAAATAACGGTTTTGCGTGATTTTACTACACTGGTCGAGGCGGAGACTCCACGTACAAAATCGCCCCTTGACTGGAGCCCGCGGCTGCAAAAGGGCACTTGCATTATTTTCTCCTTCTTCTTTCTTTCTTTTTGCCGTTGCTTGTCGAAGACTTTTCGGACAGTCCCCCCCCCCCCCCTTCCAGGAAACTTTTTTAAATAGTTTATTTTGGTTTCAAACACTTTCAATGTTTTGTACCTCATGTAGTTTCATCAGATGACACACAACTGAATCTTTTGTCGAGAAATTTGCAAACAAAAACCAATAAATATAAATAATAGATACTTTTTTATTTTATAGCATAAATAGCTCCAGGGACAGGCGCAATCACTTTAATTTCCAGAATTATTATGATTTTCATAAAGTACCACGCTCTCTCGCTCTTTTTATCGATCCCTGTTTACCACAAACGGACTTATCGAATCACTTTTCTCCCCATTTTTTAATGTGTTGGAGTTCCTTTTTAAGACCAGACGGCTGATTGAGATCGATATTTGAAAACTAAACTAAACCAACATTCTAGCAGGGATTTCATTGCGCATAATACATCGAATGTTTCAATTTTAATAAAGCGCTTATCATCTATTAACCGCCAAATCATTACCATAAAAAACTAAGTACTGTATATTCCTTTCAATTCATGCGCTCGAAAAAGTTTGCTTAAAGGAGAATGAAACCCTGGGGAAATATCCATTTTAATGAAAAGATAGTAAAGAGAGAAGCAATTTAAAAAATGTTCCATCAAAATCGGTTAAGAAATGAAAAAGTTGTGAAAGTTTGAAAAGTCTCGATTTACTTTCTATGGCGATCCTCAAATTGGCTATTTGCTTCAATGTGGCAGGTTTTTGTGGAGAACTCTCCATATGTTTTGTACACAAAATTTCATATTTTTTCTCCATTATCTCTAAAGATGCTACTTGTCTCTTTGTGACCTCAACATATGTTGTGTAAAATACATTTTACCATGATATACATAGAGCTAAAAAAGAGACAAGCTGTACCTTGAGAGATAATGGAGAAAATCTGAAATTTTGTGTACAAAACATATGGAGAGTTCTCCACAAAAACCTGCCACATTGAAGCAAATAGCCAATTTGAGGATCGCCATAGAAAGTAAATCGAGACTTTTCAAACTTTCACAACTTTTTCATTTCTTAACCGATTTTGATGGAACTTTTTTTAAATTGCTTCTCTCTTTACTATCTTTTCATTAAAATGGATATTTCCCCAGGGTTTCATTCTCCTTTAATAATTGCGAATTGCCCATGTTGTTGACGTATAGAAAGAAAAAGTTAAAAATATAGGGTACAGACACAAAAAAGGGGAACTTTCAGCACAGGGGCCGCAGAGCGTTTTTGAAAGTGTGTGTGTTGGGGGACGGGCGGCTGATTTGATTTCACTCATTAAGGCTAATTTTGAACCTTTATTCAAACTTTTTATGAAACGTGTCTTCTCAACAAAAAAAAAGTGTGTGTGGGGGGGGGGGGGGGCTGCAGCTCCCAGGCCCCGCCCCCGGTTTCGCGACCCATGCAACGGTAATGTTGTATTAATATTCATATATCCGGTCTTAACTCCTCATGAGAACATTAAGGTTTCGTTCTAATATTTAATTTTCAATTTTTTTTGTTAATACTCCGCAGCCATGACGGCTACATACATCTATTGAAATATGATAGCGAATTTAAAATTGCAATGCTTGGAAACTAACCAATGTATTTTCGAATTGAATGTTTATTGTTATTATCATTTCCATTGAGTCAAGTTTTTGTTTGGAACATAAACCAAATTTTTGAATTGTTTTCCCGGCCCAAGAATGCATTCCCCGTTCTTTATTTATCCGTTTATTAATTTTTATGTCGTTTATCATTACTATAAATTTTTTTGGTGGACTCTATGTGATAAAATTAAATATTTATAGGGCCGACTTTGTCATGGCACAAACCTAGGATATTTTCCTCAGAAAACTATGACAACAAAGAATTCTTAGATACGTACGGTACTTTGCCGGAGACTAATACATTCCTATTTTTTCCGAAGAGAATAAGAAGCAAAAATGATAACAACGTGAATAAACTAACCCTTTGAAAAGTGAAGCAAATATCGGAAACTACATGTGGAGATGTGGAGATGCCAAAGTCATTTGGCATTGCTAAACGATACAAAGTACAAATAGGGCGAACAAAATAAGTGTATAAAGCGCTAAATGTCACTTTCATTTTTATTTTGCGCCTCAAACACTGACGTTTGGACCATTTATAACGTAAGTGGCGCTCTTTCAAAACGCTAAATATACAGCTTCCTTCAGGGCAGAACAAAAATAAAGAAGAGAAAGCCGGCGAAATCGAAGGAATCGCAGAGCGGATTTCTTAACAAAAGCTCGCACTAAAGCCACAGAACGGCGACCTCTTTGAGGCGCCGAGGGATAAGACAAGATCCGTGAGATAATCCCGCAAATCGGCCTTTTCCAATTTGGCCACGGTGAGAACGCTGTCAAAGCTTTTCGTAAGGCGCCTTTCGTAAGGCCCCTGAGCTACCCCCCCCCCCCCCCCTAGGCTGAATGAAAGGGGAGAAAAGGGCGATATGAAACAGTCTGACCTTCAGGGCTTTCCTCAAGATTGGATGCCTCTGACCTTTATTTCTCCCCTTTAAAACGTGCTACTCATGTATTAATTCATTAATGTATTTGAATATTTGATCATGTATCTATGTATTAATACATTTCGTTATGTTTAGTTTGCGAGAACAACATTGCTCAATCCCGCTGTCAGTAGGAGGAAAGATTGCTTGTATTTAGCTTCAAAGAACATATATCACTTTGTCTATTGAAGACATTCACGTAAATCAGCTATATCAGCTTTTCTATATTACAGGTAACTGGTATAAACATTTCCATGGGGACTAAACTTGGCAAAAATCGAATATGAATATCTCTTACCGTAAGCATCGCACAGGCAGGTCATCAGGCTATCATACCTCGAATCAGGAACATCTGTGAGGGAAAGTCTCCCTAATGTTGCCGAATGAAACAAAATCACGGATTTCCATTTTTCCGGTGGCTCAAAGTTATGGAGATCTTCCAATTTCAATTGCTTTTCGCAAAAATCAAATTCTTTATATTTCTCTTTGTATTTATCGATAAAGTTGTCTATACTTTCATTCCTATTTAGAGTAAGAATTCCAATCTTGACGGCTTCCATTATGGTAAGCCTACGTGACTTTTAAGAAATAACAATTTGCAGATGAGTCTTGCTGTTTTCTATATGTGACAATCTGATCCCTACACTAAGTCACACCACGCTCACAAAGCAAACCCCATCTTCGTACCTGTCACCCCCGCACACGTACACACGCTTAAACGCGTATATTTATTACACTCAACGCAGAGCGGGGTTCGATTGGACTTTGTTCTTGGGAGTATGGGCGTCGTAAGAACGACGTATTAGTCTAAGTAAATAAATGTCAGCATTCAAGTTCGAGAAATCCTCCCTCACGTCATAGCAAAGTATAGCGCTGCATCGGCGTGACCTTAAAAAGATAATTGATTGAAAAGGCTTATTTTCCTTTTTCATAAATCCCACTACGATCTATGTAATTTAAGTCACAATGGGTTCCTCGCAGTCAACAGAACAGGCAGATATAATCAGGAATCTTGAGAGAGAAAATATGCGCCAGGCAGAGCAGAGGGCAGAGGACAGACGGAAACACTATGAAGAGCTGAGGCAAATGTACGAGCAGAAATTAACAGAACATCAAAAGAAATGGGATGAAGAATACGAGAAACACAAGGCACTACTACTAAAACAACATGAGGAACAAAGGCAATATGAGGAGCGAACATACCAGAAAAAACGAGATGATATGGAAAAGCGCAGGCGAGAGGTTGAGTTGAAGGAACAAATCGCCATGAACAATGAGATAAGTCGAATTCGCCTCAAACTTCCTACCTTAAGACCTGGACTATCTATTGAGACTAACATTGCTACCCCAAAGCGTTTGAACATAAGTATGTTTGGCGAAACGGGAGTAGGTAAAACATCACTTATAAATTCTCTAAAATATGCTATATCTGGAGTGGTGATTGCTTTAGATAGAGAGCCGATACCAAAGGAAAACTTTCAAGGAGGTCACACATTTGAACGTCTGAAACTTCCCTTGACAAATCATTTGAATGTTATCGACAATCGTGGTATCAACGCCGAAATATCGAAGGACTCTGGTGTGCATCGGGAAGTCATAAGGCAGCTGGGTGAGTGACCAGATGATATTTGAAATAAAATATAGTACTGAATATCTAAAGCATGGAAAGACAGAGACGTGACCTGGGAATATATCATTAGAACAAATTCTATGAGAAAAATAGTGTTTTCCAAAAGTGAAATGCTTTCAAAATTTGCAAATAAACACACAAGGTTTTTCTACATGTTTATTCACTGAAATAAAATACCCTTTTACTTAAATGGGTTCTACCATTAGTTAAGTTTTGGTCAGGTTTTTAGAACATCAGCCCCACCCAAAAAAGTAAATAAAAAGTAAATAATGAAATGGACAAATCGGCTAGCGGCTAGCTAGCAGTATGCAGATTAACTTCAAAAACATATATGGAGCTAAAATCCAAATATGTGACCCGCCGCCTCAAAACCTACAATAAGTCGCACGGACCACAACGTAGCAAACAGCCCAAAATAGTAAATTTGCTTGGATCAGTCGATTTTCTGTTTTTGATGGAAATGGGTAGTTTTATTATCATTCTATCATGTCTCAAGTTTGTGAGTCGTAATTCGACTTAGAAATATGTTTTTGGGGCATTTTAAAATGACTCCTTTTTTTTCACCTGTCGAGTTAATGAATGTTAAAAAAAAGATGAATGAATACTTAAAAAAAGATTTACAACATGTCAGCTCTCTACATGATCACATCACAAGACATGCTGTAAGAGATACATTGCGTGTACCTAAATTTAGGACGGACACATACAAACATAGTCCCCTAATATCTGGAATTGCAGAATGGAACCAACTTGAAACTTCTATCAAAATGTTGCCTACTTTAAACAGTTTCAAATACACTCTAAAAGCTCTGTTATCTGCAGAGGAGATGTAAGCTGTGAACTATATGGGGATATTATGCATAGCAACTTCTTTGGTATATGTGTTGTTAATTAATTATTTTCCCCTCATTTTGATGTTTGGTTATCATCCATATTTTAATTTGATTATTTCACAGTTTACAATGCTAATAATCCTTAATTTAAAATTCGATTCGAAAATTCTTGTAAATAGTCAATGAATATTACTGAATGATTACTTAACTAATGAGGATACCGATTAATGTGTATTATACGTGTTTATGCTTGTGTATTTATATATATTGATTATTGTTGATGTTATTTGTTTTATTGTTACCAAACAGGGCCTCATGGAAGACCACCAAATTGGTGATATGAGCCACCCTGTATAAATATCAGAAATAAATAAATAAACTAAATAAATGTTTGGAGAGCTTTTGTAATACTTTCATTCAATGCCAAATTACTACTTTACCTTTAAAGGTATTACATTGATTTTTGGAGTGAGTAATGAATAGGTCCTCTTGGAGGAGACGGCCAAAATTCAGCCTAATCTGATAATCCCTTCATACCGGTTGCTATGGCCATTTGAATACCCAGTTTTACTTGGGCGCACACAAAGAGCGAAGATTTAGCACTCTTTTGTTCCGAACTTAAATGGCCATTTTCTCTGAATAGGAGTTATTGATTGCTGGTTACATACTGATTCTAAATGTGATATTTAAAGGTGTTATCATTGAGTAAACTAGGCAAGTGATATACCATTGGAAAGCTGAGAATCTGTACTTTCAGAAAATGTATAAAACAAAAATAATAATTTTGGCGACTTATTGTAGGTTTTGAGGCGTCGGGTCACATAAGTGACCATCACGCCAAAATGGGACAGAAGTCGCATTTTTAAATTTCATTTTATCATTGATTATTATTATCCGTTTCATAAGCTTTAATTTGGTAAAAAGTTCAACTCTAGAGAGTGGGTATTAGTGGAGATAATAGCCTTTGAAACTTGAGTAAAGTAGGACTGTGGAAAAGTATTTCTTCGAAAAAACGCTTCCAAAGTTTGACTTCCGTTTTGCTGACATGCAGCATTTTCCGTTTGTAATGTGAACTAGATTTGGATAAAACCCTCAGCAACCGTTTATTAATTCTAATAAAAACTAGTCTCTATGTTTCTTTAGGATATCTTCTCATGAAAACATGAATTTTAATTCATTTAAGCCATGAATTCTTACGATTTAAAGGGTAGAAAATCAAGTAGTTTCACGGCACTGAAAAGGCTTCCAGCATCAACTTCGTGCTTTTTTGGTTAAGCCTTTCCTATGCCGATATGCTTTTCTTAAAGGGTTGATTAACCTAGCTATAGTCAAAAGGTTTATAGGTCTGTCATTTTGTGCGGGGAAATGTATTAGATTATAGTTCAAACTTTGAGAGGTTTTTATTTCATTATATTCTTTCTAAATTAATCATGTAAACGTGATTTCTTTCAATGTTATTTGCTTCTTTTTGGGGTTTTTAAGATATTTTTTTTTTTTTCTCTCAAATCAAATACATAAAATGCAATTTTCATTAAACAAGTTGTACAAATTATTTGAACAAATATTTTAACAAAATAATACAATTATAAATAATTTATTGGTACTGCAAAATTTCAATATGGCACAAAAAAGAAACATGATAACGAAGCTTTTCGACCTGCACTCATCAGGTTATCACGCGGGTATATAACAAATTACTTGAAATCAACTATATTATACTCGGTGAACCCGGACGCAACCTAGACGCCGTAATTTCAGAACAATCGCTCAATTCTCAATTATGTCCCGGGCCAGAAGCTCAGCGCATTTACGCTTTCTGGAAGCTGCTTACATTCAATCGCAAGAACCTCTTCTGCGCAGACAAAAGGAGTTCGTCCAAGCTTTGCGATTGTTCTGAAATTACGGCGTCTAGGTTGCGTCCGGGTTCACCGAGTATAATATAGTTGATTTCAAGTAATTTGTTATACACAATTATAAATCAAACATTGAAAGAAATCTGAAAAAAATGAAGAAAATATTACTTGTATCTTATACTTAAATATTGAAATAACGCAATGTCTTAAAGGATAAGAGAGAAAACCGAAAAGATAAAATCAGGTGCTGTTCTGCCCCTCCCCCCCCCCCCCCCGGTGTAAAACACCCTTCATTAATGTTTTTATTGTTTTCTCTAAAATCTACTACATACACAGCAAATCTCATTAAAGAAATTGTACACATTATTTGAATATCTTAACATTATTATATAATTATACATCATTGAAGAAATTTTAACATGATATAGAAGAAAAAATATGACTTGTATTATACAAATTGAAATGTGTAAAAAGGATAAGAGAGAAAAAAACACACCAAAAAAAAAACAAGTGCTGTGAGTCTACCTTCCCATTCCTTCCCCCCCCCCGCCCCCCCCCCCCCCCCCGGATGAGAGCACGCTTCCTAATTTTGCATCCTACACATGGAAGGCATATAATTTCTTTATACTGTCTCTGTAAGGAAAAAGAGAGAAAAAGAGTATAATAGGCTCTTGCTCAACCTTCACCTCTACCTCGCTCTCCATATTATTTATTCAATTCAGATTTTCCCATTTCATCTATAGTTATTGGCGAACCCCTTTCTCTTCCTTTAAAGATTGAGCATTTTACAAAGATTAAAAAATGATTAACCAACCATTCCTTTCCCTCATCTTCTAATTCTATTCCGCCAAATATTTCTTCCCAGCTTAAATTACCAATAGATAAAAAGTAATACATCTCGTTGCAATTATTCCAAACCAAAGAAGCATGTTCACATTTAAAAAAATAGATGACAATATTTTTCTTCTTCTTTTTTGCAATAACAGCAAAGATTATTTTGCACGATTTTAAAGCGGAACAAATGGTGATTTGTGTAAGCAATCCCATGCAAAATTTTAAATTGAAACCCCTTAATCGGCTGTTCAGAGTACACTGCCTTGGTTTCATAAAAAAATTTTCAATCTTTTATACGAAAAAACTATATTTGTCCTTTAGCTTTTCAAAAATATGTGATTGCAAAGTTGCAATTTATACAATTAGCATATATTTTATAATATCAGTTATATTATTTATAACTCTTTTTCCTGATATAAACGATATTTCTTCTCGAAGAGAAGTATCATTATTATTCACAATCATGTTTCGTTTCCAGCTTACTGGAATCGTTTTATAAATTGTCTCTGAAAATCATTAAAATTTAACCCCTGTCTTTGGAAGTATGAAAACGATCTTAAAGGAGAATTACGCTCAAAAATAAAGACGATAGTGTTCAAAGGTGTTATTAATTCCTACTTGTTAGACTATATGGCTTCGCGTCAAAATATACGAGATCGATACAAATCAAATTTTTCTGAGCAAAATTTACCATCTGCTAGCAATATGTATCGTCTGCTAGCAGCACATGGGGGCTGCCATTTTGTTTATGTGTACAAGAAGATTTTCTTAATCCAAATGCTCAATTGCCTTTTTCAAAATTAAAAACCCATTTGAGATTAAAAATATAGAATAGATATGTCAATTTATTTTTAAACTGAAGATTTCCTTATATATTTCTGTTGAAAATCGATATTCGCTTAATAGAAATCTATTTTCTCGATACTGGACGTATGGGACGGAGCAAATTAATTCAAATTTTATGGATGCTTCTTCCCTGAGCATCTATAGCGGCAAACTATGCATTCACCTGCTTTCGGATAATGGACTTGAAAAGTCAGAATGCATGCTGCATATATTATGTTCTGCTCTGTTTGGCAAACCCAAGAAAATAATTTTTTGTTAAGCAAAACCAGACAATTTAAAAGTATCATTATAAAGATTTAATTTTTATAATACATGTAAACACCCACTTTATATTTTCCGTCACATATGGGATTTTAGGTAATGAAGAAAATCAATTTAGGATTTGGATTCAAAATATCTTCCTGACTGGAACATTTCTCAATGGTTCATGTACAACTCCAAATCAGCAAGAAAATGGCAGCCCCCATGTACATGAGTAGGAGACGATACCGGGTGTTGGAATATCTTTATTTATACCCTTTTCTGATATCTTATTAGAAAATGATTTAGGCCAATAAGTAGGAATATATTACACCTTCCAATATAAGTAAATTTGTCATCAGGGCTTAATTCTCCTTTAAGTTTCCATCACACTCCATGATATGTTTCAATCTATAAATATTTTTTTCATATAATTTTTGGTCAAATATGCATTTTCCTTCAACTCGTATAAATTCATTGTTAAAAAATATCTCGTTCCCTTTAAATGGTTTAAATCGAAAATCCTTTGTATCTATCCACACTTGTAATAAATTCATATAAAATTGCGGCAATGATACATTCAACAATCCAAGCAAGTAATCGCAAGAAAATATAAATTCTCCCCCAGATGTTTTGTAGCATATTTGAAATATTGTTTCCATTTCATTGCATTATTTTCTTTTAGTCTTTTAACCGTCTGTGCCTTTATCAGCCATTGAAAGTTCATCATTTTCAAGCCACCAAGGTGGTAATCTAAATACATAGTACTTTTGTTCATTCTGTTTTGAAAGCTAACTCTTTCTTTTCTGTTCGGATTTTTAAACGAATAGGAGAATTGGGCGCTAAATATCATGTTAACAGGCGGTCTGGACATGATGAAGATAAACTGCGTCTTAGCATGAAAGTCATCGTTTCCGCTCTTGTTAACTAAAGCTTGAAACAAGCTTATCACAACCAAGGGCCTTTTCATTCTTGTTAAAAAATAATAATTTTTCTTTCATTTTCGACTGTTAAAAGGAGTTATAGAATTGGCCGCTTTTTATCGTCATGTTCAACAGCGGGATAGAGATAAACTGCTTCTAAGCGCCGCTGTATTTAACTTAAAAAAAAAATAATGACAACTTACTGCTTTTTGTAAAAATTAACAGCCAGACAATTCTCTTTCTCCTTCTAAATCTTTCACCTGCATGTCTCATAATTTCAACAGTTCTTCTTAATTCTGTTTTGAAAGATAACTCTTTCTTTTCTGTTCGGCTTTTTACACGAACAAGAGAATTGGGCGCTAAATATCATGTTAACAGGCGGTCTGGACATGATGAAGATAAACTGCGTCTTAGCTTGAAAGTCATCGTTTCCGCTCTTGTTAACTCAAGCTTAAAACAATTCAGGTACTTGTTTCATTATCACAACCAAGGGCCTTTTCATTCTAGTTAAAAAAATAATTTTTCTTTTATTTTCGGCTATTAACCGGCTCTTTATGTCATGTTCAACGGCGGGATAGAGATAACCGGCTTTTAAGCACAGCTCTAGTTAACTTTAAAAAAGTAATGACAATGATTGTTTTAAGCTTGAGTTAACAAGAGCGGAAACGATGACTTTCAAGATTAGCTTGAAAGTCTTCGTTTCCGCTCTTGTTAACTCAAGCTTAAAACAAATCAAGTACTTATTTCATTATCACAGCAAAGGGCCTTTTCATTCTAGTTAAAAAAAAATCTTCTTTTATTTTCGCTGTTAAAAAGACTTATAGAATTGGCCCCTAATTATCATCATGTTGACTGGCGGTATGAACATTATGCGTCTTAGCTTGAAAGCCGTCGTTCCTCTCCGCTCTAATTGACTTTCAAGATTAGCTTGAAAGTCTTCGTTTCCGCTCTTGTTAACTCAAGCTTAAAACAAACCAGGTACTTGTTTCATTATCACAACCAAGGGCCTATTCATTCTAGTTAAAAAAAAGGTTTTTTTTTTCTTCGGCTGCCCAGGTCGAAAATCCTATAGAGACCCATAGAAAACCAATAGGAAATTCCTAATGGTTTCTAATGGTTCTGTTGGTTTCTATTGGTTTCCTATAGGAACCCATAGAACTTTCATATGAAGCACAGCTGTTCAAATGTGCAACCATAAAACCCAGAAAATCCAGTAAAGCCCATTCCATAATTCAAGGGTGCCATGCAACTGTCCTGTTGGTCCTATTGGTTTCTATTGGATTCCTATTGGATCTCATACACCACTCCAGTGATGACACCAATAGATTCTAGTCTCGACAGTATTTCTATTGGTCCTATTGGTTTTTTGATGTTTCTATTGGTTTCTATAGGTCCGAATCACTCATGAATATTCATGAATGACAATAATCTAAAATTTTAAAACTAGTGGAAATAGATAATACATTTAGATTTTAAGTGTTCATGCTGCCATTGCTGGGATTAAGCTTTGAACCGTGAGAGAATTTGTACTTACATTAATTATTGTAATGTACACATGTCAAAAGGCATTTTTATACTTCAATAATAAAAGTGTAATCTAGTTTTAATAATAAAAGTGTGATCTAGTTAGTAACCAGTTTTTAAGCACTACAACTATGTCCCTATGTATAAAATGAATGCTTAGTAGCTAGGTGTAGGATGTAGGATGTAGGATATAGGTTATAGGAGTAGGATAGGATTAATTATTGTCACGTGATTGTTCCTGTAGACACCCACAGTATTTCCAGCATTTCTTATATTAATCTTATAATTAACAAATTTCTTATTGGTCCTATAGGACCTTTAGGATTTCTTATTGGTCCTATAGAAACCTTATAGGATTTCTTATTGGTCCCATAGGATATCCTATAGATTATCGGCCCCATAGAAACCCATAGAATTCTATAGGTCCCCTATATATCACTTCCATATAGAAACCTATAGGCCTATGGGTCCTATAGAAAAATTTGTCTATAGGAATTTCGACCTGGGTGTTTACCCGTTGACTACTGAATTCTTTAACTCTCATAGGCTTAATACAGGAGCCACCCGGTTCCCGTAGTCTAGGGGTTAAAAAGAGTTATATAATTGGCCGCTCTTTATCGTCATGTTTATATAGTTATATAGTTATATAGGTTTATTGCCACTTGGTCTACAGCCACTTGGTCTAATAAGCAATTGGTCTAATCATCATTACCCCGTGGGCAAGGGCTAGCCTAGCCTGTCGATCGCCTGGCCTGGTCGGCCGGCGGTCGCTGGGGTAGTCGCGACATCGCGTGTGCGTAGAATTACCAACAATAAACATACGATCGACGACGTAGACTCGATTCAGTGCAATTGGCAATTTTGATTATTGCATGGTAATCCTACATACATGAATAACAAATGTTTTTGCCTGACAATAAAGAAAGAGAAAGAGGAAACAAATGAAAAGGCATTTAAAAGGGGGAAGGGGAGGTCGCACATTTTGAGACACCAGAGACGTTGTGTAAGGGAAGGAGGAGCTGGAGCGAGGAGGCCGCCGGGCCGGAGAGAGAGATCGGAGTGGAGGAAATACAGCCCCGTCGTCACGCGGCTGGTTTCAGAGCCCGCCACTCTGTTTTTATTTTCGGGTAACGGCCACAATGTTTGGCAAATAAGAGGAGGCCACCCCCAGTAGCGAAAATATCCCCTTACGCCCATGTCACATTTTCCAAACTAATTTCGTTACTAGTCGTCAAGATATGCATTGTACTGGAAATAGTGCGGGGGCGGGCATATAGGCCTATGCGGTTGGATGGTTAGACAAATTTCCAATACTACAATTGGAGGATAGAGAGAAATGTGGGGAAAAGCCTGTTTGTATCTTAAGAATAGCAGGATCATGCAATCGATTGAAGACTGATGAAACAATGAACAGATAAGATTTTATTTTGTCTCCTTGGACGGGGAATTGATTAGGGAGACGTAGTACTTGTCATAAGAGTGTGGCATCCCCCCCCCCCCCCCCCCCCCTCACGTCAGTGATTTTTGTTTGGGGGTTTCTTTTTTTTCTAATATTTCTAATATTGGGCTATAGCCTAACATTCTGGAAGCTTGATAATAAGTCATATCAGGTTACCGTCATATCTGAAAAGTGAGAAAATTGTCATTACGGTAAATCATCCAAATGTTTGTGGTAAATTTTCTCAAAATTAAACAAAAAATCGGAAGTCCATACCAGTAATATATTCGACGCCAGCGGCCCGGGCCGAACTTGACCCAGCCCCCTACCCTCATAGGCCTACGCCTGATTTGCCAAATCATCTGGCTAAGGAGTGTAAGCTTCTTGCTCTGACTGGGGAGGTGGAAGAGAGATAGATCTCTTTTCTACCTCCCTGCTCTGACCAAGGAGTTATGACAGAACTCCTTGCTCTTTACATATAGCCCACACTTGTGAAAGTTGTATTGCTGCTCTCCGCGGTTCACTTCGGCTTCATAAATAGTCTTTTCACCAGGTAGCTGCAGAATGCTCTTTTTCAAAGAGAGTTTAGACTGGGCATGGACATCAATTTCTGTCACCAAACGCCTCGCCCTCCCCTCTCTTTCTCTCTCCTTCTCTCTCTCTCTCTCTACATACACATCCTTACTCTAACACGTTTACAAGCTTCCATCTAATCACGATGTTGGTTCAGGCAAGGAGTTATCACAAGCGTTTTTAGTTTTAAATTCGGTTTAGTAATAAATACACGTAGATGTAGAATACATGAAATTAATAATAAATGCAAGAAGGTAAGCCTACCCATGCACTTACCGAGGGGGGGGGGGGGGGGGTATGTCCAAACACCCCCTTTGACAAAAGGGGCATTTTTAGGTGGTCAAACACCCCCTTTTGGTGTTATTGTAAGTTAGCACACACCTTTATGATGTTAAAAACTCCCCCTTAGAATTCCTGTTAACTTTTTTAAAACACTTATTGGATAATTTTTGAGTAAAAGTAACCCCCAAATAATATTACTTTTTTTCCCTTTTTGTTTGGCTTTTCAGAGATTTTTTGGAGTAAAAAGACCCCAAAAATACTGATATACTGATATATACACCCCCCCCCCCCTTTTTTTAACAAATCCTGGGTACGCCACTTGGCCTACTAATATTTAAAAATTCACTTTGGGATTGTGTTCGCTCTTCACTACTGTCCCCTCTCTCCCAATATCTCCATCGCTGTGTTCTCCCTCATCCTCTTCTCATGATTTGTTTCTTCATCCTTTCCTTCCTTTCCCTCAATGGCTTGATTTTACCTTAAAACTTTTCCTAAAAAATCAGGAAAGGGGGGGGGGGGCACAAGTTACACCCACTCATCCTATTACCGCCATCACACCACCAAACCGACCAGTTCTTTGCCATTCAGGGTAATTTTGTTCTGGGTCTTCATCAATTGATAAATGTAAAAAAAAAAAAGAGGCAAATTTCATTTTCTCTACATGTACAGGAATTCATTGCTACTGAATTGCCATTCACAATAATACAATTCCATTTCTACTATATATGTAACCAAATTTCAAAAGAGTCACAGCAAAACTGAATGAAGTCAAAATCACATTTCGATGGAGAACAAGAAAAGTCCAGGCCGGTCCACTCTTTGATATCGTCTTCCCATCTTTTCTTCTGTCTTCCACTTTTCACTGTGCCTTGCAGGATGGTTTTTGCAAGACCCGAAGAACGTGAAACATGCCATATCATTTCAGTTTGCGCTTTTTCACGGTCGTGAGGAGTTCTTCGTATGGCCCAATTTCTTGGTGGAGGATGGTGCGGACCGTCTCGTTGGTTATGCGGTCTTTATAAATGAGATGCCTAGTATCTTACGGAAGCATCTCATTTCCATTGCTTGAATTCGCCTCTGGAGGTCTGCTGTGAGGGTCCAGGATTCGCAGGCAAACAGGTAGATGGATAGGACGAGTGATCTCATCAATCGTATCTCGGAACTGAGCAAGACCAGGAAGTCTAAATGTCATAACTCCAGTCTCTAAACTAACAGGTTTGATCACAAAGCTGACAGTGGCAGGGAATCCAATCAGCACATACAACAGCTTGGTAGTGCTGTAATAAAAGAAAAGATAGTTTTAAAAAAATGAATTAGAATTTCAATGAAATAGAAATTATTTTTTTCTTTTGTGAAAAGGCCATGGCCTGAATTCATGAATACTTCTGTAAGGGTAGTACAAGCAACGTGCATGGCCTCATGTCCAATCATAAATGGCAATACAGGCTACACTTATTTTAAACCATAGCTTAGGAATTTTACGAAAACGTTTGTCACCGTTTTCACCGCGGCCAAAGTTGAAAAGGCCGATTTGCGGGATTTTCTCCCGGATCTTGTCATATCCCTCGGCGACTCAAAGAAGTCGCCGTTCAGCGGGATTAGCGCGAGCTTTTGTTAAGAGACCCGCCCTGCGATTCCTTCGATTTCGCCGACTTCCTGTTCTTTATTTTTGTTCTGCCTTGAAGGAAGTTGTATATTTAGTGTTTTGAAAGAGCGCCACTTACGGTTTAAATGGTGACTCATTCTGTTCGCCCTTTAGCAATGCCAAATGACATCTCCAGATGTAATTTCCGATAGTTGCTTCGCTTTCCAAAGGGTCAGTTTATTCACGTTGTTATCATTTTTCATGCTTCTTATTTTCTTCGGAAAAAGTACGAATGTATTAAAGTCTCCGTCAAAGTACCGTACGTATCAGTTGTCATAGTTTTCTGAGAAAAAAATACCTAGGTTTGTGCCATGACAAAGTCGGCCCCTAACATTTAATTTTCCCACATCGAGCCCACCACAAAAATATATAGTAATGATAAACGACATAAAAATTAATACACGAATAAGTAAAGGACGGGGAATACATTCTTGCGCCGGACAACTATTCAAAATATTGCTTTATGTTCCAAAAAAAAAAAAATTAACTCAACTAATAACAATAAAAATCCAATCCCAAAATATATTGTTTAGTTTCCAAGCAATGCAATTATAAATTCACTTTCACATTTTAATAGTTGTATGTAGCCGTCATGGCTGCGGATAAAAAAAATGAAATTGAAATATCAGAACGAAAAACTTAATGTTCTCGAGTTAAGACCGGATTTCTGAATATAAATACAACATTACTTTTGCATGGGTCGCGGAACCAGAACTGGGGGCGGGGCCTGGGGGCTGCAGCCCACCCCCCCCCCACACACTTTTTTGAGTAAACACGTTTCATAAAATGTATGAATTAGGTTAATATATTATCATTAATGAGTGCAATCAAATCAGCCCCCCCCCCCCCCCACACACACACACACTTTCAAAAACACCCCTGTGTTGAAAGAATAGCCTTTCTTTCTTTGTTGGCTTTGCCCTATATTTTTAACGTTTTCGTTATATATGTCAACAACATCTATTGGGTAATTCGGAATAATATTAAGCACACTTTATTCGAGCGCATGAATTAAAGGAATATTACTTATTGTTGTTACAAACCAGCATGATTGGGCAGTTATATAATGAGCGCTTTATTGAAATTAAAACATTATCGATGTGTTATGCGCAATGAAATCCCAGCTTAAATTTCGTGTTTAATATTACACAAGTGAGTTTTATTTTTTGAAATATCGATCTCGATCAGCCGTTTGGTCTTAAAAAGGAACTCCAAAATATGGGGAAAAATCGGGAGAAAAATGATTTGATAAGTCCGTTTGTTGTATTAAGAGGGATCGAGTAAAAGAGCGAGAGAGCGAGGTAATTTATTAAAATTATAAGAATTCCGGAACGATGACAAACTTTTGTCCCCGGATAAGGTTGTTGACTTTGACATGTACGTCGTTAACCTTCATAAGGATCTTTTTCATCACCATGTTTGGTGAGATGCCCTGTCCCATAGGAAACTGTAAGTATTAAAAATACATGTAGATTGATGTAGAAGATGGATGGCATAAAGAGAGGGAGAGGGTGGAGTGATGTGGCAGAGAGACAAGGGGGACTGGGTGGCAGGAAAAGAAAGAGAGAGAGACTGTCAGGATGAAGGAGAAATCGACTCTGTCTCGGGATATGACAGGAAGTCGTGAATGCTTTATAGGTCGATTCACATTTCACCCACCCCCCCCCCCTTTTGTCCCCCACAATTTTGAGATAAAGATAACGGCTCGTAGAAAACAATTTTTAGGCGGAAAGTTATAGTTCGACACCCTGACTGCTTTTCAGTTATTTGGACGTAATACTGCACTGTATGTAACAGGGGTGGGTGCAGGGAGGGGGAGCCCCCCCCCCCTTCCCGCGCGAAGCGCGAAAGCTCCGACGTTTTAGCATCTTTTTTTTTAGGCGGAACGTTAGTTCACCGCCCTGGCTGCTTTTCAGTTATTTGGGATGCAATACTGCATTGTATGTAACAGGGGTGGGTGCGGGCCGTAAAGCCGTAATGATAATAATGGTAATAATCTTTCTTCACTCCCCTATTTTTCTTTCTCTCCTTTGCGTTTGCGCCCCCTTCAAGTGTTTCCCAGGGCACGTGCTCCCCTGCCCCCCCCCCCCCCGACACACCACTGAGCGAAGAGACCGAGCAGGGGTGGGAGGGAGTACCCCTCTCCTACATCAATGAATCTGTCTATAAAACTTGCATTTTAAAGCATCCCAAAATGGTTTTAATGAAAAGAAGGAATGTACGGATCTACGCCAATGGACGGAACCCCTTAATTGAGAAAACAATGCGAGTGAACTAATTTTCTTCAATATTTTCGTATTGAAATTATGGCATTTTTTAATTTCCTTTCTTCTAATCATTAAAGAATGTGTTATTTCAAGATTAAACATCATGAGTTTAAATAATTATTAGTTTCAAGTTAATGCATCATAATTCTTATTTATTTTATCCAAAAATATTGGGAGTGATAATACAGGCCATCCTCCCACCTCAAATATTTTGGGGGATATATACCTCCATCCCCCCGGGATCGACACCCATGGTACAAGGGTGGGCGCGAAAACTTTGACGTTTTTAGCAAATTTTGAGAGCCAGGATAACAGCTTGTAGTGCCTTTTTAGGCCTTTTTTCTCTCACTTCCCCCGCTTTTTCGCTCTCGCTTTTTTTTTGTAGTGGTTGAATAGGGAGGGGGCATGGCCCCCGGGGCCCCCTGTCTACGCCAGTGATGATAGGGTTTCCCCGAAGGTATCAGAGGGTAGTGTTTTTATATAAAGTATGTACAATAATTGTGTGTGGTTGTGGTGGTGGGGGCTGCATCCACCCCAGTTCCTGTTCTGTGGCCCATGCGAACCATTTGTATCTGCAAGACATTGGAGAACTAGAAAGGCCGTCGAAGGCGACAGACCCACGCCTTAACGGCGCTACAAAGTAGTTGCATTCTTTCCCTAAACGATTCTTTCCTGTCACTATATTTTATATTTTTCTTCCAGATTTGGAATAATCTACTATTTAATACATGCATGTAAAATATTATGGTTACTTATTGTTATTATTATGTAATTTGGCACAATGATACTGTGAATATATTTGTTTGTGTATTTTACCTTGATTATTGTGAAAAATGTTATTTTGAAAAAGGAAGTAAAAAAATATTCTTAAAAAAAAAAAAAAAATCTCCGAACTGAAGTTCCTATAACCGATCATCACCAAAATCTAATCGAATCTTTTCTTAATCGATTCTTTCCTGTCACTATCCGAACTGAAGTTGGGGTCGAAACTTCAAGGTCACACTGAATTTGCAGGGTCAACCAATCATCCGTTCATCCGTTCTCTAGTTATCTTGTACAGAAACAAACAAACAAACAAACAAACAAAAACAAACAAAACAAACATACGGAGCCCTTTACAAAACCCTGCCGATTTCATCGGCGTGGGTAATCACTAATAAAAGGTGATAATTTCCATTCACATGTGTTGTTGTAAAGAAACTCCATAATAATAATAATAAGATGCTTATATAGCGCAAAATACAAAATTGTATATGCACATGCAGACCTCGATCCCTATACCGATATGCATCTTTTGATAAACCTTTATTTTTTTACAGCAGAAACTGGGGAACTTCCCTCTCTTTATACCCCAGTGAGATCCCCTTCCTTATTTACCCAATATACTAACTGAATTTTTGTTTGCAAAGTTTCAAATTGCAGAACATAAAATTGTATCAATTTGTCGCAAAATAACATTCAGATTTATTTTTATCAAAGGCATTCACTATGTTGCAAATTTGTTATATGATATAAATGAAAAGTCTTTTTTCGGGTATATGGGGTATTGATATCTGAGAAGTGTTATTTTCGTTTCTGGTACTTCAAATTCTCACTGATACTGACTCAGCCCCCTCATTTTCTGTTTTTATTCATTGAATGTGTATTGCAATAAGAAAATTGTTGTTGGACAGAAGATTTTCTTCCCCTGAAATTGAACGCCGCAGGTATTATCTGTAGAAAATGTGAATGCCTTATTTCACCTTTGGCTTGTAAATCTCTATTGTATAAGAAGATCAAGGGAAGCGAGCATTCGTGTATTATATTGTTTCAATAGAGCCGGACACGCGTCCGTGATTTGACTCTTCGTCACAAACAATGGGGCATATGCAAATTTGACCTGGCTTTTGGATCCTTCCGTGGCTTATATAAAGCAGGATATCTTTTGACAAGTAGCTTTTCATCATGGATAGCATCGTTTCTTCAAATCAACAATCAAGCGAGAGCGAGGATTTCAACATGGAGTCAAGCTGTAGCGACGACTGGCACTTGGAGCTGAGCGAATCCATGGACTCCGATGGGATGACGTCATGTCATTTGTTCTCATTGTAGTACATGCACTAGTCTATACCAATCCGAAATTATAACATGAAAAGAATTATAATATGAATTGTATTATTAAGCAAATTAAAAAAAAAATAAAACAAGATAATAGGAGTTTTCTCCAACCATAATTAGCATTAAAAGTCGGTTGAGAGGAGAATGAACTGGAGACAATAATGGATAGGGGTGGGGATGAAGACTATCCACCGGTGGTTATTGACGAAATGTTGGATTTCTGCTTTTGTTGGAGGTCATCTGATGAAAGTACCTTTCAAAACGTTGCAAGGGTTGGAAACCAAATAAACTGTAAAAACAGACACATCAATACTTTTGCTACACAGAGGCGGATCTGAGTTTTGTCTTGCAGGGGGGGGGGGGGGGGGGGGGGGGGGGGGGGGGGGGGGGGGGGGGGGGGGGGGGGGGTTGTCACATGTCCGAAAAGTCTTCGACAAGCAACAGCAAAAAGAAAGAAAGGAAGAAAGAAATTGCTGGTGCCCTTTTGTAGCGAGCTCCAGCCATGGGGCGATTCTGTGTGTGGAGTGTCTGCCTTGACCGGACCGTATTTTGGCTAGTTCGACGGTCCATGGTTATGTGTTCTTTATAAAGGCCGATTGATTGAAAAATAAAGTAAAAGAGAAGAGAAAATGTAAAAATGAACCCTTTACAATGTTTTCTATAAACTACATGAATATGCTACGTATACATTGAGGAAATATTACGAGATTCTTTGAGAAAACAAATCCGAGGGAGCTGCCAAGCTTCATTTATTTTTTTGCATTTAAGGCCTTAAAAACACTGTTTCTATAAAATATGCATTTTATTAATGATTTGGGTGCGTAATAATCCAGGACCACACATTTTCGTCATTGTCTCCACTTCATCATTCTTTCATTTCCATCCCCCCCCCCCCCCCTTGAAAGTGCTGCCCTTGGCACGTGCCCCCTCTATCCGACCCGTTACACCACTGGACCGTTTGAGACAGAAGAAAGGTTGATGTAGCAAAATCGGATTATATGGATCTTGCTTTGAATTCTGAATTCTTATTGTAACTTCCTATATCTCACTTATTCACATGATTCATGTTTGCCTTTTCCCCCATAAATTTTAGTTATTATCTTCTTTTTTTAGTCGTTTATCCAGGCCCGTAACTAGGGGGGGGGGGGGGGGGGGGGGTCAGGGGGTTCGACCCCCCCCTTTACAAATGAACCCTTTACAATGTTTTCTATAAACTACATGAATATGCTACGTATACATTGAGGAAATATTACGAGATTCTTTGAGAAAACAAATCCGAGGGAGCTGCCAAGCTTCATTTATTTTTTTGCATTTAAGGCCTTAAAAACACTGTTTCTATAAAATATGCATTTTATTAATGATTTGGGTGCGTAATAATCCAGGACCACACATTTTCGTCATTGTCTCCACTTCATCATTCTTTCATTTCCATCCCCCCCCCCCCCCTTGAAAGTGCTGCCCTTGGCACGTGCCCCCTCTATCCGACCCGTTACACCACTGGACCGTTTGAGACAGAAGAAAGGTTGATGTAGCAAAATCGGATTATATGGATCTTGCTTTGAATTCTGAATTCTTATTGTAACTTCCTATATCTCACTTATTCACATGATTCATGTTTGCCTTTTCCCCCATAAATTTTAGTTATTATCTTCTTTTTTTAGTCGTTTATCCAGGCCCGTAACTAGGGGGGGGGGGGGTCAGGGGGTTCGAACCCCCCCCCCCCCCCCCCCCCCGTTGGCGAGCAGAGGTCCTCTTGAAAAAGAAAAAAAAAGAAAAAAAAGAAGAGGTGAGGGAAGAGATGATGGAAAGGGAAAGATAAAATATCGGTCTCTCCGTCTATTTAAATACATTTGATTTTGATTTTTCCCGTAACTTCCTAATCTGGCAAATCTATACATGTTTCACCATTCATTTTCGAATGTTGTACGTTATGCCATGTTGCAATCAAAGCGTCATTCAAAGATTTATTCAGATTCGTTTGTAGTATCCATGGCAGGCCTGTAACGAGGCGGGGGATGAGGCAGGACGGGGGATGAGGGAGGGGGGGGGGGGGGGCAAGGGGTTCGAACCCCCCCCCCCCCGCCCGTGGAGCAGATATCTGCTTGAACAATAACAAAAAAGAATCATAAGGCGAAAAAAGTTCTCCAAAGTGACATCAGAATAGTGATTTTTAGGTTAAAAATTTTAAAACATTTCCATATACCAACTGGCTTAGAATACGGAAGGGCGCGCAAGGGGGTCACGTGAAAGGGGAGAGAGGAAGGAAAGTGGAAAATATTGTGATACGGTTTCCAGCCAGGTTTCCATTCAGTCTGAACACTTTTTTATTTGCTTTTGTCCTGCAACTTCATAATAAGGCCTAGTCAATATACGTCTTTGGCCATTCATTTTCGGAATTTATTTTTCATTTTGCTATCGATTTTGTCAAAGACTGAAAGAGTGCAAAGAGTTATTCAAAATCGTCACCCGCTCGTTGAAAGGTCTTGTCTATGTGACGAATTTGAATGACAATTTCTTGAAATCGACTTCCCAAAAATGGATTTGATGATAAAATTTTGCAGCGGATTGCCAGGTCGGACGAATTCGAATGAAATCTGACGCAAATGAATGGAGATATGTTGAAGTTCATTGACCATTGAAACTGTTGAATGACATTTTAAATTATTAAACTAACTTTTACATCTGACATTATTTTAGATGATTATTGATTCCTATCAGCCTATATGACGAAATTGAAATGCATTTTGACCTTTGAGAGGTGTTAGATTGGACAGGAAATCCTGACAATACAAGGAGATAGATTGCTTAAAACACCATACAAAGATAACGTTGGAAGATAAGCAGTGATCTAAGCATGAGAAGACTCAAATGAAATCTGTGGTAATCTGTGGCGAGCAGAGGTCCTCTTGAAAAAAAAAAAAAAAAAAAAAAAAGAAGAGGTGAGGGAAGAGATGATGGAAAGGGAAAGATAAAATATCGGTCTCTCCGTCTATTTAAATACATTTGATTTTGATTTTTTCCCGTAACTTCCTAATCTGGCAAATCTATACATGTTTCACCATTCATTTTCGAATGTTGTACGTTATGCCATGTTGCAATCAAAGCGTCATTCAAAGATTTATTCAGATTCGTTTGTAGTATCCATGGCAGGCCTGTAACGAGGCGGGGGATGAGGCAGGACGGGGGATGGGAGGGGGGGGGGGGGGGGGCAAGGGGTTCGAACCCCCCCCCCCCCCCCCCCGTGGAGCAGATATCTGCTTGAACAATAACAAAAAAGAATCATAAGGCGAAAAAAGTTCTCCAAAGTGACATCAGAATAGTGATTTTTAGGTTAAAATTTTTAAAACATTTCCATATACCAACTGGCTTAGAATACGGAAGGGCGCGCAAGGGGGTCACGTGAAAGGGGAGAGAGGAAGGAAAGTGGAAAATATTGTGATACGGTTTCCAGCCAGGTTTCCATTCAGTCTGAACACTTTTTTATTTGCTTTTGTCCTGCAACTTCATAATAAGGCCTAGTCAATATACGTCTTTGGCCATTCATTTTCGGAATTTATTTTTCATTTTGCTATCGATTTTGTCAAAGACTGAAAGAGTGCAAAGAGTTATTCAAAATCGTCACCCGCTCGTTGAAAGGTCTTGTCTATGTGACGAATTTGAATGACAATTTCTTGAAATCGACTTCCCAAAAATGGATTTGATGATAAAATTTTGCAGCGGATTGCCAGGTCGGACGAATTCGAATGAAATCTGACGCAAATGAATGGAGATATGTTGAAGTTCATTGACCATTGAAACTGTTGAATGACATTTTTAATTATTAAACTATCTTTGACATCTGACATTATTTTAGATGATTATTGATTCCTATCAGCCTATATGACGAAATTGAAATGCATTTTGACCTTTGAGAGGTGTTAGATTGGACAGGAAATCCTGACAATACAAGGAGATAGATTGCTTAAAACACCATACAAAGATAACGTTGGAAGATAAGCAGTGATCTAAGCATGAGAAGACTCAAATGAAATCTGTGGTAATGGAATATAAAAGTGAAATATAGAATCCATACTCGGGCCCGTAACTAGGATTTTTACGGGGGCGGGGGGTCAGCATTGGAAAAAGTGGACCTTTCTGAGGGAGCGAAGCGACCGAGTAGGGGTGTCGGGTCAGGGGTTGTGCCCCTCCAAGGGTATGAGCATGAGCGTAGTCAGAATTATTTGACAGGGGGTGGGTCAAATGTGAAGCCCGAACATATACTACCACTGTGTAGGATTCCAAATATTACTGGAAAAGAGAGAGGGGTATTTAATGTGTCTGTTCATTATAAAATGGAAAATTGTCCCGCTCTCAATTTGCATGGAGTACTCCTGGCGGACCCGGTCTAGTCATCCAGGCCCTTAAATTATGGCCCTCTAATACAGCCTATTCAACCGGAGTGCCATGAGAGTATTTAAAGAGCTTACTTGCAAAAGGCCCTAAATCATTTTTTTATCAAATGGCACTTTTTTATATGCCTTAATGGACATTGACCATGTGCACCAAACTGGCTATATTTCAACTTCTAAAAGTTTCAGGAAGTTTGTTAAAAAATGAGATGAAAATTATGTTTTCTTTCAAAAGGCCCTAAATCCAAAACACTTTTCTTGCAAAAAGCCCTATATCCATTTATCTATCCTGCATCCTGATTGGCTAAGAGAATAGCTTTTTTGGCATGAATGACCAATCACGCGTCTCCACACAACCATCTATCCAGAGCCTCTGTGTGAGAATCTTTTCATTTTTTGACATTTTTATGGGAATTAAATACACAAAATTCCTTCGTTTATCAAGATCTTGAAAATTACTACAACAATGGAGCTTGCAGATATAACCAACAATCCCAGAAAAAGAAAGCAAAATGAAAGTAAGTGGCAGAGAAATATGTGATATTGAAAAAGGTTCAGCAGATGCTGTTAACTCTAATGACATGAATAATACAGCCATGACAAAGATGATGGTGATGATGCTACTGTTAGGGATGGTGATGTTGATGATGACAGTGATAAATGTGATGATGGTAGAAATGGTGATAGAGATAATGATAATAGTGGTGGCAATGATAATGGCGATAAAGGTATTTGCGATCACCATAATGACGATGATGATGATGACGGTTATGATGGTGATGAAAATGGCGATAATGATGATAACAATAATGATGATGTTGGTTATGATGATGTTGATGCCGATTTCATTCATGTGTATGATGCTGAATGTTCTGATGATGGTAATGGTGTGATGACGATGGCAATTGTCCGGTTGATAATGATGGTATTGGTTACGTGATGTAATGTTGATTATGATGATGCATTCTACTCTGGATACACTTATTGCTTTTATCTAAGGCAAATCTGCTTTATTAAGGGCAGATGACTGGCCACTGTCATTAAACAATACAAATTATCTTTGGAATCGACTTAAAAATGTTGCTATATCAGGCAAGGTTTATCCTAGCAAAGCAAATATTTTATGCAGTTATCTAGAGCAAGTCTGCTTTATTTTTAAGGTCAGATGAAGTTCGATAAATCACCCCAATTATCTTTCGAAGTTTAAATTTTGATTGATTTTATATTGTTGCTATATCAGGCAAGGTTTATCATAACCCATTGAACACTTTAGGCAGATGGAGCAGCACAAGAGGTTAGGGGAACAAGGGCGGTGGATTTTGGGTTCATTAGAAAGATTTTTAATGTGTAAATTACTATTATCATTCAAGACTTTTCTTGCAAAAGGCCCTAAATCCCACTTTATTTTTAAGGTCAGATGAAGTTCGATAAGTCACCCCAATTATCTTTCGAAGTTTAAATTTTGATTGATTTTATATTGTTGCTATATCAGGCAAGGTTTATCATAACCCATTGAACACTTTAGGCAGATGGAGCAGCACAAGAGGTTAGGGGAACAAGGGCGGTGGATTTTGGGTTCATTAGAAAGATTTTTAATGTGTAAATTACTATTATCATTCAAGACTTTTCTTGCAAAAGGCCCTAAATCCCACTTTTCTTGCAAAAGGCCCTAAATCCAAAAAAATAATAAATATAAAAAATCATATAAAATGTTTGACGGCCGCAGGATTTTTTTAATTGTGATTATTGTTACCTGTGGTGATGTCTCTTAAACATACATGAAAATCTTCTTGAATGAAATCATAGAACTGTGTGAAACAAAAAATCTCAATTTACTAAGAAGTAGGTAAAGTGGATTTAGGGCCTTTTGCAAGAAAACTCTTCATTTTATAAAACATCGGCTTCTTGGAAACTATAATCAGAAATAACAAGATGCCCCAATGTATAACACTTGTTTTGGAAACATTTGGGAGATAGTAAAGTGCGTTTTCCGTCGCTCGCTTCGCTCATTCACAAAACTCTGAAACAAGATAGTTTCAGGCAGCGAGAATATTTCCATATAGCATGTTATTGTGCAATAATGTCCATGAATATTAAATGTTCTGACAATTTTCGGGCACGTCACTGCCTTATCGCCATGGCGCCCAGAAATTAGGTTTATTAGGTTGGGAGATAGTAAAGTGCGTTTTCCGTCGCTCGCTTCGCTCATTCACAAAACTCTGAAACAAGATAGTTTCAGGCAGCGAGAATATTTCCATAGTATGTTATTGTACATGTAATATGTCCACGAATATTAAATGTTCTGACAATTTTCGGGCACGTCACTGCCTTATCGCCATGGCGCCCAGAAATTAGGGTTATACCTTACTTTCAATATTGAAATGAGCAACAACAAATTAAAGTGCATTTTTCTTCGCTCGCTTCGCTCGCAAATCTTAGAAATGAGATGGTTTCAGGCAGCAAGGTCCATGAATATTTCCATATGATGTTATTGCAATGTTCAGGCCAGGCACGTCGCTGCCCTATTACCATGGCACCAGTTGCTATATTGAAATGTGCAACAGCAAAGTAAAGCGCAGTTTTCTTCGCTCGCTCGCAAACCTTATAAACGATGTTTCATGCAGCGAGGTCCATAAATATTCAATGTTATGACAATTTTCGGCACGTCACTGCCCTATCGCCATGGCGCCCAGATATATATTATTACCTTTCTATAAAAGAACAGCAAAGTGCCCTCACCCCCCCCCCCCGTTCGCTTCACTTCACTTTAACTTTATTAATATGAATGTGGCAGCTAGATGACCGGATATAGCTTTACATTTCACCTATTGGTGACTAATGAAATAAAATTTTACCATTTAAAAGTACATTTTTATTTTTCTCTCGCTCGCTTTGCTCGCTCTCAGTATTTGGAATCCTACACAGTGGTAGTATATGTTCGGGCTTCACATTTGACCCACCCCTGTCAAATAATTCTGACTACGCTCATGCCCATACCCTTGTTGAGGCACACCCCCTTCGCTTCGCTCCCTCAGAAAGGTCCACTTTTTCCAATGTTCGATCCCCCCCCCCCGCAAAAATCCTAGTTACGGGCCTCTTATCCTAGGACTATTCTATTATTTATCCCCATATTTCTTCATTTATCATATATTTATTCCTTAATCTTATCCTTCCGTTTTGTCTCCTTTGATTTGTTTCATTTTTTCTTCGTCTACCACATTCTCTGTCAGGGCCAGCCGAACGTTTTTGAGATTGGTGGAGCCCAAATATGGGAACCATGCAGGAATGTTACTATTGTGCTAGAAAAAAGGGGCCCAGTCTCCGCCGTCGTCGACATTCCCGACAAAATTTTTGTTGACAACCCCAAAAAAGTCCAATATCGTCGCCGTTGCCGACATTCCCGGCAAGCCCCCCCCCCCCAAAAAAAAAAACACACATGGGGGTCCAAACTTTTTAAAAACACATTTTTTATGTCCCAGGCAAAAAATATCGGAGGCCCCCCCCCCCCCCCCCCCCCCCGGTTCCGCCGGCCATATCTATTATCCTCACAGTTCTGTTTTGTTTTTAATGTATTATTCATTTATTTGCCTAAGACATTATTGCGACAATAACTCATAAACGTATTTGCATATCATATTTTATATTTATTGTTTTATATGTATTTAAACAATTGGCCTTATGCTGATTCAATCTGATTTAACAATGAATGAATAAAGTCGTTTACTTTCATTCTTATTTTCCAGTCTTATCCTTCATATTTTCTTTCAAACAATATTTCATTAGTAGTCATTATTATATCATCATGATGTTACTGTTATAGGAATTTATTATTTTAGCGAGACTATACCACAGAACTCCTAAAGACGTCTTTAGTTCTGTGGACTTTACGCTTCGGAGAAGCGTATAGTCTTCTCTTCTTCTACGCTTCTCCATTCTGTATTTTCCCATTTTGTCGCCTTTTCAAGTTATTCAATTTTGTTGATGTTTATGGAAAATGATGATTAGTACAAGAAATTAATATTGATAACTTTAACAGCTTCGTAGTAAGAAAAGGACTACCATTTTCATAGCGCTAATGTGTTTTTTGCCAAAAAACATAAGGAAAAAAACAAAACGATGCTTCTCTTATTATTTCAATCATCTTTACAGAATCGTTTCGTGTGGATTCCGTGTTATATTCTCATGTTGTTGTTTTTTGCCGCAGATTATAAGCTCTCATGAAGCGGTCGGAAGACTAATAAATTCACAGTTTAAACCTAATAAATCGGTTCGACTTTCGCTAACTTCTAAAGTCTAAATAGGGGAAAATGTTCAATAATAATTCCTCCGTTATAAGTAGTACGCTGGTACAAGTATATATATATATTCGGGATTATTCTTTTCTACAGCTACCAACTTTGATCCGCCTTTGGAAAAGAAAGTAATCGATGAGTGTTTTATTATCTTAGATCCTCTTGCTGAGTTATATACATTTATGACCACAAAACGGGGAAGTGTCAGCCCCCTGGATTGTCTGGATTGGACCTCCATTGACAAATTGGGGGATTATCGGCGTTGGCGACCTTTGTTCGTATTTCCTTTGTTCTCATCTGCAATGAAAAGACAGGAAATCCATTCATGCTTTTGAAACCGTTAGAACCCAAGCTTGACCCAGTTTATCGTTTGTAAAGTACGGCGACTAATATAGTTTTTAAAAAAATGTGAATAACGCTACTCCTTTATACAGAAAACAATTCAGCAGAGGAAGCAATAATGAAAGTATGTATGATACTGATGATGAGAAATCGTGAACTCAATAATAAACCTATGAATGTAAAACAAAAATATGTAGAAGAAACTTCCTCAGAAGATTTTCATCTATTTATCAAAACGAGGGGGGGGGGGGGGGGGTGGGGTAATGTTATTACAACATGGACACCATGCTCATACATGAACTTACAAAATTGGCCCTAAAAAGTAATGAACGTTCGAACTCAGAATACCCGAAAGAAATTTTGTGTAATATATTCACCACCCTAAAACATGAAGGGGGATAATGTCAGGCTGTGAAAAGTATATAACCTCCCCCCCCCCCCCCCCCCCCTTGATTTTGCATTTTTATACCCATTTCACTGTATTATTATATCATCATGATGGGCACGTTCATCGCCGGGTATTGAAAAAAACAACCCTTTTAATGTGTTTTTGTGTACAGGCATGGTGCGCACCTTGTCATGGCAGTGCCCCCCGGAAATGGATGTGTAACGACAATTTATAGAACACTATACAACGTGTAAAATGCCTGAATTGGAGCTCCATTCACAAATCGGGGATTATCTGAACTGCTTCGTTCGTATTTTCTTTGTTCTCATCTGCAATGAAAAGACAGGAAATCTATTCATGCTTTTGAAACCGTTAGAACCTAAGCTGCGCTCAGTTTATCGTTTGTAATTTATGTCGACTGACTGAATATATTGAGTTCAATAAAATGTGAATAATGTTACTTTTTTATACAGAAAAACAATTCAGCAGACGAAGCAATAATGAAAGTATGTGTGATGCTGATGATGAGAAATCGTGAACTCCATAATAAACCTATGAATGTAAAAGAAAAAAGTAGAAGAAATGCCCTCAAAAGATTTTCATCTATTTATTTTTAACCTTTTGCTTTTACTTCATTATGCATTTGATTTTTTTTTTGCCTCATGACTCCTTCCCGCGATAAAAAACAGCTGCATGATTCCATAGCACGCGCGATGACGTCAAGAGTTCAAAGTTCAAAGTGTAATTACGAATACAATAGGCCTCGACCTACTACTACTTTCATTTGCTCAAACTTTACTCTGTCAGGTCCAACCCGTGAAAAAAAATCCGATCAATGATTAAATAAACTTCCGTGGAAAATATATTAAAAAATGAAAAAAAAAAAAATTTCTATATGAAAATCAATGCTTATGCCCAACATACATTTTAAGCGATTTCCCGCATATTGAATGCAAATTTTTTAAAATTACAGATCAGATCTACCAGTAGTTGGAAACTATCTGTCCGGATAACCAACCTGTCCGGACACCCAACATAGATTTACGTAGTGATAAGGATAATTCATTCTCATTGATAAGAACTGTCACAAATAAATCCTATATAAATCAAGATTTTGAACTGCTAAGAAAAGAATGCAATTACTCTATGGCATGATTGGTATGCAATATTCCACCAGATTGGGAAAGCGGCAAGAAGACGATTAAAAATTCCAGGAAACCACACATATAGAGCAGAGTGAATCTAAGTGTTTATTTTTTTCAAATCTGGAAGAAAGAAACAGATCGAACGATGGGGATCTAACGACCCGGGGGGGGGGGGGGGGGGGGGAAACACTCAGTATATACATGTAGTGTGCGATGGGTATGTGCCGCCCAGAAGACCCCCATTTTTACCGTAAAATTTCCGTTCCAAAGCATACCATTTTTATCTTGAGAAAAAGAGAAAAACATTCCAAAGCACCGCTTTTTTTTTTCATTCCGTCGTTCTGGTCGCGCCACGGCCCGGCCCGCTTCGCTTCAAAGACAACCTAGAATAGACGTGCCATGACACACAGCGTATTTAGCGAATGCATGGGAGCTTGTGTGTGGGTACCAGGGTAGTGCCTCATCAAACGGTCATAGGTGCGGGTTCGCCGACATCTTATTGAAACGCGTGTATTAAAATTAACATGCGTTTCAATAGGATGTCGGCGAACTTGTGCTTGTGACGGTTTGGTGAAACGATGCCCAGTTTCGTAGCATCATATTTATATTGTAGTCCAGTTCCAAAGAGCCCCGTTTAAAAAAAATGTAATAGTTCTGAAGACCATCCTTTTTCATGATACGCTCGTTCCAAAGCCCCCTTTTTTGTCTTGCGGGTGGCACATACCCACCACTTTTTGGGTACTTGTGATCTCTGCCAAAAAAATTGTACGCTTATTCATATTTTGTCTAAATTCCAGATACGGTAGGTCACTAGCTGTACAAGCTCCTTGGCTTATCAATCTGGTACTGGCCTACGGCACTCATAGGCCCTTGCCAACAAAATTGCTCTAAGCAAGATTTAATTTTCTTAAATTTGCTAGATAACCTGATTCAGGGACTCTTAAACTCTTACTGTGCCACAAATTTGGCGATTCAGAATTGAAAGTGAAATTTTTAAGAATTATTTCCCTCTCATGTATGAATGATCTACACTGGAAAAAGGCCCGATAATACACACAAGCTATTGAAGGCTATTCACCTGTAAAAGCTAGTCTGGAGTACAATGTTATCTTCAGATAAGCTTGTACATGTATAAGTGGCCTACGGAGCTGTACATGGGATCCGTATACTGTGTGTGGAGGCAGATATCAACAAAAAATCTATATCTAAATATACACATCACCATTTCTCACATAATGCGAGCCACGCAAACCACCTTCGGAGTTTGCTAAAGGGGTTGCCTACCAGGATCAACTAAGATTGTAAAAATTGAATGACTAAACAAGAAAACAGAAATCGGCAGGTGTGATCAGGTTTGTTTATACCTGGCATGTGTAACTTGTATATATGGGACTACACAAACCTTACCTTGCATGGGTAGTCCCATATACAACTTACATGTGCAAGTAAAAAAAAATTGCCCTCACTATAATCGTATTAGGTGCTTTTTTATGTAAAGATCGATGGATTATCTGAATTTTTCATTGAAGCTCCTCGACCCCCGTCTCTGTAAACTGATCATAAAACGGAAACCACTAGTAAACGACTAGTTTAATAATTTTTTACATTTGCGGTTGACATGTTTTGACATTTGTGGTAAAGGGTATTTCAATATTTTAAGGCTTTTAATGGTCAGGAAAACCTGTCACACATACATACACGCGCACAAACACATACATCTCATAATAACTTATCCTACATGGGTATATTATGCAAACAATTAGTTTTTACATTTGCGGTCGACATGTTATGACATTTGTGGTAAAAATGGAAATTTCTACATTTGTAGGCGAAATGTTTTTACATTTGTGGTTAAACCGATTTTTACATTTGTGGGCGATTTTTATTACATTTGTTGTTAATTTTACATTTGTGGTTGACATGTTATGACATTTTGTGGTTATTTTGACATTTGCCGGTGCAATGTATTTACATTTGTGGTTATTTTTCATTTGTGGTTGATTTTTACATTTGTGGGCTCTACAGGGGGCTTTGGACGAGTGGTGACGTTTGCGTCAACGCGTCATGCAGCCCATGACACTTTGGTATACTAGTTAAACGAAGACGCCATACCGACATACGAACGATTGAAGGGGGAAATGTTTGACTGTAAATGGCGCATATTGTAGCAAGAAATGCTACAAAACACGACTATAAGTATACCAATAAAATATGATAGGGATAAGGGAATATACATATTAGCTGAGTAAAATTAAACTAAAATTGGTTAAAAGTGAACTAAATATTCGTAAAATATACCCTAAACTGGGTTACACCTACCCCTAATCAATATATAAATCAATATATAAAATAAAATCAACCTAATTAATTGGCGGCAATTATGTGGCATTGATAGCTAGGGGTTGTAGCAAATATTAACGAATTTTCATGCATTTAACTGTTAGAGTATTCACTTCAATTTTCTTTCCTTTCATTTCCCATGAGTGTATAAGGCGAAATAATAGGAACCAATTATAAAAAGAAATCCCCATGCACTACAGAAACTTTGTACAGTAAACCAGTTCCTGTCTTAATTTTCTGATAATCCCTTAAGTTCTAATTCTATATAAAATTGTTTCTTCTTCCATGCAGAAGGGAGACTTCAGAGAGGAGTGGTTGATTGGAAATCATCAGCATTGGGGAAAAAAATTCGCCCCAAGGAAAAATCATATTGCGTCGTCTTGGTATTTTCGTGAGTATATTGTTAAATATGTTAGAGCAATTCCATAAACAGCTTGAGCAAGCCTTGCTCTTCAATGTCACTCTACGTAGTGGTCGAGGAGGCGAAACCACAATGACTTCTCTCAAGGTCGATGTAACTGCTAGGCTCAACGTAGTCGTTATTTCATAACTCCCGAAAAGAAAGGATAGAAAGACACAAAAAATAGAAGGACAAAACAAAGAATAACATAAGGAAGATATAAAGAGGAGAAGATAGAAGGAAAAACAAAGAATAACATAAGGAAGAAAGAAAATGAAAATGATATGATAAAAATAAAGAATAACAAGGGGAAAATAGAAAGATGAGAAGATACAAGGAAAAAACAAAGAATAAATGTAAGGAAGATAGAGAGACAAAATGACTGGGATAAAAACAAAAACATAAGAAAGATAAAAACAAAGAATAACACAAGGAAAGCAAGAAAGAATAGGAAAAACAAAGAATAACAAAAGATAGACAGAAAGACGAAATGATAAGGATAAACAAAGAATAACATTAGGAAAGAGAAAGAGAGAAAGATAGAAAGATAAAAACAAAGAATAACATAAGTAGGATAAAAACAAAGACTAGCATAAGGAAAGATAGAAAAACGAAATGATAAGTATAAACAAAACATGCGATAAGGAAAGACAGAAAAGCGAAAGATGCAAGGAAAAACAAATAATAACATAAGGAAAGATAGAAAGAGAAGAAGATAGAGGGATACAAACAAGAAAAACAAAAGAAGGATTAAAACAAGAATAACAAAAGAAGGATAAAACAAAGAATATCAAGATAAAACAAAGAATAACATAAGGAAACATAGAAAGACGATATGATAAGTATAAACAAAGAATAACATAAGGAAAGATAGGAAGAAAAGAAGATAGAAGGATAAACACAAATAATAACATAAGAAGGATAAAAATAAATAATATAAGGATAAAAAAATATCATAAGGAAAAAAGGAAAGAGAAGAAGATAGAAGGATAAAAACAAAGAATAACATAAGGAAAGATAGAAAGACGAAATGATAAGTATAAACAAAGTATAACATAAGAAAAGATAGAAAGAGCGAAAGATAGAAGGAAAAATAAAGAATAGCATAAGGAAATATAGAAAGACGAAATGATAAGTATAAACAAAGAATAACATAAGAAGGATAAAAAAGAGAGTAAGATAAGGAAAGATAGAAAGAGAAGCATATATAAGGAAAAACAAATTATAACATAAGGAAAGATAAAAGAGAAGCAGATAGAAGGATAAAAACAAAGAATAACATAAGGAAATATGGAAAGAGAAGCATATATAAGGAAAAACAAATAATAACATAATGAAAGATAGAAGAGAAACAGATAGAAGGATAAAAACAAAGAATAACATAAGGAAAGATAGAAAGAGACGAAGGTAAAACGATTAAAAAAATAACATAAGGAAAGATAGAAAGAGCGAAAGATAGAAGGAAAAACAAAGAATTACATAAGGGAATATAGAAAGCGACGAAGATAAAAGGATAAGAAAAAAAAAAAAAAGAAGGATAAAATCAAAGATTAACATAAGGAAAGATAGAAAAGGAAGAATATATAAGGGAAAACAAATAATAACATCAGGAAATATAGAAAGAGAGCAAGATAGAAGGATAAAAAGAAAGAATAACATAAGAAGGATAAAAACAATGAATAACATAAGAAGGATAAAAACAAAGAATAGCATAAGTATAGACAGAAAGATAAGTAGATAGAAGGAAACATAATGAAACTTTATAAATGAAGACAATACATCGCCCCCTTTATCACCTTATTGTTTGCTAGATCGACCACACGCAATGCACACGGTGAAATCAATCACCTGCTTGCAATTGCTAACTCAGCCTGTTGTCCACATCTACCGGCTGTTTTTAGAACATAGCATATCAGATATTGTCAATTTGTCACAAAACGGCGCGGTAAATTTTTAAAAGCCACGGTCAATCCATCGCGTATATACTATTGTCCATAAAAGTTACAATCACTCACTTCACGACTCAAAACCAAATTGCACCAACTGTGTTGAATGCTAAGGTGTATAGACAGGTTTTGAAGAAAGTCGGGATTTTTCACAGGGTTGTGGTTTATGTGCGACCCTCTCTGAGTTCGCTCTTCGTGTTATAATGTCATAGAATCACTCCGTAGAGTGGTCACTGAAGAGCGAGCTTTGCTCAAGACAAGCTGATAAAAGGTGAATTCTACTTTGGCCGTTAAAATGGATTAAAACTTGATTTTAATATTCCCTTGCTTCTTACTAATTTCAAATTAGGTATATTGATATATCGTTGCTATTGAAATTTGAAACTACGTTTTGCTTTGGAAAGAGAATTAACATTTCTGAAACCAGTGTGAACAGAGAGAGGAGAAATTATATTGATTTATCATTAGTATTGAAAAATGACACTACTAGTATATATTGCTCGCGAAAGAGACCTCATACGATTGTTATATTATTATATTTCACCATATGTTGTTTACGTAAGAAATTTAATATAACTGGTATATTGTTATACATGTATATCATCATATATTGCCTACGAAAGACTTTTGATATTAATGGAATATATTTATATGCCATGAGGAAATTATGTTTGAACGGAAAGAGGAAAAACTATTTTGACCTATTATTGATATCGCTTTAGAAAGATATGATGGAATTGGTATGGTATATAAAATATCAGAAATTTCAATCAACAGGGAGATTTGTGAAACTTTGATGTCAAAATGGTGTTCAACAAAAAAGGTTTTTGAAGAACAGTATAGATGTATGTTTTTTTACTGGAATATAAATGGTGTTAAAAGTAGACTTGATGGAGTTAGACCCATTTCCCAAATTGAGGTGGAAGATTTTAAGTACTGGTTTGATAACCATGACATTATTTGTATTTCAGAGACAAAGACTGGTCCAGGAGAAAAGGATATGCAAGTCAGTGGGTTTACAATGAAGACAATTTATAGAAAATGGCATGAAAAAGCAACTCGCGACTCTGGTGGTCTTGCAATCTATGTGAGGAATGAAATTAAACCGAGTGTGAAATTTTTACCAAATACAACTAGTGAATATGCATGGGTGAAGGTTGAAAAAGATGCATTTAACCTTGAAAAGGCCATATTCATTTGTTTTCTTTACATTAACCCGGAAAACTCGACTTATTGATCGGAAGTCGATATTATAGAACAGATCAAACATGATATTGCTGTAAAAAGAAAGAATCGAGGTAAATGTATGTTAATTGGTGATTTTAACGGATACACAAATTCTTCATCGGATCAGAATAATGTAACATGTAATGACAATTTTGCGACATTTGTTACGCAAGATGTAACCGAAAAAGAGTGTAATTTAATGAACAGGAGAAACCAAGATGTGAGGCCTCCAAATAACAGAGGAAAGGATATTTTAGAATTGTTTAAAATGTGTGACCTCCGGATCTTAAATGGTCGCAAATTAAGGGACACCACGGGAAACTTTACGTGTTACGGAGCAAACGGTTCAATACCGAGTGTTATAGATTATACGATAATAGACAGTGAACTAGAACTGCAATCGTATCAGAACGATGTGCATGCATTGACGTCTGTATTTTGTATTTCCTTGAACAATAAAATAAAGTTCATCTCTTAAACTATCTATAGCAATTTGTTTGAAGTCTGTAGCATCTAGAATAGTCGAGATAGGCGAGCCGAACGAAAGGCACGAAAACTGACAAAATGGCGCCTAGACGGTCATGCATCAGTGATTTCGGAAAATGAAGAGTTCAGTGCATTACATGGTATGCCAAGGAACATGCATGCGAAATTTGAAACGAAATGGACAAAGGGGGAAGGGCCTAGCCAGTGATCACAAGCACTGCATGCAAAACAAATGGGCCATAATGGAAATTTTGCTCGTTTAGGCCGCCAATTGTTCCATCCATAGTGACATCTATGTAGGATATAAAATTGCGTTTAAAACAAAGCACTTGATAGATTTTAAAAATCTGGTTTCGAGAGTCTCTTCATTTTGCCTCGAAGAATGTACCTGCCAAATATCAAGAGAAACAAAGATCGTTCAGGGGGCCATAGTTGGGAAACCGATCGCGATTTACTGAAAATATTCTGTGAGACCATATATCGTTTTTGGTATCCCTGATGAGGGAATTTTATTGCGGTCATTGTGGGCCAACTGCGACTAGCGCGCCATTTAAAATAAGCATAATTATTATATAATATTATGTAATGCATAGTAAATTAAGGTTTTTGCGCAATATCTTCGCGATGACGTCATCGATTTCGACCAAAATTGGTTAACAGTTGTCAAATACACAAATACACATACCCACCAAATTTCAAAGACGTACGTAGAACGTTCAAAAAATTAGAGCAAGTTGTCTTTATTTCGGCATTTATGTAAATATTGTGATTTTCAAGTGCAATTTTCTCAAAGTCGGTCAGTGATGAAGTATATATTTGTTTATTTGGCTGAAAAGGGTATATCTTGAAGTATCTAAATCCAAAAAGGGTACGGGTTTACCCAGGCATGACGGAGATACGGCCACATGAAGAGAGCCGTTTTGAAAACTTTAGAGGGCACTGTTTATATAATGCCTAATCAGAAATGCATGAAATTTGGCAGAAATGTGTGCAACGACAAGACCAAGACATGTTAAAAGTTTGAGACAAAAATCAATTGATATGACAAAGTTATAGGAATTGTTAATATTCGGGAGTGAAAATTTCAAGAAATTTAGCGTTTTTCAATATGGCCGATTTCGGACTTAAATTTACAGTGTGAAGATGGAATTTTTCGTCTTAATTTTTTTCATTATAATGTAAAGAGCAACTCTTGGACTATCTACAGGAATTTGTTAGAAGTCTGTAGGATGTAGGATAGCTGAGATAGGCAAGGAGAACAAAAGGCATGAAAATGGCCCCAAAACGGACAAAAATGGCGCCTGGACGGTCATGCATGAGTGAGTTCGGAAAACGAAGACCTTAGTGCACAACTAGCGTATCCAGACACCTACCCCCTGGACAACCACCCCCGGATAACCACCCCTAGGATAACCACCCTCTAGGACCCCTGATAGCAGAGAGTGGTAAAAATGACGTGATATTGTCGGATAAGTCTGTAGGATGTAGGATAGCTGAGATAGGCAAGGAGAACAAGGCATGAAAATGGCCCCAAAACGGACAAAATGGCGCCTGGACGGTCATGCATGAGTGAGTTCGGAAAACGAAGACCTTAGTGCACAACTAGCGTATCCAGACACCTACCCCCTGGACAACCACCCCCGGATAACCACCACTAGGATAACCACCCTCTAGGACCCCTGATAGCAGAGAGTGGTAAAAATGACGTGATATTGACGTGATATATAAGTCATAGTTTACGTCTTTTTTACGTCCTGTAATTACGTCAATAAGACGACAACTTGCACCAACGCAAGACATCGTGAGGACGTCTTATTTTGACGTCATCTTTACGTCTTGCAGGTCACTGAATGACGACTTCATGACGTCTTTTGGGCGTCTTGCAAATCACCAAATGACGACTTTGTGACGTCTATTGGACGTCTTGCTGGTCACTAAATGACCACTTTATGACGTCTTTTAGAGGTCTTGCGGGTGGTAAAAAATGACGTGATATTTACGTCGTGATTTACGTCTTTTTTACGTCCTGTAATTACGTCAATAAGACGACAACTTGCACCAACGCAAGACATCATGAGGACGTCTTATTTTGACGTCATCTTTACGTCTTCCAGGTCACTGAATGACGACTTCAAGACGTCTTTTGGACGTCTTGCAAATCACCAAATGACGACTTTTTGACGTTTATTGGACGTCTTGCAGGTCAATAAATGACCATTTTATGACGTCTTTTAGAGGTCTTGCGGGTGGTAAAAAAATGACGTGATATTTAAGTCATAGTTTACGTCTTTTTTACGTCCTGTAATTACGTAAATAAGACGACAACTTGCACCAACGCAAGACGTCATGAGGACGTCTTATTTTGACGTCATATTTACGTCTTGCAGGTCAGTGAATAACAACTTTATGACGTCTTGCAAATCACCAAATGACGACTTTTTGACGTCTTGCAGGTCACTAAATGACCACTTTATGACGTTTTTAGACGTCTTGCGGGTGATAAAAAATGACGTGGTATTTACGTCGTGGTTTACGTCTTTTTTACGTCCTGTAATTACGTCAATAAGACGACAACTTGCACCAACGCAAGACATCATGAGGACGTCTTATTTTGACGTCATCTTTACGTCTTGCAGGTCAGTGAATGACAGCTTCATGACGTCTTTTAGAGGCCTTGAGTGTGGTAACAAATGACGTGATATGCTAGACCCCAAAAGACGTCAAAGAATCGTCATTTGGTGAACTGCAAGATGTCCAAAAGACGTAATAAAGTCGTCATTTAGTGACCTGCAAGACGTAAAGATGACCTCAGAATAAGACGTCCTCATGACGTCTTGCGTTGGTGCAAGTTTTAGACTTATTGACATAATTACAGGACGTAAAAAAGACTTAAATCACGACTTAAATATTACGTCATATTTTACCATCTGAACCACTAATTACAATCTGTTTAAGTGTAATGACGACCTGTCAAAAGCATTCATGAGCACATGGATACCAAAATTCAAAGTACATACATGTACAATCACTGAAAAATAAGTTATGCATAATATACAAGGCAGACATAAAATCAGTTTCACATTTTTAATGCCACTGGTATGAAAATCAGCTGCAAACATCCATTCATAAAACATACATAACAATGATAATCAAAACTGATGTGTGAGTAATTATATACAGGTATATGTTAACAGGTGGATTATTAAATCACACAGTGGGAAACACAAGCTACCCTAATGAAAAGAGTTGTGAAAATGAATGGATTTTTGGCACGAAGTAAAAAAAAGGGTAAGAAAATACATTAAGTATTTGAACATTTACCAAAAAAATAGCATCACTGACGAAATTGGAGGGGAAAGTACCTGATTTCTATGGTCTCAAAAATGGTAATGTTGAATGTACATGAATTACTAACTCATGAAATAGCTTGAGTATAAGATTTTGTTAAGAATGTTTTGCCTCATTTGCATAAAGTAGAAACTCAAAATGCTGAATTATTTGCAAAGCAATTTTTTTTTCAATTTGGGTTTGAATCTAGATCTTGCACCAGAACAATGTTTTATACAAGAACAAGGAAACATAAAGAAAGTTAATTATGGAACGAAATGCTAGGAATCCATGTAAGACAACAAACCAAATGGTGGAACTGTAATCAGAATAAGTTGGTTCAAAATAATGCAAGTTGATTTACCCTTGAATTTCTTTGACAAATATATTTTTCACAAGGAAAAATGCCTGAATGAAGCATATTAATTGTACGTAGCATTTCAGTCCAGTTCATAAGAAATAAATACGCACAACTTGGTGACTATGAAAAGTCCATTATTAACATAAACTTCATAGTGGCTCTTTGAATAATTGATGTACATGTATAACTAATGAATTCTCTGTCCTGTGGATTGGCAGACGAATATAGTCTTAGGAATAATAAAATAAAAGATTTTGAGTTATGAAAACTGCAACCCTCAATCATTACAAGATATGGCATATTGACAAAATCTAACATGCTCTTCTCCTAAAGAATATGCCCTATTGCTAAAAATACCCTTTTACATCTACCAATATATTCTGCAAAAAGTATGAAAGTGCTGAAAATTGCATACACAGTTTCAATTCAGTTCAATTTTATTTTAGTTTCTAATATTTTATATCAAATAAAACTTTGTCATATGTTTAAAGGTTATCAGGAGTACTTGCAGTGTGATTTCAGTTTGACACTAACTTTACTTTTGAATTGCTTGTCAATTGCCATGTTTTAACTTCAAATTCTACAAATATTTAGGACATTTTAGGTGCTTTATTTTCATGGAATGTATTCATAAAATGCTTTTAGGTTGGATACAAATGGATGGGAACTCTCTCCATTTTCTTCCATACATTACCAATACTCCAGATGACATTTAAAATGGACAGAACTGACTGCAGTTTAGTATAAGTTTAAGTTTCATGTCATGCAATCATGAAACAAGTAGAACATTTACATTTTATGTGAATAAAACATTTAGCGCTCCTTATGGAGATAGAGGCACCGAAATTGTATATGAAATACATGCAAGCATGTGGAATTCTTAAGAGCATCCTAAAAAACAGATAGTTGTTTGAAATATAGAAGAAATCCACTCCAGAATTTATTCTTCTTATTTCATGAGAAAACATCATACAGAACAGTACAAATGTCAAACAAATCTCCTACAGGAAGATATGACATTTCAAAATTTCATTTTTATTTTCTTGACCAGTCCTTGCAAATATTTAAATGGGCGAGTAGATGTCATCACCTCATAATTTTTTTCAAATACACTGTATATGGATTTCTAAAAAAACTTTCAGCTCACACTCGTAACACATATCCCCATAGCAAAATGTATTATTTCTCCTTTATTTCGGGCGGTGATATGACAAGTTTTAGATTCTCATAGCTGAAATATGAAACTTTTGTCATTTCTGTATATGAAAAGGATAGCAAATTGTGAGGCAATGATTTCATCATCTCGCTCATTAAAACACTAAGGACTGGTCAAAAAGCGTTTTCATGAGTCCCCAAAAATATGAACTTTCATAATGTCATAACTTCCTTATTTCTTATCCAATATCTTTTAGCATTGTTTCATATTTAATTTGTTTCTGTATGTTTTAAACCTGTAGAGAGGATTCTTTCTTTAATTATTGCCAGTTGTAACTACATCTTTTTACAGATTATTTGAGTATTCCTCTGTGTCCATTGGCAAGGCTTCTTCTTCCTCCTGCAGTTCTGGAGTTACAGGCCTCCGAAGCTCCAGATCATTCTTTGGTACGTTTCGATAAATGTACTTCAAGTAGTATTGAATGTCACTTTCCGCCTCGTCAAGCGGAGCAGATCTTGTCCGTTCGTTGCCCCTCACAGTCGCTGGAAAAGAAATAGAATGTGAAAGGAAAAAATAATTAAAAATTTAAATATTACCTCTCAGATCCGAAAGATACTGTATTGCTTCACTTCTTTTATGTCTCACATTTAGCAAATACCTGAAATACATGGCCTGAAAATAAACTGCAATGGCCTGAATTCAGGCTTTTGCCTGGAAACTGGCATCTTTGTACACATATACTGACCACTAAAATTGTTTTGTAGACCTTTCTTTTTTTTTTTCTTTTTGTACCACGGGAGATGGCGAGTTCACTTCTAGGAAACTTTGGCAGTAACAGGCACGGATCCAGAGGGGGGCGCAAGGGGCGTGCGCCCCCCGCCCGTTTTGTCTGACAAAGTATGCCCCCGGACCCCCTAGATGGCCGTTTGGCTTCGTCAAGCGGAGGGTTCCTCAGTGTGCGCCCCCTTTCTGAAAATCCTGTATCCGCCCCTGAGTAAAGCTGTTTTTCAATTAAAAACAGAATGCTAGAAGCATATCGAACTTCAAAAGGCACCAGTTCAAACACTGTAATGAAGCTAACAGCCCTTAGAGGTAAAAACATCTCTGAAGATCTTTATCTTAATTTCTGCCTAATGATGCAAACAACAGTCCTTCTAGATTAGGGCATTATGGCAGTTAAGCAGGGGGAAGGCAAAAAGAGTGAAGCATACAAACATACCTATTTGACAATATTTTGAAACACTGAAAATATATATATATATATGTATATATATGTGAAAGAAATTTCGAGAATAACGTTGCGTAGCTCAATCAAAGTTCCCCAGAGCTGTCCTCTGTATATATATATATATATATATATATATATATATATATATACATACCCCTAATGGGTACATTAGGAGGACAGTTTTTGTTCTTTTTCTTTGTTCAACTGTCGACCTAATGTAGGGGTCGCTATTATGACGGAATAAACTGCATTGTTAGGTGTCGACTTAATGTACCCGTTAGTCAAATATATATATATTATATATATATATATATATCCAAGTTATATATATCCAAGTTACTTTGTGAAAAATAATGTGGGGGTCCAAAAAATAATTTAAATGTAATCTTCTAGATGTCTGCAACTATCTGCTTATGATTCAAGAAGAAAAGAAAATCAACAGACTCTTCTGAAGATGAGAAAATGTATATACATCTAATTACCAAAGATAACATCTATCATCGCCTTATATCCCGAAAACTTGTGCTTCTGCCACGTTGTCCCATCCAACTGAATTGCACAGACAACTGAGGGTCCATCATTGTGTCCAGCACACGCCTTACTGAATCTTTGGTGGCCCCTCCACATCTCTTTAAGTATGACATCTGGAAAAATGAAAGGGAATAGCAGTAAACATGTATTATTCTCACTTTCATGCATCTTCCTATCTGATTTAAACATGCATAAGATCTCACAATTGAAACCGATACTGATTTCAAAAGTTCTTTCAAACTTAATTATTCCAAGCAGAGGTCAATTTCATTATAGGCATGCAAACTCTGGAAGACCTACAAGGTGGATGCAAAGCATTGTTTTTCCTCCTGCAAGCTCTGTAAACAACCTGAGGCTGAAATTGATAACTATATTGCAAAGAAAATGCATTTAGCAGTAGCTTTGCAAGCAAGACAAAAACAAATTTAAACTTGCTGGCTGTTTGAAGTCATGACATAGCTGCAGAACAATTAATTGACCTCTCCTGTATGTAATAATGGAAATATAATATTCTCCAAAAATAATTGTCAATTTCAATTCTGGAATGAACATGCATGTCACAAACAGTATATTTAATCCAACTTTCTACAATAAACAAATATGCTGTTGAAATTCTGATAGTTAATTTTCCCAATTAAGTTGAATGTTTGCACAAATAATTGAGTATAAAGTGCAGAAGAAAGTTAATGAATTAACTGTATAACACTATTATAAGCAGATAAAGACACTCACAAATTGCTTTTTTTGCAAGATCCTCCTGAAGGATCGTGTTGACCTCACATAAGTCTTGAACGTTATTAAGTGGAAGAGAGGGTATTCCTTCTGGTATATCAGCAATTTCAGCCACTCTGCCCTTCTCCATTTTGGCACGGATTGCCCCAAGAAGTTTCCGGTTTTCCCTCACCTCCGACATGACTTCCTCCATCTTATTATGCAATCGTCTCAATTCTGAAATTAAATTGAAATATGAGAGCATTTATTTTTGTTTCTTTTTTGTATTTTTTCCTTATTCAATCGTAAATATTGTACATTCCAATCCAATCAGGGTATTTATATAGCACCAATGTCTAGTTGCCTAATCAAAGGCGATGTTGAGACTGAAAAAATACCAAAATGTCTCTTTTGATTTCTGCCTGACACCATACAATTTTAGGCAAAGTATTTATTTCCCCCTAATTTTCTACCTTCAATTTCATGACATTTTTAATTTAGAAACACATTTGATGTGACATTTGGGAGTAAATTTCATAACCTTTGAACTGGGCCATATTTGCCCACGATCTAATCGGCTCATCTCGTGTCATGCACTGCCGGTTTCCCTGAGCCAAATAGGAACAACATTCATCCAAGGGTTCTCTTGATATTGTGTAGGTGCGATTTTGTTCAGGCAGATGGATGGACCGACAACCTGAAAACATAATGCACCTACAAGCCCCAACAGGAGTATAGGCAATAAAAGACAATCATAGAATATGTTTGGTTTGTTTAGAAATTTCGAATTTTTCACTCTTTTTTCTGAAATGTACGTATGAACAGATCGAGGTGCCATCATGAATGCCCCCCCCCCCAAGAAAAGAATAAGTGACATAAACTAATAAATAAATCAAATGAAGGAATAAATTCATCAGAGACTTGCCTGATGGTGCCTTATATTTAAAAGCACTTCACTCTAACTCTAACAGTTTAATATTACAGTAACGTTAGTAACAATATTATTGGACAAAAAACATAGCCTATAGGGTACACTGCCTAACAGTTAGTATTTAGTCTACTTATTTCGATGTTTACTTCAATGTAAGTAGACTTAACTCTGGCAGTATTTAAATGATCACTAAATGATAATTTGTAATTGTATATATAATTTTAATGTCCCATGAAAGTGACAAAATACAGCACTCAGCAGATGCATAATTTCGACTGTAATGTATAATAACGGTCACTTGACAAATGTGATTGATAGTATACTGACAGTTCTACAAACAGTGTGACTAATAATAACACACGTTTTCTCACTATGAACATGGCGAACAAAGAAGCGGACAAAATATACAGCTCCTCATTGTACCTTCCACACTTGCTCTGGTAGACAAAAGAATATCCCTTCATTGCTATTAAGTAAGATTATGTAGAGCAGGTGTCACATGCATATTCACCTGTTCTACTTATCTTACATAATAGCAATGAAGGGATGTTCTTTTGTCTAACAGAACAATTGTGGAGGGTACAATGAGGATCTGTATATTTTGTCCGCTCTCTTTTGTCATTGCATGCATCGTGTTCCTAGTGTCTATCTGTTACTGTCTTAGCTACACATAATGCACAGTGTGGTGTGAATACCTAACTTACTTTTTTTTTTTTTTTTTTTTTTTTCAATTCAGTATTTATTTCCAATTCATAAAAATGAACAAAGTCATATACAGACAAATAAAAAGGAGAATTAAAACATGTCAATAAAAACATGAACAAAGCAATCAAAAGTAATAGAAAAAGTAGAGTTGTTACATGGTTGAACATAAATGAATGGAAAAGGGGCATGCACTAAAAAGCCAAGAAAAGGCTTGTATGAACGCACATGCCCAACGTGGATTGATGATTAAAATAATATTGCTACCATGGATGCGGTAATTAAGTACAGTACCAAGTAGTAATAATTTAAACAAAAACTAAAATACAATAAACCGAGAAAGTAAAACAGGACAAAATATATAAACACACAACATACATATAGTCATCCTAACATAAATTAATAATTGCTAAGTAATTTCTTTTTGTATTGTCTTTTAAAAGTATTATTAAACTGTGTATTAATTCTGCTAAATTCCAAACTATTCCATAAAGTGGGGCCTGTATGTCGTATGGAATATTTAGATCTATCATTTGAGAAGGCCCACCTGTGAAATTGATTACGTGATCTGGTAAAATAATTGTGAATATTAGAGTTAATTGAGAACATGTTCATTAAATATGGCGATAGATTATTTGTGTGGTAGCGTTGCATTATTGAAGCAATTTGAATCCTAGTAATATCTGGAAGTTTAAGTGTTCGTAATGATTTAAATAACAAGGATGTTGGTGCATTATAGTCCGTTTTCATACATATACGTATTGCTTTCTTTTGTAAAATAATTATTTTTTGTAAATGGGAAGAATATGTGTTACCCCATATTGAATTACAGTATGATAAATGGGACAAAATATAAGAATTGTAAAGAGTGAATAATATATAACTAGGTAATTTCAAACGGTTTAGAATTCCAATAAAACGTGATATTTTAACAGAGACTGAAGTAATGTGATCATTCCAACATAAGTTATTGTTAAAAATTACTCCTAAAAACTTTACTGAATCATAAAATTTCAATTGGGTTACGTCAACCTTAAGAGATAGGTCAGTCTGATTATATTGCACACCTTTCTTTTTATAAAAATGGACACACTGAGTTTTACTCGTATTCAAAGAAAGTCTATTGCACTTAAACCAGGCAGAAATTTTGGCAAGATTTCTATTTAAAATTTCAAGTAATATATTAATATTATCATGAGAGGCAAGTAGTGACGTATCATCGGCATAAAGAATAAAATGAGGTTCACGGCAAGAGTTAACAATATCATTAATATAGATTAAAAATAATAAGGGCCCGAGAATTGAGCCTTGAGGCACACCTGAATTTAATTTCAAGAAAGACGAATGGGCATTGTTGTAGACAGTAAATTGTTCTCTGTGTAATAAATATGATTTGAACCAATTAAAAGACACCCCTCTTATACCGTAATATTGCAACTTGTTGAGTAATATATCATGAGAAAGCGAATCAAAAGCTTTGGAGAGATCCATGAAGACTCCTATAACTTCTTTGCCGGCACTGAGTTCACTAATTATTCTATCATGAATTTCAATAACTGCCATTTCTGTAGAGTAATTTTGACGGAAGCCATATTGACTGTCATATAATAAATTGTTGTGTTGTAAAAAACAGTAGAGTCTATTAAAAACTAATTTCTCCAATATTTTGGAGAAACATGGTAAAATTGATATTGGGCGGTAGTTGGTAAATTGATTCGGATTGTCCTTTTTAAAAACGGGAACAACTTTGGCTATTTTTAGTTTAGAGGGTACGAATCCAGTTGTGAGAGATGTGTTGAAAATATATAAAAGTGGATCTATAATAAAGGGCAAGACATATTTCACAACAGATGGATGAATGTTATCAAATCCACTACTTTTACTAGCTTTAAGTGATTTACCAATGTCTAATATTTCTTTCTTTGTAACTGGTTTAAAGAACAAAGTATGTGAGAGTGGTTCATTCATATAAGAATGAAACGAATTACAATTGTCTTTATTTAAATCATTACATGTACTTGATCCAACGTTGACAAAATATTGGTTAAAGTTTTCTGCAATTTCAAAATGATCACTAATATAACAGCCATTATTTAAAAAAGTGGTTTCTTTATCAAGATTATTTTTCTGTTTTCCTAAAATATTGTTTATAAGTTTCCATGTTTTGTTTGAATTTGTTTTCATAGATTCAAACTTGATAAAATAATATTTTTTCTTCTCTCGTCGGAGAGTTGAAGTAACTTCATTACGTATCTTTTTATATCTATCATGATGAGCTTTAGTCGGGGAGTTTAAATATACCTTATAATATTTATTTTTCTTTCTTATAAGTTTCAAAATATCAAGGTTAATCCATGGTTTTCTATTCCGTTGACGTTTACCGATATGTTTTGTCCTGATAGGTAAGTGTTTATTATACAGGTTAACGAATGTATCATAAAATATGTCGTACGCCCTCTCCGGGTGGCTCTGGAGACACACCTCTGACCAGTCCACGATTGAAAGATCACCACATAGAGAATTAAGACCATCAGGAGATATTTTCCTGTATGTATGTGCTTTTTGTTTATCATTTATTAAAAAATCTGAAAAATGGGACAAATGGAAGATTGGAAAATGGTCAGAAATATCTGTTAAAAAGGCACCAGACAGAGGGGAACGACTAAAATCATTCGTAAATATGTTATCGATTATAGTAGATGATCTATTATTGACACGTGTTGGTCTGTCTATAATGGGATAAAACCCGGATGAGATTACTTGGTTGACAAAATGAAGAATTTGTGTGCTTTCAGATTTTTTCGACAAATCAATATTGAAGTCGCCCATGAAGAAAATACGTTTCTTGATTATGTAATTATCATTCATTAATGTATCAAAATATGAAGTAAATGAAGAAATGCTTGATTTTGGTTGACGATATATAATCCCAACTACAACATTTCTTTCAGATTTGCACTCGATTTCAATGCATAAAGAATCAACACCTTCACACTGCTGTGAGAAATCACATAATTTGTACTTCAAGTCCTCTCGAACAAATAGACCGACTCCACCGCCGCGGCCACTAGGTCGATCAGCATGCAGGAATTTATAGCCTTCAATTGAGAAGGGAACATTAGAGGTTGAATTAATCCACGTTTCCGATATGCCAATCACCGAAAAACAAAATCTGATATTCGATAGGAAACTGTGTATGTGATCGAAATTTTGAAATAAACTTCTTGCATTGAAGTGAATCATGCAAAAGTTTCCTGTTGTAGAATGTTCAATTATTTCATTGAATTCAGAGGTCAAGAAGTATCTTGCATTTGTGGAGAAGGCATGTTCGTCCTGATCATTCCCAACATGATATTCATCGTGCCCAGCATTACTACTTGTATTTGCATCAACAAATTCGTCTTTAGAACAAAATAATGACTGGAATTCTGAGTCATCAATTTCAACGAATGGCAAAGGGTAAGTAAAGTTGACATTTGCAGGAAGTATATTAGTTACCTTGACATTTAAACTCGTGTCTGCTTTAGAATAATCATTCAACATTACGATGACTAATGAGACATACAAGACAATACGAAATATCCAGAAATTCAATAAGATACACGTAAAATAATAAGGCCTAAAAGTTTGTTAAATTACTACCTTTTATTGATAATAAAAGGGTCAAATAAATGAGTAAATTAGAAAAAATAACTTAAGGAGAGAAAGTGGAATGCATCAGCATTGTATAATTATTCATGTCACAATTTTTCCAAGTCTTGTTTACAGCGGATAGTTCTGCGGATCGACTTTCCATTTGTGGTGGATATCAGGACTACGATTCGTCCATCAGAGGACCAAGCCCCATTGACCTTTGGGTGTTTCTTTGCGGTCCACAGAAGATCCTGATTTGTGGGAGTTAAAGCCTCATCTATTCCCATACCGGTACCTTTCAGCTTTCTCCTTGCGCGCAGTACAGTGTTCCGGACTCGGTATGAACAGAATTTGACAATGATGGCACGAGGCTTCTTGTTCTTCAGAGTGGTGCCCCCGGACCCAGAGTCTAATGTCGCTTTATCAACCCTCGGAGCAACACGATGCGATCTATCGAGATCGTTCACGGTCAGATGAACACCAAGACGCTCAGCAGCTACGTGACAAATGACCTCGTCTGTATTCTCCGTATCATTTTCTTTCACGCCGTAGAACTTCAGACAATTACGACGAGAATATTGATCGGTCTCATTCATGGCCAGCTTCAAGTTGTTGATGGATGTTGCCTGTTCATTGATGACACTATTAAGCCGCTTAATTTCAGCTTTTTTGACACAAAGCGATGATTCAAGCTCCATTAACTTCCCATCAATGTTTTCAACACTTTCCTTGAAATCCGCATTGGATTTCTCTAATTGGTCTAAGCGTTGAATGAATTTGGATAAGTACATATCAATAGCCTTTTCTATAGTCTTTCCAATTGCATTGAGAAAAGTGTCAGATTGGAGGTATTCTTCGACAGCGTCTATGGCTGCAGCTTCTGCTACAGCTTTCGTCTTAGCCGACATTTTGGTTACAAATTTATGATTGAAGAAACTGGCACAAGAAACACTCACTGTGTATACATATTGTTAACGCAGGATTGAACGTGCAGGTCGATGTTTCACTATAATAATATATATCAAGAGTATATTTAAGATGGCAGATATATGATTAAAGACTTTTGAAGTGTTATACTGTATAATTGAGGTGACCGATATAGTTTCCCCTCAATAAAGTTCTCATGATCGCATATTACTGGTACATTCCAAGAAGAATTGTTTTTACTTGATTAACGCATGATCAAACTTTAGTGAATGTCGAGAAAATCTCAATACTTATATGGTCAGTTACCTGGTTTCACATGTAGTATATATTGAAGTAGAGTTCTTCGGTGCAATTAATACACATGGGACTATCCAATATACAACAACAGTAACATCCTTATGACCACAGGCACACAATTTCCTTCACAATATCCTTGTATCATCATTTAATCCAGCTTGCTGTCTTCTTTCGTTATAACTATTCAAAATCGATGAAAATCATGAAATTCCGGTCCATATCTCGAAACAATCATCGGTGATTTGGTGATACAAAATGTTAAGCAGATCACCCACGAAACCTGAACTTAAACTTTGATGGAAGGTCTTTAGAAGATCAACGAAGACGAGTTCGTATGCCTAAGAAGTTAGAGTAACCTGTTCCACTGCTATTTTTTCACATGCACACACTCCACGCTGAGTCGAGCAGCGCGGCAATGCACGCACGTGAAACGACGGACGAGTAAAACGATCACGTTAAAAAACACAAAAAACCAAAAAAAAACCAAAAAAAAACAACAAAAAAAAACATTATGTCAGCAAGATAATTGCATACATTGCGTACCGGCAAAAGGTACCGGCCGTGCATGCCTAGCCTGCCAGGCTAGCCGTTTTATCAATATCACGCGCTAGTTGAGTGGCTCGATGACGTAGCCTGCAGTCAATACTGTATCATTTAATTGTATTAATTATCCTTTCTTCTTCTTGCCCTTATGTTTGCAATAGCAAGTCTAGCGAATGCACGTTCTGATATCCTTTTTTTTCTAGGGCACATATCGAACCATAATTGACGTATATTGACGTCAAAATCACGTCATGAACTAGTCATTAAAAAAAATATAGACATTGTCTAATTAATCCCAAACCGTTCCCATGTTTAGATTTAAACTGAATAATCGTTCATAAGTGGTAAATAAAATTACGTCATGAACTAGTCATTCGGAGCTGGTCGTCAGTTGGCAATGAAGTCACGTAATAATTAGGGGTTTTTTTTTGGTCTTGAATAATTGTTCATATAAGTGGTAAAGAATTGACTTCAAAATCACGTCATGAAATAGTAATGGATAGTTCGTAATAATTACGTCGTCTTTTAGTCTTGAATAATCGTTCATAAGTGGTAAATAATTGACGTCAAAATCACGTCATGAACTAGTCATTCTTAGCTGGTCGTGAGTTGGAAATGAAGTCACGTAATAATTACGTCGTTTTTTGGTCTTGAATAATCGTTCATATAAGTGGTAAATAATTGACTTCAAAATCACGTCATGAAATAGTAATGGATAGTTCGTAATAATTACGTCGTCTTTTAGTCTTGAATAATCGTTCATAAGTGGTAAATAATTGACGTCAAAATCACGTCATGAACTAGTCATTCTTAGCTGGCCGTGAGTTGGAATTGAAGTCACGTAGTAATCACGTCGTTTTTTGGTCTTGAATAATCGTTAAACAAGTGGTAAATACTTGACGTCAAAATCACGTCGTGAACTAGTCATTCTTAGCTGCTATTAAGCCGCTTAATTTCAGCTTTTTTGACACAAAGCGATGATTCAAGCTCCATTAACTTCCCATCAATGTTTTCAACACTTTCCTTGAAATCCGCATTGGATTTCTCTAATTGGTCTAAGCGTTGAATGAATTTGGATAAGTACATATCAATAGCCTTTTCTATAGTCTTTCCAATTGCATTGAGAAAAGTGTCAGATTGGAGGTATTCTTCGACAGCGTCTATGGCTGCAGCTTCTGCTACAGCTTTCGTCTTAGCCGACATTTTGGTTACAAATTTATGATTGAAGAAACTGGCACAAGAAACACTCACTGTGTATACATATTGTTAACGCAGGATTGAACGTGCAGGTCGATGTTTCACTATAATAATATATATCAAGAGTATATTTAAGATGGCAGATATATGATTAAAGACTTTTGAAGTGTTATACTGTATAATTGAGGTGACCGATATAGTTTCCCCTCAATAAAGTTCTCATGATCGCATATTACTGGTACATTCCAAGAAGAATTGTTTTTACTTGATTAACGCATGATCAAACTTTAGTGAATGTCGAGAAAATCTCAATACTTATATGGTCAGTTACCTGGTTTCACATGTAGTATATATTGAAGTAGAGTTCTTCGGTGCAATTAATACACATGGGACTATCCAATATACAACAACAGTAACATCCTTATGACCACAGGCACACAATTTCCTTCACAATATCCTTGTATCATCATTTAATCCAGCTTGCTGTCTTCTTTCGTTATAACTATTCAAAATCGATGAAAATCATGAAATTCCGGTCCATATCTCGAAACAATCATCGGTGATTTGGTGATACAAAATGTTAAGCAGATCACCCACGAAACCTGAACTTAAACTTTGATGGAAGGTCTTTAGAAGATCAACGAAGACGAGTTCGTATGCCTAAGAAGTTAGAGTAACCTGTTCCACTGCTATTTTTTCACATGCACACACTCCACGCTGAGTCGAGCAGCGCGGCAATGCACGCACGTGAAACGACGGACGAGTAAAACGATCACGTTAAAAAACACAAAAAACCAAAAAAAAAACCAAAAAAAAACAACAAAAAAAACCATTATGTCAGCAAGATAATTGTATACATTGCGTACCGGCAAAAGGTACCGGCCGTGCATGCCTAGCCTGCCAGGCTAGCCGTGTATCAATATCACGCGCTAGTTGAGTGGCTCGATGACGTAGCCTGCAGTCAATACTGTATCATTTAATTGTATTAATTATCCTTTCTTCTTCTTGCCCTTATGTTTGCAATAGCAAGTCTAGCGAATGCACGTTCTGATATCCTTTTTTTTCTAGGGCACATATCGAACCATAATTGACGTATATTGACGTCAAAATCACGTCATGAACTAGTCATTAAAAAAAATATAGACATCGTCTAATTAATCCCAAACCGTTCCCATGTTTAGATTTAAACTGAATAATCGTTCATAAGTGGTAAATAAAATTACGTCATGAACTAGTCATTCGGAGCTGGTCGTCAGTTGGCAATGAAGTCACGTAATAATTAGGGGGTTTTTTTTGGTCTTGAATAATTGTTCATATAAGTGGTAAATAATTGACTTCAAAATCACGTCATGAAATAGTAATGGATAGTTCGTAATAATTACGTCGTCTTTTAGTCTTGAATAATCGTTCATAAGTGGTAAATAATTGACGTCAAAATCACGTCATGAACTAGTCATTCTTAGCTGGTCGTGAGTTGGAAATGAAGTCACGTAATAATTACGTCGTTTTTTGGTCTTGAATAATCGTTCATATAAGTGGTAAATAATTGACTTCAAAATCACGTCATGAAATAGTAATGGATAGTTCGTAATAATTACGTCGTCTTTTAGTCTTGAATAATCGTTCATAAGTGGTAAATAATTGACGTCAAAATCACGTCATGAACTAGTCATTCTTAGCTGGTCGTGAGTTGGAATTGAAGTCACGTAGTAATCACGTCGTTTTTTGGTCTTGAATAATCGTTAAACAAGTGGTAAATACTTGACGTCAAAATCACGTCGTGAACTAGTCATTCTTAGCTGCTATTAAGCCGCTTAATTTCAGCTTTTTTGACACAAAGCGATGATTCAAGCTCCATTAACTTCCCATCAATGTTTTCAACACTTTCCTTGAAATCCGCATTGGATTTCTCTAATTGGTCTAAGCGTTGAATGAATTTGGATAAGTACATATCAATAGCCTTTTCTATAGTCTTTCCAATTGCATTGAGAAAAGTGTCAGATTGGAGGTATTCTTCGACAGCGTCTATGGCTGCAGCTTCTGCTACAGCTTTCGTCTTAGCCGACATTTTGGTTACAAATTTATGATTGAAGAAACTGGCACAAGAAACACTCACTGTGTATACATATTGTTAACGCAGGATTGAACGTGCAGGTCGATGTTTCACTATAATAATATATATCAAGAGTATATTTAAGATGGCAGATATATGATTAAAGACTTTTGAAGTGTTATACTGTATAATTGAGGTGACCGATATAGTTTCCCCTCAATAAAGTTCTCATGATCGCATATTACTGGTACATTCCAAGAAGAATTGTTTTTACTTGATTAACGCATGATCAAACTTTAGTGAATGTCGAGAAAATCTCAATACTTATATGGTCAGTTACCTGGTTTCACATGTAGTATATATTGAAGTAGAGTTCTTCGGTGCAATTAATACACATGGGACTATCCAATATACAACAACAGTAACATCCTTATGACCACAGGCACACAATTTCCTTCACAATATCCTTGTATCATCATTTAATCCAGCTTGCTGTCTTCTTTCGTTATAACTATTCAAAATCGATGAAAATCATGAAATTCCGGTCCATATCTCGAAACAATCATCGGTGATTTGGTGATACAAAATGTTAAGCAGATCACCCACGAAACCTGAACTTAAACTTTGATGGAAGGTCTTTAGAAGATCAACGAAGACGAGTTCGTATGCCTAAGAAGTTAGAGTAACCTGTTCCACTGCTATTTTTTCACATGCACACACTCCACGCTGAGTCGAGCAGCGCGGCAATGCACGCACGTGAAACGACGGACGAGTAAAACGATCACGTTAAAAAACACAAAAAACCAAAAAAAAAACCAAAAAAAAACAACAAAAAAAACCATTATGTCAGCAAGATAATTGCATACATTGCGTACCGGCAAAAGGTACCGGCCGTGCATGCCTAGCCTGCCAGGCTAGCCGTGTATCAATATCACGCGCTAGTTGAGTGGCTCGATGACGTAGCCTGCAGTCAATACTGTATCATTTAATTGTATTAATTATCCTTTCTTCTTCTTGCCCTTATGTTTGCAATAGCAAGTCTAGCGAATGCACGTTCTGATATCCTTTTTTTTCTAGGGCACATATCGAACCATAATTGACGTATATTGACGACAAAATCACGTCATGAACTAGTCATTAAAAAAAATATAGACATCGTCTAATTAATCCCAAACCGTTCCCATGTTTAGATTTAAACTGAATAATCGTTCATAAGTGGTAAATAAAATTACGTCATGAACTAGTCATTCGGAGCTGGTCGTCAGTTGGCAATGAAGTCACGTAATAATTAGGGGTTTTTTTTTGGTCTTGAATAATTGTTCATATAAGTGGTAAATAATTGACTTCAAAATCACGTCATGAAATAGTAATGGATAGTTCGTAATAATTACGTCGTCTTTTAGTCTTGAATAATCGTTCATAAGTGGTAAATAATTGACGTCAAAATCACGTCATGAACTAGTCATTCTTAGCTGGTCGTGAGTTGGAAATGAAGTCACGTAATAATTACGTCGTTTTTTGGTCTTGAATAATCGTTCATATAAGTGGTAAATAATTGACTTCAAAATCACGTCATGAAATAGTAATGGATAGTTCGTAATAATTACGTCGTCTTTTAGTCTTGAATAATCGTTCATAAGTGGTAAATAATTGACGTCAAAATCACGTCATGAACTAGTCATTCTTAGCTGGTCGTGAGTTGGAATTGAAGTCACGTAATAATCACGTCGTTTTTTGGTCTTGAATAATCGTTAAACAAGTGGTAAATACTTGACGTCAAAATCACGTCGTGAACTAGTCATTCTTAGCTGGTCGTGAAGTCACGTAATATTAACGTCGATTTTTGGTCTTGAATAATCGTTAAACAAGTGGTAAATAATTGACGTCAAAATCACGTCATGAACTAGTCATTCTTAGCTGGTTGTGAGTTGGCAATGAAGTGACGTTATAATTACGTCGTTTTTTAATAGGTCTTGAATTGTTCATATAAGTGGAAAATAACTGACGTCAAAATCACGTCATGTGAGTTGGAATAGAAGTCACGTTATATTAACGTCGATTTTTGGTCTTGAATAAGCGTTAAACAAGTGGTAAATACTTGACGTCCAAATCACGTCATGAACTAGTCATTCGTAGCTGGCTGTGAGTTGGAAATGAAGTCACGTAATAATTACGTCGTTTTTTGGTCTTGAATAATCGTTCATATAAGTGGTAAATAATTTACGCCAAAATCACGTCATGAAATAGTAATGGATAGTGCGATTCTTAACTGGTCGTGGGTTGGCAATGACATGACGTGATAACTGCGTCGTTTTTTGGTTTTGAATAATCGTTCATAAGTGGTAAATAATTGACGTCAACATCACGTCAGGGATTAGTCATGGATGGTGAAATAGCTGATCGTCAGCTTGCTATGAAGTGACATAATAATTACGTCGTTTTTTGGTCTTGAATTGTTCATATAAGTAGAAAATAACTGACGTCAAAATCACGTCGTGAACTAGTCATTCGTAGCTGATCGTGAGTTGGAATTGAAGTCACATAATATTAACGTCTATTTTTGGTCTTGAATAATCGTTAAACAGGTGGTAAATACTTGACGTCAAAATCACGTCATGAACTAGGCATTCGTAGCTGGCCGTGAGTTGGAAATGAAGTCACGTAATAATTACGTCGTTTTTTGGTCTTGAATAATCGTTCATATAAGTGGTAAATAATTGACGTCAAAACCACGTCATGAAATAGTAATGGATAGTGCGTAATAATTACGTCGTCTTTTGGTCTTGAATAATCGTTCATAAGTGGTAAATAATTGACGTCAAAATCACGTCATGAACTAGTCATTCTTAGCTGGTCGTGAGTTGGAATTGAAGTCACGTAATAATCACGTCGTTTTTTGGTCTTGAATAATCGTTAAACAAGTGGTAAATACTTGACGTCAAAATCACGTCGTGAACTAGTCATTCTTAGCTGGTCGTGAAGTCACGTTATATTAACGTCGATTTTTGGTCTTGAATAATCGTTAAACAAGTGGTAAATAATTGACGTCAAAATCACGTCATGAACTAGTCATTCTTAGCTGGTTGTGAGTTGGCAATGAAGTGACGTTATAATTACGTCGTTTTTTAATAGGTCTTGAATTGTTCATATAAGTGGAAAATAACTGACTTCAAAATCACGTCATGTGAGTTGGAATAGAAGTCACGTAATATTAACGTCGATTTTTGGTCTTGAATAAGCGTTAAACAAGTGGTAAATACTTGACGTCAAAATCACGTCATGAACTAGTCATTCGTAGCTGGCTGTGAGTTGGAAATGAAGTCACGTAATAATTACGTCGTTTTTTGGTCTTGAATAATCGTTCATATAAGTGGTAAATAATTTACGCCAAAATCACGTCATGAAATAGTAATGGATAGTGCGATTCTTAACTGGTCGTGGGTTGGCAATGACATGACGTGATAACTGCGTCGTTTTTTGGTTTTGAATAATCGTTCATAAGTGGTAAATAATTGACGTCAACATCACGTCAGGGATTAGTCATGGATGGTGAAATAGCTGATCGTCAGCTTGCTATGAAGTGACATAATAATTACGTCGTTTTTTGGTCTTGAATTGTTCATATAAGTAGAAAATAACTGACGTCAAAATCACGTCGTGAACTAGTCATTCGTAGCTGATCGTGAGTTGGAATTGAAGTCACATAATATTAACGTCTATTTTTGGTCTTGAATAATCGTTAAACAGGTGGTAAATACTTGACGTCAAAATCACGTCATGAACTAGGCATTCGTAGCTGGCCGTGAGTTGGAAATGAAGTCACGTAATAATTACGTCGTTTTTTGGTCTTGAATAATCGTTCATATAAGTGGTAAATAATTGACGTCAAAACCACGTCATGAAATAGTAATGGATAGTGCGTAATAATTACGTCGTCTTTTGGTCTTGAATAATCGTTCATAAGTGGTAAATAATTGACGTCAAAATCACGTCATGAACTAGTCATTCTTAGCTGGTCGTGAGTTGGAATTGAAGTCACGTAATATTAACGTCGATTTTTGGTCTTGAATAATCGTTAAACAAGTGGTAAATAATTGACGTCAAAATCACGTCATGAACTAGTCATTCTTAGCTGGTTGTGAGTTGGCAATGAAGTGACGTTATAATTACGTCGTTTTTTAATAGGTCTTGAATTGTTCATATAAGTGGAAAATAACTGACGTCAAAATCACGTCATGTGAGTTGGAATAGAAGTCACGTAATATTAACGTCGATTTTTGGTCTTGAATAAGCGTTAAACAAGTGGTAAATACTTGACGTCAAAATCACGTCATGAACTAGTCATTCGTAGCTGGCTGTGAGTTGGAAATGAAGTCACGTAATAATTACGTCGTTTTTTGGTCTTGAATAATCGTTCATATAAGTGGTAAATAATTTACGCCAAAATCACGTCATGAAATAGTAATGGATAGTGCGATTCTTAACTGGTCGTGGGTTGGCAATGACATGACGTGATAACTGCGTCGTTTTTTGGTTTTGAATAATCGTTCATAAGTGGTAAATAATTGACGTCAACATCACGTCAGGGATTAGTCATGGATGGTGAAATAGCTGATCGTCAGCTTGCTATGAAGTGACATAATAATTACGTCGTTTTTTGGTCTTGAATTGTTCATATAAGTAGAAAATAACTGACGTCAAAATCACGTCGTGAACTAGTCATTCGTAGCTGATCGTGAGTTGGAATTGAAGTCACATAATATTAACGTCTATTTTTGGTCTTGAATAATCGTTAAACAGGTGGTAAATACTTGACGTCAAAATCACGTCATGAACTAGGCATTCGTAGCTGGCCGTGAGTTGGAAATGAAGTCACGTAATAATTACGTCGTTTTTTGGTCTTGAATAATCGTTCATATAAGTGGTAAATAATTGACGTCAAAACCACGTCATGAAATAGTAATGGATAGTGCGTAATAATTACGTCGTCTTTTGGTCTTGAATAATCGTTCATAAGTGGTAAATAATTGACGTCAAAATCACGTCATGAACTAGTCATTCTTAGCTGGCCGTGAGTTGGAAATGAAGTCACGTAATAATTACGTCGTTTTTTGGTCTTGAATAATCGTTCATATAAGTGGTAAATAATTGACGTCAAAACCACGTCATGAAATAGTAATGGATAGTGCGTAATAATTACGTCGTCTTTTGGTCTTGAATAATCGTTCATAAGTGGTAAATAAGTGACGTCAAAATCACGTCATGAACTAGTCATTCTTAGCTGGTCGTGAGTTGGAATTGAAGTCACGCAATAATTACGTCGTTTTTTTGGTCTTGAATAATCGTTAAACAAGTGGTAAATACTTGACGTCAAAATCACGTCGTGAACTAGTCATTCGTAGCTGGTCGTGAGTTGGCAATGAAGTGACGTAATAATTACGTCGTTTTTGGTCTTGAATAGTTCATATAAGTGGTAAATAATTGACGTCAAAATCACGTCAAGAAATGGTCATGGATGATGCAATTCGTAACTGGTCGTGAGCTGGCAATGAAGTGACGTAATAATTACGTCGTTTTTGGTCTTGAAAAATCCTTCATAAAAGTGGTAAATACTTGACGTCAAAATCACGTCATTAACTAGTCATGATTGTAGCTGGTCGCGAGTGGTCAATGCAGTGACGTAATAATTACGTCGTTTTTTGGTCTTGAATAATCATATAAGTGGTAAATAATTGACGTCAAAATCACGTCATAAACTAGTCATCCAAATAAGACAATACATACTCGTCTTAGAAAGTCGTCACGAAGACGTCGTGATAACGTCGTTCATACGACGTATGACCAGTTGACCAGAATACGACCAATATACGACGTCTTTAAGACGTCCGTCTGCTATCAGGGACAACTACCCCATAGGACAACTACCCCCTAGGGCAACCACCCTCTAGGACGACTACCCCCCTAGGACAAGTACCCCCCGGATAACTATCCCTCAGACAACTACCCCCTAGGACAACCACCCTCTAGGACAACTACCCCCTGGATAACTACCCCCAGACAACTACCCCCTAGGACAACTACCCCCTAGGACAACTACCCCCAGGACAACTACCCCCTGGACAACTGCCCCCGGACAACCACCCCCTAGGACAACTACCCCCAGGACAACTTCCCCCGGACAACTACCCCCCGGACAATCACCCCGTAGGACAAGTACCCCCAGGACAAGTACCCCCCGGACAACCACCCCCGGACAACCATCCCCTAGGACAAGTACCCCCAGGACAACTACCCCCTACCACCTAGGACAACCACCCTTTAGGACAGCTACCCCCGGACAACCACCCCCTGGACAACCACCCCCTGGACAACTACCCCCCAGACAACTACCCCCAGATCGTTCTTTTCTGTACCTTATATCAAAATCTGGAAGCTTAAAACACAGTAGAAGATGAGTTTTTAATAGTTTCTCTAGACTACTTTTTTGCGGACAGCTTCGGTTTCTTCCTAATTCTTCGCCTTCCCGTATGATTTTTTTAAGTCGGTACCCTCACCCTCGTAAAATCTCACGGGCCTTAAATTACCTTTTCCCTAATGATTTTCATACTGATAGATAGAATAAATTCTCAGCAATCTCATCATACTGATATTACAGTTCATCAATAGCCGCGAAAGCAAATTACAGAGCAGTTTTAAGTTCCGATGACGAAACTGAAAAAGGATTTTGTTGCTAACGAACGATCAAGTATATTAATGTGAGCAAGGAAAAAGTTTCTAAGTTCTTTGTAAAACAAATTGCGTGTAAGTTAATCAATGTGAACAAGAAAAAAAAATAGGTTTTATATAAGTTAATTATAGGTTAAATTACAAGTTCAGTGTATGATAACAAAAGGACTACACAGGTAACAGGGAAAGACACCCCAATGGAGTGAATAGGCATTATCTTGTGCATGTGTCACTCAGGCCACCGAGGTACGAAATAATCTCCCGTTAGAACACTCTCATTTACATCATAATAACTTTCGAATAACTCAAGTTCACAATTTGAAGTCTTGGCAATAGAATGAATAAACTATGTTTAACACTCCTATCAAATATCAACCTAATCCGACAATTCATTCATATTGGGTGCTATGGCCTTTTGATTCACTCTCTATCGATTTTCTCTCTTGTTTTCTTACTCCGCACGCTTCAATAGGCCCCAACTTTAGAGCTCAATTCCTCCCTATTTAAAGGGAAAGTAAATCCTGGCGATTTAGTTAGCTGTTTAGTTGAAGGGCACATTGTTGATTATATATGTCGAATTTCAACACATTTGGGCCCCCCTAACGCCGTCAACAAGTAGTTAGAAATATCATTTTGTCGTCTGCTAGAAGGTCGCCATTTTGAACAGATAAGCCCCGCCCTGTGACGTTTTGTCGGACCTCTCGGACCAGAAGTACCCGGATGCCGCCATTATTACGCGTTTCAAAATTCCGAATTTCAGCCAATCACAGTTCCCCCTTGGCATGTCCGACAAAACGTCATCATAGCGCGGGTGAATCAAAAATATGGCCAACCCCGATAGCAGGCTGTAGCAGACGATCATTGCTCACAAAAGTGTGAATTACTCCACCGTCAAGCGTTCATAAGAGGTAAATTTTCACAGTAATGTCAAGAATTGTGCTCTTAACACTCTCAGTAGGCCAAAAGTCCAGGGTTTACCTTCCCTTTAATAACAGCAAACATTTCTTACAAGCTCCTTTCATTCGCTGAATTAAAAGGGTTAGAAAGTTTTAATTATAATGAGTCATATATCATTATAAAGCTGAGACTTTGTTCTATCCAAATATGATAAAATCAGAAAAATTATTTTTTGCGACTTTTTGGTGGTTTTGTGGTGCCGGGTCACATTTGCGTTGATAATAAATATTCATATGTTGTAATGCATATTATAAAGTGCACATTCCCCTTGTTAGAAAACAAAATTGAACACTACATTCACAAATATATTTCATTATTTTTGTATTCACATAATTCATTGTTTTTGGGGGGTTTTTTTTGGTTTTATTTCGTTTGTTCGTATAATCTGTCTCTGCCTATTGCAAGTAGTGTTAGCGTATACTCAGCATGGCAGCTCATATATACAGTGCATTCTATGTGTTTAGTATGTAATTAGCAGGTTTGGCATCCTCTTCTTTCAAAACGCTAATCTGAATTTGTAGTTGCTTTGACATTCTTTTGTTCGCCAATCGCCATACTTTTGTTCCTCTTATGGTGGGGTCATGTCCACGCAATTGAGAAGTATTTCATTCTGAAAAGAGTATAAATTTAAAGGTCCATTCTTGAATGATGCGCTAAATTGGGCAATTTCAATAGATAAAAAGAATGAAAGGAGCTTGGTCAATGTTTTTTTCTTGTGAACTTGGATTAAAATGAGCGAATTCGAACCTGTAGCCTGTATTATCACGTGGTCGGAGCAGACGCGATCACATCACGTGATCGGAGCGGACACATACGCGTTCGTCTTGGATTTACGATCCCAACAAAGATTTTGGGTAAAATTGAAACAAAATCCCCTTTTCTCGATTTTTTTCTCCGTATTGTGAATGAATATATCTACATAATACTACTAATAGCTGATGGTAAGCTAGAAAATTTTGTAAACATATTAGGCATAAATCTCGGCTTCTGTAGAAGCCCTCTGTCACAGACTGAACACCTCGTTCGGCTTCTATAGAAGCCCGTCGTCTCCAAAGGGTTAACTAAGAATTCATATCTGGTTATTCTTTGGTGGTTTTTGTGGTGTCTGGTCAAACATTCATCGTTTCTTATTCATTGCTTCTCTGCCATATCTACAGTTCCTTATATGTTTAATTAGGTGGTCTATCATAGATCACCTATTAATTTTGTCAGAATTGTCTTTCTTAATATATATTTATTCCTCCCCAACTTTTCTTTTTGTCCACGATTTTTCAAAAGCATGTCAGACAATTTTCATCAAACTTTTCAGTCATCAGGCCCTATGAGATCAAGCTCCAGTACATTTTTTCCATGTCATCAGGTCATCGTGACGTCATCCAGTAGCTATTTTGTGAACACTTTTCAAAAATATTAATTGTCATATCTTCTAAACGGAATTTCATTTCCTATTCATATTTTGGCATGGTCAGGCTCAAGTTCATTTCGGTCAATTCCAAGCCATTAAACGCGTGCGTCCGCGTACGTCCGTGCGTCAGTGCGCCCGCAAAGAACTTAAAATGTGACCCGACGCCTCAAAACCTACAATAAGTCGCCAAAATTATATTTGTTGTTTTATACATTTTCTGAAAGTAGAGATTCTCAGCTTTCCAATGGTATATCACTTGTCTAGTTTACTCAATGATAACGCCTTTAAATATCACATTTAGAATCAGTATGTAACCAGCAATCAATAACTCCTATTCAGAGAAAATGGCCATTTAAGTTTGGAACAAAAGAGTGCTAAACCTTTGCTCTGTGTGCTCACAAGTAAAACTGGGTATTCAAATGGCCATAGCAACCGGTATGAAGGGATTATCAGATTAGGCTCAATTTTGGCAGGCTGCTCCAGGAGGACCTATTCATTACTCACTCCAAAAATCAATTTAATACATTTAGAGGTAAGTAGTTATTTGGCATTGAATGAAAGTATTACAAAAGCTCTCCAAACATTCATTAGTTCGACGTGTGAAAAAAGGAGTCATTTTAAAATGCCCCAAAATTATATTTCTAAGTCGAATTACGACTCACAAACTTGAGACATGATAGAATGATAATGAAACTACCCATTTCTATCAAAAACAGAAAATCGACTGATCCAAGCAAATTTACTATTTTGGGCTGTTTGCTACGTTGTGGTCCGTGCGACTTATTGTAGGTTTTGAGGCGGCGGGTCACAAATGATCGAAATCGTCACATGTTCATTTTACACACGTGTCACGCCATTCTAAGCATTTTAACAATTTGTAAATATTAAACGTAGAACGCATTTTTTTTTTTTTTTTTACATGGTTTAGGTTCCTGGTAGTATTCTTGACTATTCCCAACTATTCACAGTTATTCTCAACGTACCATAATGCCACACGTCAAAATTTCAAATTCGTGCCAATGGTAAATATAAGATAACAAGTGGTAAAAACATACCTATGTGGAATCCGTCATAGCTCGTCATAATTTTGGCCAATCAGAATCAAATGCTGTTAAGTCATTACTGATTACAGTATTATATTGGGTATAATATAAGATTCATCTCGTGGAGAAGAATTGACTGAAGATTTTGCCATTGCATTGGGAAAAAATATATTGTGTCAATCTTGGTTAGCGCTAAAGACAACTGACCAATTCAACTAACGGAAAGTGAAAAAATACCAAGAATTTACTTGTAGAACTAAAAGGTTTCAAAACAGTGCTCTTCCTAACCTAACACGTATACTCAATTGTCATTATGCAAATCTAAACGTCTGATAAACATTCCCATTACTGTGACACCTAATATCTGTATCAAAATGTGAATCCAATTCTCCTGCAATTTCCATCTTTATTTCTTCCTTTTTGTATTTCTCCCTCATATTTCCCTTCCAAATGTAATCCTGCTGTCTCTGCCTCTCTCTCTTCAGTATTGAATATTTCTTTTCTCTATTCCGTACAATACTTACCTTCTTCAGAAATACTCTTCTTCTTTCTCCTTGACATCTTATCTATTCATTATTTAGCATCGTGCAATATTAATTAGTAAGCAGTGATGTAACCAACTTTTACTTATATTTACAATGATAATGTGTTTTTTTTACAACAGCTTTTGATATTTACCTTTCAATTCCTTTTCATGTGATTTTATTATTTTACCACCTTTTTACATACTTTTTTACATGTTTACATTTTACATATTTTAGTACTTTTGCAGTTTGTATTTTGCAATTTGTATTTCGATTCTCGCTACCTCAAATATGCAATTTTCGACGTAGAGGGCAATATTATGCATGGACATGGTCCGCATCTTCGTTAACTTCACTTCCGGTCCGTATTGAAATACTACGGCTTATGAATAAAATGAGTGCTAAAATGCTTAATTTTTGGATTGCATGACATAACCCACTCAAATTTTGAAAATGCAACCAATTGAGAGAGTCGGATTTCAGATCACGTGGTCTAGCAAATAATCCCCACATAGTTGACATACCGAACACAGAGAAACACACATGTACCACAGTGCGGTATGTACTGAACTTTGTGTAAACCCTGTGTTGATATTATTGCCACAGTGAGGGATTTCGGATCATGTGGTTTACCACATAAATACCCACATAATGGAAATACTGAACACAAAGTGTATTTAAGTGCTGTCATCATTTGGTTTGTGCTCTTTTGATTAACTCTCGGAATTAAAAAAAATTGTCTAGGCCTACCCACAGGGTTTTTCATTGAGTGATCCTTCCAAATAAACCGGTTTACGCAGCTAATAAAAAGTTCAATGCATTTCTTCTTAAACAGCATTGAACCTTTTATTAGATGTGTAAACCGCGCTATTTGGAAGGATCACTCTATTAAAAACCCTGTGGGTAGGCCTACACAATTTTTTTTAAATTCCGAGAGTTAATAAAAAGAGCACAAACCAAATGATGACAGCACTTTAATACACTTTGTGTTCAGTATTTCCATTATAGTTGACATACTGAACACAGAGAAACACACATGTACCACAGTGCGGTATGTATTGAACTTTGTGTAAACCCTGTGTTAATATTATTGCCACAGGGTTTACATGTGGTATACCACATGAATACCCACATAATGGAAATACTGAACACTAAGTGTATTAAAGTGCTGTCATCATTTGGTTAGTGCTCTTTTGATTAACTCTCGGAATTTAAAAAAAATTGTCTAGGCCCACCCACAGGGTTTTTCATAGAGTGATCCTTCCAAATAAACCGGTTTACGCAGCTAATAAAAAGTTCAATGCATTTCTTCTTAAACAAAGGTAAATCTACACAATCTGAAAGATCGCCTGACGTAGCAACAAATAATGTATATAACCCAATCAGTTATATCAGGAGGAGAGACCCGAGGATTACAGTGATTCAGTTCGCTGTTCAACTCCCAGGCACAGATGACACCAAACAGATAATAATAATAATAATAATAATAATAATAATAATAATAATAACTGTACACTATATAGAGACTGGATTCAAAGTATCGTAGTTCACTTGTTAACAACAAGGCAATGGAATACCAAGTTACACATAGCTGCCACATCATACATGTATCACTACATCCACTGGCGTACCACGTATGTTTGTTAACTACATCACCAGTAGGCGCTTCGAGGGCGAGGACATTTTGGCAGATTGTATATGGCTTGGCATGAGAGGCCGCTAATTATTTGCCGATTCTACGTAATACGGTCAAATGAGGGCGCAAACGTGGTGTTTTTTTTTGTTTTTGTTTACTTTCCAAAGCTTAAACAATCGTTGACATTGGTTAGGCATTTTTCAATGTTATATCAAGAAACAACTGTACCAGCACCAATTCCCGTTACATAGAGTGCAGTATTGCGTATAAGTAACTGAAAAGCAGCCAGAGCGTCGAACTAACATTCCGCCTAAAGTAAGGTGTTAAAACGTCGGAGCTTTCGCGCTTCACGCAGCAAGGGGGAAACTCCCCTTCCCAGCACCCACCCCTGTTACATACAGTGCAGTATTACGTCCAAAACACTGAAAAGCAGTCAGGGCGTCGAACTATAACATAGAGTGCAGTTTTGCTTCAAAATAACTGAAAAGCAGCCAGGGCGTCGAACTAACATTCCGCCTAAAGAACTGTGCTAAAACGTCGGAGCTTTTACGCTTCGTGCGGGAAGGGGAAACTCCCCTTCCCAGCACCCACCCCTGTTACATAGAGTGCAGTATTACGTCCAAAGAACTGAAAAGCAGTCATGGCGTCGAACTATAACATAGAGTGCAGTTTTGCTTCCAAATAACTGAAAAACAGCCATGGCGTCGAACTGACAAAACCCCCCCTCCCCCCCCCCCCCAAAAAAAAAAAAAAAAAAAAAAAAAAAAATTGGATTGCATGACATAAACCACTCAAATTTTGAAAATGCAACCAATTGTCTCAATAAATCATTGTCTCTTTTCAAACATGTCGGTTAATTTATACTCAAACTCCAGGATTTTTGTAATACCTGTGTACATTTTCAATGCAAAAAGACAAACACTTGTCGACCCAATCGGGCTATTGTCAGCACTGCGCATGCGTGGTTTGCATGACAAACGCCATCTGTTGGCGAAATTGCGTATTTGAATTGCTGTAAAACATGAACATGTACACATGTACACACCCTTTCTTGACTTTTGTATTATCTTGTATTCTCTCATTCCTGCGTTGGGACCCGATGAGTGCAGGTCGAAAAGCTTCGTCACTATGAATTTGTTAAATGTTATCTTTAAGTTTTGTAGTACCAATCGTCTGTTTGAACATGTACTGATAATCATGTTTTAATAAACCTTTATTGAATTGAATGAATTGAAATATGAACTAAAAGAGCGATTTTGAAAATAATGACGTCATAAGTTTTATATCCGTTTGACAATATTTCACTCATAGGTGGTCGATTTTCTTCCAAACTTTGATATGCTGTAGCTGAGACAATGTTCAACAAAGCCAAGCTTATTTTTGTTCATTTTCACTAATGTGTGTTATGCATGAATTATATCATGTTATATCATGAATCTAAATGACATTGTTCTTTGAGCGGTATCTAAATTGTTTCGGTCTATTTTTTTCCAAATTGTAGTACGTTATAGGTGATACTATGAGCAATCCTAAAATGCCCTCTTATATGTCGCGATCATGCTAAAATTCTCAATCGAAAGTTTAAATTGCGACTACTCGTGCCTTTTTTCACATGTACGTGTTATTTCTATTATGTCCGGGTAGTGTCATGCTTTGTTTTTTGTTTTTGAATACTTTTTCGGTTGTCTGTCATGGGCAGATCTTTCGAACTATCGAACCTTTAGGGCGATATTCCACTTATATAGCCGGCAAATTGAAAATACACGTAGTGCAATTTTCATTCCTTCCCCCATTTTTGGTGTCCACGATGAACTAAATCGGAAAAGTCATTTTTTTTTTACAAATTGTCGTCAGTCATCAGGCTCTATGAGATGAAGTTCCAATAAGGTTTTTTAGGTCATGAGGTCATCGTGAGGTCATCCAGGGTCCAGTTTGCGAAAATCAACTTTTTGTTATACCTCGCAAACAAAAATGGAATTTCTACTTCATACTTGGCAAAATTAAAGTTCATTTTGTGAAAAGAAAAAAAAATCATATTCATAAACGCGCGCGTACAAGTAAACACGTGAATTTAAAACTACACCAAATCACCCCAAATTCAATTTGCACAGGTTTTATGCCATTTCAAGCACTTTTCCAAAAATGGCCCAGCAAACTGAACCTGTAGGGGCGCAATTCCACTTAAATAAGTAATAAGGGAATTGAGCATACTAGCACAAATGTAAAATCGTTTTATTATCAATATCATCATCCTATGAAATACATTTTTCACATTATTCTTTTGGCATTTGTCTTCGTCACATTATCATAATCATGATCGATTATTAAACATTTATAAAATTGACAGACCACCTAATTCTTAACAGAGTAAAAGTTAATAGCATGATGGTCCTGCATGTCCTCTTTATTTTCCTTTAATGAAATAGTGATAATAATAATTTACGAATTCTTCTATGTTCTATGTACATTTTTTATGCATCTAACTACAACATAAGAATCAAAATTTTAACTTTTCTATACTACATATTAATCGAGAAGGAAAATGAAATATAACGTGCGGTTCTAATGTCAAACAGTGAATTAAATATGAGTTGAGGGCTGAGGTATTTTCCTACCATATATTCTTGTGTCTGGAACATGGCTGCATGGTACTGGCCCCTACAGTCTCCAGACGACTCAGCACACATCTGACGTATCATAATTATGAATTCTGCTTTTCTCTGCACTAAATTACAGTGAAATCCTGAACTGCACTTTAAATGTTCTCCTCATCACACAAAACCGCATTAAATGAACATGTTTGCAAAACTGATAACCGTGTCAGCTTAGGGATTTATCATAATCACTTCATGATTTTGGTATTCAATTCTTTATTGTTTCTGTCATTTTTGCAGAGCACATCATGGGGAATTGGTGCAAGACTATCACGAATTCATCAAATGCCTGCGCGACTGGCAAGGTAATTATACCTCGATGTTAACACAGTCACTGTTGTTGTTTTTTCTGCTGTTTTTAATTATTGCATAATGTATTTTTCCTCTCAAATAGTGATAATTTGATTTGAATGGTTATTTCCATAATTTAATCAGCCTGGATTCGAATTAAGAAAGGAGTAAAGCAATAGCCAAATGACAACATTAAAAAATCGTGTATATCCCTTTTGGGACAATCAAAGTGTTGCCACAGTGTGTTCACATAGTTGTCTATGTGTTAACTATGTGTAAATTATCTGTTCACAATATGGTCACAGAGTCGGATTTCAGATCACGTGGTCTAGCAAATAATCCCCACATAGTTGACATACCGAACACAGAGAAACACACATGTACCACAGTGCGGTATGTACTGAACTTTGTATAAACCCTGTGTTGATATTATTGCCACAGTGAGGGATTTCGGATCATGTGGTTTACCACATAAATACCCACATAATGGAAATACTGAACACAAAGTGTATTTAAGTGATCCTTCCAAATAAACCGGTTTACGCAGCTAATAAAAAGTTCAATGCATTTCTTCTTAAACAGCATTGAACCTTTTATTAGATGTGTAAACCGCTTTATTTGGAAGGATCACTCTATTAAAAACCCTGTGGGTAGGCCTAAACAATTTTTTTTTAATTCCGAGAGTTAATCAAAAGAGCACAAACCAAATGATGACAGCACTTTAATACACTTTGTGTTCAGTATTTCCATTATAGTTGACATACTGAACACAGAGAAACACACATGTACCGCAGTGCGGTATGTATTGAACTTTGTGTAAACCCTGTGTTAATATTATTGCCACAGGGTTTACATGTGGTATACCACATGAATACCCACATAATGGAAATACTGAACACTAAGTGTATTAAAGTGCTGTCATCATTTGGTTTGTGCTCTTTGATTAACTCTCGGAATTAAAAAAAAAATCGTCTAGGCCCACCCACAGGGTTTTTCATAGAGTGATCCTTCCAAATAAACCGGTTTACGCAGCTAATAAAAAGTTCAATGCATTTCTTCTTAAACAAAGGTAAATCTACACAATCTGAAAGATCGCCTGACGTAGCAACAAATAATGTATATAACCCAATCAGTTATATCAGGAGGAGAGACCCGAGGATTACAGTGATTCAGTTCGCTGTTCAACTCCCAGGCACAGATGACACCAAACAGATAATAATAATAATAATAATAATAATAATAATAATAATAATAATAATAATAACTGTACACTATATACAGACTGGATTCAAAGTATCGTAGTTCACTTGTTAACAACAAGGCAATGGAATACCAAGTTACACATAGCTGCCACATCATACATGTATCACTACATCCACTGGCGTACCACGTATGTTTGTTAACTACACCACCAGTAGGCGCTTCGAGGGCGAGGACATTTTGGCAGATTGTATATGGCTTGGCATGAGAGGACGCTAATTATTTGCCGATTCTACGTAATACGGTCAAATGAGGGCGCATCGTGGTGTTTTTTTTGTTTTTTTGTTTACTTTCCAAAGCTTAAACAATCGTTGACATTGGTTAGGCATTTTTCAATGTTATATCAAGAAACAACTGTACCAGCACCAATTCCCGTTACATAGAGTGCAGTATTGCGTATAAGTAACTGAAAAGCAGCCAGAGCGTCGAACTAACATTCCGCCTAAAGTAAGGTGTTAAAACGTCGGAGCTTTCGCGCTTCACGCAGCAAGGGGGAAACTCCCCTTCCCAGCACCCACCCCTGTTACATACAGTGCAGTATTACGTCCAAAACACTGAAAAGCAGTCAGGGCGTCGAACTATAACATAGAGTGCAGTTTTGCTTCAAAATAACTGAAAAGCAGCCAGGGCGTCGAACTAACATTCCGCCTAAAGAACTGTGCTAAAACGTCGGAGCTTTTACGCTTCGCGCGGGAAGGGGAAACTCCCCTTCCCAGCACCCACCCCTGTTACATAGAGTGCAGTATTACGTCCAAAGAACTGAAAAGCAGTCAGGGCGTCGAACTATAACATAGAGTGCAGTTTTGCTTCCAAATAACTGAAAAACAGCCATGGCGTCGAACTGACAAAACCCCCCCTCCCCCCCCCCCCCCAAAAAAAAAACACAAACAAACAAACAAACAAACAAACAAAACAAAAAATAAAAAATAAAATGAAAAAGAAGAAAAAAATAAATAAATAAATAAATAAATAAACTAATGTGCTTAAACGAGCTAGGGTTCACTACAAACCTGATGTCAACTGTTTCCTCAATCAACTCCAACGTGTCTAATCCGCTTCATGTAAGCCATCTTTCCCCAGATCCCAGTTCGCCCGCATTGTAGACTATGAAGCACTGGTGAGAACTACAAATGCCGTTTCAAAGAGATAGTTGGCTTCTTCAACAGACGGGGATACCCTACTGAAGTTATCGAAGATGCAAAGCAGAAGAATGTTCCCCAGGCCCAGCACGAAGTCTTGCTGCAGCCCAAAGAGAAGGAAAATGCTGCCCGAGTAGCTATGGTCTTCACATATCACCCCTTAAGTGCTCAAGTCGCCCATGTCATGAGGAAGAACGCCAAGATGATACTCTACGCGATCACCCCTTGGTACAGCTCCCTGTTGGCGATCTCAGTGAAAGACCTGTTTTTCATGTAATGGGCGCCACCGCCATCACTGGACATAACGGATCATGGAATGTGACCAAAACCTTCTCCTGCACTTGTACAAACATAATGTATAACTTGCATCATTTTGTTGCAGAAAGTTGAACGTAGGGGAGACGGAACGGAGACTGGCGCATCGTGTGACTGACCATATTCGTTCCATTCGCCTCAAAGCTAGTGATCTCCCTGTTGCCACTTGCGTTGACAGGGGGGGGGGGGGGGGGAGGGGTAGGCTCTTTCTTTTAAATTTGCTAAAACGTCAGGGATTTCGTGCTTCCACCCGTGTTACATACAGTGCAGTATTGCGTCCTAATAACTGAAAAGCAGCCACTGCGTCGAACTAACATTTCCGCAAAAAAAAATTGTTTGTTTGCTACGAGACGTTTATCTTTTTCTCAAATTTGCTGAAACGTTAAAGCTTTCGCGCTTCACGCAGCGAGGCGGAAACTTTTCTAAACCCCCCCCCCCCCTCCCTACCTGCAACAATTCCTGTTCAAGTGCAGTATTAAGTCCAAATAACAGAAAAGCAGCCAGGGCTTCGAACTAACATTCCGCCTAAAGAAAGGTGCTAAAACGTCGGAGCTTTTGCGCTTCACGCTGGAAGGGGGACACTCATCGTCCAAGTACCCACACCTGTTACATACAGCTTAGTATTACGTCCAAATAAATGAAAAGCAGTCAGGGCGTCGAACTAACATTTCCGCAAAAAAAAATTGTTTGCTACGAGACGTTTATCTTTTCTCAAATTTGCTAAAACGTTAAAGCTTTCGCGCTTCACGCAGCAAGGGGGAAACTTTTCTAAACCCCCCCCCCCCCCCCCCTCCCTACCTGCAACAATTCCTGTTCAAGTGCAGTATTAAGTCCAAATAACAGAAAAGCAGCCAGGGCTTCAAACTAACATTCCGCCTAACGAAAGGTGCTAAAACGTCGGAGCTTTTGCGCTTCGCGCTGGAAGGGGGACACTCATCGTCCAAGTACCCACCCCTGTTACATACAGTGCAGTATTACGTCCAAATAACTGAAAAGCAATCAGGGCGTCGAACTATAAATTTTTGCCTAAAGAAATTGTTTGCTACAACCAGTTTATTTCTTTCTCAAACTTGCTAAAACGTCGCAGCTTTCGCGGTCCGTTAGGGAAGGGGGGGGGGGGGGCTCCCCTCTCCCTGCACCCATCCCTGTTTACATACAGTGCAGTTTTGTGTCCAAATAACTGAAAAGCAGCCAGGGCGTCGAACTAACATTCCGCCCCCCGAAAAAAGGTGCTTTAAACGAGCTTTCGCGCGGGAAGGTGGAAGATCCCCACCCCCCCCCCCCCTTTCCGGCACCCACCCCTGTTACATACAGTGCAGTATTGTGTCTAAATAACTGAAAAGAAGCCAGGGCGTCGAACTAATTTCCCGCCTAAAAAAAGTGTAAGGAGCCCTTATCTCTCAAATTTGCTGTAAAACGTAAGAGCTTTAGCGCTTCGCGCAGGAGGGGAAAAACTCCCCCTCCCTGCACCCACCCCTGTTACATTCAGTGTAATAATGCGTCCAACTAATTGAAAAACAGTCGGGGCGTCGAACTAACATTCGGTCCCCCCCCCCCTCATAAAAAAGGTGCTTAAACGAGCTTTCGCCTGGGGAGGGGTAAGCTCCCCCTCCCAGCACCCACTCCTGTTATATACAGTGCAATACTGCGTCCAAGTAACTGAAAAACAGCCAGGGCGTCGAACTATAAATTTCTCCCTAAAGAAATTGTTTGCTACAACCCGTTTATCTCTTTCTCAAATTTGCTTAAACGTCGCATCTTTCGCGCTCCGGTAGGGAAGGGGGGAGGGGGGGGGGGATCCCCTCTCCCTGCACCCATCCCTGTTTACATACAGTGCAGTTTTGCGTCCAGATAACTGAAAAGCAGCCAGGGCGTCGAACTAACATTCCGACCCCGAAAAAAGGTGCTTTAACGAAATTTGCTGTAAAACGTAAGAGCTTTAGCGCCTTGCGCAGGAGGGGAGAACTCCCCCTCCCTGCACCCACTCCCGTTACATACAGTGTAATATTGCGTCAAAGTAACTGAAAAGCAGCCAGAGCGTCGAACCTACATTTTGCTTTAAAAAGGTGCTAAAACGTCAGAGCTATCGCGCTTCGTGCAGGAAGAGGGAAACTCCCCCTCCCTGCACCCACCCCTGTTACATACAGCGCAGTATTACGTCCAAACTGAAAAGCAGTCAGGGCGTCGAACTAACATTCCGCCTAAAATAAGTGTTACGAGCCCTTATCTCTCAAATTTGCTGTAAAACGTAAGAGCTTTAGCGCTTCGCGCGGGAGGAAACCCCCCCCCCCCCCCCCTCCCTGCACCCACCCATGTTACAGTCAGTGTAATAATGCGTCCAAGCAATTGAAAAGCAGTCGGGGCGTTGAACTTTAACTTTCCGCCTAAATAATTGTTTGCTACAAGCAGTTATATTTCTCTCAAATTTGCGAAAACGTGAGAGCTTTCGCGCTTTGGGCGGGAAGAGGGGAAACTCCCCCTCCCTGCACCTATGTTCCAGTGCAGTTATTACGTCCAAGTAACTTCGAAATAACTTTCAGCCATTACTTTCAGCCGTTATCTCTCAAATTCGCTGTAAAACGTAAGAGCCTTAGCGCTTCGCGCGGGAGGGGAAAAACTCCCCCTCCCTGCACCCACCGCTTTTACATAGGCAACAGTGTAAAACTGCGTCCAAGTAATTGAAAAAGCAGTCAGGGCGTCGAACTAACATTCCGCCTAAACAAATTCTTTGCTACGAGCCGTTTATCTTTCTCTTAAATTTGCTAAAATATCAGAGCTTTCGCGCTTTGCGCGGGAAGGGGGAAAACTCCCCCTCCCTGCACCCACCCCAGTTACATGCAGTGTAATACTGCTTCCAAGTAATTGTAAAGCAGTCTGGGCGTCAAACTTTAGCTTTCCGCCTAAAAAATTGTTTGCTAGAGGCCGTAATCTTTCTCTCATTTTTGCTGTAAAACGTAAGAGCTTTCGCGCTTCGCACGGGATGGGAAAAACTCCCCTTTCCCGCACCCACCCCTGTTACATTCAGTGTAATAATGCGTCTAAGTAATTGAAAAGCAGTCGGGCCGTCGATCTTTAACTTGAACAAGGTTTAATTCTTGGGCCACTTATTTTTTTCTATCTACATTAATAGCTTACCCAAATGTATTGATGGTATTGTTGATATGTATGCCGACGAAACCACTCTAACAGTTAACGGAAGAAGTGTTGCAGAAGTAGAGCGAAAGCTAACAAAAGGTTTAGAAAATGTTTTTTCGTGGGTAACAAAAAACCGTCTAGTTCTTCTTCTTCTTCTTCCAGGTAGAGTGCTGCTTCAAGATGATGAAGATAATCGCACTGTGGATTGTGTGTGCATGTGGAGCCTCACACACATTATCCTAGACATTTTTTTTTTTTTTTCAATTTCATTCCTTTTGTGCAGGTGCATATATACACGTGTGTAAAAAACGTAGCATCCTTTTGGAGACATTACTTCTTCCTGCTCAAAAGGAGCCGGAAGGCGTCAAGAGAGGAAGAACGGGCTGGGTCCTGTGGGAGGTTGTTCCAGTCCTTGCAAGTTCTTGGGAAAAAGGAAGAAGCATATGCCTGACTGCTGCATTGGAATGTCCTTAGACGAGACCCATGTCCTCTAGTTGTTGATGACAATTCGCTGAGGTAGGACTGCCACGCAATGTCAACAAGATTGAAGCGAATACGAAACAGCATGGCAAGGCGGCTCTGAAGGCGTCTGTCCTGCAGAGATGGCCACTTCAGGTTGTTAAGCATGGCTGTCACACTTGATGTTTGGTTGTAGTCACCCGTTACATAGCGTGCGCACCTTCGCTGGACCATTTCAATCTTGTTGACGTTCCGCTGTGTGTGTGGGTCCCATGCTGTTGCAGCATATTCCACCACTGGTCGGACGTATGTGAAGTAGGTGGCCTGCTTGATGCGACGGCTGCAGTGTTTGAAGTTCCGCCGTAGAAAGCCAGTAACAGAGTTGGCCTTCTTCACTGTGGAATCAACATGACAATTGAAGTTGAGCTTCTGGTCAATGTGGAGACCCAGGTATTTAGCAGAACTCACTACTTCTAGGGTGTGCCCGTGGATGTTATACAGGCCAAGAGTCTGCTTCCTCTTGTTGGTGACTCGCAAGGTTTGGCACTTGGAGGGGTGGAATTCCATCCGCCACTTTCTCTCCCATTCCTGTAGCCTGTCAAGATCTTCTTGAAGATCTGCGCAATCTTGGTCTGACCTGATTTGCTTGTAGAGCATACAGTCATCAGCGAAGAGGCGGGTTGTCGAGTGCCGAACGCTGTCTGGCAGATCGTTGATGTACATCAAGAAGAGGAGCGGGCCAAGAGCACTACCTTGCGGCACTCCAGATGTTACCTTTATCTCATGGCTAATCTGACCCTCCAGTACGACTTGTTGGGTGCGGTCACTGAGGAAACTTTCAATCCAGCTGAGAGTAGTGCCTCGTATACCATAGTGGTCTGCTTTGAGTAGTAGTCGCCTGTGGGAGACTTTGTCAAATGCTTTTGCGAAGTCCAGGAGGATGCAATCGATCTGCCCCTTGTCATCTAGCCCTTTGGTGAGGTCATTGATGGCAAGGATAAGTTGGGTGTCACAGGATCTTCGCTTCCTGAAGCCATGTTGGGAGTCTGATAGGAGGCTGTGTTCGATAAGATGGTGGATGACAGCACAATGCACCAGATGTTCGCACAACTTGGATAGGATTGCAGTGAGTGAGATTGGTCGGTAGTTCGCCGGAGTTGACTTGCTCCCTTTCTTGTGGATTGGAACGACATAGGCTTTCTTCCATATAGATGGAATGTTGCCTTGGAGAAGAGAGGCCTGAAAGAGTAAGGTGATGGCAGGTGAGATCTGATCAGCTGTCTCCTTGAGGAATCTGGCAGAGATGCCATCTGGCCCTGTAGCTTTGTGTGGTTTCAGTCTCTTCAGCAGCTTTACTACTCCTGCTTGGCTAACTGATATGTCTGGCATGGCTGGATAAGGACTGGGTCCCAGATCTGGTAGAGTGTTGTCGTCATCAGTAATGAACACCGAGGCGAACTGCCTGTTCAGGATACTGGCTTTCTGCTTCGGATCACAATGGAGTATGTTTCCTTCCTTCAGTGGTGCCACTCCCATGTGATCACAGCGCATGGTCCTTACGAGGGCTCCCAAACGCTTACTGCAGCCTGGATCATTGCCAATAAAGTCAGAGATGTATTTGTTGTAGGCTTGTCTACAGACCTTTTGTGTGGCCTTCCTGAGGGTGTAGTAGCGATTCCAAGAGGAGGTCTTCTTTGTCCTCTTTGCCTTCCTATAGGCTCTTGCCTTTTTGCGGCACATGCGCTTGGTAGTGGTGTTAAACCAGCATGGGTTGGATCTCGTTGATGTCATCTTGGTGGGCACATGATCCCTCAGAATCTTCTCCAGGTCTTGTTGGATTTGGCCATAAAGAGTCTCAACAGGTGATGTTCTATCGTGAGAAGCTACAAACTGGTCTGCCCATGCTGCAGCATCTGCATGAATACCTTCAAGGTTGGCCTTCTTCCAGAGAAACACCTCTCTACGGATAGGTTTAGTCCTGTAAGCCCTAACAGTCATGTCCATGAATATCACATCATGATCACTGAGACCCGGCATGGGCTCACACTGCCGAACCAACGTTGGACGGTTTGTGATGATTACGTCGAGTGTGTTACTTCCTCTTGTTGGGAAGTTGACAATCTGTCCAAGTCCTGCGTCTGCCAAAGTCTGTAAGTATGACTCACTTAGAGAGTGCCTATATTGGTGGGATGTGATCTCTTCTGTTTCCCAGTTGATGTCGGGTAATTTCATATCGCCTCCAGTCCACACTGCTGTGCCGGGGTTAGATGTGCACAGATCTCGTATGAACTGGTTGATACTGTCCATATAAGGTTGGTTGGTGTTCGGAGGGCGATACACGGTTCCAAATATGGCGTTGTTATTAATGCCGATAAGACAAATGTGATGCTTATTGGACCACGATCAATTCTTAATAGTGTAAAGGATTTTTCTGTCACACTAAACGGCAGTTGTCTGAAAAGAGTTAAAGTTGCCAAGTGTCTAGGTGTCATGATCGATGAGGAGTTGCGATGGACGGAACATGTGGAAAAGGTTATTAAGACTGCTCAAAAAATATTAGTGTAATTAAGCGAGCAAAAAGTTATGTTCCAACCAGGTCTCTGAAACTTCTATATAATTCCATCGTCCTTCCTCATTTTGATTATTGTTCCTCTGTTTGGTCCGAAAGATTTCAAAGACAAACTATTAAACTACAAAAGGTTCAGTATAGTGTTGGGAGAAGGATTCGATGTATCCTCAAAAGATATGTTTAGTCGGTTAGGTTGGATGCCTATTCAGACACGTTTCCAGTTTGGACGTGCAGTGATGATGTATAAAGCAATGCATGGCGTGGCACCAGAATACTTAAAAAAAGATTTACAACATGTCAGCTCTCTACATGATCACAGCACAAGACATGCTGTAAGAGATACATTGCGTGTACCTAAATTTAGGACGGACACATACAAACATAGTCCCCTAATATCTGGAATTGCAGTATGGAACCAACTTGAAACTTCTATCAAAATGTTGCCTACTTTAAACAGTTTCAAATACACTCTAAAAGCTCTGTTATCTGCAGAGGAGATGTAAGCTGTGAACTATATGGGGATATTATGCATAGCAACTTCTTTGGTTTATGTGTTGTTAATTAATTATTTCCCCCTCATTTTGATGTGTGGTTATCATCCATATTTTAATTTGATGATTTCACAGTTTACAATGCTAATAATCTTTAACTTAAAATTCGATTCGAAAATTCTTTTAAATAGTCAATGAATATTACTGGATGATTACTTAACTAATGAAGATACCGATTAATGTGTATTATACGTGTTTATGCTTGTGTATTTATATATATTGATTATTGTTGATGTTATTTGTTTTATTGTTACCAAACAGGGCCTCATGGAAGACCACCAAATTGGTGATATGACCCACCCTGTATAAATATCAGAAATAAATAAATAAATAAATAAATAAACTCCCGCCCAAAAAATTGTTTGCTACAGGACGTTATCTTTCTCTAAAATTTGCTAAAACGTGAGAGCTTTCGCGCTTTGCGCGGGAAGAGGGGAAACCCCCTCCCTGCACCTATCTCTGTTTCAGTGCAGTATTACGTCCAAATAACTAAAAAGTATTCCGGACGTCGAAATAACTTTCAGCCTAAATAAAGTGCTACAAGCCGTTATCTCTCTCAAATTTGCTATAAAACGTCAGAGCTTTCGCGCTTCTCGCCGGAGGGGGAAACTTGCACCTCCCTACACCCACCCCCAGGGGATCACGCTTTGCGCGCTCATCACCAATTTCGCACTCTTCGTGCGCTCACAACCGCCTCCCCCCCCCCCCCCCTCCCTTATTTCTCTCTCTTTCTCTTCGTATGATTTTCTTTCTTTATCTTTCTTCATCACTCTCTTTTTTCTCTCTCTCCCTCTTTCTCATTTAATCTCCCTCTCCCCCCCCCCCCCCCCCCCCCCTCTCCCCCTCACTCTTTATCGCGCCTTTATTCTGTTGGTTATTTACGCTCAGGAAAAAGTCATGAGTGAGGTATCATTGGAAAGAAAACTATTGTTGTTATTATTATACAAATATACCAAGCTGTGAGAAAGTATAGTGGAAATTATTTCCGAGGGCAAAGCCCCGAGGAAAAAATATTTATGCCAGTCCCTCCGAAGATATATAATTTCCACTATAATTTCGAACTAAATGCTTGGTATATTTGTTTTATATCCCTTCTTTACAGCTAATAAAAAAAAAAACATAAAACAATATTTTGACTAACCTTATCCATAGTACCGTATATGTAACTTGTATAGACTCGAGTCTAACTTACAATTTTACGTGACTTAGCTGTTTGATCGAAGACCCTCGAATGCTCGATATACAAAAACATGCAGGGTGAACGGTGAAAGTCTAAAAAGTATTGCTACATGTACCACATGTGTAGTACGATCATTTAGATCATGGTCTATGCACGACGAATAGCTCATATTTCACTTTTTTCGTATTTGAACTGTCAGTCGAAGCAATAAAATCGTCGATATTTGCCCCTTGTTAAGAGGTCAAAGCGAACTTCCCCGAGGCCGCCATGTTTGTTTACATATCCGATCCGAACCGATTAGCCAGTAGCTGATTCGGATCCAGGCGCGGGTTAAAGTACCGGTGACTTGCGCCGATACTGCAGGCGGCAAGGTTATGAGCAGTCCGTACAAGGTCAAGGACTCGCTTAGCGGTCGTCTAGCTGAGCGTTCGAAAATTTTGTCATTGAACAGTGACTGAGTGAGCATACGCAGTAGCGCCTTGGGAGAAAATATTAAATAGAACATGCGCAGTTCTGCCCAGGAAAAAAAATAGTCAAAGATATTCGGAGCTCTGACAGAGATTTGTTTTTCCTAGTGAAATTATATTTTATCACGTGATCATCAATTGACCAATCATGTATTTAGAATACTCATGAATATTCATAGAAGGGATATAATATCTGAATATTGTATCGAATCCATAATAAAACTAAAGTTATAAAACCGAATCAATTTCACCCCAATCTATCAAAACCTTCTTAAAACGACGTAGGTGTGTATGGAAATGTTCGGTTACCATGGGAAGAGTCAGTGAGATGCATAGGTTTGGTTGTTATCAAATTTTCGGAATATGATTCTTAATACAATGTCCAAGTTTCAATGAAATCTAAGGGTTACATAAAGTTAAAGACTAAGATGTCACAAGAGTAAAGTAGGACCCCTGCATGTGTGTTTTCGTCGCCTTTCACGCCCCCCCCCCCCCCCCAGTACATATGTAAAGTTATAAAACCGAATCAATTTCACCCCAATCTATCAAAACCTTCTTAAAACGACGTAGGTGTGTATGGAAATGTTCGGTTACCATGGGAATGTATATTTATCAAGCAGAGGAATGGGGTTTGTCGTTGTTCAAACTCATCTGCCCCCGAAAAAGGAATTAATTTGATGACTACTAAATTATCTCGTTCCCATTGCTTTTATACATGGACCACCCGTTTCCTGTAGGCAATGGGTTAATTAACGAAGTTTTGAACATTTGTCACTATTATACCCTGGGCCGAGCAGTTAGATTCTTTCTTCTTTTTGATTTGTGTGACCCATGACTGGTAACTACCTGATTTTTTTGTCTGGAAGGAGATAAAAATGCATTGAACTAGAATTCATAACTCGGCAATTCCAGAAATTGAACATTAATTAGTATTTCTATTAAATTAGAAATAGTTATCTACTTGAATGGCGCCCTCATTTGGTCATTCATGAATAACTGTGTACATACCTATGGGAAATATAGCAAAATTGAAAAAGAGGCACTGCAAACGAAGATATTTGCTATTAAAGACCTTCAACACACATCACACCCATGAACACACACACATAATTATGTCCTCTTAACTTAATTTTCTCAATCTTTTGTTATTAACATTATTACTATTTCTTTTGAGATCAGAAAAGAAAGGAGAGGTAAAGGGAAGACAGTAGAAAGAGAGACGGGAGAAACCAGATAAGATGAGGAAGGAGAGGTAAAGGGGGGGGGGGGGAAGAGTAGCTAGAGTATAAATATATATTGTAATACTTTTTTTTTTTGGGGGGGGGCTTTATCTGAAGAAATAACTAAAACTTTATCAGACCCCTCCCCTTCCCCTTTATCACTCTCACTCTTCACACCCCTTGACTGTATTCAATCACTATTCAGCATATGCATCGGAAGATTACATCACCAATCACTTCAACTCGCAATAACAAAACATTTGTTTTTCACGCCTAAATTGTCCAATGATGACATTTTTATATAAAGTATATTTTCCAAACATAATGTAGACATTATTGGAATGAATCAATGCATCAATTCTAATAACGTTAATTGTGATGAGTTTGTGTAAGCATTAAAAAGATGTTTGTCTACCTTTCGAGTATCACTGCAAATATTTCGCAAAAGTGTTTTAATAACATAAAGTATAGATAATGAGATTGTAGCTGTACTATAATAGATAAATTCAACTACAATATGAAAAATGTACATGTACATGTATAGTAAGGGAGCAATTGTTAACAACAAGGATGATAATGATTATGATAATAGTAATAATAATAATGATAACAATGATAATAATAATGATAATAATAACAATAATAATAATGAAAATAACAATAATATTGCATGTTATGATAAACTCATTGCTTCAAGTAAAAAAAATAAAGGGATAACAATAAGGCATCATATAATTAACATGTACATATAAAACAGCAAAATTGTCAAATTTATTCATCCAAGGAATTAAATGCAAAATTGCAGCTACTCCATGATTGAGGATATAATTTCAAATTTGCATCTTGTTAGAAAAAAAAAAATACGAATTTTAAACACACTTGTCATGCAATTTGATTTACAAATGGAGCTACATTCAATCATGTAAGCATGCATAGAGCCTACTGGTACACTTTTTTTTACACATTTCTTTCCATAATTTCAGTATTTGTTTATAAATGATTTGCAAAACGCACTGATAAATACCCAGTGATGTGTATACTACACATTATTACCTTTAATATATGCACACTGGCGGGGAGGGGGGGGGGGGGGTTGGATTTCCCCCTAGTCATTTACTCAGACATTGCTCGGTGATAAAATGTTGAACTTATTATGGTATACTGTTAACAATTCAACATATGTATATTATCACATTTAGATTGATTTTTATTTCTGCGTTCAATAGCATAATACAAAAAATAGTAATACATGTGTTACAGATTTAATATATATATATATATATATAGATATAAACATATTGTCAGACATTAACAATTTACTTCTTGAATACAAATAAAATATGTATACAACATGGAAAATTAACAATTTACAATTAACAGGATTTGTGAACGCAGGAGACCGTCATCATGAGCGATTTGCTTGATGTCGATGGCGGCCTCACAGTAAAAAAGCGGCAAAGGTCCAAAGCAAGACAGCAAGTGCAGTGCAAGTGCATTAGCGATTGATGAAGTAAATAACACCAATTGTATACTCTCATTTTTATAAAAATACCCATACTTTTCAAGAATAAAAAGGCTGGTGACTGACAGAAATACATGGACAATGTATAGCACTGCCAAACTATGCAGGTAATTAATATATTCCTTTGACAACCTCCCTTTCAGAAATTTGAATGTATCTGTTAATAAAAAAGAGCTACCGGTACTCATTTTTCAGAGCTTTTTGTAAAAACTATGGAAGTATTTTCTACTTTTTAGAAAAATGGTGGGGTTTTGAGCTTGCCGAGTTATCTGATTTATTTTCAAATTGATTTTTTGACAATATTACATCAAAATCACTTTGTTATTCGCTGTGGGTCACGAAAAGTGAGAATTCAGGCCTTTGGCCCAGGGTCTATATGTCGGTCGATTTAAGGACGTTCATCAGTTATGTTTGTGCGCACCTCAACAGGGGGGTCTATGCCATTATGTCTAATGTTCATTATCCCTACAGTCAAAGACATGAGCAAATAGAATTATGTGTAAAATGTCACGTAAAACGACTAACAATTTCCTTCTTTTTTATACACCAGAAGGTTTTTTTCGGGGGTGGGCAAACACTTTGAGGGGCCCCACCTCACACGCTTGCTACCTGCTTACACCCCTACAATATTTGAAGCACTGTAATCATCCATTGTTTTTCAATATCCCTCCTTACACCAGATATTGGGTTATTTTGTTTTTACATTTTGTGTACAAAACTTTTAAAACATTTTGTTATACCGGCACCTCGCTGCCTGAATATGAATTATATGCAGTATTTTATTATAAACATGCGGGGCCGCTGCAGCCCCGCCTCGTACGCCTATGGGGCTATTCATGCTAAAATCCTTAGGAGAATATTGGAACTCAGCCACCAAGAGAATTTTTAAAGCATATTAGAGAATCATTAAACATTTTTTTTTATTTTCTTAAGACGGAACAGTTTTAATAGAACAGAATTTCAGCAGTATATATGACTACTTTTTCTTCGTATAACTACTTGTTGAGGCGGAATAGCGACCGAGCGAAAAAGTTGCTTTCATAATACATGTATTGATATTTGCATTCAAGAGAAACTTTACACACACAGGCAGGTCACAGTTTACTTAGAATTGTGACTTATATATCATCAAATATATATATATATATATATGTATATATATATATATATATATATTACGCTGGATTCCGCATTTGGGAGACACTTAACAATGCAGTTTATTTCGTCATAATAGAAACAACCGACTTACAGAGAAACCGCTTTAGGGAGACACGCGGAACAATTAAAATGACAAAGCCGTGTCTCCCAAATGCGGAATCTAGAGAAATGTATATATATATTTCTCTGGATTCCGCATTTGGGAGACACGGCTTTGTCATTTCAATTGTTCCGCGTTTCTCCCAAATGCGGTTCGTGTCTCCCTAATGCGGTGGTCTGTATTGTGACGGAATAAACTGCATTGTTACGTGTCTCCCAAACTTGGGATCCAGTGGAATATAACTATATAAATTAGATAACAATCTTGCAATAGGGTGGGAACAAAACGAGGAAAACCCCTGCCCCACACAGACATGTTAATAAACACTGCATTTATTGAAATGCGAGAGATTGTAGGTATCGATTTAGATTTGGATTATTCAATGCTGAAAGTACGTATTTTAGAGCACAAGAAAAAATGTTTCCATTAGTAAACTGCAAAATGATTGATGTCAAATAACATCTTTTTGAGGAGGAGTATAATAACGACATTTTACCTTCTTTTTAGTCACAGAAAAGCACCTGCCACACCCATGCGCTTTGGGGCCTTGTAATATAGAAGACATAATTATTGTAAAGTCAAATAATCAATGTTGCCATTAATGTGAGAGGGAGTATAGCGACTGAGCAAAAAAGAGAATGTAGAGGAATTTTATATTAGAGTAAACGTTGGCAAAGTAAATCTTGTTCTTACATTGTTTAACTTCAAATAATATTTCTTGTCTTCCGAGGGGCCCCTCTGAGGGAACAGAACAGATTATTGCAAACAGAAAATTAAGATTATTGCGTGTTGAAACCTTGCATTTCGCATCAATAGAAAATTATTCGTTTTACCTCTATCCACCCCCTCCTTTAATAGTAGGAAAACTCTGCCACTTCGCTTTTGTCGCCACTGCTGGTAGACAGTATTAATACTTGAGATACCTTGCTCCTATATATCTGCATGTAAGGGAGCGGAGCGACCATGTGATGGTGATACCTCGCGTTATGGAGCACTAGTATGGTGATCGCAATACTGCAAGTTTTATTGTCTTGTGGGGGGGGGGGGGGGGGGGGGTTGGTAGATGGGAAAATATACAATAGACAGGGTTTCTAAATGTTAGGAAACTTTGCGTCTATCAGTATAGTAGGGACCGTGGTGACAGAGTGCGATTTGTTAAAATTTGACAAGGCAGCTTATGATACAAGTCACCCTTGTCATGGTTGTAATTTGAAATCAATTAAGATGCAATTCTTTTCTTCCAAGGGGATCCGGGAGAGGTGGTCCCCCTTATTGAATGATTGGTCGGGAAAATGCCCCCTCTGCCCACCCCCTCCTCCGCGCTTCCGGTGCCTATGGTCGTGAATGTATATAAAAACAAGATGAATGCGACTCCGTCTCCTATATGCCTCCGCCTAAATTCAGTTGATGGCTCAAACTGTTCTAGAAATATTTGATAACGAGGCTAAAAACCAGTAATTTCATGTAATTTCATGTAAATTGACCTCTGTGACCTCTGACCTTTGACCTACTTACCCCAAAATCTAATCAGTTCATCTTTCTATGGGGATGCATACTGGTACCAAGTTTGAAGTTCTCACCTCAGATAGTTCTTGAGATATTGCGGTAACGGTGCTAAAAACCAGTAATTCCATGTAATTTCATGTAAATTGACCTCTGTGACCTCTGACCTTTGACCTACTTACCCCAAAATCTAATCAGTTCATCTTTCTATGGGGATGCATACTGGTACCAAGTTTGAAGTTCTTACCTCAATTAGTTCTTGAGATATCGCGGTAACGGTGCTAAAAACCAGTAATTCCATGTAATTTCATGTAAATTGACCTCTGTGACCTCTGAACTTTAACCTACCTACCCCAAAATCTAATCAGTTCCTCTTTCTATGGGGATACATGCTGGTACCAAGTTTGAAGTTCTCACCTCAAACAGTTCTTGAGATATCGCGGTAACGGTGCTAAAAACCAAGAATTTCATGTAATTTCATGTAAATTGACTTCTGTGACCTCTGACCTTTGACCTCCTTACCCCAAAATCTAATCAGTTCATCTTCGTATAGGGAAACATACTAGTACCAAGTTTGAAGTTCTTACCTCAAACAGTTCTTGAGATATCGCGGTAACGGTGCTAAAAACCAAGAATTTCATGTAATTTCATGTAAATTGACCTCTGTGACCTCTGACCTTTGACCTGCTTACCCCAAAATCTAATCAGTTCATCTTCGTATGGGGATACATACTAGTAGCAAGTTTGAGGTTCCTACCTCAAATGATTCTTCAGATATCGCGGTAACGAGAAGTGGGACGGACGGACGGACGGACAACCCGAAAACATAATGGCTCCGGCACCCACCTTCGGTGGGCGGAGGCATAAAAATATCAGTTACATGGTGACATGTCTGATAACAGGCAACGAGAATTTGTAAGTTTAAGACTCTCCGACAAACGGGGGCGCTGCTAGCACAAAAACCATTCCAAAAAAAAAATGGACCCCCTTTTGCAAACTCTCTCTTCCTTTAGTATACTTCTCTCTACAAATCTGGAAACTTTGGTGAAAATGACATGGTTTTTTCGAACCCATCCCCTTCCTACACTGTTTCCCATCCAGCCATGCACAGTTTTCACTAGTTTTCCGAGTTTTTGACTTTTTCGCCACCTAAGGCTGCTGCTAGCACAAAAACGAGTGAATGGACCCCCATTTTTAAAACTTTCTCCTTCTGCAGTATACAATTCTCTATAAATCTGGAAAAAAAATACGAATTTGGAAAGGATTTTAAATGTACAGTAGAGTTATTACGAACCCATCCCCTTCCTACACAGGTTCCTAGCCAGCCATGCACAGTTTTCACTAGTTTGGCGAGTTTACTTTTTTTCCGCCACCTAAGGGTGCTGCTAGCACAAAAACCAGTGCATGGACCCCCTTTTTTAAACTTTCTCCTAATAAAATATGTAATTCTCTATCTTGAAAGAAAATACGAATCTGGCATGGATTTTGAATGTACAGTTGAGTTATTTCTATCCCATCCCCTTCCTAGACAGGTTCCCACCCTGCCATGCACAGTTTTCACTAGTTTTGCGAGTATTTGACTTTTTCCGCCACCTAAGGGTGCTTCTAACACAAAAACGAGTGCATGGACCCCCTGTTTTAAACGTTCTCGTTCTGCAGTATACAAGTCTCTACAAATCTGGAAAAATTTAAGAATCTGACATGGATTTTGACAGAATAATGGGGATTTGTATATGACAATGCGAATTCTGAGGCCTATCAATGGCCAAAAACCTGCGTTGACATCATTCTACCTGACACCCAATCATGGCACACTTCAGTTTCCCATAGAACAAAAGTAAGCACATGGACCTATGCTTTTCTATGCGTATTTGGGCTTCTCATGTACCAAAGTAACTGTGTGAAAAATTTGGTGAAACTGACATGGATTTAACTTTAACTGTGGATCGTCCCTAATCTGTTGTCTCCACTGCCTAGTGGTTAAGGAATGTCAACGGTGAACCGTAAGCCTTTTCAACTTCATCAGTACCACCCTGCAAACCTCTACCTTCAAAGATCATCTAAATTTAATGACTTCATTGCTTTATGCATGGATGAGAATTGATAATGCATAAATACTTCAAAATCTTCTAAGCACAGAGTTCACAATTCACATACACATCTAATCCACATGCCAGTCATTCAGTCAAGAGGAAAGGTACAGAATGAACACATCTGCAGATTATTCAATCAATTAATAATAATAATAATACTAATGAAATAATAATCAATCAATAAATCAACAATCAACCCATCAATATTGTACATAAACCGATATATCAGTCACACCAACCATTCCGGCAGTTAGCCATTTAAATTTCGATTGATTAACCATTTAATTTCGATTAATCAATATATTGTACACATTCAATCATTTTCTCAATCATTCTATCAATCAATCAAACACAGTATATCCATTATGTAACCAGTGGCGGATCCACGTTTTTGAAAATCAACCGTGCCCACCCCCTCCCCCCCCCCCCCATGGCGAAACCTATGTGTTTTGTAATGTTATTTTTTAACAGATTCTTCATTTAATGGATCTCTTAATTGATTGATTGAGCTTTGATTAACTGATTGCTTGCTTGCTTGGTTGGATGAGTGACTGACTGACTGCATGGTTGAATGACTGACTCATTGTTTCAGTGATTAATTGATACCCGACTGACTTACCGATTGATTGATTGACTGACTTCTTGACTGAATGATGGGTTGATTAATTGATTGGTTTGCCGAATCACTGACTGACTGAATAACTGATCTACCTGTCAATGTATTGATTGGTTAATTGATCGATTTTAAATTGATTGATTAACTGGTTGAATGATTTGAAGATTAATGTGGGATTTCTTGCCTTAGCGCCTATCATGGCAGCTCGGCTAAAGCCAGGGTAATAATGTGATACTTTGTATTAAGCGCAGTAGAGTATATTTGTATAGTAGCTGCGCTATCTAAATGGATATATTATTATTATTATTATTAATAAATGATTGATATGTGGTTTAGATGTGTCTTTGTATTGGAATACTGTGATCTGTGTTAAAAGATCTTGAAGTAATTACACTGTATTAATTCTTAGCCATGTATAAATCAACGAAAGCAATAAGATTATGATAGGAAATTGCCACAATATTCCTAGACTATCATAAATTATAATCTTACATTTATCAAATGTGTCAGTAGGTACTAATTCGGACTGCTGCTTTACTATCCCCTCTTCTTTCAATTTGGCGCAAATAATTTTTCACATTCTGAAAAAAAACAACAACAACACAGTCAGTGTTCGCCCAAGCCTGGACAAAAATTTGTTTTGTTAATGGCACTTCATTGATGAGACTATTGGGCATCTATTGACATTAAAAAAAAATCTTCTGAATATTTTGAAATTTAATTTTAACATGTTTTTTTACGCATTGATATATTCGAGGTAAAAGTGCATTTTCCAAACAACTTGCATTTGCTAACTTTGGGAAAAATGCATGTCCCTTAGTGGGATATGCTAGATATGTGTTAACCTCCAAACATCCTTTGTTTAATCAATGTAACTTTCACATGTGTAAATTCTATTTTATAGGTCGATTTCCAATCGCGGTCATTACTCATATTGACGAAGTTGATTCTACACATGTGAGCCTTGCTCTTGAAAGTATGGGTATAGGAGACATCTTTGAGGTCGCCAATGTCACCCTCAACAAAACATCACTTCAGCTAAAGCACCAGTATTCTCTTCTACAGCTATTGGAAAGATGCTTCAATTATGGAGATAGAATTTTTTTGCACCGCCATCATATGCAGAAAAAATAAATGCAGGTCTCATAAATCTTTAAAAAAGGTATCGGAATCTGAGTCTAACTAACCATTGACAATTAAAAAAAATATCGTAAGTTTTATTCGCATCTTCAGAATTATATATATGTTGCCCAAAAGAGGGTACTTACATTAAATAATTGTTTATTCAGTTTAATTTACCTTGTATAATATATATTTTTTCGCCTGTCGTAGTACATAATTAATAACATTAATATCGGATATATTTTGTGCAGGTCTAATAAATAAAAAATAAAAAAACTGAATCTGAATCTGAATCAAACTAACCATTGAGAATAAAAAAAAATATCGTAAGTTTTATTCGCATCTTCAGAATCATATATGTGTTGCCCAAAAGAGTGTACTTACATTTAACAATTGGTCTTTGTCATATATATTGGATATCTATTTTAAAAATGGCCATAGAAGGATTTGGGAGGGAGGGTATGTCTTAAGATTGCCTGTGTTGTATTGTGGTTTCCTCGAAAGCCAAACTGCGAATCACAAATAGTATTATACTTATTGAGTAATATTGTGACTCTAGTAAAGACAATTATTTCTAAAACTTTAGAGAGGGATGGTAATAAAAATATTGGCCTGTATCATCAGCTTTCAAATCATAACCTTTCTAGGATATCGAGATGACTTGAGCTATTTTTGCGCTACTTGGTGCTATACCCGAAGCTATTGATAATTTAAAAATAAACACAGCAGCACATTAACTCCCCCTTAATCAAATTGGCGTAACTTCTTAACGAAAGGATTGTGAGCAATATAACTTGGCAAGAATATTCTTACTCTTATTGATTAACTTCCCTGTAAAAATGAGATTGATCCATTGAGTCATGCATGAGTGGGCAAAGATTAAAGGCACGCATGTCATCTTTTTGCACCGCCATGATATGCAGAAAAAAATAAATGAAGACGGGAAATGTTTCACTTAAAATATTATTATAAAGCCAATAATGGAATGAAAAGGAATTACTTCAGTACAGCCGAGCAAAGGATTATGGGACCTGCTTATTCTGACATATACGGGGTGTTTAACAGATTTGGGAGGGTACTGCCTGCGTTGTATTGCTGTATCATCAGCTTTCAAATCATAACCTTTCTAGGATATCGAGATGACTTTAGCTATTTTTGCGCTACTTGGTGCTATACCCGTATTTATTGATAATTTAAAAATAAACACAACAACACATTAACTCCCCCTTAATCAAATTGGCGTAACTTCTTAACGAAAGGGTTGTGAGCAAAATAACTTGGCAAGAATATTCTTACTCTTATTGATTAACTTCTCTGTAAAAATGAGAATGATCCATCAAGTCATGCATGAGTGGGCAAACATTATAGTCAAACATGTCAATTTCCAAAACTCACAAGGGTCATTTTTTATGCCGTATTAACAGTACATTTTAGCATTTCTTGCGCAATTTTTAAAGTGTGCTCACTCAACCATGACACGATGACAACCTCTTATGTTCACACAACATGTGATGATACATTTTTTTTAATAAGCTGAATGGATTTAGCAGTTTTTTTTTTTTAAACTGTGCTCACCCAACCATAATAATGAGAAGATTGTCGGGATAGCTTTGAGGAGGTCAAGCGATGGATAATAAACTACAGCATAAATATGCACCAGAAACCGAATTCGCTAAAATCTCGTTTCACGGAATACCCAAAATGACGTTTTTGATGTGTTTGAGTGCGTTTATGCTCACCTTTTTCAGGGCAGAATGAGGCTTTTGTTACGCGTTTAGTTCAAAACATGGTTGCGTCCTTTCTCAATTTCGTATAATTGCCGATCGTAAGCGCCGATCGTAAACGCACAAAAAGGTGCGTTTACGATCTGCGTTTCTCCAGAAAGACGGTTTCCAGGGAAGCATAAAACGCACGATCACTTGTAAACGCGTATAATTGACGTCATAATACACACATATTTCCGGTGCGCGTGAAAATCCGCGCGCCCCTAACGGTGCACAATATTTTGCCCCCCCCCCCCCCCCCCCCCCCCCCCCCCCCCCCCCCTCAAGTTTAAGGCATGCGCATATAGACGTCGTCATCCGAACAAGATCTAATACTTTTTTTTGGTTATAATATTAGTACTTCTTCCATATATATATCATTGTGTTGAAGTGAGTGTCAAGGGCTCAAACTACAGCGAAGAGGAAGTGAGGACCTTTCCCCTCACTTGGTCCGAACCCGAAATACAAGATGAATTGAATTGGTTGACTAGGAACAAACCCATAATATATGACAAATTGGCAGACCAGCTTGTGACTATTCTGTTTAGATTACCTTGTTTAATATATATTTTTCGCCTGTCGTAGTACATAATTAAGAACATTTTTATATCGGATGTATTTTGTGCAGGTCTTATAAATTAAAACAAATTGAATAAATCTGAATCTGACTTTAGCTCTTTTTGCGCTACTTGGTACCAAAAGAATTTGTTGTAGATAAGATAATTGACTTGAACAGGTACTTGTTAATGCCCTTTTCTTACCTTCTAATTTATTTCCTCTTCCAATAAAAAGGACGATGGGTTTGGGTTATGCCAAACAATTGTGGAATTTTCTTTCCGTTGTCGGGATGTTTTCTTAAACTCTGAGGCCTTTATTTTGATAAAAGGTTTAAATTAACCCTAGACTAAAGGGATTCGGTAACTTTGTGGAGGCTTGATTTAATAAATTGTTGAATTTTGATATCTGTCTTGTATAATGATGTTCAGAAGGATAAACAAATAGCCAGTCATAGAAAGGTTTTCTAATATATAATGCTGTTATTAAGATATCTATGACTGAATACTCCTATTTACGAAAGCGTATGGCCATATGCTTTAGTCTAACACTGAGCCTATGCGGAAAACAAGTCTGGCATTTCCGGTCACTTGCATATGTTTACTTTTATGAAGCATGTGATGATTTTGAAGGGCTTCTTTTTTCGTGGTCTTCATTTTTATACCATATTACATACAATGATAGCCTTGTAAGGCCAGGCAGCACAGACTTTATCAAGCCTGTACAAAGTTACCAAATCACTTTAACCCAGGGTTAACCAAATTACGCTAAAGACCTTACCCTAGGTCTAGGTGTGGCCACTGGAGAAGACAGTGGGGCACCAGGGGGCATGCCCCCCCCCCCCCCCCCCCTATTCAGCCTCTTTAAAAGAGCGACAGGGAAAAAGCGGGGGGAAGTGAGAGGAAAAGGCCTAAAAGGCGCTACAAGCCGTTATCTGGCTCTCAAAATTTGCTAGACCGAACTTAAATGTTATGCAAGCAAAATCAACACCAATGACACCTCAAGTGGAATTTGTAAAAGCATTAAAATGGAATGATGATACAGTCAAGTATCCGCATATATACCTAACTCGAAGTTTAAAAAAAAATCTAATCGATTGAACTGGTCTCTGAAACTTCATAAATTAAATCAATCTTAAATTTCTAGAAAAAAATTAGAAACTTAGCCATTTATGGTGAAGTTGTTATGAATAAATCGTTACTAATTTCAATAGGGTTAGGTTAGGGTTGTATGTTGAATAAATTAATTTACAATTTACTTTGGAATTCAAAACGATACAAGGTGTGTGTGTGTAATTGGGTTTTTTACAGACGTGTATCAATCAGATATGATTATTTACGTATGGGAAGGACCTTTATCGTCACTATCCGAAAGACTTTAAATAGTATCAAGATAGATTACTCTGACCTACTTCCGTAGTACATTTTGGAGGCGTAAATTCCTGTGTTAAAAACAGACTCGGAAAAATACGTTCCCCATAGGTATAACACGTGAAAAGATGTCTCACTTTTTCTTGATATTTCATATCTTACTCTATCTTTTTCAAGTCTGATTTTTGCACGAGAAAAAGGATGGATAGTTCAAAAAAACATTTCTTGAACCTTTTTTGTCAATAAATGCCGCTATGAATCCCTTGGATCATGCCTGCTTTTTGACAGAGTCATCTGCCATAGGGTTAACACGTGAAAACGTAGATTTTAAAAATTATTATAGTTCCTCTAGTATTACCTTGAATTTAGTGCAAATGTAGCTTAGCCTACACGTAATTTGAGAATCTGAAAAGGCTTAATGAAGGCTCAAAAGGTGCAAAGGACCCCGCATAAATCCCCGGGAATATGCATGCTTTTGGCCTTCCATCTCCCATAGGTTAACACCCCATAACGGCGATTTTTGAATGATTATAATTCCCACAGAATTAAATCAAAATTTTGAAAAATGTGCCTTGAATAAAATTTAAAGCTCTGAAAATGTATAATTAAGACTCAACTAGTTGAATAGACCCCGCATAAATCCCGGGAATTTTGCATGCTTTTTACCCCCCAAAAGTCTCTCCTGCCATAGGTTTACACGCGAAAACAAGGAATTTTAAGGTGATTATAATTCCCATAATTTCTATTTGAAAAGAAAAAATGATTTACATGAAATTTAAAGCTCTGAAAAGGTATAATTAAGGCTTGATGAGTCCAGTAAACCCCCCATAAATCCCCGGGAATATGCATGCTTTTGACCAAAAACGTCTCGCCTGCCATAGGTTAACACGCGAAAACAAGGAATTTTAGGGTGATTATAATTCCCTTTGTTTATTTTGAAAATGTAAAAAAAAGTGATTTACATGATATTTAAAGCTCTGATAAGGTATAATTAAGGCTTGATGAGTCCAGTAACCCCCCCCCCCCCCCATAAATCCCGGGAATATGCATGCTTTTGGCCTTCCAGCTCCCATAGGTTAACACATGAAAACAGGGGTTTTGAAATGATTTTAATTCCCCTAGTATTTATTTGAAATTATGAAAAATGTGATTTACATGAAATTTAAAGCTCTGAAAGGGTATAATTGAGGCTCGATGAGTCCAATAAACCCCGCACACATCCCGGGGATTATGCATGCTTTTGACCAAAAATAATATTTTGCCATACTACACGTGAATTCCAATTTTGTTATCAATGACCTAATGTGGGCATGTACCGATCACGTGAGATCGACGATATCCAATGAGATCGTGCACTAGCAAACGACCATGTAGCGTTGTGGCGTGCGCCTGTAATCCAGTTACAAGTGGAAGTTATAAACTGATTCCGCGGACCCAGGTTCGAGACTGAGTCACGTCTTTCGGATGGTGACGTTAAAGGTCGGTCCCAGACGTAAATAATCATATGTGATTGATACACGTCTGTAAAAACCCAATTACACACACACACACACACACACACATGTAGCAGACGTACGTCCGCCCGAAAGCAAACCCAGCCTAGCCGGTTAGAAGAAACTCTAACTAAATTCCAGTTCACTTTTATATTTCTAATGTACCAGAGGCAAAATTCAATGTGTTAAATTCATAAATTAGTATAATCAATGTTTTATCACCACATTACGCCTAGCCTAATGGCTGATGTTCATGCAAGCAGCATGGAATAGCTGAGCGGAATAGGTGCATGGAAATGATAGGTGTCTAGCACTATCTAGGCTCGGTCTACCGCTCTGCGATCCCGATGGAGGTGGTGGCGTGGCCGATGGCGTTGCCGATGGAACTATATCAGTTTGCCAAAACTTGGCTCATCAATGTTTTTTGCTTGCTGTTCGTACGGTTGTTTGCTTGTCTTTGGCACCGACAGCCCCGAGAGACCGACAATGTAGTGGGGGGGGGGGGGGGGGGGGGGGGGCTTCTGAACCCTGTTATGGATATGAGTCTGACACTGACATTCTATGACAAGGGCGTAGTAAAAGGGTGGGGGCACAAAATTAATGCAGGGCTGTCAACTTTTGGGAACCGCTTTAAGGGAGATTTGTATTTTTTCTTCTCCCCAGCTCTTCAAAAGTCAGTTGGGGGATTTTTCGCCAGCCCTCCAAAAATTGCTCAGTAGGGAGGGGGGGGGGGGGGGGGGGGGGGGGGGGGTGGCAAATATTTTTCTTCTCGCCAGCCCTCCGAAAGTCGCTCAGTGGAGGGGTGTATAGGGTATCAGATTTTATCAGTTTTCCTCCATAATTCTCTGACAAGCAAAAGAATTCTGCTATTCTGTCATTCTGCTATTCTGTCATGGATGTGAAGAATAGGATTGCATAGTGTTGGTGGTCGATCTCATTAAATTGACAGATTGGGGAAAAAGCAATAAGAGATCATTTTTTGTTATAATTTTGTTCCAATTGCTTTATTTTTACTGTTTGTTTCTGTTTTTTTTTTTTTTTTTGGCTCAGTGATTTTGTTTTTAATCATGTAAATCACTTGTAATTTTTGTGATTTCTGTTGATTTCCTAATAAAAACACAAATAAAAAAAATAAGAGATCATTATTTTTTCCTCAATTCTATTGGAGTCATTTTTTACAGATCGGTTGTAAGAGAGAATAAGAGAGTATGAGAAAAAATGAGGGGGGGGGGGGGAGGAGAGAGAGACAAAGAGAGCTGGGGCAAAAGTAATGGGATATTCCTACAAAGACAGAATAGGACTGATAATAAATAAATTATATCATCAGCTGCTATTGTTGGTTACTAGTTAATTTAATTCAAAACACGGAGGCCATCCCCCATCCCTTTTCGTACAATCGGCAAAGGACCTATTGCGTTGGTGATGGCTTCGGAGCAAGTCCCTATACTGTTTTTTTCGCCTGTCGTCTCACATTTCTACAGCAGAATATTACAAATAACTTACCGTAAGTTGATTATATTGGTGGCGTATCCAGGAATGCAGGGAGAGGGGGGGGGGGGGGGGGAGGCTCACACCTGACGCACAAAAAAATCACCAGATCCATTCTATTTTGAATTTTAGGACAAGCAAGGAAAAAAAAATATCACAGTTTTCAGATCTTCCTTTTTTCCATGTGTAACTAATGGGATGTTGCAAGAAAGTTGCGATTGATTGCAAGTTGCAACTGATCGGTACTGACCAATCAAAATCATTGTTGCAAGCGCATCTGCTTGAATGGGCAGACCCTGAACCATTCAGAATGGTTGTTCTAATTTGCTTTACAATTTGCAATCGATTGCAACTTTCTTGCAACACCCATAAGGCATGTCAGATTTGGTTTTGGCTGGCACATAGGGGCACGTATATTCCTGGATATATAATCATGGATACGCCACTCTTAATTTAATCTTTATATTTATATAAGGAATTGCTTCCACGCAATTTCATTTTATTAAAGCCTATTCTGTCTAGCCTTTTAAAAGAATAAGGCTAATAAAATTACATTACAGGCCTATAATCCATATAATTTCCATAAATCATATCAAATGAAATATTCTGATTTAATAGAAAAATAAAGATAGCACATTATTATTTTTAAAATAACTTTTCTCGACATTCCCGTCAGATGTTTGTGTTTGCTCATATAGAGCTTAATATCAGGGAACATGTTTGGACCCCCTCCCCCCTCCCCCATCATCACATAAATATTAATTGAAGTTTCACAGCAAATAACTTTAACGATATATTCAGACCACTGTTCAATAGAAGTGAAGATTAGGACAACTCATTACCGAGACTACCACAATGATTACAATGAAAATGAAAGGATAGAACTAAACCACCGCCAGACCAATATAGATGGCAAGGGCAGTTTAGTAGATAACAATTTGAAATGATTCTTAACTATCCGGAAAACAAAGATAAGATTAGTGCATTGACTGAAAAGGATCATGTCCTTGATGAGAATGGGATCGAAATTGCAGTGAACGAGCTTACTGACTGTATTCTACACATGGCTGCTTCAGCCAGAATACCTAAGAAACCACGCAAAAAGAAGCGTGATAATGGAAAGAAGCGAAATAGAGTACATTGTGACAGAGAAACAGAAGCTTTAAGAAGTTGTGTCGAGAGGTTTGTAGGCAACCACTCAATAAACAATTAAGAAATACGTATTAAGCATGTAAAAAGTTATTGAAGAAAAAACTTAAAGTAAATATTAAAGGGATACGAGAAAATTTGTTGAAAAGACTGGAAAAATTGCAAAGTACAAACACGAAAGAGTGGTGGAACATCATAGATGAATTTAATGGGATACACTCAGAAAAACATCACATTTCTGAAAAGATTCCGCCGATAGAATGGTATAACTACTTTCGCAATTTGATGAATAAAGAATATAAATTAGATGATAACCATCGTATAATTAGCGGTCGATGTCAGATGTTGCGTCTATCTTGACTCCAAGATTCTTTTCGCAGATTTGAGCGACTACTTCATCGGTATCTTCATTAGGGATCTCATGAACGCCACAAAAGATAAGGCAATTCCTTCGTGAGTATTGCTCAGCGTCGTCAACAACAGCTTGTACGCTCTCAATCTGATCCTCCAACATTGCGATCTTATCAATGAAATTATTGGCATCAAATTGTAGAGACTCAGCTACTCTCTGTGAAATTGTATCCTCGATTTCTGCTATTAATGTACCACACAGCAATACCCGAGTTCATCTTTGGACATAGGCCAATACCACAGAGAAGTACCACACAAGAATTCTTGGTACAATGAGCTTATGAAGAGACCATTGTCAATTTTGAAGAGCGACAGTTTCCTTTGATGTGTGCTCACTCAAAAACTTGGTCAAATAAAATGTTCTTCACACACGCTCACTAGAGAGTTGAGGGACATTGCAAAATTTTGTTACTGGTCATTTCTCAGTTAAAAATGCTACTTTCATGAGGACAGCAGTTACATTCCTATGAATGGACATGACTATAATCTAAAAAATACACAACTAGCACATATCTGAAATATTGTCTCTTGTTTAGAAGAACACAGATTTCCTCTTGATTACAATTTTGAAAGAATGCACAAGTGGCTAATTGTTAAGTATAACAAGTACAAGTATAACATGTACATTATCAGTCTCCTCTTCTCATGATCAAGGATACTACAGGGCTCTGAGTAAGAGTAAAGTCTTCAATAGTGTTTCTGTTTTTTAAATGTCACCTACATTATTGTTTCAGTTTCATGTTCAAAAGTGAGGATTTCCCAAAGATATTCCCCTATTCTTATGAGACATGTATTTTCATAACTATGCAAATTTCATACATTGCCCCAACAGAAGAATACATTTTTAAAATCATTTTTGTAATCTGACTTCCAAGTCCACTTTTTTGAGGAGACAAGTAAAAAGTAAATTAAAAAAGGCTTGTCAAATAGATAAGACATTTACATTATGACTTGACATTATCTCAGAAATTTAAAGTGTCATTATAAAGACTAGCAAATGATAAGTTAATCTTATATGAATGATTCTAAACATGTACGTACGAGTCACACATGCTGCTACATATAAGTACTCCTCTGAGCCCAAGCACGGTACCACGTGCCCACAGATCCACTCTTACTAACGCAGCTAAGACATGCTCGCCGAATTCCTCACGTACCTAGACATAAGCTTGATCCTGCCGAGCCTCAGACTGAACAAAATGCCATCTTTCCTGCCATGCAGATAAAAGAAAATGAACAATTAAAAAAGAAAGTGTCAATTTAATTTACACAATGGCAGAAGAAAAAAGAATGCATCATCTTCCCATTTCCAAATATCATTATCAAAGTTGTAATAAAATGTTTTTGTTCATATCTACATATTTAAATCATTCTTTTTATTTAATTTCACAACGTTCTTGCAAGAAAACATCAAAATATTTTCAGAAAATGTCTTCCTGAGCAACTATTGCAAAGTAAATTTTATTAGATCCTCCGGATTCGTCATTAAATTTGATACATCTAACAAAATTTATGCACCGAATGATCAGATGCAACTCCCCCCCCCCCCCCCCCCCCCCCCCTGCCGGCCATGCAGCCTCTACATAATGTTTGAATAATTTTGGCTCTTTTCAGGGACACTATAGGTCTATCTACTCATAAAATAACGTAGCATCGCTTGATTTATGAAACATTCATGCAGAAAGTTGATACCCACCATAGGACAAAAACAACGAATACATGTATATGAATAGGTGGAACTACAAGCTTAACTGTCTTAAGTACTTAAACCTTCATTCATTACTCTCACTCATCAACTGTCGAGTAATGCTCAGTACAAAAATACCCATCAAGAAAGTGAATAATATTAAATGAATTGCTATTACTTCATAAAATACATTGCCATTGCTCACCTTTGAAATGAAGTTTATAATCCAGAAATCTTGTAGGCACATGTTCTGCCTTTCACTTGCAATCACTGGCTGTTGTAGATCATTTGAATCTCTAGCTAGCTGCGCATGCCCGAACTGCATGCATGCAAAGACCGCGTTAATGTAACGGCTGGCATATTGCCAAATATGTCTGCCATAGTGTCTGCCATAGAGTTATACACAGAACTCAACTCTATGGTGTGTACCGGTGTACCAATACATGTGTGTGTCTGTGTGTGTGTGCAGTTGCTTGTGCATAGTCTATTAGATTCAGACCATTTTGCAATGAAATGTAATATGTTGGTAATCAATAGGCCTACGCGTCGCGATGGTATTGATGCTTAATAGCACTTTAATTTGGGGCCCGTAACATAACTCAATCTTACGATTGATCAATCGTAAGTCTATGGCAAACCATGTACTAAAGAGTTACAATTGATTGTAAGATTTATTGTATCTTTATAAATGTTACAGGCCCCTGATATTAAACATACTAAAGTGTTCAGAATTCACTAACTGATTGAAATAATTCAATGTGTTTCGAGCTATTCATTCTGAGGCATCTTCTGAGGGTATGAAAAATTTCATAGGAAATACCACAAAGAAAAACTATACCACAAATTACCATACAGCGGTGCTGTGTTATTTATATAGTACAGTGGTATGAAAAATACCATACAGCAGTGCTGTGGTATATATATAGTACAGTGTAATACCACAGGGATGAAAAGGCCCACACAGATTACTGTGGTACTGCAGATGTGATCGCCTGTGGTAGTCATGTGGTAAAAGAAATACCACAGGAAATACTACAAAGAAAAATGTACCACAGAAATATCATACAACAGTACGTGCTGTGTTATTTATGTGGTACAGTGTACACGGCTGTAAAAGATACCACATAAATCATAAATAACACAGCACTGTCGTATGATATTTCTGTGGTACATTTTTCTTTGTAGTATTTCCTGCGGTATTTCTTTTACCACATGGCTACCACAGGCGACACATCTGCAGTATACCACAGGAATCTGTGTGGGCCTTTTCATCCCTGTGGTATTTTTAGGTCCAAGTATGTACCACAGGCTACTCCTCTGCAGCACCACAGGAATCTGTATGGTATCTCTTACAGCCTTGTCACACTGTACAACAGTACAGCACTGTTGTATGATATTTCTGTGGTAAATTTTCTTTGTAGTATTTCCTGTGGGTAAATGGCTACCACATGGGTACCACAGGCGACACATACCACAGGAATCTGTGTGGGTCTTTTCATCCCTGTGGTATTTTTAGTTCCAAGTATGTACCACAGGCTATACTCCTCTGCAGTACCACATGAATCTGTGTGGGCCTTTTCATCCCTGTGGTATTTTTAGTTCCAAGTATGTACCACAGGCTATACTCCTCTGCAGTACCACAGGAATCTGTGTGGGCCTTTTCATCCCTGTGGTATTTTTAGTTCCAAGTATGTACCACAGGCTATACTCCTCTGCAGTACCACAATAATCTGTGTGGGCCTTTTCATCCCTGTGGTTTTTTTCTGTGGTATTACACTGTACTATATAAATACCACAGCACTGCTGTATGGTATTTTTGTGGCATAGTTTTTCTTTGTGGTATTTCTTATGGTATTTGTCATACCACATGGGTACCACAAGCTACATCTCTGCAGTACCACATGCTTATGTGTGGTACCTCTTCATCCCTGTGGTATTTTTAGTTCCAAGTATGTACCACAGGCTACTCCTCTGCAGTACAACAGGAATCTGTGTGGGCCTTTTGATCCCTGTGGTATTTTCTGTGGTAGTACACTGTACTATATAAATACCACAGCACTGCTGTATGGTATTTTTGTGGTATAGTTTTTCATTGAGGTATTTCTTATGGTATTTTTCATACCACATGGGTACCACATGCTACACCTATGCAGTACCACATGCTTATGTATGGTACCTCTTCATCCCTGTGGTATTTTATGTGGTATTATAAAGTACCATATAAATACCACAGGAATACCACAGGATATTTTTGTAAGGGATACGCGCTATATCCTGTCGCCAAAAGAAAAGGGGACCCAACAAAGAAAATAGGGTGTAAGTTTTCATCATTTATGCATCCTCTGTAATTTGGCTAATCAACTAATCATGTATTTGTATGATCTATTTCATTATCTATCTCATGATCCATTTCATATTGAAGTAAGATATTATGCTTTCTGGTTCAGTAATTATTTCAGAATGAAATTTACCTTCAAGACTTATTAGTATGCACGGTGCTTAAAAATAAAGTAAATAATCTGCTTTCTGGTACATTAATTTCATTTGATTTTGTAGCTTTTGAGCAAGATTTTCAATCGGCGTGCAGGAAGATGATTTTAGTTACATGGAACATATTCTAAAAACGTTGATTTTGTGAAAAACAATTATCAAAAACGGTTAGAGCATGTAATTTCATGAAGAAATATCACTAAAAAAATATTAGTGACTTTCTTTCTGGGGGTAGTTGCCGGGGGGGGGGGGGGGGGGGGTAATTGTCCTGGGGGGGGGGGGGGGTAGTTGTCCCTGGGGGGTTATTTTCCGGGGGGAATTTTCCGGGGGGTAATTATCCTAGAACCGAGATATAGGTGTCATCTTTACCTCCACCCACTATGTTAGAAGAAAATAGAAATGTCTCTATGGTTAGGATGAAGATGATGAGTGAATCCTCACTTCACCCTAGAGGGAATTCAAGTTTACTTAGTATAGTTTGCTATGTAGTTCTGAAGTCTGTCAATGCCTTCTTGTATCTGTTCTTCATGATAATAATAACAATAATAATAACTAGAGTTTAATTCGTCATGACGACGAATTAGGTGGTCTGTCTTTCAATTTGTATGGTCATGATCGTAATCAGGATGATCATAATAATGAGGAAATACTAAACAGAAGATAGGAAGTCAAGAATGCCATGAATGCAGATGCTTCTTGAGGACATGAATGTAGCAAAATGTGTGAAACGGTCATTGTAAACTGATTATGGTGATGATAATGGTGATGATGAAGATGATATAATGATGGTTATAATGAGTATGATGATATAATGATGATGGTGATGATATAATAATAATAGCGATGATGATCATGACAGTGATGGTAATAATGATGATGATGATGTAATGATGATTATGATGGTGATGATAATCACGATAATGAAGGGGATAATGATGAAGATTGATGATGTGATAATGGTGATGATTATGGTGATGGGGATTATGAAGATGATTGATGATATAATGATGATGGTGTTAATGGGGATAATGGTGATGACCATGACTGCAATGACAGTGACCTTAACCATGCCAAATATGAAAGAGAAATCACATTTCGTTATGAAGATACGACAATAAGTTGCTTTGTACAAAATGGCGCCTAGATGACCTTGAAAAAGATGTGGGAACTTGACCTTATTAGGACCGATGACTGACGAAAATTTGAAGATAATTGAGTAAGCCAATTTTGAGAAATTGTGATATGAAATAGCGTTAATACACTTCAGGGAATCAGATTTTCCATAGGGTTATACATAAACTACTGCACACTACTTTTCAATAGACAACACGCAAAATAAGGCAGTTTAGTACATGGTTTGTGATTGTATATGATATAATAGTCGAACAAGATGGTAAAATGAAAGGCAAAAAGAAGCAAAAAAAAAAAAATAATGGCCCCACCGGGGATCGAACCTGGGTCACCGGAGTGAGAGGCAAGTGCTTTGACCAATATACCAAAATATTTCCCATAGAGATAACACGTAAACGAAAAACAGGATTCTTAAATCCCATTTTGTAGTGAAAAATTGGGCATGATCCCGACATCTGATCAAAAATTGGAGACCAGATTTTAAAAGCTTATAGTCTCAGCTATAACATACTAAAATCTGGAAGTAAATAGACCAAAAACAACTGAGATACAGCTCAGAGAACAATGTCATGTAGATTCACGATTCGAAAAAAAATCATCTTCCATAGACATAACACGCAAATAGGGAAAATTCTGACATGGCATCTTTAATTGAAAATGTCACTGTGATAACGTCATCAAAATGAAAAATAGTGGTGACTGATTTTGTAGGAAATTGCCTCAGCTACAACATATTAAAATCTGGGCGAAAAACAACCAATACTTTCGAATCTAGAGCTAAATTGGCATAAATGTGATGACGTCAAAACATGACGATGATACCTGATGATGACAAAAAATTTGGGGGTCAACGGACTATCTAACGATAATGATAATGGTGATTATGATGATTATAATGATATGATAATTTAAGATAATTGACTAAGCCAATTTTGAGAAATTGTGATATCAAACAGGACTATTTGATATTGCAGGATACTTGGGAGATAAACCCCGTAGCTCTAATACACGACAAGGAATCACAATTTCCATAGGGTTGTACACAAACTACTGCAGACTACTTTCTAATAGACATAACACGGAAAATAAGGCATTTTATTGCATGGTTTGTGATTGTTTATGTTATAATAGTCGAAGAGGATGGTAAACTGACAAGCAAAAAGAAGCAAAAAAAAAACAACAAATTATGGACCGACCGGGGATCGAACCTGGGTCACCGGAATGGCAGTCAAGTGCTTTGACCAATAGACCAAAATATTTCCCATAGAGATAACACGTAAGCGAAAAACGGGATTCTCAAATCCCATTTGGTAGTTCAAAATTGGGCGTGATCCCGACATCTGATCAAAAATTGGAGGACTTATTAATAAAAGCTTATAGTCTCAGCTACAACATATTAAAATCTGGAAGGAAATAGACCAAAAATAACTGAGACACTGCTCAGAGAACGATGTCATGTAGATTCATGATTCGAAAAAAAGTCATCTTCCATAGACATAACACGCAAATAGGGAAAATTCTGACATGTCGTTTTTAATTGAAAATTTCAATATGATGACGTCATCAAAATGAAAAACCGTGGTAACTGATCTTGTAGAGAATTGTCTCAGCTATAACATATCAAAATCTGGGCGAAAAACGACCAATAGTTAAGAATCTAAAGCCAAATTTGCATAAATGTGATGACGTCAAAACATGAAAAATGGAAATTTTGATTTCTGGCGCCATTTTGATGACATCATAATGTTTATAAGGGTCAAATGATACATGAAATGAAATCTGTGATTCATACCCTACCTGATGATGACAAAAAAATGGGGGGTTTGTGGACTATTTAAAGAGCTAGAGTGAATTTTGTTGAGGCATGTTTTTTTCACGTTTTTACGTTATTTTCGCCATAGACGCGCGCACGGATTTTGAACTTTGACGCGCACGTACGACCTTATTATTGATTGAAATTGATTCCAAGTTGATGGAAATGATGAAGAAAAGTATCAGGATTGCAAATCAATCGAAAAAACAGCGTTTTAACGTTATTTACGACTTGCGCGCGCGCATAACGCACGCGCGGACGCGTGCGAGCGGAAAATTTTGAAATGCTTATAATGTCCTGAACCGTACTCTAATTTGATTAAAAAGTGATTTTGAGCATTTCTAAATTTTGACGCGCGCGGACGTGCGCGTCATGATGCGCGCGCGGATTTTGATGACATTTTATGTTGACCCTTGACCTGAAGTTCATGTGTGTCAAATATTTTTTATTTTTGATGACTCGTTATGAAGATATGATTGATAATGTGATTTTACAAAATGGCGTCTGGATGACGTCATGATGACCTGATGACCTTGAAAAAGATTGTGGAGCTTGACCTTATATGACCTGATGACTGATAGAAATGTCATGAAAATTGACTGAGAAGTCTTTGAGATTTCGTGGAAACAAGAAAGGGGGAGAAAATAAAAATAAAGAAAGAAAATTCTGACGAAATTAAGAGGTGATCTGTCGACTACGACAGATCACCTAAATAGGACTAATGATATTGCAGGATACCTTTAATACACTCCGGGGAATCGGATTTTCCGTAGGGTTATACATAAACTACTGCACACTACTTTCTAATAGACATTACACGCAAAATAAGGCATTTTATTAGTTGGTTTGTGATTGCTTATGTTATAATAGTCGAACAAGATGCTAAAATGAAAGGCAAAAAGAAGCAAAAAAAAAATTTTTTTAATGGCCCCACCGGGGATCGAACCTGGGTCACCGGAGTCAGAGGCAAGTGCTTTGACCAATATACCAAAATATTTCCCATAGAGATAACACGTAAACGAAAACTGGGATTCTCAAATCCCATTTTGTAGTGAAAAATTGAGCATGATCCCGACATCTGATCAAAAATTGGAGACCACATTTATAAAAGCTAATAGTCTCAGCTATAACATACTGAAATCTGGAAGAAAATAGACCAAAAACAACTGAGATACAGCTTAGAGAACAATGTCATGTAGATTCATGATTCGAAAAAAAATCATCTTCCATAGACATAACACGCAAATAGGGAAAATTCTGACATGGCATCTTTAATTGAAAATGTCACTGTGATAACGTCATCAAAATGAAAAATAGTGGTGACTGATTTTGTAGGAAATTGCCTCAGCTACAACATATTAAAATCTGGGCGAAAAACAACCAATACTTTCGAATCTAGAGCTAAATTGGCATAAATGTGATGACGTCAAAACATGACGATGATACCTGATGATGACAAAAAATTTGGGGGTCAACGGACTATCTAACGATAATGATAATGGTGATTATGATGATTATAATGATATGATAATTTAAGATAATTGACTAAGCCAATTTTGAGAAATTGTGATATCAAACAGGACTATTTGATATTGCAGGATACTTGGGAGATAAACCCCGTAGCTCTAATACACGACAGGGAATCACAATTTCCATAGGGTTGTACACAAACTACTGCAGACTACTTTCTAATAGACATAACACGGAAAATAAGGCATTTTATTGCATGGTTTGTGATTGTTTATGTTATAATAGTCGAAGAGGATGGTAAACTGACAAGCAAAAAGAAGCAAAAAAAAAACAACAAATTATGGACCGACCGGGGATCGAACCTGGGTCACCGGAATGGCAGTCAAGTGCTTTGACCAATAGACCAAAATATTTCCCATAGAGATAACACGTAAGCGAAAAACGGGATTCTCAAATCCCATTTGGTAGTTCAAAATTGGGCGTGATCCCGACATCTAATCAAAAATTGGAGGGCTTATTAATAAAAGCTTATAGTCTCAGCTACAACATATTAAAATCTGGAAGGAAATAGACCAAAAATAACTGAGACACTGCTCAGAGAACGATGTCATGTAGATTCATGATTCGAAAAAAAGTCATCTTCCATAGACATAACACGCAAATAGGGAAAATTCTGACATGTCGTTTTTAATTGAAAATTTCAATATGATGACGTCATCAAAATGAAAAACCGTGGTAACTGATCTTGTAGAGAATTGTCTCAGCTATAACATATCAAAATCTGGGCGAAAAACGACCAATAGTTAAGAATCTAAAGCCAAATTTGCATAAATGTGATGACGTCAAAACATGAAAAATGGAAATTTTGATTTCTGGCGCCATTTTGATGACATCATAATGTTTATAAGGGTCAAATGATACATGAAATGAAATCTGTGATTCATACCCTACCTGATGATGACAAAAAAATGGGGGGTTTGTGGACTATTTAAAGAGCTAGAGTGAATTTTGTTGAGGCATGTTTTTTTCACGTTTTTACGTTATTTTCGCCATAGACGCGCGCACGGATTTTGAACTTTGACGCGCACGTACGACCTTATTATTGATTGAAATTGATTCCAAGTTGATGGAAATGATGAAGAAAAGTATCAGGATTGCAAATCAATCGAAAAAACAGCGTTTTTAACGTTATTTACGACTTGCGCGCGCGCATAACGCACGCGCGGACGCGTGCGAGCGGAAAATTTTGAAATGCTTATAATGTCCTGAACCGTACTCTAATTTGATTAAAAAGTGATTTTGAGCATTTCTAAATTTTGACGCGCGCGTACGTGCGCGTCATGATGCGCGCGCGGATTTTGATGACATTTTATGTTGACCCTTGACCTGAAGTTCATGTGTGTCAAATATTTTTTATTTTTGATGACTCGTTATGAAGATATGATTGATAATGTGATTTTACAAAATGGCGTCTGGATGACGTCATGATGACCTGATGACCTTGAAAAAGATTGTGGAGCTTGACCTTATATGACCTGATGACTGATAGAAATGTCATGAAAATTGACTGAGAAGTCTTTGAGATTTCGTGGAAACAAGAAAGGGGGAGAAAATAAAAACTAGAGTTTAATTCGTCATGAGGACGAATTAGGTGATCTGTCTTTCAATTTGTACGATCATGATTGTAATCAGGATGATCATAATAACGGGGAAATGCTAAACTGAAGATAGGAAGTCAAAAATGCCATGAATGAAGATGCTTCTTGAGGAGAGGAATGTAGCAAAATGTGTAACGGTCATTATAAAATGATTATGGTGATGATGATAATGGTGATTATTAGGTGGTCTGTCGGTATCGACAGATCACCTTTTAATTTTGTCAAGATTTTCTTTATTATTATTAGGTGGTCTGTCATTTATGACAGACCTCCTTTTAATTTTGTCAAGATTTTTCTTCTTTAATATTATTTCTTTTTATGACAAATTCTTGTGGCCACCAAATCTCAAAATCGGCCAGGTCAATATCATCGAGTTTCATGTCATGTATGAGGTCAATCATGGACATGGTCCATTAACCTTTTGGAGGTCATCAGATCATCGTGACGTCATCAAGACGCCATTTTGTAAATTTTCAAGATCGGTTATATCTTCATAATCGATCATCAAAAATCAACTTTATTCACATCACATAAACTTCACATGACGGGTCATCAAGTCATGTCCTCACAGGTCATCTAAAGGTCAGGACGTGCGCGTACGCGCGCGTCAAAATTTAAAAATGCTCAAAATCAAGTAGGATCAAGTCTGCACACGTTTCAGGTCATTTTGAGCATTTCAAAAATGTCCGTGCGTAAGCGTCCTCGCGCGCGTTTTACGCGCGCGCAAGTCGTAAATAACGTTAAAACGCTGTTTTTTCGATTGATTTGCAATCCTGACACTTTTTTTCATCATTTCCATCGACTTGGAATCAATTTCAATCAATAATAAGGTCGTACGGGCGCGTCAAAGTTCAAAATCCGTGCGCGCATCTATGGCGATAATAACGTAAAAACGTGCAAAAACATGCCTCTACAGAATTAACTCTAGCTCTTTAAATAGTCCATTGACACCCAAATTTTTTGCCATCATCAGGTAGGGTATGAAGCATAGATTTCATTTCATGCATCATTTGACTCTTATAAACATTATGAAGTCATCAAAATGGCGCCAAAAGTAAAAATTTCCATTTTTCATGTTTTGACGTCATCACATTTATGCAAATTTGGCCCTAGATTCGTAATTATTGGTCGTTTTTCGCCCAGATTTTAATATGTTGTAGCTGAGGCAATTTCCTACAAAATCAGTTTCCACCATTTTTCATTTTGATGACGTCATCACAGTGAAATTTTCAATTAAATATGCCATGTCAGAATTTTCCCTTTTTGCGTGTTATGTCTATGGAAGATGATTTTTTTTCGAATCATGAATCTACATGACATTGTTCTCTGAGCTGTATCTCATTTGTTTTAGGTCTATTTTCTTCCAGATTTTAGTATGTTATAGCTGAGACTATAAGCTTTTACAAGTGTGGTCTCCAATTTTTGATCAGATGTCGGGATCATGCCCAATTTTTCACTACAATATGTGATTTGAGAATCCCGTTTTTCGTTTACGTGTTATCTCTATGGGAAATATTTTGGTATATTGGTCAAAGCACTTGCCTCTCACTCCGGTGACCCAGGTTCGATCCCCGGTGGGTCCATTAAAAATTTTTTTTTTTTTTTGCTTCTTTTTGCCTTTCATTTTACCATCTTCTTCGACTATTATATCATATACAATCACAAACCATGTACTAAACTGCCTTATTTTGCGTGTTTTGTCTATTGGAAAGTAGTGTGCAGTAGTTTGTGTACAACCAGATGGAAATTTCTCAAAATTGGCATACTCAATTATCTTCAAATTTTCGGCAGTCATCAGTCCTAATAAGGTCAAGTTCGCGCATCTTTTTCAAGCTCATCAGATTATCGTGACGTCATCCAGGCGACATTTTGTAAAAATCAACTTATGGTCGTATCTTCATAACGAAATGAGATTGCTCTTTCATATTTGGCATGGTAAAGGTCACTGTCATTGCAGTCATGGTCATCACCATTATCATCACCATCACCATCACCATCATCATCATTATATCACTATCATGATTATCATCAACATCATTATCATCATCACTGTCATGATGATATTCATGATGATGATTATCATCAACATCATTATCATCATCACTGTCATGATATTTATGATGGTGATGATGATGATTAACATTAAAATCATTATCATCATCACTGTCATGATATGATCATCATCATGATTATCATCAACGTCATCACATCTTCCAATGACCGTTTCACACATTTTTCTACATTCCTGTCCTCAAGAAGCATCTCCATGCATGGCATTCTTGACTTCCTATCTTCAGTTTAGTATTTCCCCATTATTATGATCAATCTGCTTACAATCATGATCATACAAAGTGAAAGACAGACCACCTAATTCGTCCTCATGACGAATTAAATTCTAGTTTCTTTATTTCTTTTTATTACAAATTTTTGTGGCCACTAAATCTCAAAATCTGCCAGGTCAGTATCATCGAGTTTCATGCCATGTATGAGGTCAATCATGGACATGGTCCATTAAGCTTTTGGAGGTCATCAGGTCATCGTGACGTCATCAAGACGCCATTTTGTAAATTTACAAGATCGATTATATCTTCATAATCGATCATCAAAAATCAACTATATTCACATCACATAAACTTCACTTGACGGGTCATCAAGTCATGTCCTCAGAGGTCATCTAGAGGTCAGGGCGTGCGCGTACGCGCGCGTCAAAATTTAAAAATGCTCAAAATCACGTAGGATCAAGTCTGCACACGTTTCAGGTCATTTTGAGCATTTCAAAAATGTCCGTGAGTAAGCGTCCCTGCGCGCGCTTTACGCGCGCGCAAGTCGTAAATAACGTTAAAACGCTGTTTTTTCGATTGATTTCCAATCCTGACACTTTTCTTCATCATTTCCATCAACTTGGAATCAATTTTGATCAATAATAAGGTCGTACGGGCGCGTCAAAGTTCAAAATCCGTGCGCGCATCTATGGCGAAAATAACGTAAAAACGTGCAAAAACATGCCTCTACAAAATTAACTCTAGCTCTTTAAATAGTCCACAAATCCCCCATTTTTTTGTCATCATCAGGTAGGGTATGAATCACAGATTTCATTTCATGTATCATTTGACCCTTATAAACATTATAATGTCATCAAAATGGCGCCAGAAATCAAAATTTCCATTTTTCATGTTTTGACGTCATCACATTTATGCAAATTTGGCTCTAGATTCGTAATTATTGGTCGTTTTTCGCCCAGATTTTGATATGTTATAGCTGAGACAATTCTCTACAAGATCAGTTACCACCGTTTTCCATTTTGATGACGTAATCATATTGAAATTTTCAATTAAAAACGACATGTCAGAATTTCCCCTTTTTGCGTGTTATGTCTATGGAAGATGATTTTTTTTCGAATCATGAATCTACATGACATCGTTCTCTGAGCAGTATCTCAGTTATTTTTGGTCTATTTCCTTCCAGATTTTAATATGTTGTAGCTGAGACTATAAGCTTTTATTAATAAGCCCTCCAATTTTTGATCAGATGTCGGGATCATGCCCAATTTTGAACTACCAAATGGGATTTGAGAATCCCGTTTTTCGTTTACGTGTTATCTCTATGGGAAATATTTTGGTCTATTGGTCAAAGCACTTGCCTCCCATGCAGGTGACCCAGGTTCGATCCCCGGTGGGTCCATAACAATTTTTTTTTTTTTGCTTTTTTTTGCCTGTCATTTTACCATCCTCTTCGACTATTGTAACATAAAAAATCACAAATCATGTAATAAACTGCCATATTTTCCGTATTATGTCTATTAGAAAGTAGTGTACAGTAGTTTGTGTACAACCCTACGGAAATTGTGATTTCCTGTCCTGTATTAGAGCTATATGGTTAATCTCCCAAGTATCCTGTATCATCATCATTATTATCATCACCATCATGATCATCATCGCTATTATTATATCATCATCATCATCATTCTATCATTATAATCATCATAATCACCATTATCATCATCACCATAAACATTTTACAATGACCGTTACACATTTTGCTACATTCCTGTCCTCACGAAACATCTCCATTCATGGTATTCTTGACATCCTATCTTCAGTTTACCATTTCCCCATTATTATGATCATCCTGATTACAATCATGATCGTACAAATTGAAAGACAGATCACCTAATTCGTCCTCATGACGAATTAAATTCTAGTGATGATTATAATGATATGATAATTTAAGATAATTGACTGAGCCAATTTTGAGAAATTGTGATATCAAACAGGACTATTTGATATTGCAGGATATGGATACTTGGGAGATAAACCCCGTAGCTCTAATACACGACAGGGAATCAAAATTTCCATAGGGTTGTACACAAGCTACTGCACACTAATTTCTAATAGACATAACATGCAAAATAAGGCATTTTATTTAATGGTTTGTGATTGTTTATGTTATAATAGTCGAAGAGGATGGTAAAATGAAAGGCAAAAAGAAGCAAAAAAAAAAAAAAAAATTATGGACCCAACGGGGATCGAACCTGGGTCACCTGCATGGCAGTCAAGTGCTTTGACCAATAGACCAAAATATTTCCCATAGAGATAACACGTAAGCGAAAAACGGGATTCTCAAATCCCATTTGGTAGTTCAAAATTGGGCGTGATCCCGACATCTGATCAAAAATTGGAGGGCTTACTAATAAAAGCTTATAGTCTCAGCTACAACATATTAAAATCTGGAAGGAAATAGACCAAAAATAACTGAGACACTGCTCAGAGAACGATGTCATGTAGATTCATGATTCGAAAAAAAGTCATCTTCCATAGACATAACACGCAAATAGGGAAAATTCTGACATGTCGTTTTTAATTGAAAATTTCAATATGATGACGTCATCAAAATGAAAAACCGTGGTAACTGATCTTGTAGAGAATTGTCTCAGCTATAACATATCAAAATCTGGGCGAAAAAACGACCAATAGTTAAGAATCTAAAGCCAAATTTGCATAAATGTGATGATGTCAAAACATGAAAAATGGAAATTTTGATTTCTGGCGCCATTTTGATGACATCATAATGTTTATAAGGGTCAAATGATACATGAAATGAAATCTGTGATTCATACCCTACCTGATGATGACAAAAAATTGGGGGGTTTGTGGATTATTTAAAGAGCTAGAGTGAATTTTGTTGAGGCATGTTTTTTCACGTTTTTACGTTATTTTCGCCATAGACGCGCGCACGGATTTTGAACTTTGACGCGCACGTACGACCTTATTATTGATTGAAATTGATTCCAAGTTGATGGAAATGATGAAGAAAAGTATCAGGATTGCAAATCAATCGAAAAAACAGCGTTTTAACGTTATTTACGACTTGCGCGCGCGCATAACGCGCGCGCGGACGCGTGCGAGCGGAAAATTTTGAAATGCTTATAATGTCCTGAACCGTACTCTAATTTGATTAAAAAGTGATTTTGAGCATTTCTAAATTTTGACGCGCGCGTACGTGCGCGTCATGATGTGCGCGCGGATTTTGATGACATTTTATGTTGACCCTTGACCTGAAGTTCATGTGTGTCAAATATTTTTTATTTTTGATGACTCGATATGAAGATATGATTGATAATGTGATTTTACAAAATGGCGTCTGGATGACGTCATGATGACCTGATGACCTTGAAAAAGATTGTGGAGCTTGACCTTATATGACCTGATGACTGATAGAAATGTCATGAAAATTGACTGAGAAGTCTTTGAGATTTCGTGGAAACAAGAAAGGGGGAGAAAATAAAAATAAAGAAATAAAGAAAGAAAATTCTGACGAAATTAAGAGGTGATCTGTCGACTACGACAGATCACCTAATAAAGAAAGAAAATTCTGACGAAATTAAGAGGTGATCTGTCGACTACGACAGATCACCTAAATAGGACTAATGATATTGCAGGATACCTTTAATACACTCCGGGGAATCGGATTTTCCGTAGGGTTATACATAAACTACTGCACACTACTTTCTAATAGACATTACACGCAAAATAAGGCATTTTATTAGTTGGTTTGTGATTGCTTATGTTATAATAGTCGAACAAGATGCTAAAATGAAAGGCAAAAAGAAGCAAAAAAAAAATTTTTTAATGGCCCCACCGGGGATCGAACCTGGGTCACCGGAGTCAGAGGCAAGTGCTTTGACCAATATACCAAAATATTTCCCATAGAGATAACACGTAAACGAAAACTGGGATTCTCAAATCCCATTTTGTAGTGAAAAATTGAGCATGATCCCGACATCTCATCAAAAATTGGAGACCACATTAATGAAAGCTAATAGTCTCAGCTATAACATACTAAAATCTGGAAGAAAATAGACCAAAAACAACTGAGATACAGCTCAGAGAACAATGTCATGTAGATTCATGATTCGAAAAAAAATCATCTTCCATAGACATAACACGCAATAGGGAAAATTCTGACATGGCATATTTAATTGAAAATTTCACTGTGATGACGTCATCAAAATGAAAAATGGTGGTGACTGATTTTGTAGGAAATTGCCTCAGCTATAGCATATCAAAATCTGGGCGAAAAACGACCAATAATTACGAATCTAGAGCCAAATTTGTATAAATGTGATGACGTCAAAACATAAAAAATTGAAATTTTGAATTCTGGCGCAGTTTTGATGACGTCATAATGTTTATAAGGGTCAAATGATACATGAAATGACATCCATGATTCATACCCTACCTGATGATGACAAAAAATTGGGGGGTCAACGGACTATCTAACGAGCTACAGTGAATTTTGTATAGGCATGTTTTTGCCCATATATGGCCTATAGTGAGGGATCACACCCGCGCGTGCTGCAAACTTTGACGGACGATAATTTCCTTATTAATTGTCGTAGAAGGATAAAAAAGGTATCAAATTGCTCAGAATTTTGCGTTCTATGAGATTACACAAGAAAAAACGGCGATTTTAGGCTCCGTCATGGTGGAATACGGGAAAACACGCACGCACCCGTGTACGCGCGCAAATTTTTGAAATGCTCAAAATGACCTGAAACGTGTGCAGACTTGATCCTACATGATTTTGAGCATTTTTAAATTTTGACGCGCGCATACGCGCACGTCCTGACCTTTAGATGACCTCTGAGGACATGACTTGATGACCCGTCATGTGAAGTTCATGTGATGTGAATATAGTTGATTTTTGATGATCGATTATGAAGATATAATCGAACTTGTAAATTTCCAAAATGGCGTCTTGATGACGTCACGATGACTTGATGACCTCCAAAAGCTTAATGGACCATGTCCATGATTGACCTCATACATGACATGAAATTCGATGATATTGGACTGGCCGATTTTGAGATTTGGTGGCCACAAGAATTTGTTATAAAAAGAAGAAATATTAAAAACTAGAATTTAATTCGTCATGAGGACGAATTAGGTGGTCTGTCTTTCAATTTGTACGATCATGATTGTAATCAGGATGATCATAATAATGGGGAAATACTAAACTGAAGATAGGAAGTCAAGAATGCCACGCATGGAGATGCTTCTTGGGGACAGGAATGTAGAAAATGTGTGAAACGGTCATTGGAAGATGTGATAATATTTGTGCAAGATAACAATCATGATAATGGTGATGATTATCATGATGAAGGTGATATAATGATGATGGTGATGACAATAATAATAGCAATGATGATCATGACGGTGATGATATTATTTCATCATCATCAAGAATATCATCATGACAGTGATGATGATAATGATGTTGAAGATAATCATGATGATGATCATTATATCATCATGACAGTGATGATGATAATGATGTTGATAATCATCATCATCATCATGAATATCATGACAGTGATGATGATAATGATGTTGATGATAATCATCATCATGAATATCATGATAGTGATGATGATAATGATGATGATCATTATATCATGACAGTGATGATAATGATGTTGATGATAATCATGATGATGATCATTAATATCATGACAGTGATGATGATAATGATGTTGATGATAATCATCATCATGAATATTATAATGACAGTGACGATGATAATGATGTTGATGATAATCATGATGATGATCATTATATCATCATGACAGTAATGATAATGAAGTCGATGTTAATCAGCATTATCATCATCATCATCATCATGAATTTCATGACAGTGATGATGATAATGATGTTGATGATAATCATGATGATGATATAATGATGGTGATGGTGATGATGATGATGGTGATGACCATGACTGCAATGACAGTGACCTTAACCATGCCAAATATGAAAGAGAAATCACATTTCGTTATGAAGATACGACCATAAGTTGATTTTTACAAAATGTCGCCTGGATGACGTCACGATGACCTGATGACCTTCAAAAGCTTAGTTGACCATGTCCATGATTGACCTCATACATGACATGAAACTTGATGATAGTGACCTGACCGATTTTGAGATTTGGTGGGAACAAAAATTTGTAATAAAAAGAAGAAATAATAAAAATAAAGAAAATCTTGACAAAATTAAAAGGAGGTCTGTCATAAATGACAGACCACCTAACTAGAGTTTAATTCGTCATGAGGACGAATTAGGTGGTCTGTCTTTCAATTTGTATGATCATGATTGTAATCAGGGTGATCATAATGCAAGACTGAAGATACATGTAGGAAGTCAAGAATGCGACGCAAGGAGATGCTTCTTGAGGACAGGAATGTAGAAAAATGTGTGAAACGGTCATTGGAAGATGTGATGATGTTGATGATAATCATCATCATGAATATCATGACAGTGATGATGATAATGATGTTGATGATAATCATGATGATGATCATATCATGACAGTGATGATGATAATGATGTTGATGAGCATTATATCATCATGACAGTGATGATGATAATGATTTTGATGTTAATCATCATCATCATGATGAATATCATGACAGTGATGATGATAATGATGTTGATGATAATCATCATCATGAATATCATCATGACAGTGATGATGATAATGATGTTGATAATCATGATGATGATCATTATATCATCATGACAGTAATGATGATAATGATGTTGATGTTAATCAGCATTATCATCATCATCATCATCATGAATATCATGACAGTGATGATAATGATGTTGATGATAATCATGATGATGATATAATGATGATGATGGTGATGGTGATGGTGATGATAATGGTGATGACCATGACTGCAATGACAGTGACCTCAACCATGCCAAATATGAAAGAGAAATCACATTTCGTTATGAAGATACGACCATAAGTTGATTTTTACAAAATGTCGCCTGGATGACGTCACGATAATCTGATGACCTTGAAAAAGATGCGCGAACTTGACCTTATTAGGACTGATGACTGACGAAAATTTGAAGATTATTGACTAAGCCAATTTTGAGAAATTTCCATAGGGTTGTACATAAACCACTGCACAGTACTTTCCAATAGACATAACACGCAAAATAAGGCAGTTTATTACTTGGTTTGTGATTGCTTATGTTATAATAGTCGAACAAGATGGTAAAATGAAAGGCAAAAAGAAGCAAAAAAAAAAAAAAATTTTTAATGGACCCACCGGGGATCGAACCTGGGTCACCGGAGTGAGAGGCAAGTGCTTTGACCAATATACCAAAACATTTCCCATAGAGATAACACGTAAACGAAAAACGGGATTCTCAAATCACATTTTGTAGTGAAAAATTGGGCATGATCCCTACATCTGATCAAAAATTGGAGACCACACTTATAAAAGCTTATAGTCTCAGCTATAACATACTAAAATCTGGAAGAAAATAGACCAAAAACAACTGAGATACAGCTCAGAGAACAATGTCATGTAGATTCATGATTCGAAAAAAAATCGTCTTCCATAGACATAACACGCAAATAGGGAAAATTCTGACATGGCATCTTTAATTGAAAATTTCACTGTGATGACGTCATCAAAATGAAAAACCGTGGGCATTGATTTCGTAGGAAATTGCCTCAGCTATGACATAGCAAAATCTGGGCGAAAAACGACCAATAATTACGAATCTAGAGCTAAATTTGCATAAATGTGACGACATCAAAACATGAAAATTGGAAATTTTGACTTCTGGCGCCATTTTGATGACGTCATAATGTTTATAAGGGTCAAATGATACATGAAATGAAATCTATGATTCATACCCTACGTGATGATGACAAAAAAATTGGGGGTTTGTGGACTATTTAAAGAGCTAGAGTTAATTTTGTAGAGGCATGTTTTTGCACGTTTTTACGTTATTTTCGCCAAAGACGCGCGCACGGATTTTGAACTTTGACGCCCCCGTACGTCCTTATTATTGATTGAAATTGATTCCAAGTTGATGGAAATGATGAAGAAAAGTGTCAAAATTGCAAATCAATCGAAAAAACAGCGTTTTAACGTTATTTACGACTTGCGCGCGCGTAAAACGCACGCGCGGACGGTTACGCACGGACATTTTTGAAATGCTCAAAATGACCTGAAACGTGTGCAGACTTGATCCTACGTGATTTTGAGCATTTTTAAATTTTGACGCGCGCGTACGCGCACGTCCTGACCTCTAGATGACCTGTGAGGACATGACTAGATGACCCGTCATGTGAAGTTTATGTGATGTGAATATAGTTGATTTTTGATGATCGATTATTAAGATATACTCGATCTTGTAAATTTACAAAATGGCGTCTTGATGACGTCACGATGACCTGATGACCTTCAAAAGCTTAGATGACCATGTCCATGATTGACCTCATACATGACATGAAACTCGATGATATTGACCTGGCCGATTTTGAGATTTATTGGGAACAAGAATTTGTAATAAAAAGAAATATTAAAAACTAGAGTTTAATTCGTCATGACGACGAATTAGGTGGTCTGTCTTTCAATTTGTATGGTCATGATCGTAATCAGGATGATTATAATAATGAGGAAATACTAAACAGAAGATAGGAAGTCAAGAATGCCATGAATGGAGATGCTTCTTGAGGACAGGAATGTAGAAAAATGTGTGAAACGGTCATTGTAAAAATGATTATGGTGATGATGATAATGGTGATGATTATGATGATTAAGATCATATAATGATGATGGTTAAAATGATTATGATGATATAATGATGGTGATGGTATAATAATAATAGCGATGATGATCATGATGGTGATAATGATGATGGTGATGATATAATAATAATAGCGATGATGATCATGATGGTGATGATAATAATGATGATAATGTTGATGTTGATGATAATCATGATGATGGTGATGGTGATGATGATGATGTAATGATGATTATGACGGTGATGATAATCATGATGATGAAGGTGATAATGATGATGATGATTGATGATGTGATAATGGTGATGATTATGATGATGATGATTATGAAGATGATAATATGATGATGATGATGATGAGGATCATGATAGTGATAATGGTGATGACCATGACTGCAATGACATTGACCTTAAACATGCCAAATATGAAACAGAAATGACATTTGGTTATGAAGATATGACCATAAGTTGATTTGAAGAAAATGGCGCCTAGATGACGTCACATATAAGATAATTAAGATAATTGACTAAGCCAATTTCGAGAAATAGTGATATCAAACAGCACTATTTGATACTGCAGGATACTTGGGAGATAAACCCCATAGCTCTATTACACGACAGGGAATCCAAATTTCCATAGGGTTGTACACAAACTACTGCACACTACTTTCTAATAGACATAACACGGAATATCAGGCAGTTTATTGCATGGTTTGTGATTGTTTATGTTATAATAGTCCAAGAGGATGGTAAAATGAAAGGCAAAAAGAAGCAAAAAAAAAAAAAAAATTATGGACCCACCGGGGATCGAACCTGGGTCATCGGCGTGGGAGTCAAGTGCTTTGACCAATACACCAAAATATTTCCCATAGACATAACACGTAAACGAAAAACGGGATTCTCAAATCCCATTTGGTAGTTCAAAATTAGGCATGATCCCGACATCTGATCAAAAATTGGAGGGCTTACTAATAAAAGCTTATAGTCTCAGCTACAACATATTAAAATCTGGAAGGAAATAGACCAAAAATAACTGAGATACTGCTCAGAGAACGATGTCATGTAGATTCATGATTCGAAAAAAAATCATCTTCCATAGACATAACACGCAAAAAGGGGAAATTCTGACATGTCGTTTTTAATTGAAAATTTCAATATGATGACGTCATCAAAATGAAAAACCGTGGTAACTGATCTTGTAGAGAATTGTCTCAGCTATAACATATCAAAATCTGGGCGAAAAACGACCAATAATTACGAATCTAGAGCCAAATTTGCATAAATGTGATGACGTCAAAACATGAAAAATGGAAATTTTGATTTCTGGCGCCATTTTGATGACATCATAATGTTTATAAGGGTCAAATGATACATGAAATGAAATCTGTCATTCATACCCTATCTGATGATGCCAAAAAATTGGGGGGTTTGTGGACTATTTAAAGAGCTAGAGTTAATTTTGTAGAGGCATGTTTTTGCACGTTTTTACGTTATTTTCGCCATAGACGCGCGCACGGATTTTGAATTTTGACGCGCCCGTACGACCTTATTATTGATTGAAATTGATTCCAAGATGATGGAAATGATGAAGAAAAGTGTCAGGATTGCAAATCAATCGAAAAAACAGCGATTTAACTTTATTTACGACTTGTGCGCGCGTAAAACGCGCGCGCGGACGCTTACGTACGGATATTTTTGAAATGCTCAAAATGACCTGAAACGTGTGCAGACTTGATCCTATGTGATTTTGAGCATTTTTAAATTTTGACGCGCGCGTACGCGCACGTCCTGACCTCTAGATGACCTGTGAGGACATGACTTGATGACCCGTCACGTGAAGTTCATGTGATGTGAATATAGTTGATTTTTGATGATCGATTATGAAGATATAACCGATCTTGTAAATTTACAAAATGGCGTCTTGATGACGTCACGATGACCTGATGACCTCCAAAATGTTAATGGATCATGTCCATAATTGACCTCATACATGACATGAAACTCGATGATATTGACCTGGCCGATTTTGAAATTTGATGGGTACAAAAATTTGTTATAAAAAGAAGAAATAAAGAAAAATAATAAAGAAGAAAATTCTGACAAAATTAAAAGGTGATCTGTCGATACCGACAGACCACCTAATTAAAGAAAATCTTGACAAAATTAAAAGGAGGTCTGTCATAAATGACAGACCACCTAACTAGAATTTAATTCGTCATGAGGACGAATTAGGTGGTCTGTCTTTCAATTGGTATGATCATGATTGTAATCAGGATGATCATAATAATGGGGAAATACTAAACTGAAGATAGGAAGTCAAGAATGCCACGCATGGAGATGCTTCTTGAGGACAGGAATGTAGAAAATGTGTGAAACGGTCATTGGAAGATGTGATATTAATTTTGTGCAAGATAACAATCATGATAATGGTGATGATTATCATGATGAAGGTGATATAATGATGGTGATGACAATAATAATAGCAATGATGATCATGACGGTGATGATATTATATCATCATCATCATCATCATCATGAATATCATCATGACAGTGATGATGATAATGATGTTGAAGATAATCATGATGATCATTATATCATCATGACAGTGCTGATGATAATGATGTTGATAATCATCATCATCATGAATATCATCATGACAGTGCTGATAATGAAGTTGATGATAATCATCAGCATCATCATGAATATCATGACAGTGATGATGATAATGATGTTGAGGATAATCATCAACATGAATATCATGACAGTGATGATGATAATGATGTTGATGATAATCATGATCATCATCATGATTATCATCAACATCATTATCATTTTGAGAAATTGTGATATCAAATAGGACTAATGATATTGCAGGATAGCTTGAATACACTTCACGGAATCAGATTTTCCATAGGGTTATACATAAACTACTGCACACTACTTTCTAATAGACATAACACGCAAAATAAGGCATTTTATTACTTGGTTTGTGATTGCTTATGTTAAAATAGTCGAACAAGATGTTAAAATGAAAGGCAAAAAGAAGCAAAAATTTTTTTTATTTAATAGCCCCACCGGGAATCGAACCTGGGTCACCGGAGTGAGAGGCAAGTGCTTTGACCAATACACCAAAATATTTCCAATAGAGATAACACGTAAACGAAAAACGTGATTCTCAAATCCCATTTTGTAGGGAAAAATTGGGCATGATCCCGACATCTGATCAAAAATCGGAGACCACCCTTATGAAAGCTTATAGTCTCAGCTATAACATACTAAAATCTGGAAGAAAATGGACTAAAAACAACTGAGATACAGCTCAGAGAACAATGTCATGTAGATTCATGATTCGAAAAAAAATCATCTTCCATAGACATAACACGCAAATAGGGAAAATTCTGACATGGCATCTTTAATTGAAAATTTCACTGTGATGACGTCATCAAAATGAAAGATGGTGATGACTGATTTTGTAGGAAATTGCTTCAGCTACAATATATTAAAATCTGGCTGAAAAACGACTAATAATTACGAATCTAGAGCCTAATTTGCATAAATGTGACGACGTGCAAACATGAAAAATGGAAATTTTGAATTCTGGCGCCATTTTGATGACGTCATAATGTTTATAAGGATCAAATGATACATGAAATGAAATCTATGATTCATTCCCTACCTGATGATGACAAAAAAATTGGGGGTTTATGGACTATTTAAAGAGCTAGAGTTAATTTTGTAGAGGCATGTTTGACGCACCCGTACGACCTTATTATTGATTGAAATTGATTCCAAGTTGATGGAAATGATGAAGAAAAGTGTCAGGATTGCAAATCAATTGAAAAAACAGCGTTTTAACGTTATTTAAGACTTGCGCGCGCGTTTTACGCGCGCGCGGACGCTTACGCACGGACATTTTTGAAATGCTCAAAATGACCTGAAACGTGTGCAGACTTGATCCTACGTGATTTTGAGCATTTTTAAATTTTGACGCGCGCGTACGCGCACGTCCTGACCTCTAGATGACCTGTGAGGACATGACTTGATGACCCGTCATCTGAAGTTTATGTGATGTGAATATAGTTGATTTTTGATGATCGATTATGAAGATATAATCGATCTTGTAAATTTACAAAATGGCGTCTTGATGACGTCACGATGACCTGATGACCTCCAAAAGCTTAATGGACCATGTCCATGATTGACCTTATACATGACATGAAACTCGATGATATTGACCTGGCCGATTTTGAGATTTGGTGGCCACAAGAATTTGTCATAAAGAGAAGAAATAAAAAGAAAATTCTGACAAAATTAAAAGGTGATCTGTCGATACCGACAGACCACCTAAAAATAAAGAAAATCTTGACAAAATTAAAAGGAGGTCTGTCATAAATGACAGACCACCTAATAAAAAGAAGAAATAACTAGAATTTAATTCGTCATGAGGACGAATTAGGTGGTCTGTCTTTCAATTGGTACGATCATCATTGTAATCAGGATGATCATAATAATGGGGAAATACCAAACTGAAGATAGGAAGTCAAGAATGCCACGCATGGAGATGCTTCTTGAGGACAGGAATGTAGAAAATGTGTGAAACGGTCATTGGAAGATGTGATAATATTTGTGCAAGATAACAATCATGATAATGGTGATGATTATCATGATGAAGGTGATATAATGATGGTGATGACAATAATAATAGCAATGATGATCATGACGGTGATGATATTATATCATCATCATCATCATGAATATCATCATGACAGTGATGATGATAATGATGTTGAAGATAATCATGATGATGATCATTATAATTATCATCATGACAGTGCTGATGATAATGATGTTGATAATCATCATCATCATCATCATGAATATCATCATGACAGGATAATGAAGTTGATGATAATCATCAGCATCATCATGAATATCATGACAGTGATGATGATAATGATGTTGATGATAATCATGATGATGATCATTATATCATCATGACAGTGATGATGATAATGATTTTTATGTTAATCATCATCATGATCATGAATATCATCACAGTGATGATGATAATCATGATGATGATCATTATATCATCATGACATTAATGACGATAATGATGTTGATGTTAATCATCATTATCATCGACATCATCATGAATATGATGACAGTGATGATGATAATGATGTTGATGATAATCATGATGGTGATAATGATGATGATGGGGATAATGATGATGAACATGACTGCAATGACAGTGACCTTAACCAATGCAAAATATAAAAGAGATACGAAAAGATACGACCATAAGTTGATTTTTAAAAAAGTTGCTGGAACTTGACGTTATTGGGACTGATGACTGACTAAAATTTGAAGATAATTGATGAAGCCAATTTTGAGATATCAAATAGCACTATTTGACATTGCAGGATACTTGGGAGATAAACCCAATAGCTTTAATACACGACAGGGAATCACAATTTCCATAGGGTTGTACACAAACTACTGCACACTACTTTCCAGTAGACAAAACACGCAAAATAAGGCTGTTTAGTACATGGTTTGTGATTGTATATGATATAATAGTCCAAGAAGATGGTAAAATGAAAGGCAAAACGAAGCAAAAAAAAAAAAAAAAAAATTTAATGGACCCACCGGGGATCGAACCTGGGTCACCGGAATGGGAGGCAAGTGCTATAACCAATATACCAAAATATTTCCCATAGAGATAACACGTAAACGAAAAACGGGATTCTCAAATCCCATTTTGTAGTTAAAAATTGGGCATGATCCCGACATCTGATCAAAAATTGGAGACCACACTTATAAAAGCTTATAGTCTCAGCTACAACATATTAAAATCTGGAAGAAAATAGATCAAAAACAACTGAGATACAGCTCAGAGAACAATGTCATGTAGATTCATGATTCGAAAAAAAATCATCTTCCATAGACATAACACGCAAATAGGGAAAATTCTGACATGGCATCTTTAATTGAAAATTTCACTGTGGTGACGTCATCAAAATGAAAAATGTTGGAACTGATTTTGTAGGAAATTTCCTCAGCTATGACATATCAAAATCTGGGCGAAAAACGACCAATAATTACGAATCTAGAGCCAAATTTGCATAAATGTGATGACGTCAAAACATGAAAAATGGAAATTTGGATTTCTGGTGCCATTTTGATGACGTAATAATGTTTATAAGGGTCAAATGATACATGAAATCATATCTATGATTCATACCCTACCTGATGATGAAAAAAAATGGGGGATTTATGGACTATTTAAAGAGCTAGAGTTAATTTTGTACAGGCATGTTTTTGCACGTTTTTACGTTATTTTCGCCATAGGTGCGCGCACGGATTTTGAAGTTTGACGCGCCCGTACGACCTTATTATTGATTGAAATTGATTCCAAGTTCATGGAAATGATGAAGAAAAGTGTCAGGATTGCAAATCAATCGAAAAAACAGTGTTTTAACGTTATTTACGACTTGCGCGCGCGTAAAACGCGCGCGCGGACACTTACGCACGGACATTTTTGAAATGCTCAAAATGACCTGAAACGTGTGCAGACTTGATCCTACGTGATTTTGAGCATTTTTAAATTTTGACGCGCGCGTACGCGCACGTCCTGACCTCTAGATGACGTGTGAGGACATGACTTGATGAATCGTCATCTGAAGTTTATGTGATGTGAATATAGTTGATTTTTGATGATCGATTATGAAGATATAATCGATCTTGTAAATTTACAAAATGGCGTCTTGATGACGTCACGATGACTTGATGACCTCCAAAAGCTTAATGGACCATGTCCATGATTGACCTCATACATGACATGAAACTCGATGATATTGACCTGGCCGATTTTGAGATTTGGTGGCCACAAGAATTTGCCATAAAAAGAAATAATAATATTAAAGAAGAAAAATCTTGACAAAATTAAAAGGAGGTCTGTCATAAATGACAGACCACCTAATAACTAGAATTTAATTCGTCATGAGGACGAATTAGGTGATCTGTCTTTCAATTTGTACGATCATGATTGTAATCAGGATGATCATAATAATGGGGAAATGGTAAACTGAAGATAGGATGTCAAGAATACCATGAATGGAGATGTTTCGTGAGGACAGGAATGTAGCAAAATGTGTAACGGTCATTGTAAAATGTTTATGGTGATGATGATAATGGTGATTATGATGATTATAATGATAGAATGATGATGATGATGATATAATAATAGCGATGATGATCATGATGGTGATGATAATAATGATGATGATACAGGATACTTGGGAGATTAACCATATAGCTCCAATACAGGACAGGAAATCACAATTTCCGTAGGGTTGTACACAAACTACTGTACACTACTTTCTAATAGACATAATACGGAAAATATGGCAGTTTATTAAATGATTTGTGATTTTTTATGTTACAATAGTCGAAGAGGATGGTAAAATGACAGGCAAAAAAAAGCAAAAAAAAAAAATTGTTATGGACCCACCGGGGATCGAACCTGGGTATCCTGCATGGGAGGCAAGTGCTTTGACCAATAGACCAAAATATTTCCCATAGAGATAACACATAAACGAAAAACGGGATTCTCAAATCCCATTTGGTAGTTCAAAATTGGGCATGATCCCGACATCTGATCAAAAATTGGAGGGCTTACTAATAAAAGCTTATAGTCTCAGCTACAACATATTAAAATCTGGAAGGAAATAGACCAAAAATAACTGAGATACTGCTCAGAGAACGATGTCATGTAGATTCATGATTCGAAAAAAAATCATCTTCCATAGACATAACACGCAAAAAGGGGAAATTCTGACATGTCGTTTTTAATTGAAAATTTCAATATGATTACGTCATCAAAATGGAAAACGTTGGTAACTGATCTTGTAGAGAATTGTCTCAGCTACAACATATCAAAATCTGGGCGAAAAACGACCAATAATTACGAATCTAGAGCCAAATTTGCATAAATGTGATGACGTCAAAACATGAAAAATGGAAATTTTGATTTCTGGCGCCATTTTGATGACATCATAATGTTTATAAGGGTCAAATGATACATGAAATGAAATCTGTGATTCATACCCTACTTGATGATGACAAAAAATTGGGGGGTTTGTAGACTATTTAAAGAGCTAGAGTTAATTTTGTAGAGGCATGTTTTTGCACGTTTTTACGTTATTTTCGCCATAGATGCGCGCACGGATTTTGAACTTTGACGCGCCCGTACGACGATATTATTGATTGAAATTGATTCCAAGTTGATGGAAATGATGAAGAAAAGTGTCAGGATTGCAAATCAATAAAAAAAACAGCGCTTTAACGTTATTTACGACTTGCACGCGCGTAAAACGCGCGCGCGGACGCTTACGCACGGACAATTTTTAAATGCTCAAAATGACCTGAAACGTATGCAGACTTGATCCTACGTTATTTTGAGCATTTTAAAATTTTGACGCGCGCGTACGCGCACGTCCTGACCTCTAGATGACCTGTGAGGTCATGACTTGATGACCCGTCATGTGAAGTTTATGTGATGTGAATATAGTTGATTTTTGATGATCGATTATGAAGATATAATCGATCTTGTAAATTTACAAAATGGCGTCTTGATGACGTCACGATGACCTGATGACCTCCAAAAGCTTAATGGACCATGTACATGATTGACCTCATACATGACATGAAACGCGATGACATTGACATGGCCGATTTTGAGATTTGGTGGGAACAACAATTTGTAATAAAAAGAAGAAATAACTAGAATTTAATTCGTCATGAGGACGAATTAGGTGGTCTGTCCTTCAATTTGTACGATCATGATTGTAATCAGGATGATCATAATAATGGGGAAATGGTAAACTGAAGATAGGATGTCAAGAATACCATGCATGGAGATGTTTCGTGAGGACAGGAATGTAGCAAAATGTGTAACGGTCATTGTAAAATGTTTATGGTGATGATGATAATGGTGATTATGATGATTATAATGATAGAATGATGATGATATAATAATAGCGATGATGATCATGATGGTGATGATAATAATGATGATGATACAGGATACTTGGGAGATTAACCATATAGCTCTAATACAGGACAGGAAATCACAATTTCCGTAGGGTTGTACACAAACTACTGTACACTACTTTCTAATAGACATAATACGGAAAATATGGCAGTTTACTACATGATTTGTGATTTTTTATGTTACAATAGTCGAAGAGGATGGTAAGATGACAGGCAAAAAAAAGCAAAAAAAAAAAATTGTTATGGACCCACCGGGGATCGAACCTGGGTCACCTGCATGGGAGACAAGTGCTTTGACCAATAGACCAAAATATTTCCCATAGAGATAACACGTAAACGAAAAACGGGATTCTCAAATCCCATTTGGTAGTTCAAAATTGGGCATGATCCCGACATCTGATCAAAAATTGGAGGGCTTACTAATAAAAGCTTATCGTCTCAGCTACAACATATTAAAATCTGGAAGGAAATAGACCAAAAATAAGTGAGATACTGCTCAGAGAACGATGTCATGTAGATTCATGATTCGAAAAAAAATCATCTTCCATAGACATAACACGCAAAAAGGGGAAATTCTGACATGTCGTTTTTAATTGAAAATTTCAATATGATTACGTCATCAAAATGGAAAACGGTGGTAACTGATCTTGTAGAGAATTGTCTCAGCTATAACATATCAAAATCTGGGCGAAAAACGACCAATAATTACGAATCTAGAGCCAAATTTGCATAAATGTGATGACGTGAAAACATGAAAAATGGAAATTTTGACTTCTGGCGCCAATTTGATGACGTCATAATGTTTATAAGGGTCATATGATACATGAAATCATATCTGTGATTCCTCCCCTACCCAAAGATGACAAAAAATTGGGGAGTTTGTGGACTATTTAAAGAGCTGGAGTTAATTTTGTAGAGGCATGTTTTTGCACGTTTTTACGTTATTTTGGTCATAGACGCACGCACGGATTTTGAACTTTCACGCGCCCGTACGACCTTATTATTGATTGAAATTGATTCCAAGTTGATGGAAATGATGAAGAAAAGTATCAGGATTGCAAATCAATCGAAAAAACAGCGTTTTAACGTTATCTACGACTTGCGCGCGCGTTTTACCCGCGCGCGGACGCTTACGCACGGACATTTTTGAAATGCTCAAAATGACCTGAAACATGTGTAGACTTGATCCTACGTGATTTTGAGCATTTTTAAATTTTGACGCGCGCGTACGCGCACGTCCTGACCTCTAGATGACCTGTGAGGACATGACTTGATGACCCGTCATGTGAAGTTTATGTGATGTGAATATAGTTGATTTTTGATGATCGATTATGAAGATATAATCGATCTTGTAAATTTACAAAATGGCGTCTTGATGACGTCACGATGACCTGCTGACCTCCAAAAGCTTAATGGACCATGTCCATGATTGACCTCATACATGACATGAAACTTGATGATATTGACTTGGCCGATTTTGAGATTTGGTGGGAACAACATTTTGTATTAAAAAGAAATAAATAACGAGAATTTAATTCGTCATGAGGACGAATTAGGTGGTCTGTCTTTCAATTTGTATGATCATGATTGTAATCAGGATGATCATAATAATGGGGAAATACTAAACTGAAGATAGGAAGTCAAGAATGCCACGCATGGAGATGCTTCTTGAGGACAGGAATGTAGAAAATGTGTGAAACGGTCATTGGAAGATGTGATAATATTTGTGCAAGATAACAATCATGATAATGGTGATGATTATCATGATGAAGGTGATATAATGATGGTGATGACAATAATAATAGCAATGATGATCATGGTGGTGATGATATTATATCATCATCATCATCATGAATATCATCATGACAGTGATGAGGATAATGATGTTGAAGATAATCATGATGAAGATCATTATATCATCATGACAGTGATGATGATAATGATGTTGATAATCATCATCATCATGAATATTATCATGACAGTGATGATGATAATGATGTTGATAATCATGATGATGATCATTATATCATGACAACAATGATGATAATGATGTTGATGATAATCATCATTATCATCATCATCATCATCATGAATATCATGACAGTGATGATGATATTGATGTTGATGATTATCATGATAATGATATAATGATGGTGATGATGATGATGATGATAATGGTGATGGCCATGACTGAAATTTTGATCTTAGCCCTTCCAAATATGAAAGAGAAATGACATTTAGTGAAGAAGATATGACCATAAGTTGATTTGTACAAAATGGCGCCTATATAACGTCACAGTAATCTGATGACCTTGAAAAAGATGCGGGAACTTGACCTTATTAGGACTGATGACTAACGATAATTGACTAAGCCAATTTTGAGAAATTGTGATATTAAATAGGACTAATGATATTGCAGGATAGCTTTAATACACGTCAGGGAATCAGATTTTCCATAGGGTTATACATAAACCACTGCACAATACTTTCCAATAGACATAACACGGAAAATAAGGCATTTTATTGCATGGTTTGTGATTGTTTATGTTATAATAGTCGAAGAGGATGGTAAACTGACAAGCAAAAAGAAGCAAAAAAAAAAAAAATTATGGACCGACCGGGGATCGAACCTGGGTCACCTGCATGGCAGTCAAGTGCTTTGACCAATAGACCAAAATATTTCCCATAGAGATAACACGTAAGCGAAAAACGGGATACTCAAATCCCATTTGGTAGTTCAAAATTGGGCGTGATCCCGACATCTGATCAAAAATTGGAGGGCTTACTAATAAAAGCTTATAGTCTCAGCTACAACATATTAAAATCTGGAAGGAAATAGACCAAAAATAACTGAGACACTGCTCAGAGAACGATGTCATGTAGATTCATGATTCGAAAAAAAGTCATCTTCCATAGACATAACGCGCAAATAGGGAAAATTCTGACATGTCGTTTTTAATTGAAAATTTCACTGTGATGACGTCATCAAAATGAAAAATGGTGATAACTGATTTTGTAGGAAATTGCCTCAGCTACAACATATTAAAATCTGGGCGAAAAACGACCAATAATTACGAATCTAGAGCCAAATTTGTATAAATGTGATGACGTCAAAACATGAAAAATGGAAATTTTGAATTCTGGCGCCATTTTGATGACGTCATAATGTTTATAAGGGTCAAATGATACATGAAATGACATCCATGATTCATACCCTACCTGATGATGACAAAAAATTTGGGGGTCAACGGACTATCTAACGAGCTACAGTGAATTTTGTATAGGCATGTTTTTGCCCATATATGGCCTATAGTGAGGGATCACGCCTGCGCGTGCTGCAAACTTTGACGGACGATAATTTCCTTATTAATTGTCGTAGAAAGATAGAAAAGGTATCAAATTGCTCAGAATTTTGTGTTCTATGCGAGTACACAACAAAAAATGGCGATTTTAGGCTCCGTCATGGTGGAATACGGGAAAACGCGCACACACCCGTGTACGCGCGCAAATTTTTGAAATGCTCAAAATGACCTGAAACGTGTGCAGACTTGATCCTACGTGATTTTGAGCATTTTTAAATTTTGACGCGCGCGTACGCGCACGTCCTGACCTTTAGATGACCTGTGAGGACATGACTTGATGACCCGTCATGTGAAGTTCATTTAATGTGAATATAGTTGATTTTTGATGATCGATTATGAAGATATAATCGATCTTGTAAATTTCCAAAATGGCGTCTTGATGACGTCACGATGACCTGATGACCTCCAAAAGCTTAATGGACCATGTCCATGATTGACCTCATACATGACATGAAATTTGACGATATTGACCTGGCCGATTTTGAGATTTGGTGTCCACAAGAATTTGTTATAAAAAGAAGAAATATTAAAAATAAAGAAGAAAAATCTTGACAAAACTAATAGGTGATCTGTCGATACCGACAGACCACCTAACTAGAGTTTAATTCGTCATGAGGACGAATTAGGTGATCTGTCTTTCAATTTGTACGATCATGATTGTAATCAGGATGATCATAATAATGGGGAAATACTAAACTGAAGATAGGATGTCAAGAAAGCCATGAATGGAGATGCTTCTTGAGGACAGGAATGTAGCAAAATGTGTAACGGTCATTGTAAAATGATTATGGTGATTATGATGATTATAATGATATAATGATGGTGATGATATAATAATAGCGATGATGATCATGACGGTAGTCAACGCATAATTATGATAAGAAATTTATGTTGATGTACGTGTTTACATGTGTGTATCACAAACGATAATAAATTGAAGAATCTATATCAGAAAATAATATGCATTAAATGTAAGGGAGATAAAAAGATATAAAGCGAAAAACAAAACCATATTGCAAAAGATAGGATAGAAGGATTTGAAAGTATGGCATTAAAATATTCCAGAAGAAAATAAAAGAGATCTGGGATGTGATGTTATAGAAAATAAAAATGAACCATTCTGGTTTACCTATCATCCATTGATCAGTTAAAACGTCATACAACACTTTTGATAGAATATTTTCAATCGAACTCCCTTAATTAGTTTTTTTTTTTCTTTTTGACTCAGCGTTTTTGGAGACACTGTACCATATAATGTTCGGTGTTTGATATTTCGAAACATTCGGTAAGCTGCTGTCGAAAAATCTTTAGATTTTAGTATTTTAGATTGAATGATAGTGATGTATTTGTATTTTATGGAAAGAAATTGATTCGGAAAATGTCTAGGTTAATATCCATAGCCTGAAAAATGTGGGAAAGTGAAGAATAAATGCTTAAGCTTTTGCCTATTTTTTGGCATTCTCGTGAAATAAGCCACTCCGCATTCACTTTGTACATGCAGTTTATTGCGTGTAATTGCGTGTAATGCCATGACTCATGAGTATGACTATGACTGAGGTTCACATCCTTTACATGGCAGTGTGTGTGTGTCTACGGGTGGCGTTGACTTTGGACAACTCGGCCCCGTCGAAAATTAGGTGCCGAGTTGTCAGGGGTGTGAATAGATCGAAGATTGTGTCGCGAACTTGTTGTGTTGAGGAAGTGTAGATGGGGCCATACCGTAGTCTAGATTTATTGGAGGCAGTTAAAAAAAGAGGCAGTGTAACTTTTTAGGCCTATACAGCTAGCAATGCCACATTATTTTTTAATTTTCATTGAAAGAGTTTCAAGTTTTAAGTTTATTTTATTTATTTCAACTCAACTCGACTTAACATCATAACAGTATAACAATTAATTACATAATAAACCATAAAACCACTCATAGGTACACGCCATTGCTGACTGTGTAGTAACGCAGCCAACACACATCCCATACCTAAACTGCATCACTGTGCATTTTTGGCTATACATGTATTTAATTGAATATCAGGTATTGCAGTTTACTTACATCCAAAGAATTATATTGAATAATAGATGATTAAAACTTACCAGGTTGTTTTGTGACCTTTGAAGAGGGTTTCCTGAAATTTTGGGTCCTTTTTGTCGATAACTGCTATCGAGACTGTCCCGTCAGCATCCAGTTTGTATTTTTCACGATTATGATGAAGGGAGCCCTCAGCGCTCGTAGTAGTACCGGCGCGATGGGTTCGTCGATCTCCTACGAAGACCTGAAAGGGCCAAACTGATGACGTAAAAAAATAAAAAATATTACGTACGTACGTAATAATTACTACGTACGTACGTAATATTTTTTATTTTTTTACATCGTCAGTTTGGCCCTTCCAGGTCTTCGTAGAATAGCTTGTGTGCGTAACATTCTGCGTACGTATCTACGGTGCGTAACCATGTAGAGCGGCCTCACTAGTGCGCAACATTATTGAGAGCAGTCGTGATGCGTATCGAGATGTGGGTAACAAGTACCAAAAAGAGGGCTGTAAATGTAAGTTTTTATAACTTTCTACATTTTGTATCTTAACGAACTGATAACTTAAAATCTAAAGAATGATATTTAAGTATCAGTTTGCCCACAAAAACATCAATTTCAAACAAAATTACATCTGTATCCCCAATACCCAGTATACACACATGTATATGATTCTAATGGTCAATATGACCATTGCTTGCTGATGTGCATAAAACTGAATATTCAATACAATACCACAAAATATATATAGGCCCCTATATATATATTTATGGTGAACGAAAGATATATTACAAATGTGTATTTTATATAGTCTATCCTTTTGTAAATGTAGAGCTGAGGAAATAGAGGGATCCACTAAAAAGCAGGGCTTGTTGAGTGTGGATCCCTCAAAAAAATATTGTAATAGATTAAGCTGCATAAATATAAAATAAAAGGTATGTGTTACCAAATAAAAATTAATATGTATAGTATAACATATTCTTTGGTGTGAATGTAATATGAAAGTGACAAATGAGATATGGAGATGAAGAAAAAATATATATAAATATAACTGAGAGTAAGATGACAAAGTGGTGCGTCTGTGAAAAAAAAAAATGGAAAGACAAAAGAATTTCAAAAAGTAAAGCAGATGAGAAAAGAGAGAGAGGAGGGGGATAGTGATGGGTCCTGACCGCTTAATATGAGTTTATGAATTTTCTGTATATGATTTGAGAAAATGTGTTTTCAGCTTGATTTTGAAACAATTTAAACTTGATGAATTAATTATGTCATTGCTGAGTGAGTTCCAGTATTTTGGGCCGTAGAAGGAAATTGTTTTATGTGCGAGCAGAGTGCGGGTCCGGGAAGGTGAAGGTATGGCTTGTTTGTATGATGGGGGGACCTAAAGCTACGCACTTTGTTTTCAGCAGCTAAAAAGTCACAGAAATCACTGGCTTGTCAGCAATTTCATTCCATATCCTGATTCTGGATATTCTAAAGTTGATTTGTGGAGAAAATTACGATGGGTGAATGTCAATAATGCACATGCAATAAATGAATGCAAATTGATATTGAAATTGACTGTATCGCGTGTGTGTTTTAGCCTGATTTGAACGCGTTGCATTGCGTGTGTATGTGATTTGTATGGTGCGTGGCTTTAGGACACGCGTGGCTTTAGGACCCCTTGCCATACTCATTTTGAAGATCATGATGTGCTCTATCTATTATTAAAAGTACGTTTTTTTAACGTAACCCACAATTATGCAAATTAATAAATAATCAAGACGTAATTTGCATATTTTTCTGACACCAATCATGCCAATATAAAGGTTTTTTTTAGAATGATTCATTTATTTTTTCTTTTCTCTTTCACCCTCATTGTTTTGTAATGCTATTTTGTCCATATTCTCAGCAATTTCATGCTTTATAAAACTATCACTCTGCATGTCCTGTATATAGGCCACAGGATAAGAAACAAATTAGTTATGTGAATGAATATTCATGAGGTAGACATGTCCAAATATTGTACTAAGTGATTGGTGGCTTGAACGTCATTTTCCAACTCGTGATTGATCCTAAAACTAAAGAGAATTTTATATTTCATGAAAATTCTTTGAACATATCTTCCAATTGACATTGCTGGCAGGTATGTTTACATCACAGGGAGGGGGAGGGCAGGGGTAAAGTAATCTAGCCATTTTTTTTTAATCCACTTTTTCATTTTCTAATCATAGTACTTCCTATAGACTTCTACTTTTTTGTTGACTGCCCTGTTTTTAGTGAAGGCTAAAGATCCTTTTTTTTGTTTGTTGTGACCAACTGTACGCTTTTATTTTGTTGTTTGGCAATGATTACATACATGTATGAATAATCTGAAATCAAAGGTTCTGATAGGCAAACAGTTTGTCATTGCCACACAATAGGATAGAGGGAATAATAATATTGACTGGTTCTACTTGTGGGGAATATTGAAAATAATGCTCGTCAAAGAACTATATTGCTGTCGTCTTCGACTCGGGGCAATGTGATTCTGTTCAGGCAACATATTTGATATCCCTCTCAAGGCCAGTCAATATTTTATAAATATGATTTTTTGTAGAAATATAATTTCTTTTTTGTTTTTTTGTTTTGGTAGATCTACAACAAGTGGCTTTGGCTTTTGGAAGTGGAAGTTGGAGTCTAGTTTGTGTAGGTATACAGGTAATTTACAGGATTCAGACTGCATCACTGTTGTGCCTCCTCTTTACGCTGTAAAAGTGTCACATTGTTGAACCTCACATACATGTATGTAAATTTCCCTAGCACTGGTTGATGCGCTGAGAGTATATGCCCATTCTTTATGCCCATAACACAGGATTGCATGATAATGCAGAAGTGTGTGAACAAAATTTGCGGGCAGTGTAATGATTCTGAGGTTTGCATGCCATGTACTCACAGAAAGTGATGTGATGACTTTTACAGCGTATAGAATCTGAATCCTGTACATTGCCACTGTCTGGAGAAGTTTTGCACATGGATTTCAGTCATTTATAAGCCAATGATATCGTTTTGCAGTTTTGTTTTTGTTTCGCCCACTGGAGCTGAAAGTGAGACTAGGGGATCGAAATGGCATCCGTCACAAATGTTAAAGTTTACATGCAAGACTCTTGGGACGTATAACTTGGCAACTGAAGTTGAGTGATAGAAGCACTAGGGCATCTTCATGTTATAGTGTTGTTGGAGGTCACATGATGATGTCAAAGGTTATTTGATATGGTAATATTTGCCATATTGCCGTCTTCAGAGTTTTCTGCTTAGACTAGTGTAATAAAAAAAAGGAGGGCAGCTTTTTGGCATATTCCACCCTTTTGTGTCAGTGCGCTTATCAAAATGCATATGCGCAGTATTGTATGCGTAATTTTGTGTACAATGGATAAGCGGTGTAACAGTTTACATCACAATTGCTTGGCCATGATTACATACATGTATGAATATTCTGAAATCAAAGGTTCTGATAGGCAAACAGTCTGTCATTGCCACAAAAGAGGCGTATGCATGATGGAGGGAATAATAATATTGACTGGTTCTATTTGTAGGGAATATTGAAAATAATGCTCTTAAAAGAATTATATTGCTGTCGTCTTCGACTCGGGGCAATGTGATTCTGTTGAGGCAACATATTTCGATATCGCTCTCAAGGCCAGTCAATATTTTATAAATATGATTTTTTTTGTAGAAATATAATTTCTTTTTTGTGTTTTGTTTTGGTAGATCTACAACAAGTGGCTTTGGCTTTTGGAGGTGGAAGTTGGAGTGTAGTTTGTGTAGGTATACAGGTATACAGGTAATTTACAGGATTCAGACTGCATCACTGTTGTGCCTCCTCTTTACGCTGTAAAAGTGTCACATTGTTGAACCTCACATATATATATATATGTAAATTTCCCTAGCACTGGTTGATGCGCTGAGAGTATATGCCAATAACATGGGATTGCATGATAATGCAGAAGTGTGTGAACAAAATTTGCGGGCAGTGTAATGATTCTGAGGTTTGCATGCCATGTACTCACAGAAAGTGATGTGATGACTTTTACAGCGTATAGAATCTGAATCCTGTACATTGCCACTGTCTGGAGAAGTTTTGCACATGGATTTCAGTCATTTATAAGCCAATGATATCGTTTTGCAGTTTTGTTTTTGTTTCGCCCACTGGAACTGAAAGTGAGACTGGATCGAAATGGCATCCGTCACAAATGTTAAAGTTTACCTTTAAGACTCTCTTAGGATATATAACTTGTTAACTAAAGTTGAGTGATAGAAGCACTAGGGTATGTTCATGTTATGGTGTTGTCGGAGGTCACATGATGATGTCAAAGGTTATTTGATATGGCAATATTTGCCATATTGCCGTCTTCAGAGTTTTCTGCTTAGACCACTGTAATAAAAAAAAGAGGGCAGCTTTTTGGCATATTCCACCCTTTTGTGTCAGTGCGCTTATCAAAAGGCATATGCGCAGTATTGAATATGCGTAATATTGTGTGCAATGGATAAGCGGTGTAACAGTTTACATCACAATTGCTTGGCCATGATTACATACATGTATGAATAATCTGAAATCAAAGGGTTCTGATAGGCAAACAGTCTGTCATTGCCACAAAATAGGCATATGCATGATAGAGGTAATAATAATATTGACTGGTTCTACTTGTAGGGAATATTGAAAATAATGCTCTTAAAAGAATTATATTGCTGTCGTCTTCGACTCGGGGCAATGTGATTCTGTTCAGGCAACATATTCGATATCCCTCTCCAGGCAGCCCAGTCAATATTTTATAAATATGATTTTTTTGTAGAAATATAATTTCTTTTTTGTTTTTTGTTTTGGTAGATCTACAACAAGTGGCTTTGGCTTTTGGAGGTGGAAGTTGGAGTGTAGTTTGTGTAGGTATACAGGTATACAGGTAATTTACAGGATTCAGACTGCATCACTGTTGTGCCTCCTCTTTACGCTGTAAAAGTGTCACATTGTTGAACCTCACATACATGTATGTAATTTTCCCTAGCACTGGTTGATGCGCTGAGAGTATATGCCCATTCTTTATGCCCATAACACGGGATTGCATGATAATGCAGAAGTGGTGAACAAAATTTGTGGGCAGTGTATTGATTCTGAGGTTTGCGTGCCATGTACTCACAGAAAGTGATGTGATGACTTTTACAGCGTATAGAATCTGAATCCTGTACATTGCCACTGTCTCGAGAAGTTTTGCACATGGATTTCAGTCATTTATAAGCCAATGATATCGTTTTGCAGTTTTGTTTTTGTTTCGCCCACTGGCTCTGAAAGTGAGACTAAGGGATCGAAATGGCGTCCATCACAAATGTTAGAGTTTACCTTTAAGATTCTCTTAGGATGTATAACTTGGTAACTAAAGTTGAGTGATAGAAGCACTAGGGTATGTTCATGTTATGGTGTTGTCGGACGTCACATGATGATGTTAAACGTTATTTGATATGGCAATATTTCGCATATTGCCATCTTCAGAGTTTTCTGCTTAGACCACTGTAATAAAGAAAGAGGGCAGCCTTTTGGCATATTCCACTGTTTTGTGTCAGTGCGCTTATCAAATGCATATGCGCAGTATTGTATGCGTAATATTGTGTACAATAGATAAGCGGTGTAACAGTTTACATCACAATTGCTTGGCCATGATTACATACATGTATGAATATTCTGAAATCAGAGGTTCTGATAGGCAAACAGTCTGTCATTGCCACAAAGTAGGCGTATGGATGATAGAGGGAAGAATTATATTGCTGTCGTCTTCGACTCGGGGCAATGTGATTCTGTTGAGGCAACATATTCGATATCCCTCTCAAGGCAGGCCAGTCAATATTTTATAAATGTGATTTTTTTGTAGAAATATAATTTCTTTTTTGTTTTTTGTTTTGGTAGATCTACAACAAGTGGCTTTGGCTTTTGGAGGTGGAAGTTGGAGTGTAGTTTGTGTAGGTATACAGGTAATTTACAGGATTCAGACTGCATCACTGTTGTGCCTCCTCTTTACGCTGTAAAAGTGTCACATTGTTGAACCTCACATACATATATATGTAAATTTCCCTAGCACTGGTTGATGTGCTGAGAGTATATCCTGTACATTGCCACTGTCTGGAGAAGTTTTGCACATGGATTTCAGTCATTTATAAGCCAATGATATCGTTTTGCAGTTTTGTTTTTGTTTCGCCCACTGGAGCTGAAAGCGAGACTAAGGGATCGAAATGGCATCCGTCACAAATTTTAAAGTTTACCTGCAAGACTCTTAGGACGTATAAATTGGCAACTAAAGTTGAGTGATATAAGCACTAGGGTATCTTCATGTTATGGTGTTGTTGGAGGTCACATGATGATGTCAAAGGTTATTTGATATGTTTATTATGGGATTTTTTTTTGTCCACGACATATTTGCGATTAAAACAATGAAAACATCTGTTTTTGAGGAAATACAGAATACATGAAATTTTGTGTACTAAACATGTTTAGAGTAATCCACAATTTATATCGGCAATGGCTATTGTAGTGTAAAAAACAATCTCATTTAGGTATAAGTTTATTATTCCATATTACATTTTGTTCAAATTTCCATTGATGTTTAATTTTATCTTAACTTTGATTTGAAAATTAGTAGATTTGAGGGATTTTTTTTTCCTCTAATGGTTAGAAATGAATGTTGATGACATAAATGTACATCTTGGCTCACATGAGGCATCAATCAGCACATTTACTGTGTAAATTAACTTGATTTGAATCGAATTGAATTCATGTTGTTGTGAGAAGTAAATCATAGTTGTACTAAAGTTTTCAAATAAACACTGTGCATGTGATCACAATGGTCATATGAGCTGTGGATTCTTTTCTTTGGAAGGGTTTAGACATTTGTTGTTTTCTTTTTTCAAATAATAGGGTTTTTAAAGCCATGCATGTGTTGTGAAAGCAAACAGGAATGGCACGGTATGGTTATATAGGGGAGGGGCAGGGGGGGGGGGGGGGGAGTGCTGAACATTATTGTTTTATAGAAATGCACTTTCTTATAGTCTCTTGTCTTCTACACTTTCTTATAGTCTCTTGTCTTATACACTGTTGAAAAGTGACAAAATTAACCTCTATTTTTCGTAAAAATGTTCCAGATAGAAGAGTTCATAAAGGTGAAAGTTTTGCCTTCTAAAAGATGGATTATGCCCCTTTTAAGGGTAACAAATGTCATGATCTAATCATTCTTTCATTTTTCTTTACAGGTATCTGGCTGTTGAGATTGTATGTTTTGTGCTTGTGCCTGGAAATTAAACTCTTTTTCAGGAAAAGTGTTGTTTCATGTTTACATCTTTTCATTGTATACATTTGAACCAGTGAACCTCATCTCACGTCTTTCCTTATCTCAGAAGAGATCCTGCTTTCAGAAGAGAGTGTCCCACACTCCAGAAGGGTGTGCGTCTTTAACCATTTCATCACATTTCACCCACGGGAGACCGTGGTAGAGTTGGATTTGGAAAGCTGATAAAAATCAATATCCACGAGGAAGTCGTGGTAAAAGAATAAAAATCCACAAGGAAGTCGTGGGAAAAGAATCAAAAGCCATGAGGAAGTCGTGGGAAAAGAATCAATAAAAACATACAGAAAAGCAATAATAGAATCCAAGTGAAATTCTAGAATCCAGGTGAGACTGTTGGGAGAAAGTGTCACAGAAGTGACTTGAAAAGAGAACCTTTCCAAAATTGAATACAGAAGTGTTTATTTTATACATTGTAGTTATTTACCAGAAGCTGGTTAGCTTATTCAATTACAGAAATTTTGAAAACACAGAAGTGTTCACTATTTAACACCTTCCCAGAAGCTTAGTGGCTAAATCAGTCACATAAGTGATAAAAAAGGAAGTTTTCAAAACATACAATTGTGTGCTTTTCATCTATTTTGCAGAAAGGAAATACCTAAATTGATTACAGAACTGGTTGAAAAAAAAACCCCAGAAATTTAGTGGTTGAAAAACAGCAGTCTTCAAAGTATTTACCTTTTAACCATTTAGTTGAAGCTCAATCAGTCACAGAAGTGATTAAAAAAGAGAAGTTTTCAAAAACATAAGAGTGTTTACCCTTTAACTTTTAGCAGAAGCTAAAATTTTCATAGAAATCATTGAAAAAGGGAAGTTTTCCAAAACAGAGAAGTGTTTATTCTTAATCTAGGATTTTAATTTTGCGACCTCTCTTGAAGCTTTGTGAAGGTTTATTAAAAGAAAGGGGAAAAAAAATTTTTATTTCATTTATTCTCTTACAAGATAAATATTTTGTGTGAATTTGTGAAAGTGAACAAACAAATAATTGATTTGTGGATTGCATGAGTGTGTAAATTTTTTTGTCAAGTGAGCTTGATTAATTACAGGAGTAGTAAGAAGGAAATTTTGAATTGGGATATACAAAGTTCAAGAAAAACAAGTGAGCTTGAGTGATTGCAAAAAAAAGAAGTGAATTTGGGTTCAGGATATACAGAATTCTAGAAATACAAGGGCTTGATTGATTACAGAGAGAGAGTAAGAAAGAAATTTGGGTTAGGATATATACAAAGTTCTAAAAATATAGGTGACTTTGATTGATTACAGAAAGAGTAAAAAGTTTACAAATACAAGTGAGCTTGAGTCATTCGAAAAAGTAAGAAGAAAATACAAAGTTTTAGAAAAACGAGTGAGCTTGAGTGAATTCAAAAAAGTAAGAAGGAAAATTGACTCGGGGGATATACAGAGTTGTAGAAATACAAGAGCTTGATTGATTGATTACAGAGCGAGAGTAAGAAAGAAATTTGGGATAGGATATACCGAGTTCTAGAAATACAAGTGCTTGATTGATTACAGAGCAAGAGTAAGAAAGAAATTTGGGATAGGATATACAGAGTTCTAGAAATACAAGTGAGTTTGACTGATTACAGAAAGAGTAAAAAGAAAATTGGGGTTGGGATATTAAGTATAAGAAAACCAAGTAAGCTTCAGTGATTGCAAAAACAGCAAGGATATTGGATTCAGGATAAAAAAAAATTATAGAAAGTTGTGGAATTACAAGTGAGCTTTATTACAAAAAGAGAAGGAAATTTGTGTGAGGATATACAGAGTTTTAGAAACAAAAGTGGATTGGATTCATTACACAGAAAGAAAAAAAAATTTAGGCAGGATATTTAAAGTTTCAGAAATAGAAGTGAGCTTGACTACAAAAGAGAGCAAGAAAGAAATAAGCCTACAGAGTGCAAGTAAACTTGATTCATTGCAAAGACAGTAAATCTAATTACAAAGTTCTTTTTGGTGCTGAAGTGCTATCGAGTGAATAGAGTATTATTGAACTTGTGATCTGTATAGAAAAAATAGCGCACTTTTGAAATATCCAAAACTTTAAATTGGAACCAGCAAATAAAGGCCATAAGTACACTGACATAATGAAGGTCAATGATGGAAAATCTGAACCCCATGTTGAGGAGACTGTAGAGTGTTACATATGTGGAAAAGATCTTGATGGAAAGGAGAATGAAGTGAAGTGTGAAAGTTGTCCTAAATCTTACCATGTGGCATGTATGAATATCTCTCATGAAGATAAATTGTGTGACATTAGACTTGTATGGATTTGCTTTTGTGGAAATAACAATATTTCTGTACGTATGTTTGACCATCTAGGTATCCCTATTGATGTTGGCCGATACGAATGCATTAGTCCAAAACATGAAATCAACGTACAACCTGATGACAAAGCTGATGACAAAGCTGATGACTGCTTTACTTCAGGAGAGAAAGGAAGAAACAGAAAAGGCCACTTCAAAAAGACAAGGTACATGAACAAGGGTCAAAAGCGATCAGTATCACTCAATGAAAAAGATGCAAAAAAGATGAGAAACGAAGGGTACGTTAACGACTGCAAAAATGTGTCTACATCTGACCAGTTGAATCATGTAGAAAATAAAGTTGGCAATCAAAAGGAATCTAGTTCAAGATGGGAATCGATAAGATCACGAAAGGCAAAACGCTTGGAGAAAAGATTTGGAATGATTTCTGTAGAACACAAATACAGACATGAGGACGAGTGTTCAAATGAGAACAAAAGAGAAAAGGGAGTGACATACATAGGAAAATCAATGAAGCATCTGTACTGCAAATCAAGCAGGAAAATGAAGCTTGCAAGCACTGACAACCAATTGAAAATGACGCAAGAGAAAGAAAAGTCAAAATCAAATGTATCAAGCACAAAGAAAGAAATAAAGATACTGGAGATCAGTCAAAATGATTTGGAGTTATCATGTACAGGTACGGTTTCCCATGAAGAGACAGAACTATGTGAAGATGGTAATGACAAGCATTGTTTGAAGTCAAATAAAATGGCTATGTCGTATAGTAAACAGAAATCTCCTAGTGAATGGTCTTCTTCAGATATTGATGCTCTTGTAACATGTTCAACTGATATGTTTTCTACTAGCCCTGATGATGAATCTGCAAGTATCAGTAAGAAAGATGACGGCACATCTCTTGGTGAACCAAAGACAGGTCCTCTGACTGACTACACACATCCAGACTCACTGTTGAACACAATTGAAGAATCACTCAAGAATTCTGATGGCTGTCTTATGAACTTTGGTAAGCAGACTTTTCTGATAATGACGGCTGAAACGGGCTACTACATCTTTGATGCACACTCCAGAAGTAGAAAAGGGTGTCAAAGTAAGCAAGGAAAAAGCATTCTCATGCACACTAAAACCTGGCTCGGAGTTTACACTTATTGCATACAGTTGTTGAACTCGATGAAGCTCTCGTGTGACGAGACATACAAGCTGACACAAGTGACAGTTGCAAACAGATCAAGTAGTGGTGGATTGAAACACACAATCCCAAGAGATACAATTTCACAGGACAAGGTAGACGAAAATTTGATGGTACTGCAAACTGAAGATCAATCGGTATCCAAACTCGAATCAAGCCAAGAGGAAGTACATGTAACACTTGAACAATCGAACGCTGTAGATAGTTGGAAATTTCAAGTGAAACCTACCAAAGCCATGATGGATACAAGTGAATTTAAGAAAGTAATTGATGAAATCATAGATATACTGACTAGTTGTGCATTGATGACCAACCCAGGGCTTAATGAATGTTGTGTCTGTAGCAATGAAATCAAAGCAAACGAAAGTGATGCAACATGTGAGTGTTGTAGTAAGCATTTTCATGTGACATGTATGGGATTCCCTTGTGATGGCAAACTTACTGACCAGAGATTGATTTGGATTTGCTCATGCTGTGGTAGTAGCAACATTGGTCATCGAATCTTTGACAAAGTATGTATTCCATCTCATTATAACAGATACGAGCCTCTCAGGATACCTGATGATGATGATAATCTACAGTATGTGGAACCGATCAAACACACAACAGGAAAAAATTGGAGATCAAAGAAGAGGTATGTTAACAAAGGACAAAAGGGCCCTAAGTTTGCAGAAAGGGAAAGTAAATACGATATGAGAACTAGTGAAAGTAGCAGGTGTGAGCATGATCATTTGAAAGATCAGAATGTACCCACTGGATCACTCAACAATAACTGGGTAAAGGTGAAATGCAAGAGAACAAACTTGATGGACAAAAGAAGAGAAGGAATATCACATTCAAGTTCAAAAGAAGAGTACAAACCAGACAAAAAACACACAAGATCAATCAATGGTGTATTTTTGGAACCGGGTGTTACATACATTGGCAAAGCAATGAAGACATTCCATGAAAACCGTAAAAGGAAAGAAAGAAACCCAAAGAAACATGTATATAAGGAAAAGAAGGATGTGAACTGTGAGAGAACAGAAGATACCAGTTTGCAGACTTATACCGAAACTCTCCTGAATGTATACGCATACAGTGTGCAGTCCCCACATGCAATGAAGTCATACAATGAAACCTGTGGGCGGATTGAAAGAATGCAGACTCGATGTTGGGCCGATGTTGCCAATAATTTATCTTTATCAAGAACAGAGTCGAGTGTTGATACTGATGCAGATGCTTGGAATCTTTTTGAACAGATGCAGGATCTACGAACATTCAGAGTACATGCTGGTGGTAAGAAAAGACAACGTCGAGGAAGGAACAAGAAGGGACAGTTTGAAAAGAAGGACAAAGGTAATGATGAAAAGAATTGTTTTGATGTGTCCAAGAAGTGCAAGAATGAAGACAAAAAGGAATCAATCAACAAGGAGTTGAATGATGAGGAACCTGTTTCTAATCTGAAGAATACTGATAAATTGATTAGGTTAGATAAAGAAAATGGAATAGGCTTAGGCTTAGACTTGACCGATTCGAATAACAAACATGATCCTAAGACATTTCCGGTTAAAAGTGATCAAGTAGATTCAAGTGCATGTCCAGTGGAGGAAAAGTCAGAACAGCATATTTGCAACATGGAAAGCAAGAATGATACAGATAAAGTTATGCGAGCTGAACCAGAGATAAATCTTGAAGAAACTGAGGATAGTGGCAGTGACATTGATACACAAGTCAAACGTATCTGTGGAAAAAACTATGTAGAATCTGATACAGACACAAGTCTTGAATGTGATTTAGTTCTTCCCATCAATTTGGCTGAAAGCGAGAAGTCCAGTCAGTGTATGAGTACAAATGATCCAGAGGATGTCATGTGTCATATTGAAAGCACTCCAGAAATAATGCTGAATGAAGATAACAGCAATACACCGTTTGATAAAGAAAAACAACATGATCACTTTCTATCAACTAATTCCTTGCAGTCTCTTTCAAAGGCAAAGGTCAAAGATGAAATTAATAAAGAAGCAAAAAAAGATACTATGTTCACATGTTCGGATGAATCAGGAGAGGAAGTAGAATTTGTATCAAATCTTGGAATGTGTGATAGACCAGACCAGTCTTTCAAATTTTCACCTCTTGAAGTAAATGAAAAACAGAACATCTGTAGAAAATTAAACATTCGCTATACAGGTAGAAGTTGTGATGCAAAGTTAAACAGAGATGGGTTCATCGGAGTTCCTTCACGAATCAAAAAAATTATTGGAGATGGGAACTGTTTCTTTCGTGCAATTTCATATGCCATTTCTGGAACTGAATCTTACCATAAACTTTTAAGGAAGGCTACCGTTGAACATTTGTTACAAACCAATGATATGTTTAGGAATACATTGAGAAGAGAGTTCACAACAGTCAGAGAATATGTTATGGAAAGAAGAATAATTGAAGATGGAACTTGGGCTACAGATACCGAAATAAGTGCATTGGCAAATTTGATTGGTAGTGATATTTATTCATACAATGATCAAGTACCCTGCTGGCAGTTGTACTCTGCAAAGAAGCCTGGAAGAATAAATGTTAAAACATCTTACAGTGGAATATACATACAATACACAGGAAAAGTTCATTTTAACGTTGTGGAATCAGTTAGCACTACCATTGTGGATACATCAGAACAGCCAAGAATAACAGATGACAAAAGTGTAGCAGTCCTCACCCAAATAAAACTAATTTGTCAAGGAACGTTTAATCAAGGGCATAGAAAATTTGGTCATTCCGCAGGAAAGCAGTGTGTTGCTAATTCATTATCTGCTCTGTTGTATAGCAAAGTGAAAAATGCTAAAGATTGGAACTGTCAAGATTTAGACAGGATTCTGATTAATGGTGATGAATTGTATCGTTACATCAGGCAATATGTTTCACATAAAGAGGAATATTTATTAATTTCTGATTTACTTGAACACCTAGAGACATATGATGAATTATTTGAGATAAAGTACCGTGAATCAGTACCTGGATTATTGGAAGGAGATGGAACAACACTGGAAGAATCTCTGTCAATGCCATTAAAGCAAGCTCTTCAGCAAGAAATTCATAGTACTGCCAATGCATGTTTTGTAACATTTGGTGGAAATACTTTTGTCATCATATCTGGTTATGATTCTTTCTTCATATTTGATTCACATTCCAGGAACAGTGGAGGATTACTTATTGACAATGGCTACAGTGTGCTTCTGAGAACTCCAAGTTGGCAAGGTGTCTACAAACACTGTATGAGGTTGGCAAGAACAATGGGATGTTCACAACACACTCAATATGAAGTAACGAGTGTATGTGCGAAAGCATTTTCAGGTAAAGATGAAACAGTGAAAGGCCATCCACAGTTAGATTACAATTCTTTGAGGCCATCACCATCGGATACTAACAACCAAGAAAATTTCCCAATTTCTGAATGTTCCATGAACTACGAAAGCTCTGATATAGCCGAGAATCTGAATGATTGCATATTCTCCAAAGAAGAAATCAGTGAAAATAGTTCATTCAATTTTAGTCAAAAATCTAATGAAACAATGAATTTGAATTTACAGGATCACATTGAGCAACAGAAATCGCAAAGTATGTCAGCAGATTTAACAAAATTGAATAAAGACATACATGACAGATGTCTCTCAGAAGGAAATGGTTCTACCAAAATAGTAAATGTCAATGAGCAAATAGATTCAAAAAACTGTAATACCTGCCAAAATGAGTCTAAGAAATTGAATCCAATGAACGACATGCAAAATTTAAATATTTCAGGTAGAAAACGTAAACTGAATGAGTTCGAAAACGATTCCAAAGTTGATGTTGACATATGCAGAGAAGTTCATAAAACTAAATTGGCAAAAGTCAGTGAGAATGATTTTTCAAGAATTGATGAAAGTGAATGTATGGATAGTAATGAGGAATTAATGATAATTGGAGAAGTTCATTCGACATTGTGGTTTAAGCCTCTGGATGAAAGGAGAAAGAAAGAATGTTGTCAAAGAGCAAACATAGCATATACGTCTTCTTTTTCCAGTCCTGTAGTTGAAGGATATGTACCTATTGCACAGCCGAAAAACATTAGACCTATCACAGGTGATGGAAATTGTTTTTATCGTGCTGTTTCATTTGCCATGACAGGAAATGAAAAACACCATGATTCCTTGAGAAAAGCTATTGTTTTTCATCTTGTAGATAATCAAGACAGATTTAATGGTTTGTTGAGAAGTGGTTACACCAATATTTCAGACTATGTTTCAAGCAATAACATACAGGAATGCGGTACTTGGGCTACAGAAATGGAAATCCTGGTTTTAGCAAATTTGATTGAAACTGATATCTACATATATGACGATGTGCTTTTGAGATGGAGCATATTTTCAGGCCGAAATGTCCAAATTGGAAAGGAAACGACTGAAAAAGGCATTTATCTCAGGAATACCCAACACACTCATTACGATGTTGTTTTGTCAGTACAGTCATTTGAGCCCTTGAACAATGCTGGCGAAAGTAACATGTATGATGTGAAGAAGACAACTGGAATTGCAAGGGAAAATATGAAACAAGCAAAGATTGCTGAACCTGAAAGTGTTAAAATTGTTGAAAATTTAAGAAAAAAACGTAGAAGAAAAAGTTATAATCAAACTAGCAAACTGAAAAGAGAGCGAATGAGAGAAAAACGAGCCTTGATAAAGGAAGGGGATAGTAATAACAAGAAAGAAAAGCATCTGGACAATGCAAACATACGTAAAATGAAGACAGCAGTTAAAAAGAAAGAGAAATATCATAATGATCTTATCTGGAAAATTAACAAAATAAATCAAGTAAAAGAAAAATACAAACAAGAGAAAAACAAAAAATACAGACAAGATCTAAGCTTTAGGAAGAAACAGGTCACTGCTATGACAAATAAATATCATTGTGATTTACAGTATAGAAAAAAAATGCTTAATGCAAATAAACAGAGATATAGGACAAATGAACAATTCAAAGAAAATTTAAAAACAACCATGAGAAATACCATAAAGGATAAATACCTTAAAAATGAAGATTTCAGGCAAAAGCAAAAGGCTACTATGAGAAATACCATAAAGGATAAATACCTTAAAAATGAAGATTTCAGGCAAAAGCAAAAGGCTACTATGAGAAATACCATAAAGGATAAATACCTTAAAAATGAAGATTTCAGGCAAAAGCAAAAGGCTACTATGAGAAATACCATAAAGGATAAATACCTTAAAAATGAAGATTTCAGGCAAAAGCAAAAGGCTACTATGAGAGAAAGCATGAGAAATAGGTATCAGAAAGAAGCTAAATTCCAGGAAAAGAAAAGGGCAACTATGAAAATTCTGTCCCAAACTCGTTATAAAAGGAAAGACGTAAAGCAAAAGAAATTGATGAGTCTAAAAACTAAGTATAAAAGAATAGAAAAATATAGACAAAAAGTAATGAAACAGAATCTGAAAAGAGCTCTAGTTAAAAAATTAACAATGTCCAAATTTGATAATGTACTACAGGAGTTTAGGAAGATTATATCTCATGGCCCAGAATATGTTTGCTGTGTGTGCTTTAAACTTCTTTTTGAGAACCAAGTAATGAAATGCATGAAGAGCAAGTACAAATTTCAGACATGTATAAGTGAATTTTTTTTGCATGTTTGCAATTCAGAATGCAAATCAGAATGTCAAATACACCAGTCAGCTAGATCATCACTATGGATATGCTACACTTGTCACAGAAAGTTGCAATCTGGAAAAGTACCGGCAGAAGCAAACATAAATAATTTACAATTACATCAAGTCCCAGAAGAACTTGCCAACTTAAACACTTTAGAACAGCATTTGATTGCACTGAATATCCCTTTTCTGAAGTTAATGGCCTTGCCAAAAGGTGGACAAAATGGAATTCATGGCCCAGTTGTTTGTGTCCCTTCAAACACTTATGAAACTGTACAGATATTGCCTAGACCACAGACAGAAGATCAATTGATTCGTGTTAAACTGAAAAGAAAATTGTCTTACAAAAGTTATTATGAGTACAAATTTGTAGATAAATCTAAATTGCTGAATGCTCTGCAATACTTGAAAACTAATAATAAGCATTATTTTGATGTTACTGTGAACGATGAATGGAAAAATACACTTGAACGGAATGAAAAAGATAATGAAAAAGAAGAAGAAATAATGGAAACCTCTGGTAAAGCTCGTTTAGCAAAATATTGGAAGGAAACTGAGGAACAGTTGCATTATATTTTGTCCAAAGACAAGAAGGCCAATGAAAACATAGAACATAACATTGACCCACACAAGAAAGTAGATGACAATGACACTGAAGATGATATAGAGGAACGATTAAACGGGATTCACTTAGATACATGTCTACAGCCAGCCGATATCGGACAAGAAATTCTAGATCAGTATTTTGATGACATAATATGCTGTGCTCCTTGCGAAGGAAAAAGCCCTGTATCACTTTTGCAAGATGAAAGCAATGAGGCCAAATGTTTTCCAGTATTATTTCCACAAGGTCAACCGACATTCCATGATAGAAGAGACGAAAAGATAACTTTAGGACGCTATTTGTTGAACCGACTGATGCACGTCGATAACAGATTTGCTCAAAATACGGATTACATCTTTTATGCACAATATATTTATGAGATTCAACAAGTTTTGTCACAAGTTTCTATTGCATTGAGACAAAGTCGAAACAAAAAAGAGGATTCTTCGTCAATAACTGCTTCAGATTTGAAAAATGCAGAGAAAGTTCAAAACATACTAAAATCAGACAAGGGATATAAATTTCTAAAGCAAATTCGTGGAACACCTCCTTACTGGCAAAAGACACAGAAAGATGTATTGGCAATGGTACGACAACTTGGGAAGCCAACATGGTTTGCATCATTTTCATGTGCAGATATGAGATGGCCAGAAATAATCAATACATTGCTAAGACAAAAGGGAGACAGCAGGAAATTAAGTCAATTAGATTGGGCAGAAAAATGTAGTCTTATTAGATCGAATCCAGTAACAATAGCACGAATGTATGACAAAAGATTTCACACTTTTCTCAATAAAGTTATCTTATGTCCAGCTGCACCAATAGGCCCCATAGTTGACTATGCTTTGCGACATGAATTTCAAATGAGAGGATCAGTTCACACACACGCTTTATTCTGGGTTGAGCATGCTCCACAGATGGGAATCGATAATGATGATGATGTTGTACAATTCGTTGATAAGTACATTTCCTGCCGAAAACCTCATGAAGAAGAAGATCGAGAACTATACGAAATAATCAGCTCAGTACAACAGCACAGTAAGAAGCATTCTAAATCTTGCAAAAAGAAAGGAACAGCATGTAGATTTAATTTCCCAAGACCACCTTCTGAAAAAACATTCGTTGTTAAACCTGTTGAAGAGAATAAAGCTAAGCATAGAACTAAATGTGAAGTAAAGGATGAAAGCCAAGCGAAAGATTCTGAAAATGTTAAAACCAAGGCTAAGGAATTGTTGAATTCTGTGAAAGATGCATTATCTGATGGAACTGAATATAACAGTGCTAGGAATCTTTTTGAAAAAGTTGGCATTACCCAAAATCAGTTTGAGAGTGCACATAATGAAATTGCCTCACAGGAAAGTATAATCATTAAAAGAGAACCAGAGGATGTATGGGTAAATCAGTTTAATCCCAATTTACTTCGAGCCTGGAATGCTAATATGGATTTGCAGTATGTGACAAACGCATTCGCATGTGTAACGTACGTCGTGTCGTACATGTCAAAGGCTGAACGAGAAATGGGAATGCTTTTGAGTCATACAGTATCTGAGATGAAAGAAGGAAATAAAGATGCCAAGGAAAGCATGAAAAAGCTTGGTCAAGTGTACATGCAGAATCGTGAAGTATCTGCTCAAGAGAGCGTCTATCGTGTTTGCAGTCTTAGATTGAAAGAGTGTTCTAGAAAAGTGGAATTTATTCCTGTTGGACCTAACCCTATCAGAATGAGTTTACCATTGAGCGTGTTAAAAAACAGACCAGATTGTGATGACGACGATGAGAATATCTGGATGCCCAGCAAACTCGATAGATACAAAGCTCGACCCAGAAACCTAGAATTCAATAATATGTGTCTTGCAATATTTTGTTCTCAGTATAGAATTTTAACATCATCACAAATGAAAAGTACAAGGAGTAAAAGTGTCTTCAAATTGGATAACAATTTAGGATATATTCAGAAACGTACACGTAGTAAAGATGCAGTCGTAAGGTATCCCCGATTCTCTCGCACTATATCACCAGAAAACCACTATTTGAGCATATTACAACTTTTTCTGCCATATTTCCAAGATGAGCAATTGAAGCCTCCAGGATTTAACACATATCAAGAGTTCTATGAGACAGGTTTTGTAAAATTGTATGGATGTGAATTGGAGAAGGTCAGCTCAGCTGTGTGTAGCAATCAAAAGAAATTTGAAATAAATGCTGATTTAATTGATCAGGCACAAGAGCATTTAGAGCAATTTGGTGTACAAGAAGATGCATGGGCCCTTTTATGTCCAGAGAGTGAAGTAGAACGACTTGAACATCCCAGAGAGAACGTAGATGTGGAAGATTGCAATGAAGATCTTGCTATTCCTGATTTAAAGGACAAGCCAAAAAGTGATGATTACACCATAGAATTTAGATCTGTGAAAATTTCTAAACAGGATAGACTTTGTATGATGAGGTCTTTGAACGAGAAGCAAAGGATTGTCTTTTACAAAATACGACAGTGGTGTTTAGATAGAGTGAATGGAAAACTGGTTGAACCCTTTCATATTTTTATTACTGGAGGTGCTGGCACTGGAAAGAGTCATTTAGTGAAATGTATTTACTATGAAACAACACGCATACTAGCCCGAATGTTGCATAATCCTGATGATGTGTCAGTGTTGAAAATGGCTCCTACTGGAGTAGCTGCATACAATATCAATGGTCATACTATACACAGTGTTCTTTCAATTCCAATTAGAGCTCAAATGCCTTATAAGCCACTCAGTGAAGAGAAAATAAGTGTCCTCCGCAATAAGCTAGCTCAATTGCAAATTCTAATCATAGATGAAGTATCAATGGTAGATCAGAAGTTAATGTGTTACATCCACGGTCGGCTACGACAAATAAAACAATCCCGTGATCAGACTGCTTTTGCTGGTGTATCCGTTATTGCTGTAGGAGATATGTATCAGTTACCTCCTGTTTTTGGAATTCCTTTATATAAAGACACAGTTCAAGGTGCATTGTGGAATGATAATTTCAAGAAAGTGGAACTTGATGACATAATGAGACAGAAAGATGATTCTGAATTTGCCCTCCTCCTGAATAGATTACGCGTAAAAGAACGTGATGACATTCTCTGCGATGATGACCTAGCAATGCTAAAGGCTCGTGAAACTGGTGAAGTCTTTGAAGATGATCTCCACATTTATTCATGTAACAAAGAAGTAGATGAATGGAACAAGAAATTATTGCATAAAAAATGTGCTAATGTAATATGTATAAAAGCAGAAGACACTGAGAAAGATGCCAAAAAAGAGAATAAAATTCGTGAAAAACCTTACACAGGGTGTAGAAGCCAGTTGCCTAGTTATTTGTGGATTGCAGTTAATGCGAGAGTCATGTTACTGAAGAACATTGATGTTGGCAAAGGCCTGACAAATGGATGTTTTGGAAATGTAACTGAAATAGTAATGGATCAGACAAAGTCTAAACCAGTTTGCATCAAAGTTGATTTTGAGAAAGGTAATGTTGGTATTCATTCAGTTGAAAAATCTGAAGAATTACTCGGTAAGAAATATTTAAGGCGACAATTTCCACTTAAACTTGCTTATGCATGCACAATTCATAAAGTACAAGGTTTGACATTAAACAAAGCTGTGGTATCATTAAAAAGTATATTTGAATCTGGACAGGCATATGTTGGACTTAGTCGTGTTTGTTCATTATCTGGACTTGTTATAGAAAATTTTGATCCAAAACGTATACACTGTAATCCTGAAATCAAACCAAGCATGGATATTATGAATGCATTTATTGAGAATATTACCGCTGAAGACATTGATGGATATACATGTAGGTCCTCTTTGATTTTACAAAATGTGCAAGGATTAAGACAGCATTTTATGGATCTTCAATCCCAATGTCAATTTTTGAATGCAGATTTTATTTGCTTGACAGAAACATGGATTAATGATGATAATATCTCTGATGTTGTTATAGATAACTTTAGATTTTATCATCAGCCAAGAAATCTTTCATATGGTGCTGCAAGCGAGTTTAAAGAACGATCACATGGAGGTGTTGGAATGTACATCAAGAACAGACATTCAAGTAGATTAAACATATCTGTTAACAACTTGGAGTTTATTGCAGTTCTTGTAACCAATCCTGCTTCTATTGTTGTCTCAGTTGTATATCGACCTCCATCATATAATATGAAATCATTTTGTGAATGTCTAGACAATTTAGTGAATGAATTAAATAAAAGAAGCATGAGATGCATTGTGATGGGTGATTTCAATGAGGATTTATTTAAAGGTTCTTCACAAATATACCAGTTAATGTGTACAAAAGGTTACAAACAGCATGTTGTGAATGCTACTACTGAGAATGGAACATTGATAGATCATGTTTACAGCAAGGGATTAGATTCATTCGAAACAGAAGTTGTCCCTACATACTACAGTTATCATGAAGCTGTTAAAATTATGTTTTAATAATTGTAAATTCAGATAAATTTAACAGTAGATTTTGTGACATTAATTTAAATTTTGTAGAATGAAGCAAATATGAGTTAAAGAATATATTTAATAAACAAAGAATGTCATGAGATATAAAAAGAAAATGGAAAAAGATAGAAGAGAAAGAAAAGAAAAGAGTGGAAAGGGGAAAAGAATGAAGACAAAGGAAGAAAGAAAAGTATAGAGATAGAAAAAAGAAAGAATAGTGCAGAGATAGAGAAAAGAAACAATAGTATAGAGCTAGAGACAAAAAAAAGAATAGTATATACAGATATACAAAAACATAAAAGTATGAAAAAGGAGACAAAAAAAAGGAAAACATAAGAGATAAAGAAAATAGAGTAGAAGAAAGAAAAAATAGCAGTATCAGTACTAGTACTAGTCTTGTCATTGTAAATCATTGAGCTAATATGAATGTGTATGAATGGTGAAAACGTTCTGCAATAGATATTGTGGCAAATGACATTACTGATATGATTTATATCATGATAAACAAAAATGAACATAATATTTTAATAGTTTTATCTCGTATTGATTATTGCAATGGACTTCTTTCTACGATTCCCTCTAATCAGTTGATTCATATTCAACGATTACAAAATTGGGCAGCACGATTAATTTTACAGGTTTCTTGAGACTACCCTTCTCAACCACTCTTGAACTCACTACATTGGCTTCCTTTGAAGCAAAGAATAATTTTCAAATTACTGTTGTTTGTCTACAAAATACTTAATAACCAGGCTCCACAGTATTTAATTAACTGTCTGAGTTTATACAAGCCCACTAGACTACTAAGGTTTGCCAGTGACCCTCTCCGCCTCACATATTCAGTAACTCGAACATCAGCTGGTGATAGAACGTTTACTGTGTCAGCTTCAAAATACTGGAATGATTTGCCACTTTCTATTAGACAGTCTTCTTCAGTAATAATTTTCAGAAAGGCATTAAAAACACATCTGTTCGATAGTTTATAGTTTGTAGATGATTTAATTTATTGTAAGCGCTTTGAGCCTAATGGGAAAAGCGCGTTATAAGTAATAATAATAATAATAATAATATTTTGAACTGTAATACTTGATATGCTATGGAGATTTTACTTCTGAATTTTGCTTATAAAAATATTCAAAATGCATAATTGTAAAACATGCATACAATACTTTTTAAAACTCTTTTTAACTTCCCAGATGACTTCTTAAGATGATTTTTTCACGTCACATCTCACAACGTAAGTTCAGAAGTTTGTGAAATCAAAACCAATGGGGAGAATATTATGTCCAACAAATCGTCAACTTCTTTTGGCAACATTCAACGAGACATGTTCCTGTCCTGGTGCCGCGAAAAAGGTGGAACGCGAATCATCAAAATGTTCGTGTTGATGACGTCGCCATATCAGCGGATGCTACGTGGAAAGAGGGTTCTGGTTCAGGTGATCAGGTACCAGTTTAAAATTCAGAAATACACTGCATAAAGTAAAATCACCATGTAACGCAAAAGGAAATGACCTCATGACACATGACCTTATATTCTTACACTTTTAAACTCACTGCCTTTTTTTGTGTAAGAAAAGAACCCATTATTTTCAATTACATGTTATTTTGTTTTATTTGAATTATTACTATATGATATCCCTTATATTCATTATTGTGTAATAATACACACTGTGATTGCTTAGATTTGTATCATGTCACTTGCGTAAAGTTTCTTAAAGTAGACAATTGTGCCTTATAACTTTGATTTATGCACAGGGAATCCCATGTTAGATGAATAGGAATATATGTATAATATGCACTGTGATTGGTTAGATTTATATCATGTATATTTCGAAAATTTTGTTATAGTGCATGATTGTGCACTATAACTTTCATTTATGCACAAAGAATCTTATATTAAAGGAGAATGAAACCCTGGGGAAATATCCATTTTAATGAAAAGATAGTAAAGAGAGAAGCAATTTAAAAAAAGTTCCATCAAAATCGGTTAAGAAATGAAAAAGTTATGAAAGTTTGAAAAGTCTCGATTTACTTTCTATGGCGATCCTCAAATTGGCTATTTGCTTCAATGTGGCAGGTTTTTGTGGACAACTCTCCATATGTTTTGTACACAAAATTTCAGATTTTCTCCATTATCTCTCAAGGTACAGCTTGTCTCTTTTTTAGTTCTATGTATATCATGGTAAAATGTATTTTACACAACATATGTTGAGGTCACAAAGAGACAAGTAGCATCTTTAGAGATAATGGAGAAAATATGAAATTTTGTGTACAAAACATATGGAGAGTTGTCCACAAAAACCTGCCACATTGAAGCAAATAGCCAATTTGAGGATCGCCATAGAAAGTAAATCGAGACTTTTCAAACTTTCACAACTTTTTCATTTCTTAACCGATTTTGATGGAACTTTTTTTAAATTGCTTCTCTCTTTACTATCTTTTCATTAAAATGGATATTTCCCCAGGGTTTCATTCTCCTTTAAACTTTAATGGGGATGTATGTATAATACGCACTGTGATTTGTTAGATTAAGGATCTACTTAGGCCTACTACATGTATAATAAATAGTGCATGCACCATTACTGGACTATAGGAACTCGAAATACTAAATTATCGATTGTGCAACTCTATTTCATCTTGGTGTTTGGCCTCAGTGAAACAAAAACTGCACTTACATGTAGGATATTAAAAATGTATTTGTCTTACATATAATGTATTTTAGTGCAGTATAATACATTATAGACCATGTACTATTCATGTATGATGTACTCTTGTTTATGTTGTTGTACATGTCCAAACTGTATTAAAGACAGAACCAAACATCTGTCAAGCCAAGAGCACATGTAATAAGCCAGTTCGGGGTTAGCGCATGGTACTGAGATTGTACAAATGACCCCAAATATCCACAGATATTTTAGACATGGAGGGTCCCTTTATGTGCACTTCAGAAAAATAACTCTGGGAGTGATAGAGGTGCCTCATGAATAGCTTTTGTTTCCCCCTTTAAAAAGAATACTTCCACCTGGATATCATGGAATGCACCATTAGTGCATAATTGAATAACGATTACATGACATTCATGAGCACATATCGAATATTAGTGTCAGTGGGTTTTAGAATTTGGTACAGATGACCTTTATCTATCTGCTCATGCTCAGATTGCATCCCCGAAGTGGCTTATTGTATACATAGGTGTATAATGCGGGGGGGGGGGGGGGGGGGGGGGTGAGTTCAACAACCTGTAGACAATTTCAAAATTACCAAAACTATTTCATTTTATTTTTTAAAGCTCACTTGATATTATCTATATAAGGCATTTTAGCCGCACATTAAAAACGCATATTTTAGTCTGCTTAATTTGCGCATGCAATATGAAAGCATATTGCACGGAACACTGAATTCCCTATAGGCTACTGTACTAAACTTGCCATGCAATATTATGCCGTATTTTGTCTGGTCTGTTTGCTTGCACGCAAATAATGCAACGCATACACTCATACGCACATGACAAGAGGTTAAGTCAAACTTGTGTGATCACAATGATGTATGAAGAGGGGTTGTATTAACTGAATGTAGTTGTTGAAATGATTTTTATTAAGTTCTAAATCATTTTTCTTTGGGGTATAGATGATAATAATTATATTGGATCTCTTTATTTCATGGACTACCAGAAAATATTACACTCGTTAGTGCCAATATTGCACGAATCGAAGATGAGTGCAATATTGGCCCTAACTCGTGGAATATTCTCTGGTATCCCATTGAGAGCCATCCAATATAATATAATTTTTATTATCATTATTGTTATCGTTATAATTATTATCATTGCTTGTACATGTAAATATGTTTAAAACAGATGCATGAGATATTTCAATTAATTTGCTATTTATGTAATGAATCTTATGGGGCTAATCTTATTTAGCATATGCTCCCTTTATAAACATGTATGTATCATTGTGATTTTTACCAAAATTTGTTTATCATTGGGATGATGAGGCACTTCATCTTGACTGTTTAGGAAGGGGGGGGGGGGGGGAGCTGGTCAAATATATTACTGTACACATGCATGAAAAACAAAAAGAGAAAAGGCAGGTATATGACAAAGAAAGATAACTCTTCATGAACCAAGTCAGCAAAGGTATTTCAATGCAATACAGGATACACTTCCTGCTCCAGCCAATCTCAGTATATGGACTACTCATGCACTTTGAAGTTATGCAGTGATCACATACAATAACTGAACAGTGATGTACATATTCAACTCTGCAAGTACACCTTACATACTAGAAGGTACAATCAGAGACATACAGCACTCGGAAAGTTGGTACAAGGAAGACAACCACCAAATGATTACAAGAAGGAAACTTGTACAGCCATTGCTTTCAAGTCATTGAATAATAGCACCAGTCCTGATACTGCAGTAACTAATACTTGGAGGTTGCCAAGCAACAAGATACAATTCCAAACTTGAAGGACAGAAATGTGGTGTAAGATGAAGACAAACACAGCGGTTTTCCTGCCAAAAATAATCAGCGCACCACATACTAGTATAGCAGATCTTATATACTCGCCTTGAAGGAAAGTAGAAATAGTTATTGAAGTTCGTGCAAAGGAGAAAAGGAAGTTGAATGTAGAGGTGTCAGGAGTCACATATTGAGAATCTGCCTCAAATTATTTTGCCTGACAAAGATATACATGGACTCTGTATGAAAAGCAGCTTTATGAGCTTCATACACTCAGGCTAACAACAAATAGCAAGTCACTACAAAGCTGTGAGCTAATTGCATGATACACCATTGCCCTGTAGAAGACAACAAAGCAGAGAGTCCAGAAGAACTACTTCAGACATAGAGGCTAACTTCATACACCCTGTGACCAGTCATGTCTTGAATGGAGATTGCACTTTCTTCAACATGTTACAGTGTGCATATCCAGAGAGTCAAGAAGACCTACTTCAGACATAGAGGCTAACTTTATACACCCTGTGACCAGTCATGTCTTGAATGGAGATTGCAGTTTCTTCAACATGTTCGAGTGTGCATATCCTATCTTGTAGACTGCAGGTTTGGAGTCTCCAGGGTAAAGTAAAGGCATTGGCTTGGCACTGCAGTGTACTTCCAGTGCACTTAAATTCCTAGCCTCACAAATAATGACATAACTCACAGGTAGAGAAATGCATAACATGTCCTGGCAGTGTCTGCAACCGGAGAAGAAGATTCCTAAGAGCAAAGTGCTGAACCCACAGCTGCCCGTCCCAAGCTAAGCGGCAGGTCCAATATATGTCCAAGAACTACAGAATTTACCTCAACCTGAGCTTCATATACCGTATGCGCACCGTTGAGACTGTACACATTCTCATCAAACATCGATGTAGATCAGGATGTTGCCACACTTGATCGATTTAATGCCTGTTCGTGCTAGTCAAAGTGCATGACATGTTTAAGGTATCATCATATAGGCTAAAACTCAAAGAAAATAGTATTTGTTTCTTCAGTTCGTTAAAAACATATTCTTTGTAGAGAATATGTTTCAGAGGATTGAAGGTTAGAGGGATTTGGAATACCTATGGTTATATGTGTGTACAGTAGTATATTTCAACTGCACCCCCCCCCCCCCCTACAATGTGTGTGTGTCTGTGTGTAATTGGGTTTTTACAGATGTGTATCAATCAGATATGATTATTTACGTCTCGGACCAACCTTTAACGTCACCATCCGAAAGACGTGACTCAGTCTCGAACCTAGCTTCGCTGAATCAGTTTATAACTTCCACTGGTAGCTGGATTACAGGCGCACGCCACAACGCCCAGTTCTCTTTCTAGAAGAATAATGTGATACTATTTATACTTTTAGTTAATTGCATACAGACTGGGAATTATCATGATGAAGACTTACATGTATCTCGCTGCCTTCATATAAGTATTTTAATGAGAAAATGTATTGTTTAATTATTTGTCCAACAGAATACTCCCTTTTTCATGGCACTTTCTACGTATTTTCTACATATGAATACTATAATAACGAAAAATTTATTTACAATCATTTTATTTTTGTACTGGTAAAGAATTATCAAGATAATTTTCATTCTTTTATCACTTTTGAGCTTTTTAATTTTATTTCTTTTTTACGCAGCTCTGATATATTTGATTTATGATATATTTTTCGTGCATTAATGCCCTTGTTACATGCTGGTAGTAATATGAAAGTTGTTCACAATTTTAAAAATTTGTTGGTTAATAGTTATATTTGTAATATGTGATATTTTGGAGGTTTGCTTAATGTTGTACAAACACAGACATGTAATAAGCCAATTTTTTACTTAGCTAGCTTCATTACTAATATCTAAAGGCTCTTTATTAGTTTATTTTTATCATTCCATATGAGGAAGCGTAGTAACTGAGCAAGAACATTTTTGTTTATTTTTTAATAGTCAAACATTGTATTTTAGAGCATGTTAGCCAAATCCATAAGGCCTGTTGTAGTTTTCCGTTTCAAATCTCGAGCTGAACAGTCCTCTCACAAACCTCCCTACCACTTTTAAGAAGATTTCTATATGAGGAAACTAATAGTGTACATCATGATGCACATTATATCCTTGCTCTTGAAAGGTGATTGATATTATCAGTAAATAATTTCAAAACTGGTTATAGATTCTTGAGATTTCATGACTTCATGAGTAGAAATAAAAACAAGAGAGTCCTCCAAAATGTGATAAGTATTGAACGGAAACGATGGAACGATTATTCTAGTAAAATAGTAAAAAACAAACTTATGGTTCATTCAATTATACAGATTTTGTGCTGGAAAAAAAAGGTTTCAGAGTCTGTAGGTGAATAATTTACATGAAAAGTGGCAATCTACCGCTTAAATCTGTAGACTTGACAAGTATGCAGTTGTCAATCATTATAGCAGTGCGATCATGTTTCAGGATTTGTGACTTATTTGTAGAAAATGTTAATGTTTACATAAAACCTATAACTAAAGTACACCTATTGAAGAGAAAGCGAATGGTGTTTTTTGGTACGGTGAAATAGTAACCTTGTTAAAAGTTTTCAGAAATTGATATTGATATTGATATCTAGTGAAGTAAACCTTATGCCTCAGCTATGGCTTGGCCTCATGAAATATACAATATACATGTATATGAAAGACACTAATTTACTCTCCAGAGCTCCTACTCTCGTTGATCTTTATTACAATTAAAACTATTACTAGAACATGAAGACCTATATCATAAGATTATGCCTATTTAAAAAGACATTCAAAGTGGCTGTAAATTAAAAACAGACTAATGTGAGAAAAACGGCCATAATTGTTTCAAACATCAAATTTTGCTTGTTCAGTATCATGTTTAAAAAACCCTTATATTATTATTGATAATCAGTTAGATTATAATTGTGTTTGTGAAACTTCCTTAACTTATTATTGAAATCAACCTAAATTCTTGTCATTAAAGAAGGTGTGGATTCTACAATGCTCAATAATTACTATCCAGTTTCTAAATTTACCAGAGTTTGGGGGTTTTTTCTTGAAAAAACCTTGGAAGATAGAGTTTTCTAGATTATTATGTTCTCTTTAAATAATAATCATGTATCTGAACCATATGCATATGCCACGAACAGTTCTTTACTCAACAATTCTTGAAACCTATGGAGGTGAAAGAGTGAGAGAGGAATAAAGGAAAGGGAGAGAAGAGACAGAAAAAGACAGATAGGAGAGTGATAGAAGAGTAAATGAGAGAAGAGACAGAGGAGTAAAGGAAAGGGAGAAAAGAGAGAGAGAGAGAGAAGGAGAGAGAGCCAGATAGGACAGTGACAGAGGAGTAAAGGAAAAGGGACAGCAGAGAGAGAGAGAGGAGTAAAGGAAAGGGAGAAAAGAGACAGAGAGGACAAAATGGAAAATAAACAACTCGGATATTGCTCAAAGAGAATTGTAATGTAGATTGACGAGTGAAAAGAAATCACTTTCAATAGACATAACACGCAAATATCGAAAATTCTGACATTGCTGATGATGAGGATAATGGTGGTGATGGTGATGGTGGTTGTGATGAAGCTGATAATGGGGATGATGATAATGATGATAATGGTGATTATGATGGTGGTTGTGATGATGCTAATGTATATAAAATGATTGTGGCGATTATGGCAATGATGATAATGCTGATGACAATGATGATGGTGATAATGATTGATGGTGATGACGACAATGCTGGTGATGATTATGCTGTTAATGACTATTCTAATCATGATAATGGTGATGATTATGAGAAGAAGCATCATCACAAGAATATCATCATGACAGTGATGATAATGATGATTGATGGTGATGACGACAATGGTGGTGATGATTATGCTAATAATGATTATTCTGATCATGATAATGGTGGTGATTATGATAAGCATCATCATAAATATCATGACAGTGATGATAATAATGATATTGATGATAATCATGATGATCATTATATCATGACAGTGATGATAATGATGTGGATGATAATCATCATCATCATTATATCATCATGACAGTGATGATGTTAATAATAATCATGATGATGATATTGATAATGGTGATGACCATGACAGAAATGACATTGACCTTAGCCATGCCAAATATGAAAGAGAGATGACATTTCGTAAAGAAGATACGATCATAAGTTGGTTTTTACAAAATGACGCCTGGATGACGTCACAATAATCTGATGACCTTGAAAAAGATGCTAGAACTTGACCTTATTAGGACTGATGACTGACACAAATTTGAAGATAATTCACTAAGCCAATTTTGAGAAATTGCAGGATACTGGGAGATAAATCCCATAGCTCTAATAATACACGACAGGGAATCACAATCTCCATAGGGTTGTATACGACTACTGCAGACTACTTTCTAATAGACATAACACGGAAAATAAGGCATTTTATTGCATGGTTTGTGATTGTTTATGTTATAATAGTCGAAGAGGATGGTAAACTGACAAGCAAAAAGAAGCAAAAAAAAAAAAATTATGGACCAACCGGGGATCGAACCTGGGTCACCTGCATGGCAGTCAAGTGCTTTGACCAATAGACCAAAATATTTCCCATAGAGATAACACGTAAGCGAAAAACGGGATTCTCAAATCCCATTTGGTAGTTCAAAATTGGGCGTGATCCCGACATCTGATCAAAAATTGGAGGGCTTACTAATAAAAGCTTATAGTCTCAGCTACAACATATTAAAATCTGGAAGGAAATAGACCAAAAATAACTGAGATACTGCTCAGAGAACGATGTCATGTAGATTCATGATTCGAAAAAAGTCATCTTCCATAGACATAACACGCAAATAGGGAAAATTCTGACATGTCGTTTTTAATTGAAAATTTCAATATGATGACGTCATCAAAATGAAAAACCGTGGTAACTGATCTTGTAGAGAATTGTCTCAGCTATAACATATCAAAATCTGGGCGAAAAAAGACCAATAGTTAAGAATCTAAAGCCAAATTTGCATAAATGTGATGACACAAAACATGAAAAATGGAAATTTTGATTTCTGGCGCCATTTTGATGACATCATAATGTTTATAAGGGTCAAATGATACATGAAATGAAATCTGTGATTCATACCCTACCTGATGATGACAAAAAATTGGGGGGTTTGTGGACTATTTAAAGAGCTAGAGTGAATTTTGTTGAGGCATGTTTTTTCACGTTTTTACGTTATTTTCGCCATAGACGCGCGCACGGATTTTGAACTTTGACGCGCCCGTACGACCTTATTATTGATCAAAATTGATTCCAAGTTGATGGAAATGATGAAGAAAAGTATCAGGATTGCAAATCATGCGAAAAAACAGCGTTTTTACGTTATGTACGCGCTGTGCGCGCGCATAACGCGCACACGGACGCGCACGGACGGAAAATTTTTAAATGCTTAAAATGTCCTGAACCGTACTCTAATTTGATTAAAAAGTGATTTTGAGCATTTTTAAATTTTGACGCGCGCGTACGTGCGCGTAATGATGCGTGCGCGGATTTTGATGACATTTTATGTTGACCCTTGTCCTGAAGTTTATGTGTGTCAAATATGGTTCATTTTTGATGACTCGTTATGAAGATATGATTGATAATGTGATTTCACAAAATGGCGCCTGGATGACGTCACGATGACCTGATGACCTTGAAAAAGATTTCGGAGCTTGACCATATATGACATGATGACTGACGGAAATGTCATGAAAATTGACTGAAAAGTTTTTGAGATTTCGTGGAAACAAGAAAGTGGGAGAAAATAAAAATAAAGAAATAAATAAATAAAGAAAGAAAATTCTGACGAAATTAAGAGGTGATCTGTCGACTACGACAGATCACCTAATAAAGAAAAATCTTGACAAAATTAATAGGTGATCTGTCGATACCGACAGACCACCTAATAAAAACTAGAATTTAATTCGTCATGAGGACGAATTAGGTGGTCTGTCTTTCAATTGGTACGATCATCATTGTAATCAGGATGATCATAATAATGGGTAAATACTAAACTGAAGATAGGAAGTCAAGAATGCCACGCATGGAGATGCTTCTTGAGGACAGGAATGCAGAAAATGTGTGGAACGGTCATTGGAAGATGTGATAATATTTGTGCAAGATAACAATCATGATAATGGTGATGATTATCATGATGAAGGTGATATAATGATGGTGATGACAATAATAATAGCAATGATGATCATGACGGTGATGATATTATATCATCATCATCATCATGAATATCATCATGACAGTGATGATGATAATGATGTTGAAGATAATCATGATGATGATCATTATATCATGACAGTGCTGATGATAATGATGTTGATAATCATCATCATCATCATCATAACAGTGATGATAATGAAGTTGATGATAATGAAGTTGATGATAATCATCAGCATCATCATGATAATGATGTTGATGATAATCATCATGAATATCATGACAGTGATGATAATGATGTTGATGATAATCATCATCATGAATATTATGACAGTGATGATGATAATGATGTTGATGATAATCATGATGATGATCATTATATCATGACAGTAATGATGATAATGATGTTGATGATAATCATCATTATCATCATCATCATCATCATGAATATCATGACAGTGATGATAATATTGATGTTGATGATTATCATGATAATGATATAATGATGGTGATGATGATGATGATGATAATGGTGATGACCATGACTGAAATTTTGATCTTAGCCCTTCCAAATATGAAAGAGAAATGACATTTAGTGAAGAAGATATGACCATAAGTTGATTTGTACAAAATGGCGCCTAGATTACGTCACGATAACCTGATGACCTTGAAAAAGATGTGGGAACTTGACCTTATTAGGACCGATGACTGACGAAAATTTGAAGATAATTGAGTAAGCCAATTTAGGGAAATTGTGATATCAAATAGGACTAATGATATTGCAGGATAGCTTTAATACACGTCAGGGAATCAGATTTTCCATAGGGTTGTACATTAACTATTGCACACTACTTTCCAATAGACATAACACGCAAAATAAGGCAGTTTATTACATGGTTTGTGATTGCTTATGTTAAAATTGTCGAACAAGATGGTAAAATGAAAGGCAAAAAGAAGCAAAAAAAAAAAAAAAAAAAAATTCAATGGACCCACCGGGAATCGAACCTGGGTCACCAGAGTGAGAGGCAAGTGCTTTGACCAATATACCAAAACATTTCCCATAGAGATAACACGTAAACGAAATCGGGATTCTCAAATCACATTTTGTAGGGAAAAATTGGGCATGATCCCGACATCTGATCAAAAATTGGAGGGCTTACTAATAAAAGCTTATAGTCTCAGCTACAACATATTAAAATCTGGAAGGAAATAGACCAAAAATAACTGAGATACTGCTCAGAGAACGATGTCATGTAGATTCATGATTCGAAAAAAAATCATCTTCCATAGACATAACACGCAAAAAGGGGAAATTCTGACATGTCATTTTTAATTGAAAATTTCAATATGATTACGTCATCAAAATGGAAAACGGTGGTAACTGATCTTGTAGAGAATTGTCTCAGCTATAACATATCAAAATCTGGGCGAAAAACGACCAATAATTACGAATCTAGAGCCAAATTTGCATAAATGTGATGACGTCAAAACATGAAAAATGGAAATGTTTACTTCTGGCGCCATTTTGATGACGTCATAATGTTTATAAGGGTCAAATGATACATGAAATCATATTTATGATTCATCCCCTACCCAAAAATGAAAAAATATTTTGGGGTTTATGGACTATTTAAAGAGCTAGAGTTAATTTTGTAGAGGCATGTTTTTGCACGTTTTTACGTTATTTTCGCCATAGACGTGCGCACGGTTTTTGAACTTTGACGCGCCCGTACGACCTTATTATTGATTGAAATTGATTCCAAATTGATGGAAATGATGAAAAAAGTGTCAGGATTGCAAATCAATCGAAAAAACAGCGTTTAAGCGTTATTTACGACTTGCGCGCGCGTAAAACGCGCGCGCGGACGCTTACGCACGGACATTTTTGAAATGCTCAAAATGACCTGAAACGTGTGCAGACTTGATCCTACGTGATTTTGAGCATTTTTAAATTTTGACGCGCGCGTACGCGCACGTCCTGACCTCTAGAAGACCTGTGAGGACATGACTTGATGACCCGTCATGTGAAGTTTATGTAATGTGAATATAGTTGATATTTGATTATCGATTATGAAGATATAATCAATCTTGTAAATTTACAAAATGGCGTCTTGATGACGTCACGATGACCTGATGACCTTCAAAAGCTTAGATGACCATGTCCATGATTGACCTCATAGATGACATGAAATTCGATGATATTGACATGGCCGATTTTGAGATTTGGTGGGAACAAGAATTTGTTATAAAAAGAAGAAATATTAAAGAAAATCTTGACAAAATTAAAAGGAGGTCTGTCATAAATGACAGACCACCTAACTAGAATTTAATTCGTCATGAGGACGAATTAGGTGGTCTGTCTTTCAATTTGTATGATCATGATTGTAATCAGGATGATCATGATAATGGGGAAATACTAAACTGAAGATAGGAAGTCAAGAATGCCACGCATGGAGATGCTTCTTGAGGACAGGAATGTAGAAAATGTGTGAAACGGTCATTGGAAGATGTGATAATATTTGTGCAAGATAACAATCATGATAATGGTGATGATTATCATGATGAAGGTGATATAATGATGGTGATGACAATAATAATAGCTATGATGATCATGACGGTGATGATATTATATCATCATCATCATCATGAATATCATCATGACAGTGATGATGATAATGATGGTGAAGATAATCATGATGATCATCATTATATCATCATGACAGTGATGATGATAATGATGTCGATAATCATCATCATCATCATCATCATGAATATCATCATGACAGTGATGATGATAATGAAGTTGATGATAATCATCAGCATCATCATGAATATCATGACAGTGATGATGATAATGATGTTGAGGATAATCATCATCATGAATATCATGACAGTGATGATGATAATGATGATAATCATCATCATGAATATTATTATGACAGTGATGATGATAATGATGTTGATAATCATGATGATGATCATTATATCATGATAGTAATGATGATAATGATGTTGATGATAATCATCATTATCATCATCGTCATCATGAATATCATGACAGTGATGATGATAATGATGTTGATGATTATCATGATAATGATATAATGATGATGATGGTGATGATGATAATGATGATGATGGTGATGATGATGATGATGATGGTGATGACCATGACTGCAATGACAGTGAATGACAGAGAAAATCACATTTTCTTATGAAGATACGACCATAAGTTGATTTGTACAAAATGGCGCCTAGATGACGTCACGATAACCTGATGACCTTGAAAAAGATGTGGGTTGACCTTATTAGGACCGATGAGTGAAGAAAATTTGAAGATAATTAAGTGGGCCAATTTTGAGAAATTGTGATATGAAATAGGACTCATGATATTGCAGGATAGCTTTAATACACTTCAGGGAATCAGATTTTCCATAGGGTTATACATAAACTACTGCACACTACTTTCTAATAGACATAACACGCAAAATAAGGCATTTTATTACTTGGTTTGTGATTGCTTATGTTAAAATAGTCGAACCAGATGGTAAAATGACAGGCAAAAGGAGGCAAAAAAATTTTTTTTTTATTGGACCCACCGGGGATCGAACCTGGGTCACCGGAGTGAGAGGCAAGTGCTTTGACCAATATACCAAAATATTTCCCATAGAGATAACACGTAAACGAAAAACGGGATTCTCAAATCACATTTTCTAGTTAAAAATTGGGCATAATCCCGACATCTGATCAAAAATTGGAGACCACACTTATAAAAGCTTATAGTCGCAGCTATAACATACTAAAATCTGGAAGAAAATAGACCAAAAACAACTGAGATACTGCTCAGAGAACAATGTCATGTAGATTCATGATTCGAAAAAAAATCATCTTCCATAGACATAACACGCAAATAGGGAAAATTCTGACATGGCATCTTTAATTGAAAATTTCACTGTGATGACGTCATCAAAATGGAAAACCGTGATGATTGATCTTGTAGAGAATTGTCTCAGCTATGACATAGCAAAATTTGGGCGAAAAACGACTAATAATTACGAATCTAGAGCCAAATTTGCATAAATGTTATGACGTCAAAAAATGAAAATTGGAAATTTTGAATTCTGGCGCCATTTTGATGACGTCATAATATTTATAAGGGTCAAATGATACATGAAATGAAATCTATGATTCATACCCTACCTGATGATGACAAAAAAATTGGGGGTTTGTGGACTATTTAAAGAGCTATAGTTAATTTTGTAGAGGCATGTTTTTGCACGTTTTAACGTTATTTTCGCCATAGATGAGCGCACGGATTTTAAACTTTGACGGCCCCGTACGTCCTTATTATTGATTGAAATTGATTCCAAGTTGATGGAAATGATGAAGAAAAGTGTCAGGATTGCAAATCAATCGAAAAAACAGCGTTTTAACGTTATTTACGACTTGCGCGCGCGTAAAACGCGCGCGCGGACGCTTACGCACGGACATTTTTGAAATGCTCAAAATGACCTGAAACGTGTGCAGACTTGATCCTACGTGATTTTGAGCATTTTTAAATTTTGACGCGCGCGTACGCGCACGTCCTGACCTCTAGATGACCTGTGAAGACATGACTTGATGACCCATCAAGTGAAGTTTATGTGATGTGAATATAGTTGATTTTTGATGATCGATTATGAAGATATAATCGATCTTGTAAATTTACAAAATGGCGTCTTGATGACGTCACGATGACCTGATGACCTCCAAAAGCTTAATGGACCATGTGCATGATTGACCTCATACATGACATGAAACTTGATGATATTGACATGGCCGATTTTGAGATTTAGTGGGAACAAAAATTTGTTATAAAAATAAATAATAAAAACTAGAATTTAATTCGTCATGAGGACGAATTAGGTGGTCTGTCTTTCAATTTGTATGATCATGATTGTAATCAAGATGATCATAATAATGGGGAAATACTAAACTGAAGATAAGAAGTCAAGAATGCCACGCATGGAGATGCTTCTTGAGGACAGGAATGTAGAAAAATGTGTGAAACGGTCATTGGAAGATGTGATGATGTTGATGATAATCATGGTGATGATCATATCATGACAGTGATGATGATAATGATGTTGATGATAATCATGATGATATAATGATGATGATGGTGATGGTGATGGTGATGATAATGGTGATGGTGATGACCATGACTGCAATGACGGTGACCTTAACCATGCCAAATATGAAAGAGAAATCACATTTCGTTATGAAGATACGACCATAAGTTGATTTTTACAAAATGTCATCTGGATGACGTCACGATAATCTGATGACCTTGAAAAAGATGCGCGAACTTGACCTTATTAGGACTGATGACTGACGAAAATTTGAAGATAATTGACCAAGCCAATTTTGAGAAATTTCCATAGGGTTGTACACAAACTACTGCACACTACTTTCCAATAGACAAAACACGCAAAATAAGGCAGTTTATTACTTGGTTTGTGATTGCTTATGTTTTAATAGTCGAACAAGATGGTAAAATGAAAGGCAAAAAGAAGCAAAAAAAAAAAATTTTTTAATGGACCCACTGGGGATCGAACCTGGGTCACCGGAGTGAGAGGCAAGTGCTTTGACCAATATACCAAAACATTTCCATAGAGATAACACGTAAACGAAAAACGGGATTCTCAAATCCCATTTGGTAGTTCAAAATTAGGCATGATCCCGACATCTGATCAAAGATTGGAGTGCTTACTAATAAAAGCTTATAGTCTCAGCTACAACATATTAAAATCTGGAAGGAAATAGACCAAAAATAACTGAGATACTGCTCAGAGAACGATGTCATGTAGATTCATGATTCGAAAAAAAATCATCTTCCATAGACATAACACGCAAAAAGGGGAAATTCTGACATGTCGTTTTTAATTGAAAATTTCAATATGATGACGTCATCAAAATGAAAAACCGTGGTAACTGATCTTGTAGAGAATTGTCTCAGCTATAACATATCAAAATCTGGGCGAAAAAAGACCAATAATTACGAATCTAGAGCCAAATTTGCATAAATGTGATGACGTCAAAACATGAAAAATGGAAATTTTGATTTCTGGCGCCATTTTGATGACATCATAATGTTTATAAGGGTCAAATGATACATGAAATGAAATCTGTGATTCATACCCTACCTGATGATGACAAAAAATTGGGGGGTTTGTGGACTATTTAAAGAGCTAGAGTTAATTTTGTAGAGGCATGTTTTTGCACGTTTTTACGTTATTTTCGCCATAGACGCGCGCACGGATTTTGAACTTTGACGCGCCCGTACGACCTTATTATTGATTGAAATTGATTCCAAGTTGATGGAAATGATGAAGAAAAGTGTCAGGATTGCAAATCAATCGAAAAAACAGCGTTTTAACGTTATTGACGACTTGTGCGCGCGTAAAACGCGCGCGCGGACGCTTACGCACGAACATTTTTGAAATGCTCAAAATGACCTGAAACGTGTGCAGACTTGATCCTATGTGATTTTGAGCATTTTTAAATTTTGACGCGCGCATACGCGCGCGTCCTGACTTCTAGATGACCTGTGAGGACATGACTTGATGACCCATCATGTGAAGTTTATGTGATGTGAATATAGTTGATTTTTGATGATCGATTATGAAGATATAATCGATCTTGTAAATTTACAAAATGGCGTCTTGATGACGTCACGATGACCTGATGACCTCCAAAAGCTTAATGGACCATGTCCATGATTGACCTCATACATGACATGAAACTCGATGATATTGACCTGGCCGATTTTGAGATTTGGTGGGAACAACAATTTGTCTTAAAAAGAAGAAATAATAAAGAAGAAAAATCTTGACAAAACTAATAGGTGTTCTGTCGATACCGACAGACCACCTAATAAAGAAGAAAATTCTGACAAAATTAATAGGTGATCTGTCGATATCGACAGACCACCTAACTAGAATTTAATTCGTCATGAGGACGAATTAGGTGGTCTGTCTTTCAATTGGTATGATCATCATTGTAATCAGGATGATCATAATAATGGGGAAATACTAAACTGAAGATAGGAAGTCAAGAATGCCACGCATGGAGATGCTTCTTGAGGACAAGAATGTAGAAAATGTGTGGAACGGTCATTGGAAGATGTGATAATATTTGTGCAAGATAACAATCATGATAATGGTGATGATTATCATGATGAAGGTGATATAATGATGGTGATGACAATAATAATAGCAATGATGATCATGACGGTGATGATATTATATCATCATCATCATCATGAATATCATCATGACAGTGATGATGATAATGATGTTCAAGATAATCATGATGATAATCATTATATCATGACAGTGCTGATGATAATGATGTTGATAATAATCATCATCATCATCATGAATATCATCATGACAGTGATGATAATGAAGTTGATGACAATCATCACCATCATCATGAATATCATGACAGTGATGATGATAATGATGTTGAGGATAATCATCATCATGAATATCGTGACAGTGATGATGATAATGATGTTGATGATAATCATGATCATCATCATTATCATTTTGAGAAATTGTGATATCAAATAGGACTAATGATATTGCAGGATAGCTTTAATACACTTCAGGGAATCAGATTTTCCATAGGGTTATACATAAACTACTGCACACTACATTCTAATAGACATAACATGCAAAATAAGACATTTTATTACTTTGTTTGTGATTACTTATGTTATAATAGTCGAATAAGATGGTAAAATGAAAAGCAAAAAGAAGCAAAAAAAAAAATTTTTTTTTAATGGACCCACCGGGGATCGAACCTGGGTCACCGGAATGAGAGGCAAGTGCTTTGACCAATATACCAAAACATTTCCCATAGAGATAACACGTAAACGAAAAACGGGATTCTGAAATTCCATTTTGTAGTGAAAAATTGGGCATGATCCCGACATCTGATTAAAAATTGGAGACCACATTTATAAAAGCTTATAGTCTCAGCTATAACATACTAAAATCTGGAAGAAAATAGACCAAAAACAACTGAGATACAGCTCAGAGAACAATGTCATGTAGATTCATGATTCGAAAAAAAAATCATCTTCCATAGACATAACACGCAAATAGGGAAAATTCTGACATGGCATCTTTAATTGAAAATTTCACTGTGATGACGTCATCAAAATGAAGATAGTGATGACGGATTTTGTAGGAAATTGCTTCAGCTACAACATATTAAAATCTGGCCGAAAAACGACTAATAATTACGAATCTAGAGCCTAATTTGCATAAATGTGACGACGTGCAAACATGAAAAATGGAAATTTTGAATTCTGGCGCCATTTTGATGACGTCATAATGTTTATAAGGATCAAATGATACATGAAATGAAATCTACGATTCATACCCTACCTGATGATGACAAAAAAATTGGGGGTTTGTGGACTATTTAAAGAGCTAGAGTTAATTTTGTAGAGGCATGTTTTTGCACGTTTTTACGTTATTTTCACCATAGATGCGCGCACGGATTTTGAACTTTGACGCACCCGTACGACCTTATTATTGATTGAAATTGATTCCGAGTTGATGGAAATGATGAACAAAAGTGTCAGGATTGCAAATCAATCGAAAAAACAGCGTTTTAACGTTATTTAAGACTTGCGCGCGCGTTTTACGCGCGCGCGGACGCTTACGCACGGACATTTTTGAAATGCTCAAAATTACCTGAAACGTGTGCAGACTTGATCCTACGTGATTTTGAGCATTTTTAAATTTTGACGCGCGCGTACGCGCACGTCCTGACCTCTAGATGACCTGTGAGGACATGACTTGATGACCCGTCATGTGAAGTTTATGTGATGTGAATATGGTTGATTTTTGATGATCGATTATGAAGATATAATCGATCTTGTAAATTTACAAAATGGCGTCTTGATGACGTCACGATGACCTGATGACCTCCAAAAGCTTAATGGACCATGTCCATGATTGACCTTATACATAACATGAAACTCGATGATATTGACTTGGCCGATTTTGAGATTTGGTGGCCACAAGAATTTGTCATAAAGAGAAGAAATAAAAAGAAAATTCTGACAAAATTAAAAGGTGATCTGTCGATACCGACAGACCACCTAACTAGAGTTTAATTCGTCATGACGACGAATTAGGTGGTCTGTCTTTCAATTTGTATGGTCATGATCGTAATCAGGATGATTATAATAATGAGGAAATACTAAACAGAAGATAGGAAGTCAAGAATGCCATGAATGGAGATGCTTCTTGAGGACATGAATGTAGCAAAATGTGTGAAACGGTCATTGTAAACTGATTATGGTGATGATGATAACGGTGATGAAGATGATATAATGATGGTTGTAATGAGTATGATGATATAATGATGGTGGTGATGATATAATAATAATAGCGATGATGATCATGACAGTGATGGTAATAATGATATAATGATGGTTATAATGAGTATGATGATATAATGATGATGGTGATGATATAATAATAATAGCGATGATGATCATGACAGTGATGGTAATAATGATGAGTCCCTGATGATGATGATGTAATGATGATTATGATGGTGATGATAATCACGATAATGAAGGGGATAATGATGAAGATTGATGATGTGATAATGGTGATGATTATGGTGATGGGGATTATGAAGATGATTGATGATATAATGATGATGATGGTGTTAATGGGGATAATGGTGATGACCATGACTGCAATGACAGTGACCTTAACCATGCCAAATATGAAAGAGAAATCACATTTCGTTATGAAGATACGACAATAAGTTGATTTGTACAAAATGGCGCCTAGATGCCCTTGAAAAAGATGTGGGAACTTGACCTTATTAGGACCGATGACTGACGAAAATTTGAAGATAATTGAGTAAGCCAATTTTGAGAAATTGTGATATCAAATAGGACTAATGATATTGCAGGATAGCTTTCATACACTTCAGGGAATCAGATTTTCCATAGGGTTATACATAAACTAATGCACACTACTTTCCAATAGACATAACACGCAAAATAAGGCATTTTATTACTTGGTTTGTGATTGCTTATGTTATAATAGTCGAACAAGATGGTAAAATGAAAGGCAAAAAGAAGCAAAAAAAAATTTTTGTTTAATGACCCCACCGGGGATCGAACCTGGGTCACCGGAGTGAAAGGCAAGTGCTTTGACCAATATACCAAACTATTTCCCATAGAGATAACACGTAAACGAAAAACGAGATTCTCAAATCCATTTTGTAGTGAAAAATTGGGCATGATCCCGACATCTGATCAAAAATTGGAGACCACACTTATAAAAGCTTATAGTCTCAGCTATAACATACTAAAATCTGGAAGAAAATAGACCAAAAACAACTGAGATACAGCTCAGAGAACAATGTCATGTAGATTCATGATTCGAAAAAAAATCATCTATCAATAATGATGATGATGATGATGTAATGATGATTATGATGGTGATGATAATCACGATAATGAAGGGGATAATGATGAAGATTGATGATGTGATACTATGGTGATGATTATGCTGATGGGGATTATGAAGATGATTGATGATATAATGATGATGATGGTGTTAATGGGGATAATGGTGATGACCATGACTGCAATGACAGTGACCTTAACCATGCCAAATATGAAAGAGAAATCACATTTCGTTATGAAGATACCACAATAAGTTGATTTGTACAAAATGGCGCCTAGATGACCTTGAAAAAGATGTGGGAACTTGACCTTATTAGGACCGATGACTGACGAAAATTTGAAGATAATTGAGTAAGCCAATTTTGAGAAATTGTGATATCAAATAGGCTATTGATATTGCAGGATAGCGTTAATACACTTCAGGGAATCAGATTTTCCATAGGGTTATACATAAACTACTGCACACTACTTTCCAATAGACAACACGCAAAATAAGGCAGTTTAGTACATGGTTTGTGATTGTATATGATATAATAGTCGAACAAGATGGTAAAATGAAAGGCAAAAAGAAGCAAAAAAAAAATTTTGTTTAATGGCCCCACCGGGGATCGAACCTGGGTCACCGGAGTGAGAGGCAAGTGCTTTGACCAATATACCAAAATATTTCCCATAGAGATAACACGTAAACGAAAAACGGGATTCTCAAATCACATTTTGTAGTGAAAAATTGGGCATGATCCCGACATCTGATCAAAAATTGGAGACCACACTTGCAAAAGCTTATAGTCTCAGCTATAACATACTAAAATCTGGAAGAAAATGGACTAAAAACAACTCAGATACAGCTCAGAGAACAATGTCATGTAGATTCATGATTCGAAAAAAAATCATCTTCCATAGACATAACACGCAAATAGGGAAAATTCTGACATGGCATCTTTAATTGAAAATTTCACTGTGATGACGTCATCAAAATGAATAATGGTGGAAACTGATTTTGTAGCAAATTGCCTCAGCTATAGCATATTAAAATCTGGGTGAAAAACAACCAATAATTACGAATCTAGAGCCAAATTTGCATAAATATGATGACGTCAAAACATGCAAAATGGAAATTTTGACTTCTGGCGCCATTTTGATGACGTCATAATGTTTATAAGGGTCAAATGATACATGAAATGAAATATATGATTCATACCCTAAGTGATGATGAAAAAAAAATTGGGGGTTTGTGGACTATTTAAAGAGCTATAGTTAATTTTGTAGAGGCATGTTTTTGCACGTTTTTACGTTATTTTCGCCATAGACGCGCACACGGATTTTGAACTTTGACGCGCCCGTACGACCTTCTTATTGATTGAAATTGATTCCAAGTTGATGGAACTGATGAAGAAATGTGTCAGGATTGCAAATCAATCGAAAAAACAGCGTTTTAACGTTATTTATGACTTGCGCGCGCGTAAAACGCGCGCGCGGACGCTTACGCACGGACATTTTTGAAATGCTCAAAATGACCCGAAACGTGTGCAGACTTGATCCTACGTGATTTTGAGCATTTTAAAATTTTGACGCGCGCGTACGCGCACGTCCTGATCTCTAGATGACCTGTGATGACCTGACTTGATGACCCGTCATGTGAAGTTGATGTGATGTGAATATAGTTGATTTTTGATGATCGATTACGAAAATATAATCGATCTTGTAAATTTACAAAATGGCGTCTTGATGACGTCACGATGACCTGATGACCTTCAAAAGCTTAGTTGACCATGTCCATGATTGACCTCATACATGACATGAAACTCGATGATATTGACCTGGCCGATTTTGAGATTTGGTGGGTACAACATTTTGTAATAAAAAGAAACTAGAATTTAATTCGTCATGAGGACGAATTAGGTGATCTGTCTTCCAATTTGTACGATCATGATTGTAATCAGGATGATCATAATAATGGGGAAATGGTAAACTGAAGATAGGATGTCAAGAATACCATGAATGGAGATGTTTCGTGAGGACAGGAATGTAGCAAAATGTGTAACGGTCATTGTAAAATGTTTATGGTGATGATGATAATGGTGATTATGATGATTATAATGATAGAATGATGATGATGATGATATAATAATAGCGATGATGATCATGATGGTGATGATAATAATGATGATGATACAGGATACTTGGGAGATTAACCATATAGCTCTAATACAGGACAGGAAATCACAATTTCCGTAGGGTTGTACACAAACTACTGTACACTACTTTCTAATAGACATAATACCGAAAATATGGCAGTTTATTACATGATTTGTGATTTTTTATGTTACAATATTCGAAGAGGATGGTAAAATGACAGGCAAAAAAAAGCAAAAAAAAAAATTGTTATGGACCCACCAGGGATCGAACCTGGGTCACCTGCATGGGAGGCAAGTGCTTTGACCAATAGACCAAAATATTTCCCATAGAGATAACACGTAAACGAAAAACGGGATTCTCAAATCCCATTTGGTAGTTCAAAATTGGGCATGATCCCGACATCTGATCAAAAATTGGAGACCACATTTGTAAAAGCTTATAGTCTCAGCTACAACATATTAAAATCTGGAAGGAAATAGACCAAAAATAACTGAGATACTGCTCAGAGAACGATGTCATGTAGATTCATGATTCGAAAAAAAATCATCTTCCATAGACATAACACGCAAAAAGGGGAAATTCTGACATGTCGTTTTTAATTGAAAATTTCAATATGATTACGTCATCAAAATGGAAAACGGTGGTAACTGATCTTGTAGAGAATTGTCTCAGCTATAACATATCAAAATCTGGGCGAAAAACGACCAATAATTACGAATCTAGAGCCAAATTTGCATAAATGTGATGACGTCAAAACATGAAAAATGGAAATTTTGATTTCTGGCGCCATTTTGATGACATCATAATGTTTATAAGGGTCAAATGATACATGAAATGAAATTTGTGATTCATACCCTACCTGATGATGACAAAAAAATTGGGGGTTTGTGGACTATTTAAAGAGCTAGAGTTAATTTTGTAGAGGCATGTTTTTGCACGTTTTTACGTTATTTTCGCCATAGATGCGCGCACGGATTTTGAACTTTGACGCGCCCGTACGACCTTATTATTGATCAAAATTGATTCCAAGTTGATGGAAATGATGAAGAAAAGTGTCAGGATTGGAAATCAATCGAAAAAACAGCGTTTTAACGTTATTTACGACTTGCGCGCGCGTAAAGCGCGCGCGCGGACGCTTACGCACGGACATTTTTCAAATGCTCAAAATGACCTGAAACGTGTGCAGACTTGATCCTACGTGATTTTGAGCATTTTTAAATTTTGACGCGCGCGTACGCGCACGTCCTGACCTCTAGATGACCTGTGAGGACATGACTTGATGACCCGTCATGTGAAGTTTATGTGATGTGAATATAGTTGATATTTGATTATCGATTATGAAGATATAATCAATCTTGTAAATTTACAAAATGGCGTCTTGATGACGTCACGATGACCTGATGACCTCCAAAAGCTTAATGGACCATGTCCATGATTGACCTCATACATGACATGAAACTCGATGATATTGACCTGGCCGATTTTGAGATTTATTGGGAACAAGAATTTGTAATAAAAAGAAATATTAAAAACTAGAGTTTAATTCGTCATGACGACGAATTAGGTGGTCTGTCTTTCAATTTGTATGGTCATGATCGTAATCAGGATGATTATAATAATGAGGAAATACTAAACAGAAGATAGGAAGTCAAGAATGCCATGAATGCAGATGCTTCTTGAGGACATGAATGTAGCAAAATGTGTGAAACGGTCATTGTAAACTGATTATGGTGATGATGATAACGGTGATGAAGATGATATAATGATGGTTGTAAAGAGTAAGATGATATAATAATAATAGCGATGATGATCATGACAGTGATGGTAATAATGATGATGATGATGATGTAATGATGATTATGATGGTGATGATAATCACGATAATGAAGGGGATAATGATGAAGATTGATGATGTGATACTATGGTGATGATTATGCTGATGGGGATTATGAAGATGATTGATGATATAATGATGATGATGGTGTTAATGGGGATAATGGTGATGACCATGACTGCAATGACAGTGACCTTAACCATGCCAAATATGAAAGAGAAATCACATTTCGTTATGAAGATACCACAATAAGTTGATTTGTACAAAATGGCGCTTAGATGACCTTGAAAAAGATGTGGGAACTTGACCTTATTAGGACCGATGACTGACGAAAATTTGAAGATAATTGAGTAAGCCAATTTTGAGAAATTGTGATATCAAATAGGCTATTGATATTGCAGGATAGCGTTAACCCGTTGAAGACTGAGCCCGCATATATGCGGGCTCAGTTTTCCCCGCTCGTGGACTGAGCCCGCATATATGCGGTCTGAGAAAATCGAAGAGACGAGCTCACTTTTACACCATTTATTTCACTCATTACTACATGAATAAATATAAACCCTTACTGATTCGAATGATTATACATTTGACATAGTGGTTTGCTTTGTTTTACTTTGAAATGATAACGATTTGGGGTAGAAAACACAGTTTCAAAACATTATTTCCTCTTGAACTCTTGAACTCGAACTCGCGTATAACGTAGCAACGCTCTGATTGGTCGGTTCACTGCCGAGAACCGACCAATCAAAATAGGCTTGTGCGCACACGCTCTAATCATTTCCATATGAATTACGTTTACCCACGATCTCTGCCTTATTTGCATAGTTTATGCAAATTAAATCGATCGACCACTTCGCCTCGCGTGCCGAGTTCTTTTTCTCCAGCTTTGCATGCCTCCGGATTGATTTTCATATAGAAACTTTTTTTCATTTTTGACTATTTTCCACGGAAGTTTATTTTATCATTGATCGGATTTTTGTTACACTTTTCTCATCAATTGTTCTGTCTTCATTTCTGACCTTCTTTATTACCGTCTCTTGTTCTCCATTATGAGCACTCTATTTTATATTTCTCTCACCCTCTTCAACAACAATATCGTCTTCTGTGCTCGTCTATTCGTTTAGAACAGAACAGAAAGAAAAAAAAACATCAAGAGGAAAGGTGGAAACAATGAGTACGATCAAAACTCATGAGGCAAAAAAAAATAAAAATAAATGTCAAATGCATATTGAAATAAAAGCAAAAGGTTAGAAATAAATAGATGAAAATCTTTTGGGGACATTTCTTCTACTTTTTGTTTTACATTTATAGGTTTATTATGGAGTTCACGATTTCTCATCATGATGCAGCACCATACTTTCATTATTGCTTCCTCTGCTGAATTGTTTTCTGTATAAAGTAGCGTTATTCACATTTTATTGAACTACATAGTTTTACAGTATATTCAGTTAGTCGCCGTACTTTACAAACAATAAACTGAGTCCAGCTTGGGTTCTAACGGTTTCAAAAGCATGAATGGATTTCCTGTCTTTTCATGGCAGATGAGAACAAAGGAAATACGAACGAAGGTTGCCAAGGCCACGTCAGATAATCCCCCATTTTGTCAATGGAGCTCCAATCCAGGGGGCGGGGGGGGGGGGGCACTTCCCCGTTTTGTGAAGGTCATCAATGTCTATAACTCAGCGAGAGGATCTAACATAATAAAACACTCATCGATTACTTTCTTTTCCAAAGGCGGATAAAAGTTGGTGGCTGTAGGAAAGAATAATACCGAATATATATATGTATTTAAACTTGTACCAGTGTACCACTTATAACAGAGGAATTATTATTGAACATTTCCCCTATTTAGACTTTAGAAGTTAGCGAAAGTCGAACCGATTTATAAGGTTAAAACTCTGTGAATTCATTAGTCTTCCGACCACTTCATGAGAGCTTATAATCTGCGGCAAAAAAAACCCAAAACGCGAGAATAGATAACACAGAATCCACACGAAACGATTCTGTAAAGATGATTATAATAAGAGAAAAATCGTTTTGTTTTGTTTTTATTTTTTATTTTTTGCCAAAGAAAACACACATTAGCACTGTGAAAATGGTCGTCCTTTTCTTACATATACATCAACAAAACTGAATAACTTGAAAAGGCGGCAAAATGGGAAAATACAGAATTATTCGGAGAAGCGTATAGTCTCGCTAAATTAATACATTCCTATAACAGCAACCCATCATGATGTTATAATAATGACTACTAATGAAATATTGTTGAAAAGGAAATATGAAGGATAAGACTGGAAAATAAGAATGAAAGTAAATGACTTTATTCATTCATTGTTAAATCAGCTGGAATTAGCATAAGACGAATTATTTAAATACATATAAAGCAATAAATAGAAAATATGATATGCAAACACGTTTATGAGTTATTGTCGCAATAATGTCTTATGAAAATAAATGAATAATACATTAAAAAACAGAATTGTGAGGATAATATATATGGCCGGCGGAACCGGGGGGCCCCCAATATTTTTGCATCGGACATATAAAATACAACCCGGGCGGAAAAACAATTCGTTTAGACACCGGAATGGAGATAAACAAGAAACGATGGGAGAATAGGGATGAGAGAACGACGGCAATAAATTGATTTAGGCCTATTTCTTATCAACTATCAAACAAAATTCCCCAGTAAGTCGTCAGACAAAATATACATGTAGCTTGACAGACGCTTACGGCAAATATTCACCATGGATGGGGGGGGGGGGGGGGGGGGGGCTTCTGGGGATCGGGCCATAAAAGGATAAGCGATCGATCAACAGGATGGTAAGGAGTATAATAATGCCAACTGCTAAGTGTGATTGCATTTTTGCACCTCAATGGGCTATTTTTTGTTTGTTTGTTTGTTTGTTTTTTGTTTGTTGCTGTTTTTGCTTTCTGAAACCATCGATCCTCATTTAGACCATCTCCCTATTCCTGTTTAGAAATTAGGAGTAAGCGGAGCGAGTGAAGATATGGGCAATATCTTTCGCAATAGAAGTGTTAGTTTATCATAAAACTACGCTATGTAACTATACATATCAAATTTTTGAAATGCATATGATAGTTTAGGGGGCTTTAGCATTTTTTATGTGGGGGGGGGGGGGGGGTATTTGAGTCCACAAGCAGAGCCCCTTGTCCGTAGAACCTCGCCTTCGCGCCTGTAACATCAGCAGAAGCAAGATAGATTCAGATTCAGATTTATCTTTTTTTTTATTCAATTCATATTGGGCTATTCTCGATGTCATTCATAAGAACATAAATGGGATATTGGCAAATACACCCCCCCCCCCCCCAAAAGGAGAAAGTCTGAAGACCGAATTTCTGCTCGGTTACAACCATGAAATGCATAAAATGGAATAACTGATATAATTATGAAAGGTAACCAGGGGCGGCGATACAGTGGGACGTGGGTTAGGGGGCGACCACCCCTACGATTTTTTCAAGTAGGCCCAAGTGAAAGCAAAGAAAAAAAATTAGGAGAAAAAGAACAAGAACAAAACAGATGAATAAAAGGAAGAAAATAGTATCACAAAGGATAGCCCTGTACTGTAGCCCTATATTACCGTTATTCAATTGAGAAAAAAAAATGGCGTCAAGTTTAGGTCGTTTTGCCTCTCCTATCAAAATACCCGAGCGCTACATCTGAAGGTTACATTATTGTAGAATAGTCTGGACAAATGAAATTTACGCCATAAATAACTCGGGTACCAACCGAAGTCCCCCCCCCCCCCAAAAAAAAGGATGTTTTACATCCATCCTCATCTGACACAGGCTAATCTCTTTTCTTTCAAAACGGGTCTACAATGTAATCTTTTATTTTCAATAACAAGAAGAAGAAGAACAAGAACAATAGTAATTATAATAATGTAATTATATGATGAATATGATGTTGATAATGATGATGTTGTTGAAAAGCAACAACACCAACAAAAACATGATTATTTGTAAGACCATACCGAAACCTATATGCTTTCTATAAAGATTCTTTTTTTTCATTATCAATCTAACATTTGCAACATCCCATTCACTCGATTATTTTCATATCCTATTCTGGAATTACACTTTTCTCATCAATTGTTCTGTCTTCATTTCTGACCTTCTTTATTACCGTCTCTTGTTCTCCATTATAAGCACTCTATTTTATATTTCTCTCACCCTCTTCAACAACAATTTCGTCTTCTGTGCTCGTCTATTCGTTTAGTACAGCACAGAAAAAAAACACCAAGAGGAAAAGTGGAAACAAAGAGTACGATCAAAACTCATGATGCAAAAAAAAATTAAATGTCAAATGCATAATGAAATAAAAGCAAAAGGTAAGAAATAAATAGATGAAATCTTTTGGGGACATTTCTTCTACTTTTTTGTTTTACATTCATAGGTTTATTATGGAGTTCACGATTTCTCATCATCAGCATCATACTTTCATTATTGCTTCCTCCGCTGAATTGTTTTCTGTATAAAGGAGTAGCGTTATTCACATTTTATTGAACTACATAAAGTATATTCAGTTAGTCGCCGTACTTTACAAACAATAAACTGAGTCCAGCTTGGGTTCTAACGGTTTCAAAAGCATGAATGGATTTCCTGTCTTTTCATGGCAGATGAGAACAAAGGAAATACGAACGAAGGTTGCCAAGGCCACGTCAGATAATCCCCCATTTTGTCAATGGAGCTCCAATCCAGGGGCGGGGGGGGGGGCACTTCCCCGTTTTGTGAAGGTCATAAATGTCTATAACTCAGCGAGAGGATCTAACATAATAAAACACTCATCGATTACTTTCTTTTCCAAAGGCGGATCAAAGTTGGTGGCTGTAAAAAAGAATAATACCGAATATATATATATATGTATTATATACTTGTACCAGTGTACCACTTATAACAGAGGAATTATTATTGAACAGTTCCCCTATTTAGACTTTAGAAGTTAGCGAAAGTCGAACCGATTTATAAGGTTTAAACTCTGTGATTCCGACCGCTTCATGAGAGCTTATAATCTGTGGCAAAAATCCCCAAAACGCGAGAATAGATAACACAGAATCCACACGAAACGATTCTGTAAAGATGATCATAATAATAAGAGAAACATCGTTTTGTTTGTTTTTTTTGGTTTTTGTTTTTTACCAAAAAAAAAAACACATTAGCACTGTGAAAATGGTAGTCCTTTTCTTACTACGAAGCTGCTAAAGTTATCAATATTAATTTCTTATAATATAATCATTTTACATATACATCAACAAAATTGAATAACTTGAAAAGGCGACAAAATGGGAAAATACAGAATGATTCGGAGAAGCGTATAGTCTCGCTAAAATAATAAATTCCTATAACAGCAACCCATCATGATGGTATGATAATAACTAGTAATGAAATATTGTTTGAAACAAATTTTTTGTCGGGAATGTCGACGACCCCTTTTTGTAGCACAATAGTAACATTCCCTGCATGGTTCCCATATTTGGGCCCCACCAATCTCAAAAACGTTCGGCTGGCCCTGATAGAATGTGGTAGACGAAGAAAGAAGGAAACAAATCAAGGGAGACAAAACGGAAGGATAAGATAAAGGAATAACTACAATTATGATAAATGAAGAAAATAGGGGGAAATAAAAGAATAGCCCAAGGATAAACGAGGATAAAAGAAGAACAAAATAAAATTTACGAAAAAAAGCAGACATGAATCATGTGAATAAGTGAGAAATGGGAATCTACAACGAGAATTCAGAATTGATAAAAAAAAAAAAACTCAAAACAAAAGCAAAAACAAAATTAGGGGGTCAAAGGGAAGGGGGGTGGGGAAGACAAGAAATACAATCAATAAATAAAAAAAGACGAATGGAAGTAAAAGTATTTAAAAAGAATACAGGCAGAAAATTAGGATGAAAGAGATGAATTTCATGGAGATGGAAGAAACAAAATGGGGTGGAATTGATATGTCTCATAAATTCACCAACCCCGTATCCCTCTGTCTAAAGAGAGAGAGAGAGAGGGGGGGGGGGGGGTAAAATACAACCGGCGCACAAAACATTCGTGTTGACACCGGAACTCATAAATTATTCATTTATTCCGTCGGCACTAGCCAATAAGGAAACAAGAAAATGAATAATGCATGAGGTATCGCGCAGTTTCGTGCACCGAACACTATGAATATTCAGTAAGCCAGCGGCAAAAGCGATCAAGGCGCTGATTGGCTATGAACGCAGTAGACCACACCTCCTCCTTGACAACCACGCTTCGTTGAGCTTGTCAGGATTTTTACCGTTCCCAGCGGGGGAATCGCACTGCGCTTTACCGTCTTCAACGGGTTAATGCACTTCAGGGAATCAGATTTTCCATAGGGTTATACATAAACTACTGCACACTACTTTCCAATAGACAACACGCAAAATAAGGCAGTTTAGTACATGGTTTGTGATTGTATATGATATAATAGTCGAACAAGATGGTAAAATGAAAGGCAAAAAGAAGCAAAAAAAAAAAATTTAATGGCCCCACCGGGGATCGAACCTGGGTCACCGGAGTGAGAGGCAAGTGCTTTGACCAATATACCAAAATATTTCCCATAGAGATAACACGTAAACGAAAAACGGGATTCTCAAATCACATTTTGTAGTGAAAAATTGGGCATGATCCCGACATCTGATCAAAAATTGGAGACCACACTTATAAAAGCTTATAGTCTCAGCTATAACATACTAAAATCTGGAAGAAAATGGACCAAAAACAACTGAGATACAGCTCAGAGAACAATGTCATGTAGATTCATGATTCGAAAAAAAATCATCTTCCATAGACATAACACGCAAATAGGGAAAATTCTGACATGGCATCTTTAATTGAAAATTTCACTGTGATGACGTCATCAAAATGAATAATGGTGGAAACTGATTTTGTAGCAAATTGCCTCAGCTACAACATATTAAAATCTGGGTGAAAAACAACCAATAATTACGAATCTAGAGCCAAATTTGCATAAATGTGATGACGTCAAAACATGCAAAATGGAAATTTTGACTTCTGACGCCATTTTGATGACGTCATAATGTTTATAAGGGTCAAATGATACATGAAATGAAATATATGATTCATACCCTACTTGATGATGAAAAAAAAATTGGGGGTTTGTGGACTATTTAAAGAGCTAGAGTTAATTTTGTAGAGGCATGTTTTTGCACGTTTTTACGTTATTTTCGCCATAGACGCGCACACGGATTTTGAACTTTGACGCGCCCGTACGACCTTCTTATTGATTGAAATTGATTCCAAGTTGATGGAACTGATGAAGAAAAGTGTCAGGATTGCAAATCAATCGAAAAAACAGCGTTTTAACGTTATTTACGACTTGCGCGCGCGTAAAACGCGCGCGCGGACGCTTACGCACGGACATTTTTGAAATGCTCAAAATGACCCGAAACGTGTGCAGACTTGATCCTACGTGATTTTGAGCATTTTAAAATTTTGACGCGCGCGTACGCGCACGTCCTGATCTCTAGATGACCTGTGATGACCTGACTTGATGACCCGTCATGTGAAGTTGATGTGATGTGAATATAGTTGATTTTTGATGATCGATTACGAAAATATAATCGATCTTGTAAATTTACAAAATGGCGTCTTGATGACGTCACGATGACCTGATGACCTCCAAAAGCTTCATGGACCATGTCCATGATCGACCTCATACATGACATGAAACTAGATGATATTGACTTGGCCGATTTTGAGATTTGGAGGGTACAAAAATATGTAGGAAAAAGAAGAAATAATAAAGAAGAAAATTCTGACAAAATTAAAAGGTGATCTGTCGATACCGACAGACCACCTAATAAAGAAGAAAATTCTGACAAAATTAATAGGTGATCTGTCGATACCGACAGATCACCTAATAAATAAATAAATAAAGAAAAATCTTGACAAAATTAAAAGGAGGTCTGTCATAAATGACAGACCACCTAATAAAGAAGAAAATTCTGACAAAATTAATAGGTGATCTGTCGATATCGACAGACCACCTAATAAAGAAAATCTTGACAAAATTAAAAGGAGGTCTGTCATAAATGACAGACCACCTAATAAAGAAGAAAAATCTTGACAAAACTAAAAGGAGGTCATGTCATAAATGACAGACCACCTAATAATACCTACAACGTGTGTGTCTATGGCAAAATGGGCAGTTTTAACTTTGAAAGCCATTTTCACCCTGGAAACGTCCGTTAAAACGTTTAAACTACACCGGACTTTTTTGTGTAGAATTTTCTGCTCTATCATCTGAATCAAGTCCCAAGTCTCTAGCACCCCGCAAACTGAAGTTAGAGGCCCCGTAAAGGGCATTTTTCAGCAAAAAATCACTAAATGAAGCCTGGATGACGTCATAATGACGTTGTGAACTTGAATTTTTTACTGTGAACTCTTCTCATCAGGTCTCATGACTGTGTCGAATTTGAAAAAGATTCACTGTTTCTTCTTCGAGTTATTTTCCCCGTAAAAAAAGGGGGGGGGGTCCAAAAGACAATAAATGATTAAAAAAAAAAAACAATTGAGCTACGAATGTGCTTTTTTGTGTGCATGATGTTTGGTCAAGATGTGATGATTGTGGAAAGATTCAGAAAGATCGACCAACTTGTTTAGGAGTTATCGAGGTTGGCATTTTTCATTGTTGTGCGCGCACTGACGCGCGAAAGTAAGCGTACGCGCGCGTCTAATTTTCTGAAATTGACCAGATTGGTATTAGCTTTAATCCTGCCAAATTTGAGTGGGAAATGACTTTCCGTTATGAAGATATGACCATGAACTAATACACGACAGGGAATCAAAATTTCCATAGGGTTGTACACAAACTACTGCAGACCACTTTCCAATAGACATAACATGCAAAATAAGGCAGTATATTGCATGGTTTGTGTTTGTTTATGTTATAATAGTCGAAGAAGATGGTAAAATGAAAGGCAAAAAGAAGCCAAAAAAATTTTTTTTTAATGGACCCACCGGGGATCGAACCTGGGTCACCGGATTGGGAGGCAGGTGCTTTGACCAATATACCAAAGTATTTCCCATAGAGATTACACGTAAACGAAAAACCGGATTCTCAAATCCCATTTTGTAGTTCAAAATTGGGCATGATCCCGACATCTGATCAAAAATTGGAGACCACACTTGTAAAAGCTTATAGTCTCAGCTACAACATATTAAAATCTGGAAGGAAATAGACCAAAAATAACTGAGATACTGCTCAGAGAACGATGTCATGTAGATTCATGATTCGAAAAAAAATCATCTTCCATAGACATAACACGCAAAAAGGGGAAATTCTGACATGTCGTTTTTAATTGAAAATTTCAATATGATTACGTCATCAAAATGGAAAACGGTGGTAACTGATCTTGTAGAGAATTGTCTCAGCTATAACATATCAAAATCTGGGCGAAAAACGACCAATAATTACGAATCTAGAGCCAAATTTGCATAAATGTGATGACGTCAAAACATGAAAAATGGAAATTTTGATTTCTGGCGCCATTTTGATGACATCATAATGTTTATAAGGGTCAAATGATACATGAAATGAAATTTGTGATTCATACCCTACCTGATGATGAAAAAGAAATTGGGGGTTTGTGGACTATTTAAAGAGCTAGAGTTAATTTTGTAGAGGCATGTTTTTGCACGTTTTTACGTTATTTTCGCCATAGATGCGCGCACGGATTTTGAACTTTGACGCGCCCGTACGACCTTATTATTGATCAAAATTGATTCCAAGTTGATGGAAATGATGAAGAAAAGTGTCAGGATTGGAAATCAATCGAAAAAACAGCGTTTTAACGTTATTTACGACTTGCGCGCGCGTAAAGCGCGCGCGCGGACGCTTACGCACGGACATTTTTCAAATGCTCAAAATGACCTGAAACGTGTGCAGACTTGATCCTACGTGATTTTGAGCATTTTTAAATTTTGACGCGCGCGTACGCGCACGTCCTGACCTCTAGATGACCTGTGAGGACATGACTTGATGACCCGTCATGTGAAGTTTATGTGATGTGAATATAGTTGATATTTGATTATCGATTATGAAGATATAATCAATCTTGTAAATTTACAAAATGGCGTCTTGATGACGTCACGATGACCTGATGACCTCCAAAAGCTTAATGGACCATGTCCATGATTGACCTCATACATGACATGAAACTCGATGATATTGACCTGGCCGATTTTGAGATTTATTGGGAACAAGAATTTGTAATAAAAAGAAATATTAAAAATAAAGAAGAAAATTCTGACAAAATTAATAGGTGTTCTGTCGATACCGACAGATCACCTAATAAATAAATAAATAAAGAAAAATCTTGACAAAATTAAAAGGAGGTCTGTCATAAATGACAGACCACCTAATAAAGAAGAAAATTCTGACAAAATTAATAGGTGTTCTGTCGATACCGACAGACCACCTAATAAAGAAAATCTTGACAAAATTAAAAGGAGGTCTGTCATAAATGACAGACCACCTAATAAAGAAGAAAAATCTTGACAAAACTAAAAGGAGGTCATGTCATAAATGACAGACCACCTAATAATACCTACAACGTGTGTGTCTATGGCAAAATGGGCAGTTTTAACTTTGAAAGCCATTTTCACCCTGGAAACGTCCGTTAAAACGTTTAAACTACACCGGACTTTTTTGTGTAGAATTTTCTGCTCTATCATCTGAATCAAGTCCCAAGTCTCTAGCACCCCGCAAACTGAAGTTAGAGGCCCCGTAAAGGGCATTTTTCAGCAAAAAATCACTAAATGAAGCCTGGATGACGTCATAATGACGTTGTGAACTTGAATTTTTTACTGTGAACTCTTCTCATCAGGTCTCATGACTGTGTCGAATTTGAAAAAGATTCACTGTTTCTTCTTCGAGTTATTTTCCCCGTAAAAAAAGGGGGGGGGGGGGGTCCAAAAGACAATAAATGATTAAAAAAAAAAAAAAAATTGAGCTACGAATGTGCTTTTTTGTGTGCATGATGTTTGGTCAAGATGTGATGATTGTGGAAAGATTCAGAAAGATCGACCAACTTGTTTAGGAGTTATCGAGGTTGGCATTTTTCATTGTTGTGCGCGCACTGACGCGCGAACGTAAGCGTACGCGCGCGTCTAATTTTCTGAAATTGACCAGATTGGTATTAGCTTTAATCCTGCCAAATTTGAGTGGGAAATGACTTTCCGTTATGAAGATATGACCATGAACTAATACACGACAGGGAATCAAAATTTCCATAGGGTTGTACACAAACTACTGCAGACCACTTTCCAATAGACATAACATGCAAAATAAGGCAGTATATTGCATGGTTTGTGTTTGTTTATGTTATAATAGTCGAAGAAGATGGTAAAATGAAAGGCAAAAAGAAGCCAAAAATTTTTTTTTTTAATGGACCCACCGGGGATCGAACCTGGGTCACCGGATTGGGAGGCAGGTGCTTTGACCAATATACCAAAGTATTTCCCATAGAGATTACACGTAAACGAAAAACCGGATTCTCAAATCCCATTTTGTAGTTCAAAATTGGGCATGATCCCGACATCTGATCAAAAATTGGAGACCACCTTTGCAAAAGCTTATAGTCTCAGCTACAACATATTAAAATCTGGGAGGAAATAGACCAGAAATAACTGAGATACTGCTCAAAGAACAATGTCATGTAGATTCATGATTCGAAAAAAAGTCATCTTCCATAGACATAACACGCGAATAGGGAAAATTCTGACATGGCATATTTAATTGAAAATTTCACAATAATGACGTCATCAAAATGAAAAATCCTGGTAATTGATCTTGTAGAGAATTGTCTCAGCTATGACATATTAAAATCTGGGCGAAAAACGACCAATAATTATGAATCTAGAGCCAAATTGGCATAAAGGTGATGACGTCAAAACACGAAAAATGGAAATTTTGACTTCTGGCGCCATTTTGATGACGTCCTAATGTTTATAAGGGTCAAATGATACATGAAATGAAATATATGATTCATACCCTACCTGATGATGACAAAAAAATTGGGGGTTTGTGGACTATTTAAAGAGCTAGAGTTAATTTTGTAGAGGCATGTTTTTGCACGTTTTTACGTTATTTTCGCCATAGATGCGCGCACGGATTTTGAACTTTGACGCCCCCGTACGACCTTATTATTGATTGAAATTGATTCCAAGTTGATGGAAGTGATGAAAAAAAGTGTCAGGATTGCTAATCAATCGAAAAAACAGCGTTTTAACGTTATTTACGACTTGCGCGCGCGTAAAACGCGCGCGCGGAAGCTTACGCAGGGACATTTTTGAAATGCTCAAAATGACCTGAAACGTGTGCAGACTTGATCCTCCGTGATTTTGAGCATTTTAAAATTTTGACGCACGCGTACGCGCACGTCCTGACCTCTAGATGACCTGTGATGACATGACTCGATGACTCGTCAAGTGAAGTTTATGTGATGTGAATTTAGTTGATTTTTGATGATCGATTATGAAGATATAATCGTTCTTGTAAATTTACAAAATGGCGTCTTGATGACGTCACGATGACCTGATGACCTCCAAAAGCTTAATGGACCATGTCCATGATTGACCTCATACATGACATGAAACTCGATGATATTGACCTGGCCGATTTTGAGATTTGGTGGGAACAATAATTTGCTATAAAAAGAAATAATAAAGAAGAAAAATCTTGACAAAACTAAAAGGAGGTCATGTCATAAATGACAGACCACCTAATAAAGAAAATCTTGACAAAATTAAAAGGTGATCTGTCGATACCGACAAACCACCTAATAAAGAAAAATTTGACAAAATTAAAAGGAGGTCTGTCATAAATGACAGACCACCTAATAAAGAAGAAAAATCTTGACAAAACTAATAGGTGATCTGTCGATACCGACAGACCACCTAATAAAGAAAATTTTGACAAAATTAAAAGGAGGTCTGTCATAAATGACAGACCACCTAATAATATTGGATATTTATATAGCGCTCATATCCACCATGTATGGTGCTCAAGGCGCTCCAATATTACCCCGGCTCTAGCTAGGCTACCGATATCGGTGCTCACAGCATTCAAGGAATTAATTCCTGCCGGTACCCATTTAACACCTGGGTGGAGAGTGGCAAATGTGACCCGACGCCTCAAAACCTACAATAAGTCGCCAAAATTATATGTGACCCGACGCCTCGAAACCTACAATAAGTCGCCAAAATTATTTTTTTGGTTTTATACATTTTCTGAAAGTAGAGATTCTCAGCTTTCCAATGGTATATCACTTGCCTAGTTTACTCAATGATAACACCTTTAAATGTCACATTTAGAATCAGTATGTAACCAGCAATCAATAACTCCTATTCATAGAAAATGGCCATTTAAGTTCGGAACAAAAGAGTGCTAAACCTTCGCTCTCTGTGTGCGCCCAAGTAAAACTGGGTATTCAAATGGCCTTAGCAACCGGTATGAAGGGTTTATCGGATTAGGCTGAATTTTGGCACACTGCTCTAGGACGACCTATTAATCACTCATCAATTCAATACCTTTAGAGGTAAAGTAGTAATTCGGCATTGAATGAAAGTATTACAAAAGCTCTCCAAACGTCCATTAGCTCGACAGGTGAAAAAAAGGAGTCATTTTAAAATGCCCAAAAAACATATTTCTAAGTCGAATTACGACTCACAAACTTGAGACATGATAGAATGATAATGAAACTACCTATTTCTATCAAAAAAAGAAAATCGACTGATCCAAGCAAATTTACTATTTTGGGGTGTTTGCTACGTTGTGGTTCGTGCGACTTATTGTAGGTTTTGAGGCGGCGGGTCAGATGTTTTTTGTTTTATACATTTTCTGAAAGTAGAGATTCTCAGCTTTCCAACGGTATATCACTTGCCTAGTTTACTCAATGATAACACCTTTAAATATCACATTTAGAATCAGCATGTAGCCAGCAATCAATAACTCCTATTCAGAGAAAATGGCCATTTAAGTTCGGAACAAAAGAGTGCTCAACCTTTGCTCTCTGTGCGCGCCAAAGTAAAACTGGGTATTCTTACTCACTCCAAAAATCAATTTAATACCTTTAGAGGTAAAGTCGTAATTTGGCATTGAATGAAAGTATTACAAAAGCTCTCCAAACATCCATTAGCTCGACAGGTGAACAAAAAGGAGTCATTTTAAAATGCCCCAAAAACATATTTCTAAGTCGAATTACGACTCACAAACTTGAGACATGATAGAATGATAAAGAAAATACCCATTTCTATCAAAAAAAAGAAAATCGACTGATCCAAGCAAATTTACTATTTTGGGCTGTTTGCTACGTTGTGGTCCGTGCGACTTATTGTAGGTTTTGAGGCGGTGAGTTACAAATGTAGATTAATGTCTTGCCAAAGAACAGTAGTGCCTTCCAATCTCCAGTCAAGTGTTCAAACCACTCGACTACGACACCTCTACATACATTTAAAATGATAACTAATGATACCTTGGATAATTAAAAATGATAACTTTGATTGACGGGTAATCCTCAACCTCATCCAAAGTAGCGGGTGTTGCTGCAAGAGGAATTCTGCCGAAAATGTTCCGTACTTCTATCCAAAGGATGCTCTCTAACTTCTGATTCCTAATGGCATCCATAAATAGACCTCCTTGCAGGGGATCATAATCTGCCTTTGCAGTGACCATATTTGGATATGATCATTGTTTAAAAATAATGTTAAACTAAAACAATGCCACTTTCTGAAATGCCAATATTTCAAAAATGCTTTTGGTGCTCATAGCCACAGTAAACCCCTACCAAGCAGTCAAAGTTATTACTATTGTAATACGACAACATAGTAGATAAGAGTATCTCTAAGTACAGTGGTACCTTCTCAATATGAATTGGCTTCTGCAATGAATTTTCAGAAGCCTTGCATATCTATTTGAACATTTGCATCTTCGTTTGTCATAGCAAGTGTCCTACCAAGCATGAACTTGAGGCCCCCAACCTGGAAAATATTCTTGATCTGGATTTTAACCAATAGGACAGTTACAAATTCATGAACTCAGGCACTTGTTTATATAAATCATTATTTTTATACATAAATATCCCTTTCTTAAAAAAATCAATATTAGCTTTCTTATCATTCTTTTCCTTTAGCAACGGCACATTTTTATATGACTGACCTAAATTCATCCGGCTTTTGATTGCAATTAAAGGCGCAACTTCAATTGTGTATAAATTAGATGCCTACATTGTACTTGGTTACATTACAAATGCATGGTGGAAGCACTGTGGTATATTGGTGAAGACCTTTCACTCTCACACGAAAGCTCTTGGATTCGATCCTTGATCGGTGCATATATCCCTGGGCAAGGTGTTTTGCCCACATTTGTTTTGCTTGACCCATATGTATGAAATGTTTACAAGGCAATGATAGTTGCAGGGCAGTAATATTACTGATGTGGTTATCCTGGGTAAGTAAGATCAATTCATTATTATCTATTATTCTAAAACTCTGATGTTTCTTGGTGCCTTACCATGGTAACTACCTTGATAGCCTCACCCACAACCAACTTTGTGGCCTTTAGGAAGCTATCGATTATGATAGCTGAGGGTCCTAGCTGACAGATAAACACCATTTTAGGCTCTACAAACACTTGTTCTTTGTTTTGTGTTGATTAGTTACAGAAATATTCAATTTTTATCATGCCATGTTCTGACATGTAGGTGACTTCCAATGACTCTGATTCTACTTGCATTTTGTGATGTTGAATTACAGATATATAGTATTTTCTAAAATTCAATTCCTTGGTGTGTTACCATGGTAACAATCCTAGTGGCCACGCCCACTACCAACTTTATGTAAAATAGGAAGAATATGAGAGCTGAGGGTACTCGCTAACAGAAAAAAAAATATTTAAGATTGTGTAGACAGTTGTTTTCTATATTGTATTGATAAATCATAGATATTTTCCAAAAATATCAGCATTTTGTGGGACCGTTTCAATAGCAACGGCCTTTTTTTACAGGCCCATCACTTCAAATGACTCAGATTTTGGTTGGAATCAGTGGGGCAGTTTGAAATACATATATTAGAGTCCTTACCATATATTTTATGCTGCTAAATGACAAATATACGGTATTTTCTAAATTCCAGTATTTGGTTATGTGTTACCATGGTAACGGCCCTAGCGGCCACGCCCACCACCACCTTGAAGAACTATATCCATCTAGTGCTGATAGTGAAATGCTATGGACTAGTATCCACGTGACAGGACGTCCTACGCTATATATTGGGGCCTTTTCAGGCCCGTAGCCAGAGGGGGGTCGGAGGGGTCGGACGACCCCCCCCCCCCCCCCCCCCCCCCCCTTCCTGGGCTGAGGTCCGCTTTTTCATGAAAAAAAAACACGCACACCTTTAATCGGATCCCCCTAGCAAGGTCCGTATTGATTATGAAAAAAAGGTCCACTTTTGCCAAAAACGACCCACCCCTTTAGAAACCCTGGCTACGAGCCTGTTTTTATAGGAAACACCACAACTCCCCAATTGTAGATCAAAAGCAGCTTTCAGATCTCGAAACTGTTATTGCAGGCTTACCAACAAACAGCCAATTTTTCCTAGCCGGGGACTTTAACCTATCGGATGTTGACTGGAAAAGCAACTGCTTTAAACCTGTGGGGAGATACCCTGCGATTAGTAAAAAAATTATAAACATTGCTGACGACTACAACCTACATCAAGTTGTTGAGCATCCTACACGTCACTCGTCACTCGTGCAAAATATACAGATTTATTTATTTATTTATTTATTTATTAATGTCTTCTTTTAGCAGGGTAGTTTCATTCAGGTCCACCAACAAAGTGGACCTGCTTTACAAGAAAGCCCTGCATTCATAAAAATACAAAAGTCATATACAAATACAGATTACAATAAGAATTATATATTACAATGAAATACATAACAATATACTACTAAATAAAGAAACACAATTAAAAAACCGTACGTAAGCAAGTAAGATATGAAAGAAAATAATAAATCACTAAATTAAAAATAGGTTAAAATTTTAATTACAATGCAATAAAAAGACATCTAAAAGACTACAAGAAAAGATTTTTGATTAAGGCTTACACATATTATAAATAATTAAAACAAGCAAAAACAGTATTGTTTTAACTATATTAAAATTTAAAATTTAAAACAAAAACGAAAGTTTAAAAAGGAGAACACTAAATGGCGAGCAGCACTGAGTATACGGTAGGCATATCAATAAGTGTATGGCAAGAACTATGGTTATAAAAAAATACAGTGTAAATACACATGTTAAAGTGCATCAGCTTCTTCGCGCCTAAGAAACTAATTTTAAATAAAGAAGTCGAAAGTAATGTTACAACATATGAAGCAATTGACGGCAAGATTTTTTGTATAGGGCAAGAGAGGGGGAGTTTTGTACATTATGTGGGAGCTTGTTAAACCAATAAGGACCGTAGTAGGAGAAACAGCATTTGTTGTATTGTCGTGTTGCGGGGATCGTGTTTGTGATGTTAGTCCATATAGTAACACTGACGAGTCAATGAGAGGTCTATTGAAGTGCAGTTGTACATATAGTTTATTACAGTCAGAGACATAATATAATCAGCAGAATACAACAAATATTATCTTGGAAATATGTCTAGCAGGAGTTGAACATGTCTGCTCTCTGTGATGGTCAGTCCTGACTCTCCTTTCTTAAACTATTTGGGGTGTTCCCTTTATATCTCCAGAAGTATAGGGGGATACAGTCTATCATGTGAACAAAATATGGAGTTCACATGAAGAGGGGGCTAAATTCTGCTGGTACCTTACAAAGTATACATTAATCAAGAAGTTGTCTAAAGGACAAAAGGAGCTTATAAACAAAAGGGAGATTATGAACAATTGGTGTACAGTGTATTATGACGAAGGATTAAAATAACATCCTAAAATTTGGGAGTGTGGGAACTGGAGTTTGCAGGGGCTTGTATTGAGAACTATTACATAACATCCCCTTTCTTCAGTACATGAGGCTGTTGCCCAATTGCTTAAAAGAAATCTTGATTCAATATATTCAAATGGATAGGTTACACTCATAATGAAGTAAGTTCTTTTCCAAATGGATCCATACAAATTATATCGAATGTAAATGTATTCTATTCTAAAGCTAATCAATCAATGCTATTTTATCCCAACTCGTTTACAAAAACTAATAATATGATATGAATCTACAATTTTACCAAATTCCAACATGCAATAAATTTGACAAATAAATTTAGATTACTGAACATTGCAATTAAGTCAATGAATATATCTTTGAACTTACAAAATTAGGACCTTATATTCTAAAATATGTTTTTTTTTAAGAGTTACCAAAGGAATGTAAATTTCATCATGCTAAAATTTTTATTAATGCCCATTAAGTGATGTCTTTTCAAAATCATGTTTGTTGTTTGTTATACCAATAAAATTTGTCGAGTTAGACTTGTATTAGGTTATGTAATTACAAATTTACAATACAATATGATCAAAAGAATAGTCTTATTCTACAATAATATTATATAATTCAATCAGTTCGAGCTGCGGGTGTCCTCATCAATGGGAGATGTGCATCTATTGCTCAGAATAGGATTACGCACTAACCAAATCATCCATTATGAGTTTCACTCCAATTTTGCTCGGATAATGTCCTTTTGATGGGCATTTCAAGTATATTCAAACTTGATCTGTATTTATGCTAATCACAAAGCGTTAAAATACTTAGACATTGGAGTGAACAATGCCAAAACTAGTATTCCTTTACACATAAGTGTACATCCAGTATCATTCTCACTAGAAAATTTACTTTGCTTAACATGTTAACCATATATGACATTATAATAGATTCGACTAAATTACACAAATTATTGCTGTATAGCATCTTCTTTGATTATACCATATACATGATATATGTAATTTTTGTTCAGCAGTGTCAGTTTATTAAAACATACATCACATGATCCATGTCAAACTTTTGCGTGTTTACATCATATTCATTGATGTTTGTTAAATTTCTCACAAGAATTTAACACTTGTTTACTTGATCTATAATGTTTCATGCTTCTGTCAACTTTTGGATACATGTCCGATGTTCATGCATGGATTATTGGTCTAAGCTTTTGGGAAATTTATTCATACAGTTAAATGTTTTGTTTCTGCTAATTGCAGTTAAGATATTTATCACTGTCTTCTTGGAAAATTAAACAAGGAACAGATCACTGTCACACGTAATGTATTGCCTTTTCATTCACTAGCAATGTATTATATTAAGCCAAATGTATTTTTCTAGTACATGTATGCTTATAAAATGGTGACATTCACTTTCCTCATTTCATTTTTCCAAGTCAAGTATAATGATCAAGTTAAGTATATCGAGACATTTTCATTAAAATGTAATTATAGACACAATTAATTATTCTTTTGGGTTTCTGTTTTTCATTTGGCAGTAAAAGCAAGAATTCAGTAAGTTTTAGGTACAATACATGGTAAGTACAATATTGAGTACAATCCGAAAATGAGATACATTAACATAAAATATTATCTTATGTTCATACTCTCTACATGCTCAAAATGTATGAAATTTGTTTGACTTACCACAGCTATCAAAATCGGTATCATAGAAAAAATGTATTCAAAGATATACCAAAGGCACAGAAAAATTAAAGAAAGCTATTTACTGAAAAATGTCCATGCAGTCTTTCATCAGGTTTAGTGTCAGTTTTGCAGAGCTCAAACAGTGTGTCATGACTGTCCCTCTGTTCAGTCTTGGGTAGGATTTGGGTGGGTCCTTGCATTGTAGAGCCCTCTTCACATTCAAATTTAGTTTGGGAACTGCATACTTTCGTCAACGTCATTGTCATCGTCATCGCAGTCGTCAGTGTTGTCATTGCTACTATCATCGTCGAGGGGTTTCTGTCAGCTAGGTCAGGATCACGCAGGGTAGATTGGTGCAATGCAAGTGTCATAATCAGCAGGAACTTGGTATATTGGTGCAGCATATCATGGCCTTTTATGTGCCGGTGTCTTTAAAATCTGGCAAGGGCAATCCTCCATCTCTTGTCGAAAAGCAGGCCCTCCATGATCAGAGTTGTGGAAGAAAATGTCCTCTCTATACCTCAAAGAAAACCGGGTTCTCCACCATGTCGTGTTGCGGGGATCGTGTTTGTGATGTTAGTCCATACAGTAACAATGACGAGTCGATGAGAGGTATATTGAAGTGCAGTTGTACATATAGTTTATTACAGTCAGAGACATAATATAATCAGCAGCATACAACATATATTATCTTGGAAATATGTCTAGCAGGAGTTGAGCATGTCTGCTCTCTGTGATGGTCAGTCCTGACTCTCCTTTCTTAAACTATTTGGGATGCTCCCTTTATATCTCCAGAAGTATAGGGGGATACAGTCTATAATGTGAACAAAATGTGGAGTTCACATGAAGAGGGGGCTGAATTCTGCTGGTACCTTACAAAGTATACATTAATCAAGAAGTTGTCTAAAGGACAAAAGGAGCTTATAAACAAAAGGGAGATTATGAACAATTGGTGTACAGTGTATTATGACGAAGGATTAAAATAACATCATAAAATTTGGGAGTATGGGAACTGGAGTTTGCAGGGGCTTGTATTGAGAACTATTACATAACAGTATTCTGTCTGTAAAAGGGGACTGTAAAAACAGGTCTAAAGGTCAGTAAACTGTTTAAAAAGGATGGGGCTTGCCCCTTCAAAATCTTATAGACTAGAACACAATACTGAAATTTTATCCTTTCGTCAACTGACTGCCACTCCAAGTCACGCAGGTACGAGGAAACTGATGTGTAGCAATTCACTCCGTATATTAATCGGATGTATTTGTTTTGTATACGTTGCAATTTGACCTGATTAATGTGAGAGTAAGTTCCCCATGATGTACAGAGGGAGAATCATAGCATAATAAAGGTTCACAAGATTTTTACGTGATAAGTAGGTTCTAATTCTTCGAATACAACCTATCGCTCTTGAGATCTTTGAGGTTGTGTATAATAAATGATGTGACCAGCTAAGTCGGGAATCTAAAAAAAACCCAAGATATTTGAAATTGTCCACAAATTGCAATTCATCGTTTTTATAACATATATGAAATTTAGTATTCAATACGTTTTGTTTACGTGTAAATAACATTACTTTCGTTTTCTCAGCATTTAATATCAACCATTAATGTTAAACCACTCACAAATCTTGTCAAATTGCAATTGTGTCAAATTCTTCAGTTCAGTTATGTTCTTTGATTTACAGAAAAGAGCCGTATCATCGGCATATAAACACAATTTAGCATTGTTCGAAAATTTCAAGCTTGTGACATCATTAATATATTATAAACAAAGGCCGAGTATAGAGCCCTGTGGGACACCTGATTTAACGTGTAAGTAATTACTAGTAGTATTCTGAATTGAAACACACTGTTTACGGTCTGTCAAATACTTTTTGAACCATGTCAACTCTTTTTACCCTTTATTCCGTAATATTGCAGTTTTACTAAAATTAAGTTATGTGGTATGAGATCAAACGCTTTTTTCAAATCTAACATAACAGCACTCGTAACGTATCCTTGGCTCAGGTTACCAAGGAGATATTCATGTATATCGCACACACACGTGGCGATAGAGTGATGTTTTCTGAATCCGGACTGACATTTTGATAATAGGCCGCTAACGTGTAAATAGTTATACAATTGATTGTTGACTGCTTTTTCCAAAAATTTTGAAAGTATCGGCAGTACTGATATTGGCCTGTAATTGTTCATTTCATCTTTAGCTTTGCCTTTATGGATTGGGAATATTTTCGCAGTCTTAAATTCTATAGGTATTTGTGAGGAGGAAAGTGATTTATTAAATAAATTAGTAAGTGGCTGGCCGATCACCTCTGCAGCGACCTTCAACAATTCTACCTTAATTCTACCTGGAATATCTGATCATGACATTGTGTCCACATAATTTAGGTGTTCTCAATACAGATTGAAACAAAAACGCAGACAAATTTACCTGGTTAAAAAGGGGACTTTGAAAGTATAAAAAAAGACAGACAGAGTTATGAGGAATCAATTGATGGAGACACAGTTAAAAAAATTAAGCGTCAGTGAGCTTTGGGAAGGATTAAAGACGGCTCTTACTTCGTATATGAATCAACATATTCCTTTAAGACTGGTTTCACCGAATAGTAGCCTACCCTGGTTCAAACATACTCATAAAAAGCTGAGTGCTCGTAAAAGGAAAGCTTATGACAAGGCACAGCACACTAAATCTGAAACTGACTGGTTAAATTTTCGCGCACTGCGCAGGTCATTGGATCGAAGCCTGAGAAGAGCACGAAGTGAACAACTTTGCAAGGTGGGGGGAAAACTTGTCATCTAACAACAGAAAGCTTTTTTGGAATTTTATGAAAAGCCTGAGACAGAGTTCTGCTGGGATTGCCTCACTCAAGACTGCATCTGGCATAGCAGTATCCCCCTTAGATAAAGCCAATGCACTCAACAGCCAATTCAACTCTGTGTTGGTTCTGGGCAAACACCCCCGGAAAATTACCCCCGGAAAACTACCCCCAAGGACAATTACACCCCCCCCGGACAATTACCCCTGGGAAATTACCCCCGGAAAATAACCCCCCACGGACAACCACCCCCCCCCCCCCCCTCGAAGACAATTACTTTTTTATTTACTTTATTTTTAAGCACCGTGCATACTAATAAGTCTTGAAGGTCAATTTCATTATGAAATAATTACTGAACCAGAAAGCATAATATCTTACTTCAATACGAAATGGATCATGAGATAGATCGTGAAATTGATCATACAAAGGCAAATACATGAAATTCAGTTGATTAGCAAAATTACAGAAGATGCATAAATGATGAAAACTTACACCCTATTTTCTTGTTGGGTCCCCTTGCGCACAACCTATTATTAAATTTCCTATATAGAAATTGAATCAGAGGTTTAAATTATCTTTAGAACACTTTGTGATGATCCCCGCCTTTTTTAAATTCACCCAAGGGTTAATGACAAGTTTAAATTAACTTTTTAGAATGGGGGAGGTAGCCCCATCGATAACAGACATCTTTGTTTTAATCCTCGAGGAATTTACAGTTATGTTATTTGTTGTGTTATGATTATGCCATTACGCACTTTCATATTAATATTTTATTTTTTCTTCTTATTTTCCTTCTTATATATATATATTATATATTTATTACACAAGCTCTGATTCTCAGTAGATCCTTCCATTTTTACGGTTTACAGCAAATAATTCGATACATTCCTCCTTAGTTGAAATGATGATTTGCAAAATGCATTAAAGTAATGTCACTGAGTTCTGTGATTATTTGTCATAATTTTTGAAATATTGATTGTTCTGTTATAAGTGAAAATAAAACTGAAAACTGAACACTATTTAATATTTTGAGGAGGAAAATTGTTGGTGATTGGCAACTAAATTAACATGGAGTGTGATAGATAATGTAACTAGTTTAATGTCCTTGTTATACGTAGATTTATCTTCGAAACATTTTTAATTTCATTACTTTTTTAATTAAAAGTATGGTGACAATAGAGATTTTCACCACATTGACATTAGTCAAGCGTAAACACAACAAATCAACCTTTTAAAACAGTTAAAGTAGCAGTCCTTTGCTTCGAGAATTCATGAAAAGTCAAACTTCTATAACGTCATACTTATGTATCAGTTTCACAAAGTAGAACTACCCAATGTTTGTAATAATATTTCAAAGAAATAATGAAATCCATCACTATCCCACCAGACAAATTAATCTTTATCACCTCCCAAGACTCGTACAGCACTCACACAGAATACTTTTATATTATTTACTGCTCCCAAATTTTGGGACTCCCTTCCTCTGAACATGAGAGAGAGTCTAAGCTTAGGCACATTTAAAACTTAAATTAAAAAAAAATATGTTATTGCTTTTTATACACACTAAAACCAACCCTTCAATATTAATAATAAAATAATAATTATATGTATTTAAAACGATAGTTATAATAGTGTTTATTAATTTTTTTTTTACACAACTCGACTTTTAACTTTTTATCCACCCCCCCCCCCCATTACTATGTCCTTTGTTATTGTTTGTTTTGTTTGTTTCGTTTTTGTGTTGTTTTTTTTTGTTCATTTGTTTTTTATTTGATGTCTGTGCTTAAAAAATAACGTCTTCTCGTATCTTTGTTTGTTCAAATATTTTACAATCTAATCATTCCAGGGGCCAACGTTTTGTACAAGCTCTGCTTCTTTTGCTGGTCTCTTTTTTATTTCTTTTCTTACTTTAAATAACATACTTGAATGTACATGACTTTTAAATCGTTTTATTATCTAAATTGATTCTAATGAGTAATATTGTTGTCATGTGTTTCTCCGGTATTCATGTTACCCATACACTATGTTTATGATGATTACTTGCTGATTTGTGTTTTTATTATTACTGATTTGTATTTACATTATTATTGATTTGTATGTTGACTGCTGAAAAGAAATGAAATAAAATAAATCTAAATCTAAATCTATCACCCCCCCCCCCCCCCCCACGATCAACACCCATGATAAAGATAATGGTCGTAGCTGCTACTGTAGACGGAAAGTTATTTCGACTTATTACTCACTATGAACATGGCGAACAAAGAAGCGGACAAAATATACAGCTCCTCATTGTACCTTTCACAATTGCTCTGGATGACAATTGATTGCTATTATGTAAAAGTATGTAGAACAGGTGTCACATGCATATTCACCTGTTCTACTTATTTTACAAAATAGCAATGAAGGGAATGTTCTTTTGTCTCCCAGAGCAATTGTGGAGGGTACAATGAGAAGCTGTATATTTTGTCCGCTCTCTTTGTTTTCGTGTTCATAGTGACTGCACTGTATGTAACAGGGGTGGTGAATGGAGGGGGGAGGGGGGGGGGGGGAGGGGGGGGGGGAATCCCCCTTCCCGCGCAAAGCTCTGACGTCTTGAAGCAAATTTGCGGGGAAGATAAAGGCTCGTAGCAAACAATTCTTTTTAGGCGGAAAGTTATAGGCATAGTTCGACTACCAGACTGCTTTTAAAGTTTTTTCCCTTCCCACGCGAAGCGCGAAACCTCGGAAACAATGTTACTTCTCCCTTCCCGCGCGAAGGGCGAAAACTTTTACGTTTTAGCTAATTTCGTAGCGCCTTTTTAGGCTTTTTTCTCTCACTTCCTCTGTTTTTTCGCTCTCGCCTGACTAGGGGGGGGGGGGGGGGGGGGGGGGACATGGTGCCCTTTGCCCGCCTGGCTAAGCTGGGGGTGTATTTGTTTCATCGCCCCTCCCCATATTGCTTCGACACAGCCGTGGGGGTGTCTCACTTTCATAATATTTATTTTCATTGAACAATTAAAATCATATCCCAATATTTTACAAACAATCCTAACCATAACCTCTTCTTCGATTATGAATAGCGGTCCTCTTCTTCAATTATGACAAGCGACCATCCTCCCCGATTATGAATAGCGACCCTCTTCTTTGATGATGAATAGTGACTCTCTTCTTCGATTATGAATACCAACTTTATTCTCCCATTATGAATAGCGACCGTCTCCTTCGATTATGAATAGCGACCCTCTTCGTCAATTATGAATAGCAACTTTATTATCCCATTATGAATAGCGACCCTCACTCCGATTATGAATTGCGACCCTCTTCTTTGATTATCAATAGTGACCCTCTTCTCCGATTATGAATAACGACCCTCTTCTCCGATTGTGAATAGCGACCTTCTTCTTTGATTATGAATAGCGACCCTCTTCTTCGATTATAAATAGCGACACTCTTCTCCGATTATGAATAAGGACCTTCTTCTCCGATTATGAATAGCGACCCACTTCTTCGATTATGAATAGCAACCCTCATGAATATTGACCTTTATGAATATCGACCCTCTTCTTCGATTATGAGTAGCGACCCTTATGATTAACGGCCCCGATTTGGTATTATGAATAGCGACCCTCTATCTGTATTATGTATAGCGACTCCCATGACTTAATATGAATAGCGGTCCTGATGAGTAATGACCCTTTTCTTCGATTATGAATAGCAACCCTCTTCTCCTATCGTGAATAACAATCCTTATGAATAATGGTCGTTATGAGTTTATGAATAGTGCCCCTCTTTTCATTCTATGAATAGCGACCCTACATGTATAGGGAATTGCTCGTTATAAATAGCTGTCTTTATGAGCCACTTGTCCTTATGACTAGCGAGGTTACACCGTTTTAGGTACCTTGGTTTACCTATCAACTTTCATAACAAAATGGTAGTCCTTTTCTGAAATAAGTTGAAATTATGTGTTTTTGAGGTTATCGAATGACAGTTCTGGAGTTTAAGTTTCCATGGTTACTGAAGTATAAGTTTTGCAAAACAGATACAAATGGTAATCTTGGTCACTGTGTTATTTAAAGTTTGTGTGTCAAGTGTACTTTAAGGAACATTATATTCATATGACCTTTACCCTTTCTTTTACAATTAATCATATTTAGTATCAATTATTGATTTCTAGATTTTGTTAATCAGTTATGCAATTTTCATTGTTCATAAGTGTGAAAATTCTATATTTCATCAATTGGTGAGAAATGTGGATATTTACGATTAATTTAACACCAAATTTGATATGATCAGACAAATTTGAAATTTGGGTGTTCATGTCCTGTCTTGCTTGGAATTAGCCCTTTCAAAATTACTAAAACTATGTAACTATGACCAAATAAACATCATGTCATCTCAGTCATCTTGGCTTTCTATAGATTATTTAAATAACTTAAACCAAGGATAAGCTTTTAAGACCAACACTGCTGTTGAAACAAATTGATTTGTATAAAAGCAGAAAAATAATAGAAACAGGATGGTGAAAGTTTAAAAGAAATTGTACAAAAAGTAAGAAACTTAGGAATTTCGAAAAAATGCGATCACTAAATTTATGCGAATGCTATTAAAATTGGCAATTTGGTCGGCCAATTGTGATGTAAAGGCCGGTCAACTCTCCCGTTTTCCGCACACTCGGGGCAATACTGAAAATATATTGTAGATAGCATATTGTTACATGTCATCCAAAAAAGATGCTCCTATACTGAGCTATATATTTTTAGAAATTGACATATTTTAGTCAATTTAAGTGTTGGAGCAAAGTGTTGGGAGGATTGACTGCCGCTACATCAAAGTGACATTCCCATATAGAATTATTGCATCTTGCAAAAAATCATGAACTCCTTATTTCTTGTCAAATCTCGTTCAAAATTTCACTGATCTGCTTCTCTTATTTTTATGTTTTCCTTCAGAATATTATGCCATTATGGTTGGATTTCTTTTTAGGCGATTTTCCATGGTAAGAAGTGTTTATTCGAAATACCCGTTTACCGAATGATGAAACAATTCACAATTACTTTTTTCCCCCGAAAGAAATTGTTATATCACGATCGCAAATTCATGGCATATTGCATTACTTCATTAATAAAACTATTATTTTTTTTACAACAACTGTAAACTTAATTAAAAACAATTAATAACATGATACAAATTACTCCTATTTGGAACAAAAGAGACTATTTATAATAACTTCCTTAAATGCACTTTTCTACAGGGCAGAATATCAAGTGACTATTATTGGTAGGCAATTTGTAATCATGATGATCAATAAAATAATTATAATGATATTGAATATTTATATAGCGCTCATATCCACCATGAATGTTGTTCAAAGCGCTTCATTATTACCCTGGCTTTAGCCCAGCTGCCATCTAAATTAAATTCCTACCAGGTACCAATTTACTACACCTAGGTGGAGAGTGGCAAATGTAGATTAATGTCTTGCCAAAGGACATAAGTGCCGCGGCAGGACTATAAGTGCCGCGGCAGGACTCGAACCGCGAACCATGAGATCCACAGCCCGGTGACGTATCCACTAGACCACGACACCTCTACAATTCATTAATTTCTTAATACACACAATTTGAACTTGTTCTTTTTTACAACAAATTCGACCATTTCGTCTGCTTTAAGCCAGAATGGCGTTAACTTGGCTGCAAACAAGCTCTTTAGAAATGCAGTTTCTTTTACAAAGCAGTATTCAACTTCATCTTCAAGCCATCAGCGAAAAGTTTAATAACCTGTAGATGAAATATTGTTCGCAAAAAGAGGGAACCCATACTGCTATCATTAAACAAAAAAGGTAATAATAGGAGGTAAACAATCATACACAAAATTATCTGACATTATGCCAAACAGTACCCAAAACACACCCGTTCAACAAACACCTCTTATCATTACCTCTTGATAAAACTTGAGAAACCTGCAGGTAATACACGTAGGCCACGTCGGCAACCAACTATATCACTTCCCCCGAAAACAGATGGCGCCAAACCCATGGTACAGATAGAGGTATATGTACAAGCTGCAGATTCAGCTGGGTGACTTGTAAACATATAACACTACCCTAGGTTTTTTGTATTCGGGCACATATTGGTTAAGATTATTTTGTTTCATTGTTTCCTGATAAAACTACGAGTTATACACGTATGTCACGAACCGAATCATTTTCAAAAATTACCTGGCGCCAAATTTGCTAACATTCTTACCAAGAGTGAAGATAAATCTTATTTTCAACTTATTTCATTATCAAACTAGAAGACGATATGCTCTATGTCATTATTTATTCGTATCACCCGACTTTCCTTTCGGAAAAATTCATGTGTTTTTTTTTTGGTTGTTTTTTGTTTTTATAGATTTTGAGAATTTACAAAGGAGGAAGGTAAGCTATGAACAATTTCCAGCTAGCGGCTATGAACCAATTCTGTGATAAAATAAAAAAATAAAAATATATAACTTAATTAGATAACATGAAAGAAGTATGAAATGGTAGTGATGATGAGGACGATAGTGATAATACTAATACTAATACTAATACTAATACTAATACCACTACTATTAATACTACTACTACTACTATAGGCCTGAATTCCCGAGAGGCCGCCTTACTTTAAGCCAGGCTTAAACCCGGCCTACGTGCGTAGATTTACTGAATAAAAGAGTGCCAAATTTCACCCTCTTTCAATACTATGAATTATCATTTTTCTGGAATTAAACGCAAATCCGAAAACTTGTCACGTTCGAATTGATCTCTGATGCTCATTTCATGGCAAAAACATGATTTTGCTTTTTTATTTTGTTACAAATTATTGTAATTTGACTTAGGGGTTGACAAATGGCATTTCAAAAGTCATTGGCCTAAATAAATTGACGGAATTCGAGAGTACGGTTAAATTACAATAATCATCATCATGAATGATAATAATGATAATAACGATGATAATGAAAATGATGTGTGGGCGTGTTTAGCCGTATGTCCGAGGACATTTTCGGACAGAGACCAACAAAAAAATCATGACAACAATGGCCCTCGGAAGCCGGACAATAGTCCTCGAACGTCGAACAATGAATTTTTGCTTTATTCCGTCGACTGTCCGAGGACGGAGGAACAATAGAGAAACAATACTTGTCCTCGGAAATAAAGCAATACAAGACTCTGTGTGTGTGTGTGTGTGTGTGAGCGTAGGTAGGCGAGTGTGTGTGCATGTTTTGGTTTTAACTGAGTTTTAGAGACGTGACCAATCACACATGATTGTTAAACAAGCACTTTGTATTTGCAGACAGAAAGTTTTGCCGCTTGACCTACTTATATCTCCTTCGAATTAAAAGCGTTTTTATTTTTTAAAGAATCAAATCGGCTGAAACTGTCGGTCATATCTCTTTTCTTACAAAGAGCTATATATGGGAATTAAGGTTTTATTTGTTTGTAAAAGATTTGAAATAATTTAATGATGATGTGATTATTCGTTAAGAGGAATTAAATTTCTACAGAGTTTTCAGAAAAACCCGTTTTCATATAGATCAGTATATCAGTTTCAATTTGTACAGATTGTATTGTTATTCCCCTCTCCCCCCTCTCCATTCCCCTTTCTTTCTTACCTTATTCTATCTTCTCTACTAATGCTTTACTCTTATTGGAATTACATACATTGAACCTGGTATGTTATACATTTGCAAGATATTAATTTGCTTGGTGAATATGCTACTTAACTGCCCCCTTTTTCTCCCTCCATCTCTTTCTCTCCCCTCTCCTCCTTCCTCTCCCTATTTCCTTCTTGTTTTGCTATTTCTTCCCTTCTCATAATTATTTGACCTCTTTGGGTAGCGTAATGTAAAGTACATGCACTATAATGTACCATAATGTATACATGTTTTCCTTGTAATATGTTATGGTAACTATGCTATCCCTGCATAAAATCTCAGTATGTGCTTCGTTCCAATGATTCCTGTATATAGTAAGCACTTTATACTTGTACTTGTTTTTGATAGTTTTTAGCTCAATAAAATGCGATATATACATGTATATATGTGACCCGCCGCCTCAAAACCTACAATAAGTCGCACGGACCACAACGTAGCAAACAGCTCAAAATAGTAAATTTGCTTGGATCAGTCGATTTTCTGTTTTTGATAGAAATGGGTAGTTTCATTATCATTCTATCATATGTCAAGTTTGTGAGTCGTCATTCGACTTAGAAATATGTTTTTTTGGCATTTTAAAATGACTCCTTTTTTCACCTGTCGAGCTAATGAATGTTTGGAGAGCTTTTGTAATACTTTCATTCAATGCCAAATTACTAGTTTACCTCCAAAGGTATTAAATTGATTTTTGGAGTGAGTAATGAATAGGTCCTCCTAGATCAGCATGCCAAAATTCAGCCTAATCTGATAATCCCTTCATACCGGTTGCTACGGCCATTTGAATACCCAGTTTTACTTGGGCGCACACAGAGAGCAAAGGTTTAGCACTCTTTTGTTCCGAAATTAAATGGCCAGTTTCTCTGAATAGGAGTTATTGATTGCTGGTTACATACTGATTCTAAATGTGATATTTAAAGGTGTTATCATTGAGTAATCTAGACAAGTGATATACCATTGGAAAGCTGAGAATCTCTTCTTTCAAAAAATGTATAAAACAAAAAAAAATAATTTTGGCGACTTATTGTAGGTTTTGAGGCGTCGGGTCACATATATATATATATATATATATATATATATATATAATTCGATATGTATTTACCTACATTTTCCCATTTGGATTCATTATAGACAATTTTGGTGAGATCTGGGTACAAGTGTTTTGTTTACATGATCAGTGATGGAGGTTGGATATGAACATGCTAACTGTTTCAAAGTCCGACGATTCGTATCTTAGAGATATGGAATCATATTATAAACTCCAAAGGTAAATTTAATTTGTCATAACAATGATGAGAATACTGCACACAGTGCATGTAATACAACAACATGGTGGCATTGGAAATCCTTTCAAAATAGATGGCACCAATGCATTTGACCTTTTTTTTCTTCCAAAACTATAGTAAAATCCTTAATACTACATGATGAATTTATATCTCTTCTTACAATTAGAAAGGATTCTGCTTTTGCCTCATGAAAAATATCGCCACTTTCTCTTTCTCAGTTCTGTATATTTCATTGAATATGATTATATCACATTAAATGTTGTATATGGATATGAGTAAGGTAGTTGTTGTTGCTGCTTTTCTTTTTTGTGACCAGATGTAACATGCGTAATTTGATTATAAAGAACCTACAATAAGGCAATTTCATCATGAAACTTTTGTATTGAATGGTATCTATATAGCTTTACTACATAGACCATAAGTCAATTTCTCTTTTTCAGGTCTGTGTAGGCCTCTTTCAGCTAAGGTTAATAATAAGGTGATTGTTAATCTTTCTAAAGAATCGTTAATCTGTTTTATAAATAGATGTAATAATTTGGACTTGATTGAAGTGTTTAATGTTCATGATGGAGGTTGGTAGTGGAGATGCAAACAGTTTCAATGGTCGTAAATTTGTATCTTAGAGATAGGGCATCGTATTTTAAACCCATTCTCAAGGGGATATGCACCAGTTCAACATTTCCAGTGAGTGACTTCACAGTGAAGGGCAGTGTAATGTGCTTCATTGGCTTTACCTTACCACTCGTAATGGCATAAACCAAGTCCTGGCCAAATGAGCTGCAAAGCCGCTGCACTCTGTTGGAAGGGCTTGTGCAGTCTGTTGTTCCTGTCAGCAGTACATGTAAGAACCTGGTAATATAATTTATCAACATGTATCCCAGAGCTAAAAAAACGGCCGAAAGAGCTAAAAAATGATTGAATTAATTGATCCATGGATCCATGGAGACAACAAAATCAAAATATAAAACGGTTAACATGGAGAAGAACATCTCCGTTAAAACAATCCCGGTTTGATTTGTTTTTGTGGTCAAAAGAGCTTTAATCTACTTTAAAAGAAACGGATATACTATCAGGTTATCGTACAGATCACTCAGTGGTTACTTTAAGCCTTAGGAGTTCTGAATTTGAAAGAGGTAGAGGATAATAGGGAGAGCTTCTGGAGACACAGGGCTGTGTCTATTTCCTGGAGTTGAGAGTATGAGACACCATGACCAAGCCGATTAAGTATATCCCCTTCCATGCCACCAGATTTTTTTAGCAATTGTTAAAAATTAACTTTCAAGAGTTGAAGATCAGCTTTCTATGAGTTTTTTCCTGAGCAAATTGGGCAAAGATTTATTGCTTACGAGTAAAAATTATATTGGAGGCCCAGTTTTCTGAATGAGGAAGAATTTTCAAGCCATTCTGAGCCCAAACAAAATGTTCAACAGTTACATTTTTTGGCAGGATTTGCCGCCCAAGGGGATATGCACCAGTTCAACATTTCCAGTGAGTGACTTCACAGTGAAGGGCAGTGTTATGTGCTTCATTGGCTTTACCTTACCACTCGTAATGGCATAAACCAAGTCCTGGCCAAATGAGCTGCAAAGCCGCTGCACTCTGTTGGAAGGGCTTGTGCAGTCTGTTGTTCCTGTCAGCAGTACATGTAAGAACCTGGTAATATAATTTATCAACATGTATCCCAGAGCTAAAAAAACGGCCGAAGAGCTAAAAAATGATTGAATTAATTGATCCATGGAGACAACAAATTCAAAATATAAAACGGTTAACATGGAGAAGAACATCTCCGTTAAAACAATCCCGGTTTGATTTGTTTTTGTGGTCAAAAGAGCTTTAATCTATTTTAAAAGAAACGGATATACTATCAGGTTATCGTACAGATCACTCAGTGGTTACTTTAAGCCTTAGGAGTTCTGAATTTGAAAGAGGTAGACGATACTGGAAATTTAACAATTCCCTTTTAGAAAATCAAGTGTATACATAGTGTCTGAAAAAGTTGTTTTTCTTAAGAAAACAATAAGCTCCATCTCCAAATGTAGTAGGAAAAAATCAGGACATACCAAGTCAATACCTATAGCTGACTATAAATGACCGGTTGCTTTTTGAGGTCTTGTTAATGGAAAGTAGAGGCTTATCTGTTTCCCAACGGGTCGGAATCAGGCGGAAGTCGCAATCGGTCCTTGTCTAGAAACAAGGGTTTTAATGAAAATGTCATTTTGTACCAATTTTTTCTTTTTACATATTCCGAAGCTTTGATTATTCCTCTACCACGTACAGAAATTTAAAGCCAAAATACCATGTCTAAGTACCTCAAAAAAATGTTTTAAATCACCTCTTCCAAATCGCATCGAGGGGAGTTTCATCTTCGCAAAAACGACAGATCCTCAACAGCGAGCTTTGCGCACGTCTCTTTTGTTACTAGTAGTTCATGGGCCAAGGCCAGAAATTTGGGCTATTGGTACCACTCAAGGTGGCAAGATCTAGTTATGCATTTTGAAATGTCCTATATCTATACATGATATTTTGCTATGATAGCATTTCCAGACTGGCAGCTTAGTCATAGATATCAGCAGTTACCATGGCAACACAACACTAGAACCGGTATTATTCAAAGAAACAGTTAAAGTCACATATACATTATAAAAACACTTTAAAAGGGGGAAATTTTATAGTTGAGAATACTTCGCCATGAAGGAAAGTAATGAAATGCAATTTACATCACTATCTATAATGGTTGCCATGGTAACGACCCCAGAATGGCCCAAAATTAAGGATTTGGGCGTATTTTCAGTAACATATTAAACAATATACTCATTCAGGACAAGTCCACTTTCCAAAATAATGAAAAGACTACATGACTGATCTATCATATAACTAGAGCCAAGAATATGCTATATAGTATTGTTCTTATTGTTACCATGGCAACATAAATTTGAGTTACCAAGATGCCCTGTAACTGTACTATTTTACATATTTTGGCTATATCTTGGGATTGGAGAGGTGTTGAACGTTCATTTCGGTGTCTATACCCAGGTTTTCAGGCACAAGGAACACAGCTAAAGCATTATTTTGGACATTAACATAGACCACGTTTACACAGAGTGAACTCGAGTTCAAATTCGACAGCGAATTCAATTGCGACCTTGGATTAGCATAAATTATTTTTCGGTGGGCTGTTTACACCAGGCGTTGGACGAACTCGAATTCAGAAGGAAAGTGAATTCGACTTGATTACGCCCTCGCTTGGTGGGAATATCGTGATTATCAACTTCCGGGTTAAATTTGTGAAAACCCTGCGAGTGAGTTCAAAATGGCGGTAGCGAGTATTGTAAGCGCAGTCATTTTGATCTGGTTTCGTATGATTTTACGTCGGAATAGGAATATCCTGATCAATAATTATATGCGACAGCAACGTGTCAGATCTGCTCGTCGAGCAGACCGTTTAAGAAGATGGCGGGAAGATTTTTTCTTCAATCCAGCCGCTTTTTTTTTTGGGGGGGGGGAAGGGGGGGGGCGAAAGACTGCAAAAGGTAGAATTTACAAGATACTTCAGTGATTTACTGGTTAAATATTGTTTAACATTAAAATAGTTTGAGCTATGCAACGCAATGCTTCATTCATAGTGTAATTTTCCAATATCTTTGCCTGAATAAACCTATAAACTTGACAACTCTGTTAAGCCTCCATGTCAGTTTTTCACACATTTACCTTTTGTACATGGGTCTGAATCGATATGTGACCCGCTCCCACAAACCTGCCGTAATGGATAAAATTTTATTTTAAAGATTTGCTTGTACATAGCTAAATTGCTCAAATAGCCAGTTTTTTCTATTGATTTGGATGTATTGTCTGAATTGTCCTGGTGACTTCGGCGGGTTTTGTAGGATCGTTCGTGCGTTGTAGTTCACTTGGTGGATGACGCTTATTTACTGACGTGACGCGTTGGTTAGCAATACCGGAAGTGACGTATGACGGGGTCACTGGCTGGATATTTGCTAGTCGACTTTCAATTACGTGTCCGTTCACACAGCAAATAGCGAATTTAAATTCGATAAAAGTCGAGTTTGAATTCGATAAATGTTGCTCTGGGTCGTCATTCGAATTCGAGTTTTGAACTCGAGTTCTAATTGCGACTACCCTGTTTACACACAAATGAACTCGAGTTCAAATTCGACTAAAGTCGACTTCAGTCTCTGTGTAAACGGGGTCATAGAATATCACAGCTGGTTTGCACGAAGTCTCAAAAACTATGTTCTCACATCCTACCTTTCTTATCTTTTTTAAAATCTCTTTGAAAGGAAGGTGTGAGTAAATTTTGGTGGTCCATTTTGACTAAGACCAACTACTGACAGCTCCTGGTTTTAGGCTGAAACCTTTCGTTCCCCCAGGGGTCTGTGTGTCCTTGTTGATGGTTTCTTCAATTGTCTGGTCGACTGGGATTCTGCCAAAGGGGTTGCTCCTACCAAGTTGCACAGAAAATCCCTGGCCCTGCATGAACTGTTCATGCACATCTGGGTGATCAATGGCCAGCCGAGACATTTTTGCATAATAGTAGGGAAGATAGCGTGCATAGTTCAGTTTGTCGTAGGCGAAGCACCAGGGAATCATTGCACGAATGGAAGACCAAACTTTATTCACAAACTCAAAGCCAGAAAAAAAATGTTTTTGAGACTTTTACATTGCCTTTTCAAAATGATGTAACTGATATAAGTGGAGATTGGTTTTCTTACCAACTCAGCGACCATTCGCGCTTCAGACTGAAGAGAGCAGCAAAACACATAAGAAACACCACCATCATGTGCATCGATCTTTTGTTCTCGGTGATTGACGGGCAAATCTACATTTTAACTTTTGACAATCGTGCAGCAAGATGGAATATAATCCAATTTATTCTTCGTCTGTGTCTGAATCATCAACCTGGATTTCTGCCTCTTCTTCATCTTCATCATTGTCCTTCTGGTTTGTGCAGGTATGCAGTTTGCACATATTGGTGCATTTCAGTTGGTTCACGAGGCATACACAGTCTGGAAGTTTGCAGGCACGGGGACACTTGCAGGACATCAATTGCATCACGGCTTCCGGTGCTGGTGAGCCTCGCATCCATTCTATGGACAGATTACCGTTGTCATCTGTGGTCCACCCACAGGTCTTTGGATCTGGAACTACAGGTTGACTCACAAGGCAGCGTCGCCATATTGCAGCCTGGTAGTTCGCTCGTTCATTGGCAATATCTGGTGGGGCCAGGATTCCAGTAGACAAGTTGACCAACTCCGTTTCATCATGGCTTAGTGGATTGATCCAGCTGTTCTCCATTAGTTCCATAAATGAACGGACATCGGTCTCATCTTTCCTTATCCTGGTTAGTTTTCAGGTCTGGAAGACTGAAGTGCTGAGAACTGTCTCTGCTGATCATGTCTCTCAGCTTCCTCAAATATAAGCTTCGGTACTCAGATGTCAGGTAGTACCTACTGACAGCTCCTGGTTTTAGGCTGAAACCTTTCGTTCCCCCAGGGGTCTGTGTGTCCTTGTTGATGGTTTCTTCAATTGTCTGGTCGACTGGGATTCTGCCAAAGGGGTTGCTCCTACCAAGTTGCACAGAAAATCCCTGGCCCTGCATGAACTGTTCATGCACATCTGGGTGATCAATGGCCAGCCGAGACATTTTTGCATAATAGTAGGGAAGATAACGTGCATAGTTCAGTTCAGTTTGTCGTAGGCGAAGCACCTGAGAATCATTGTACGAATGGAAGCGAGATGCAGCACCCAGTTGCCCTCTCTAGATGCCCGAATCAAACCTAGCATAACCTCGACCATGTCCACATATGACATCCAGAAGGCCGAGAGGGTCCCACTGTCCTGTCTCAGGTAATCGAGGTATACATCAAAGAGCTTGAAGACGTGCTCAAAGGACTGATTCTCAATCATCTCACAGACAGCAGCTTGAGAAACATCTTCACATAGGCTGTTCACGATTCTGAGACTTTCTTCCAGGTGAACCAGGTTGTCAGTGTGGTTAGTTTCTAGCCAAGGTAGGAAGCCTTTCCATGCCAGCATAAATGCCTCGTACAACAACTGGTGTAGCCTGACTGCACGGTTGTACTTGCGGCCTTCCATAACTCCAGCAACAGAGCCATCAGCAATGACACCTGCCTCTACACATAGGTCCCTCAGTCCAGCATCTTGGAATCTCTTACCAATGGTTGACAACAATGTGCATATGGTGTGGAAGACTCCCAACCTAAGAATGATGTCCTTGAACTTCTCTGGGTGCTTCCAAACAACTTCTGCAGCTTTGGCATACAGAGCTTGGTCGAATACACAGACCATCGTTTTCACATCAAGTGACTGCATTATGTTTATTGACTGGTTGAGCACTTCATTGACAGTTGACATCTGGGTTGCTGGTGCATTGATTATCGGTAGGTAGCCTACACTGTTTTGGACAACTGTGATTTCATCACGGGTGAGGATGTTAAAGCCAGTCCATCTGCAGATGGCCTGGGCTTCTGGGCTAGAAATACGGGCAAGTAGCCACACCAGGTTTTTCTGCTTTGCCAGCTTTACCACATCTCTGGTGTCTCCCTCTATTTCTTTCATCTGTGACGGGCCTGCCCGGATGCCGGCATTGTAGGTTGGGAGCATCAATGGTTCACAGCTGATACTTCTCTTCTTTGTCTTCGGAAGAAAAGGCATGGGCTTCACTTGCTGGGGGATTTGAGATTTTGCCTGGACTGCAATCCCGTTCACCCTGTGAGAGGTTCCTTCCCCACTGACAGTTTCCTCTAATCGATCAATATTGTCCCAGGCTAATGTGGTGAAGACCCTGGGATGTATATCTCTTGGCAGTGCAGGTTGACCATCTAATAGGGAGAGCTTCTGGAGACACAGGGCTGTGTCTATTTCCTGGAGTTGAGAGTATGACACACCATGACCAAGCCGATTAAGTATATCCCCTTCCATGCCACCAGATTTTTTAGCAATTGTTAAAAATTAACTTTCAAGAGTTGAATATCAACTTTCTATGAGTTTTTTCCTGAGCAAATTGGGCAAAGATTTATTGCTTCATGAGTCCTTTCTGATTCCATGACCTGCACCTTTGTCTGGAGCACATGGTATGCCTTGACAAGCTCCGGCAATGAAAGGCTTTCAGGATAAACAAGAAGTTTTCCCTTGTCATCTGTAATGATTTGCAGGGTTTCTCCAAACTCAGCTTCCAATTTGCGGCAGACATGTTTCTTGGTTGAGGCTTTCACTGTGGCCACTCCAAGAATGCCCATGCCGTGAACCAATCTAGCTGTGAGGTCAGTCATTGGTACAACGTTGGAGTTGACAAACAGTTCTTCTCTGATGTAAGAGAACAGTTCACTGAATGACTGTTTCTCTGCAGCCTCATATTGAGTATCTATATCACTGGTACCACCAAAATCCTCTGCTGCACTGTTGTCTACACCCTTTGTGTACAGACGATAGCAAGACCGGTGGTAATGGCCCTCTGCTGCCACTAAATCTCTGCTGACGAGGGCTAGTATCCTGCTATCCAGTTTATGAATAGCAACTGTACGGACTTTCTCATCTGCACGAAGTTCAGTGCACAGGGTCAAAGGGATTGATTTTTATGGTCATACAGTAAAACTGATGTACAATTCGACCCTCAGATGGAAACTTTTGCATCCTCAAACACAAGTAACTAGGACCTTTAAAGTAGCCCAGCGAAGAAATACAACTTCAATGTGAAATTGCATGAGAAATTTTTGAATTTGGACCAAAATGATCTCTTTCCTAAGAAATCTGTTTCATTGCTTGTCAGCAATAGCAACAATATAATAATTATAATAATAAAATTTATACAGCAGAGCTACTAAACATGTACTCTATGCGCTTAATACAGTGTATCATATTATTACCCCAGCTATAGCTGAGCCGCCATATAGGCACTAAAGCATTCAAGGAATTTATTCCTACTGGTTACCCATTTACCTCACCTGGGTGGAGTGTGGCAAATGTAGATCAATGTCTATGTATTGTACAATATCCCCTAAACGAATTAGATTACTCCGAAGAGTCGAAGACTCAACAACAGAATTGATAGAGCATATTTTGTAGGTGGGGAAAATTAGGTATACACACAGTTAGGTATCATGAGACTTTTTTTACACAATCATCATCACATTATTTTGTTTTATGTTCTGCTTACCTGCAATGGGGATGTTCCATTTTGGTTTCAAAGAGACACTCATCTGTACAAAATCAAACAAAGGCATAGAATAAGTGATAGAGGGCATAGACTGTCACTTTGACAGTTTACACAGATCAAATATTTTAATAGTTCTGCAATTGTTGCTATTAATTCTTGTAAAACTATTATTCCACCCCACCCCCAAAAAAAAATACTCAGCAATCAGCAATGTATAATACACATATTGCTTTATAGAATACATGTAGTTTGTGTGGTTCCTTTCTGAAAGTGTACTCTAAATGCATTAAAAGTAATATCTTTCATTACCTTAAAGCGAAAGACCCTCTTTTGGAAAAAAAATTTAAATGTCACTTAATTTGTTGTTTGGTCTAGTTTCGTAGACTAGTTTTCTAATTAAAAGTTAGGCCTAGATTATTACCTAATCAAATACGTAAATCGTGATAAGTAATGGAACATTATTTAAAATATCACATCCATACAATATGGTTATTCAGTAAGCATTTAATTCAAAGGAATCATAGTATTCTTGAATATATAAATAAATAATCTTAAACCCCCTCTCCCATACAACACAAAATTTAGTATGTGTGGGACTGAATACAAAATACTGAAATTACTAGGCTTATGATTACACAATAACTTTTAATTTCTTTGTTTTCTTTACCATACATCTTAGTTCATAGAGTCAACAGTCTGAATTTAACATTTTTGAAGAATAGGGAAGAAAACTCAACTTACCAGTATACAAAAAATGAACTCTCCAAGCCTTGGCAAGCCAGACCATAAGGTGTCAAAACTGGTTGCTATGATATGACGTTTGATAAGATGGCTCCTGAACTTTTAACCAATCAGATGCAAGTATTGGGGGGGAATCCCCATTACCTCATAATGCTTAGTCTACACATTCAGACAATTTGCCATGTAAATGCTATTAGATTTCCCCCCACTAAAATGATGTATTTTTTTTACTAAGCTGCTCATTCGGAAATGCTATCATACTTTAATACACATATATATTCCCCCAAAACAAAATAGCAGTACAAAGGTTTTGCCACCTCTGGTGGTACCAATATCTGGCCTGGCCCATGGACTATAGGGCCCTGAGTGACACCACTTTATACGCGCACGAGCATTTGTTTTGGTGGACACGCTACTTGTTTAACGTGTAAAATCATAGTGGTGCGCACATCGTGATGTGTACAAAATGACTGTGTATAAAGGTCATTTGTGCTCGGTACAAAATTAATGACCTTTATCTGCACATGCACACATTGTAATTGTGAACTGGCTTAATAAGCCAGTTACACATGTGAAGGCTTGCAAAGCCGGCTTTACGCTAGCCTTTACCAACGGCGAGTGAGCGCGATAATATTAGTGAGTGCGATAATATTACCGTGGCTGCAAGGGAGACTAGCTGCAATGTGGGCAGCTTGCCGCTCACCGCTTTTATCCACCCGTAACGCGGGATGTTGTTTTTTTATCTTGACCATTGAAATCTGCGTCGTTTTCTGACGCAGAATTCTCATACATATTAAATTCCCTCTAGAGAAAGTAACCAATCACGAACACCGAGGTAAACTCATCATGCAAATTTTTTTGTCACGTGATTGATCGTGACGTTTCACCCTGCTTTATCCAAAATGGCGAGTTCCACCAGCTTCGACGATCTTCTTCACGATAGTTTGAAATATGCTGCCAGCAAATTGAAGATTCCAGGTGAAAAAATTCAAGGAATTACAGGAGACTGCGATAAGAAATGTTCTTGCGGGGAAGGATTTATTCATAGCGCTACCCACTGGTTTTGGCAAAAGTGCTATTTACGAAGCGATTCCTTTGTGTTGCGATTTCCTTGGTGAACGGCAGTACTTTGATGGTCCGGCCTTAGCCACCGGGTACGATAAAGGAGGTGAGCAGCAAGCTGCCCACATTGCAGCTAATCTCCCTTGCAGCCACAGTAATATTATCGCGCTCACTCGCCGTTGGTGAAGGCTAGCTTCACGCCTGCAATAAAAGCCGCCTCGAGATCATTAAATCAATACACATGGCTTGTAGCCTAAAGTTTTTGTCCAAACATAGGCCGGCCTTTGGTCATGCTACCTTTTAATAAGCTGATATTTCTTTTTTCTCTCTTTCCTTTCTTTCTTTCTTTCTTTCTGTCTTAATATCTTTATTTCTTTTTTTATTTTTATTTTTCCCTTTTTTCAATTTCTTTATTTCTTTCTTTTCCCTATAATTTTTCTTTTTTTCGTTCTTTCTTTTATACTTCTTTCAATCTGCCTTTCTTCCTTCATTAACTTTTTTCTTTTTCTTTCTTTATTTCTGTTTTTATATTTCTTTCTGTACGTCTTTATTTAAAAATGTCATTCTTTTTTCTTTCTTCCTTTCTTCCTTTATTTCTTTCTTTTCTGCAAGGGCGAACATTTTGGTCGGGAAATAACATTACTGAGATGGAAGCGGCTTCAGTCCAGCTTTTTAAAAACTTTATGTGTTACACATACGCCGAGCCGCCTCCGGAGGCAGCCTCAGTCCACTTTCAGATTCTTTAATTTTCTCTCTGGAGAATTAAAAAAAAAAATAAAATAAACCTGCGAGGCAATGCGTCACAATAACCCCCCCCCCCCCCCCCGCCCCAAGCCCAATCGTGGCGGTGACGCGTTTCAATTTTTCAAATACAGTTTAAAGGATCATTATGGTCTATAGACAGGCCAGTAACTAGGGGAGGGGGCTGAATCCCCCGTTTTCCAGCAGAAAAAGGGGGGATAATTCATACCTACCCCACTACCCCAATTGATGAGTAGTGACCCGCTTGCCAAATTAAAAAAAGGAAGCCATGGGGGATGGAAGGGAAATTCAAAGTGATATATATATATATATATTCAATATATTTCCTTCTGTCCATTTGTTATTCCGGCATATAACGGAGGGGGTTCAAAATTGGCTGAAAGTTCGAATATATTCCCCTCAGCAGATATCAACTTGAACACTAGGAAAATTAGAAGAAAAATTCTAAAGGGACACCAAATACCATGCACAGAATAAATAGTGATTGTTTAGTTTGGTATAATCATACCAGCTGACTTTTAAAGGAACAAGGAGGTCACATGTAGGGGAGAAAGTAAGGAGATGAGAAAGTAATAGAATTTTCACTCCATTGAGTTTGTTCCTGCAGCTTCATACTGTCGCACTGAAATGAGATGGCATTTTGAGCAAATCTTGTAGGCTTCTGATATTCACAAAATGACACTTCTCACACAGAAAATAGTGCAAAGGTCCACTTTTTCGAATTCTGACCACTGCCCCCCCCCCCCCCCCCCTCAAAAAAGTTTTATAGTTACGGGCCTAATAGAGACTGTATTTTGGCATCGTAACCAGCTCCGTCGCACTGAGTAAACCCTCGATCAAAGAGACTTGAAATTCGCAGGCGTGCCATCTAATTCTACATTAATTGTAACCACGTTTCTTTGTTTATGTATGAATAAGCTGGGATTTTTTTGACAATGCAGAACAATACACTGTCCGAGACGGTCGTTCAACGTGTAAGTTTTTTGTTACTAGGCCACCGGCGCACTGTTTGAACCTCCGCCCTTAATTGACCCAGTGCGACCGTGAAAAGTATTGAAGAGGAAGGCGTTGGCTTTCTAACAGATCCCCATACAAAGGCGCCCATTGTTCTATGAATTGATCCGTGGATAGTGACTGTATGCTGGCATCAACACCTATTTGCACCACTGAATGGTTAAATCCTCAATAACATAAAACTAGAATTTTATATCCACATGCAACACATCGCCACAATTAATTATTTATTTTTAAAATCATTTTTTATGTGTGAAAAGTGCATGAACAATTGCAGGGCTAGGGAAATAACGTCCTGTTTGAGCATTTTAATGTTGAAAGGACCGAACATACACAAGTACACACAATAAAATAAATAAAACAAAACAAATAAAATTGTAAAAAAAATAAATAATTCCATTATATTTTACATGACGAACACCTTTTATTCAATCTGAAAATACTCGGACGAGAATTCGTTTTTACCTTTTTATGTAGAAAAATAATTTGTGACCCTCCACCACAAAACAACCAATAAGTTTGAAAACAAAATTTGATTTCAAATTTGTGAAGATTGTGTTAACTTTACTCCAAAGTGAGTAGCAACATCTTAAAACCACATATCTCCTCTTTCCAATGATATCTTATTTATTCATACACGGTCATGGATGGCTGAGTAATCATTCTTTTTGGACAATGGGTCAAATTGGACTTGGGACCAAGTTTAGACACTGCAAGAATCAATGCACCTTATCAGAAATTAACTTAACAAATGTCTTTTTAACATTACATCCCATGCCCCTCAACATGGCCCCCAATCCTTTACACAGAGAGATTAGCAAAGCAAGGCCATTATAGCAAGCAAAGTAACAAAGTAACACTTAGTGACCATTCGCTTGTTTTTGCCTTCTTTGGTAGAAAACGTTCTAATAAATGTCATCATACGTATAAAGTGTACAGAAACTATAACAGTTTTAGTGACCATGCTTTTCGTGAAGAGGTAGCTAATATAAATTACAACCATGTTTACAGTTCTTCTAGTGTTGATGAGTCTGTAAACTCTTTCCTTAATTCATTTTTGTTATCATGTGATAAATTTGCTCCTCGAAGAAAAAAGAAGATAAAAAGGAACAATCTGCCATGGATTGATGCAGACATCTTGAGATTGATTCGTAAAAGAGACAGTATGAAAACCAAAGCAGTGAAAGATAATAAGGAAGAGGATTGGAAAGCATATAAGAAAATAAGAAACTATGTAACTGCAATACTAAAATACAAGAAAATGGTCTATTTTCAATCGAAAATCGAAACTTCAAAAGGTAACATAAAAGAAACATGGACAAATCTAAATATGTTTTTAAATCGAAATAAAAAATCAAATGAAATATCGTATTTAAAATGTGATGATACTGATATCCATGATCCTACTCTGATTGCCGAAAAATTAAATGAATATTTTGTTAATATAGGACCATCATTGGCAAATTCAATTATACATCCACTAGACAACTCTAATTGTACGCTTTCTTTACATAATTTACCTCAAAACATTCAATTTCATTTCACATTGGTAAATAAAAGTGAAATCTATAGGTATATTATGAATATGCCAAATGATAAAGCTATGGGCTGCGATATGATGCCCGCAAAATTGATCAAATTAGCTGCCGAAAGTATCGTTCAGCCTATTACACATATAATAAATCTGTCTTTAATATTTGGTGAGGTTCCAGAAATGTGGAAAAATGCTATTGTAACTGCATTACATAAAGGAGGCTCAAATGAACTAAATAATTTTAGACCAATTTCAGTACTGCCTATCCTATCCAAAATCCTAGAAAGACTAGTTTTTAATCAGTTGTACACATACTTTAATTCAAATCGTCTCTTGAATACTTACCAATCAGGCTTTAGGCCCCTCCATTGAACCATGACAGCACTGTTGTCGCTCACTGATGATTGGCTCATTGAATTTGACAAAGGAAATATTGTGATTGCCGTAATGCTTGATCTCCGTAAAGCGTTTGATACGCTAGATCATGAATTGTTAGTTGAAAAATTATGTCATTATGGTCTTGATGAAGCGTCAATACATTGGTTTAGGAATTATTTGCAAGGTAGAGGGCAGGCCACGCGCGTTAGTGGTCATTTATCAGAAGTTCGTCCTATCCTAAGTGGTATCCCCCAAGGATCAATATTGGGTCCCTTACTATTTATTATATTCGTAAACGATCTACCATCCGTTCTAAAACATTGTAAAGTTAGCATGTACGCTGACGATACGATGATATATTGCTCAGGCAAAAGTCCTACTGAAATATGTTGTAAAATTAAAGAAGACATGGAAAATATAAGAAAATGGCTAATTAGATAAAAATTACATCTGAATATTGATAAAACAGAGTACACTGTACTCGGTACCAAACAAAGGCTTAGCAAAATTGAAAAAAAAATGTGTTTGAGATTCAAATTGATAATACTCCATTAAAAAAGTTGATGAATGTAAATATTTGGGCGTTATTCTTGATTCCAATTTAACATGGCAAAACCATATTAACTATCTACAGAAAAAAAGTAAATGGTGGTTTTTTTATGTTAAAGTCTATTAGGAATCTTGTTGATAAACAGGATTTAATTATTGTTTTTAATTATTTGATTATGTCACATTTCAACTACTGTGATATTGTGTGGGGTAACTGCGGGATAAGTAATCAAAACGTTCTTCAAAAACTACAAAACAGGGCTGCCAGAATAATAAATCGTTCCCCATGGTATTCCTCTGCTAAAGAAAATTTAAGTAAATTAAAGTGGGTTGCATTGCAAGAAAACAGAACAGAAAATGTAGCTATTATGATGTTCAAGATAATGACTGGCCAAGCACCATTATACCTAAATGACCGATTTTCATTCTACAACCATGCATGTAATACACGGTCAGGTCCCTTAATCTTAACTATCCCTCAAGCAAAAACCGAATCTGCTAAGAAATCTTTTATGTTCAGGGGGGCTTCTTGCTGGAACTCACTCCCAATTCAACATCAACAATGTAATACTGTTACCAGTTTCAAAAGGGCATTAGTAAATAACAGGAAATGAATGGAGGGGGGGGGGGGGAATTCGTCTCAATTTTGCAATTTCTCATTTATCTCTTATGTTTCCTGCATTGTTATTTTACTTGAATTTACTGCCTGATGTACTTGTGTGTGGTATGTAGAGATCTGTATGTCATGATGTGGAGTGGGTTGATAAATGTGTGATGAAGATGGGTGTTTCGGATCTCTGTGTGTACAGGTGTGTGTGTGTGTTTGCGTAGAGTTTGTTGAACTGATAGTATGTATGAAGAGACGTGTTTAATTGTGCATTATATATTCTGGCCTTTATATGTACTACCAGTATTTGCGTTTTATAATTATATATATTTTATTACACGTATTTAGTAATTATAAGAATGTTTGTATTAATTTTAATTATTTTGTATACATTTGACCCAGTTTTATTTGTTATCTTGACTCGTATAATATGTTTCCGATGTGATTTATGTATTTTAATTTTGGGTGCCTTTAGTTTGTATATTAGTTTATGGCACGGCCCCAATGTAAATCAGACTTTGTATCTGTTTGGGTTTTTTACCGTGTGAAAATAAAATTTATCTATCTATCTATCTCACATATAGCCCCTGTCTTTCCATCGAGCGTAGGGGGTACATCCATACCAATTCCATCGTACGCTATATAATGGCCTACCAATGAGACAGGTCTTCCTTCTAAAGTCGGGCAAATCCATGCCAACGAATTTCTATAGAGGACAATTAAATTTGTAATTAAATATCATAATCATAATTGATAGGATTGAAGTAAATTGAATATATCATAAAGAAATATGAGAAAATTACAATGCCCCTACCGGGATTCGAACCCTGGACCCTGGATTACATGACCAGTGCTCTACCAACTGAGCTATCCGGGCTCCCGTCGAAGCAAAGTAACAATCTCACATATAGCCCCTCTCTTTCCATCGAGCGTAGGGGGTACATCCATACCAATTCCATCGTACGCTATAATGGCCTACCAATGAGACAGGTCTTCCCTCTAAAGTCGGGCAAATCCATGCCAACGAATTTCTATAGAGGACAATTAAATTTGTAATTAAATATCATAATTGATAGGATTGAAGTAAATTGAATATATCATAAAGAAATGTGAGAATATTACAATGCCCCGATCGGAAATCAGGGACGCCTGATTCCAGATTTTTCAGAGAGCAAAACTGTTTGCTATTCTGTATCGTTTGGGGGAATTGAGGGACTGCAATCTTCATTATTTTTAAACAATGTATAATCCGAACCTAGATGGTCGTTGTCTAAGGTTTCTTGAAGGAACGATAGAGATAACGAAAGAAAGGCCGGACTAAGAGAGAGGGAGAGAGAGAGAGAGAGAGTGAGAGAGAAAGGGATGTTGTCTTTATAATACTACTACTAATAGTTACAATAATGATGATAATAATAATAATATTAATGATAATTAAAAAACATCTCTGTAGGTCCAAATTTAAACGGGCATTTCGAAGTGCACTTTTTCTGTGCAGAAATTAAAAAAGTCCTGCTAATATAAAAATCGTTTTAACCCCAAGTAATTCAAAATGATGATAATGACAACAACAACAATATAGTACAATAGCGGATCTCTCGACTGAATGAACAACGCTTCTAAGAAGCAAGGATGTTGAAAGCTGCGTGCTCGGGCAACAATACTGAACTGAGCCGGGTTATATACGCCTTGGAACAAGCAGGACTATTCAGCAAGTGCTGACCAATAGCAGAGTCGCTGTGACTGCGGCATTAGGCTGCTTTAGATCTGCGACGCTAATGCTATGACGCCAATTCCCTGGTTGCGTTAACGTTCTCCTCTTTCACCGCGTCGTGTTGAAAAGAGGCTTTAGATTTTGGGAAGACGCGCAACCTCAATCCATAGTGCAAATCAGATAAAACAAGGGGGTACGGGAGCGTCCTACTTTCTCTGGGACAATTTTCTGGCGGGTCAAAAGTGCACACTGCTCCAAATCTTCATACTAGCCTATATTAAGCCGAATTTTTTTTTTTTTAAGAGGATCAACTAAATGAGATTTTGTCCTATGAATAATGATACTGAAAGGTTTTTTTTAAATGATAGTAAAATACACTAGACTATGCCGCTATCACAGTGGGAGAGGAAGGAGCAGCTAAAAATAAATAAATAATAAAACAAATGTTATGGGGGGGGGGGGGGGGGGTACGAGGCATATTAGCAGTGTTTCCATGACCAAGAGCAGAACGTTGTTCTCCTTTAGGAAAACTAAATTTTCTCCCTCAGCCGTCCCCCTATTTAATTGTTTGCTTTTCTAAATTTGATGATTTATAATTTGATTGAATTTATCACGCCTTTTTTATTTTGCCCCTTTGAGTGTTTTTGTTGAAAACTTTTAATTGCCACCTCCTACATCAATTGGCACCACCTATTATTTTGTCATTGTGTTCTTTCATTCTCTTCCCCCCCCCCCCCCCCCCCCCCCAATTACAGCACTGATTTGTTTTGTACCCTTCCTTAAAGGACAATTAACCCCACGTGATATTCTAGATGCACCTATTGTCTGCTACGTCTTTCCATGGAGGCTGCCATTTTGTGCATGACACGGATCATTAGGTACCATATGCATTGATAATAGCCTACCTTTACAACAGATACGTCGCTTTGTTCTGATTGTATTACGATTGTTATTGGCCATGGGCCTAGATAATTGACGACCCATGAGTTCTAATAGCCATCCTGTAAAGCAGATTCCTCGCTTTGTTTTGGTATTGTTACGATTGTCTCCGTCCTTGACGTCAATTCTCCGTCCTTGACGTATATTTTTTATGAAGTATATTTTTTATGAACAAATTAAGACCTTTTAAAAAATATATAAAACTAAACTTACATTTCAGAATATGTGACTTTATCTAATATATATTTGTCCTCTAAAAATCAATTACAAGTTAACGATGAAGGAAATTTTACTTGGGATGAAAAATATGTTCGTGTACACATAAAGTAATGGCAGCCCCCTTATTATTGCTAGCAGACGATAACTTGGCTGGAAAATAGTGATTTATATCTATATCCTGTGTTTTTACATGAAATTGCATGTATCAAATAAGAGGCATATACTACACCATTCAAAATAAGCTAATTCATACGCTGAGGTTAATTTCCCTTTAAATAATATTGAATCCCTCTTCTATTCAGAATTATTCACGCGACGTCTGGTGAGAGGTATAGGTTATGACATAATACCATTTCATCTGGCTTTCAACAGATCTTTGTGGCATTTGCCTGATCGCTTTTCCAAAGAAAAAGGAAAAATGAGAAGAAAAAGATGAATAAGTGCACTTATAATAAGTAGATAGAATAGACAAATAAATATATAAAAAAATATAGAGACATTGCGGCAGTTGCACTGCGGCACACGCATCTGTATACCCCCCCCCCCCCGCCCCGCCTCCTCCCTTCCGACAGCAACAAAACCAGCCAGATAATCCCCTGCCCCCTCCCCCCGCCCCGCCTCCTCCCTTCCGACAGCAACAAAACCAGCCAGATAATCCCCTGCCCCCTCCCCCCCCCCCCCTAATTTAAAAAAAATAATAAAGTCAATTAAAACAAAATAATAACATAAATAAAAAAAAAATAATAATAAAAAAATTGTGTCTTCTTTCTGTTTCTTGTTATAGAATTTTCACTTGTCCCCCGCCCCTTCCCAGGACCAGATAATCTTGGATCCACCACTGCCTAAACACTAAACTTCAGTAATAGACAGTATCAACAGAACTCCCTCCCACACACATACACAAAACACACAATTATTATAGCCCTTCCAAACAAAAATCAAACATCCAGCAATTAAAGGTTGCATAAGGGTGTGTTTACACCAATCCACCATTACACTTCATTCTTTAAGCACAGTCCTTCTAAAGAAAATTATTGTGCCTGCATCTCTATCACCATAACCACATCTTTCACAAAATTATGGAACATATATATAAGAAATGTTCCTCAGTGTGAAATTACCTTTATTAAGATAACTCAATTATCAACATCATAAAAAACAATGCTCTCTTCAAATGCAATGTCAGAATAGATTATAATGTTTGGTTCATGGGCAACAACTCATGAGGTGGGGTCTATACTAATATCCATTTTTGTAATTTTACAAGCAAACAATTCTACATCTTTTAGTGACATAAAGGTGGATTGTAGTGTGTATCCATGTGCAGCCTTTCATAATTTACAAGACATAACATTACAGCCCAAAATAATATGAGCAGATGGTTGTCCAAACAGTAGTTCTAGCAATTTGGGGGTGGGGCTGAAAGTCCCTAGCCATTGACTTATCTGCCTAGAAAATGCCCCAGAATGGTGAAAGGGATTACCACTTCAAGGTTCAAAGTTCAAGATTATATAAAATGTCATGATTAAATCGGAATGCACTATTTCTGCTTACAATTATTGATACAATAAGCATTAATGATGATTAAAAAAAAGACATTTTTTTACTAATGTAGTCATGCCACAATTTTCAAAAACTTTTTCTAATTTACAATGGAAATAAAAAGAAAATTATTTGATTTTACAAATTTATTCGTTTTATTCACAGACTAAAACAGCATTAGCTTGAGGTGACATGACAATTGACCGTGTCTAACATTAAAAAGTTTTGATGAAATATGTGAAGTGTGAAAAGAATTCACGAATTATGCTCAAGATTTATCACTGGAATGTCAAACTATGTGTACCTATAAGAGGGACACCACTGGTAGTCAATGTCATGGCTTTTATCATATCAAAAATACATATTTTTGGGTGTATCTATAAAGAGGCTATATGAGTGAAATGTTAAATGCCTGCAATACCCCACCCCCCCCCCCCCAAGAAAAGGGGTCAGATTTATTGGTCTAGTTGGACAAACACTTAGGTTTTTGCAATTGACCCACATTTTGACATTCAATGTCCAGCTCAGAAATATATGCATTCCTTAGATTTAGAATATTCGCCATTTTGTTAACTAGCAATAAATCTCAAAAACTATCATTTAAAACTTGAAGTATATTTAAGAATACTTTGATCCTTTGTGACCTCAACAAGCCATGTACCGTAACTGAGCTTCATTGGGCAACCTGTATAATGAAGACAAAAAGAAAGGGAAAGAAATATTAAACTTGATGTAAACTGTAGACTTGGTTTTCGGGAAGAAAAAAGAATTGGTACATTTCTAGTTTTATGTCACATATGTTTTTGTTTTCTTATTTTTTCCTTGATAGTCTACATGTAGTAGACATGTACATTTAGGTTTAAATCTTAACAGAAGTAAATATTTTTATCTTCTATTCCAAATTAGATCCTAGACCTAGACCTAGACCTCTAGTAACTAAGTAAGCAGTTACTCTCAACATAATCTACATTACTTTTTTGAACGTAGACTATACTCTATAGGGTCTACAGAAAACAGATACAATGTACATGTACATGTCTATTAAAGTCTAAAAATTATAATCTAATCTAGTAACAGAGCTTACTGGACTAGGCTATGACTATGTCAAAATTAAAGAAACAAATCATAAGGTTTTAGAGGTCTCTATTTTCCAAAATCAAGTTTACCTTGCCAGTTCAACTTGGGGTTTCCTGCAGTGAGTAGATGACAAAGTCTACAGGTATCACGATATAGGATGATCTGGTCCTGGTCCCATTGTATTACTTTAGTCCATTTTACCATAGATAGCTCTGTAATTAAAAGAGAACAGATAAAATTCTGGTGGTAATAAAAGCATAGTACAGTCTAGCTTATCATAATTACAGATATTTCACTTATTAACATAAATCTTAAGCCTGGGGTGCCCCTAAGTTTGATTTGATTTGATTTGATTTATTTATTTCATACATATATATATATATATATACACACATCATTATAATCATAATCTTCATACATGGTGTAATCAAGAAATATATACATATATGAATGGATCGTCATAAGCTCGTAAGAGCTTGACAGGGACGTCCAAAAAACAACAAAAAGGAACACACATGATAATTGGTAGCATTTAGACGTAATGATGTTCATTCATGGTTATAAATTGATATAGAGAGGGGCTACATATAAAGAAAGTACTATACATCATCAAATAATAAGACTAGTTACCAAGCCTATGTGATTTATCTCATAATGGATAACAAATAAGAAAAATATAATACGGGGGTATACGTTGGACCATGCAATTTTAACCTTACGTTTCATATTTGCAGAGAAGTGCACTCTTTAACTGTCTCTTAAAAGTATTTTTTGTTGGACACGTTCGAATATTAAGAGAAAGAGAATTCCAAAGGTCGGGACCAGTGTGTCGAATAGATCGTTGGGCAAGGGCTGTTCTTGGATTTTCTAAATGCACATTTGAAGAAATTCGGGTAGGATAATTGTGTATATCTGAATTGATACGGAACATGCTTAACAAGTTGGTGGGAAGTTCGCGGGAATGGTATCGATACATAAAAAGAGCAGTTTGGAGATAATGTATGTCATGGATAGGGAGAGTGCGTAGCTGATAGAATAAAGGATCCGTATGTGAAAGATAATCTGAGTTGGTACAAATACGGACAGCTTTTTTTTGGAGAAGGAACAATGAATTAATTCTAGTTTTTTGACAACCCCATACAATGTTGCAATATAAAATGTAAGGCAGTATAATCGAATTATAAATAGTAAACAATGTTCTGCGAATAATATACGATCTTACTTTGTACAATGCACCAACTCCACGTGATACAGAAGTCACAACATTAGCTATATGAGAATTCCAATTCAATTTTTCATCAATAGTTACGCCTAAAAATTTGGTACTTTCTTTTTTTTCAATCTTTATATTATCAATAAATATATGAAAGGATGGGTTATTAATATTTGACCTTGAGGTTTTGAAGTGTATATAATTCGTCTTTTTTATATTCAATGATAATTTATTACTTCTGAACCACGTTGAGACCTTGGGTAATTCTTCATTCATAGTTTCAAAAAGATACTCAAGATTATGATGGGAAAGAAATACATTGGTGTCATCAGCGAATAGGATGAATTGGAGTAAAGAAGATGAATTACAAATATCATTTATGTATATGAGAAATAACAAGGGGCCAAGGATTGAACCTTGGGGGACCCCACATTTGATTGATAATATAATAGAGTTCACATCATTATAAGTAGTATATTGTTTTCGATCAGACAAATAATTTTTAAACCATAAAAAGGGGATTCCTCGGATACCATAAAAATTCATTTTTTCAAGCAAAATACGATGGTCAAGAGTATCAAATGCCTTACTAAGGTCCATAAATACACCAAGTACATGTTCTTTTTTAGATAAAGCTTTCGAAATCTTATCGTTAAGTTCAATGAGAGCTACATCTGTTGAATTGTGTTTCCGAAAACCGTATTGACACGAAATAAGTAAATTGTTATTCATTAAAAAACCGTACAGTCTATTGTATACAACTCTTTCAAGTATTTTGGAGAAGCTTGAGAGGATAGATATAGGTCGATAATTACTTATTAATGAAGCATCTTCTTTTTTGTATATGGGTATTACCTTGGCAAGTTTCATTTTGCTTGGAAAAATTCCAGTGCTTAGAGATAGGTTAATTATATGTGTAAGTGGGGATGCAATATGAACAATTATTTTTTTCAAAAGATTATTACTGATATCATCATGACTTACTGAGTTGCTAGACTTAAAAGAGTTAACTATCTGCAATATTTCAATGCACGTCGTCGGAGTGAAAAATAAGGAAGACTCACATGGTTTAGTCAAGAAATGCTTAAAGTCCACGTGAGTATTAGGTATCTTTGAGGCCTGTTCAGGTCCTATATTTACAAAATAGGAGTTAAAACCATTTACGATATTGTTTGGTTGATCATATACATGTACATGTCCCTGATTATCATGACTGAACCTATTTAAGGGAGTATAGTCTTTGGAACGACCAAGAATATCATTTATAGTTTTCCATGTCGTAGAGATATTGTTATTTGAGTTTTCTAATTTTGTACCAAAGTGTTTTTTCTTTGACAGGCGAATAACAGATGTTAATTTATTACGATATAATTTATATTTATTAATATTAATTGTGATGGGATTTTTAAAGCTGATTTTGTAAAACTCATTTCTTGTTCGTATTGACTTCAATATTCCTTTTGTGATCCAGGGTTTATTTGAACATTTATTCTTACGTTTCCTTTTGGTTTTAGGTATGTTTTTATCCAAATAGTAATTAAATCGTAACATAAAGACATTAAAAGCTAACTCCGCCTCTTCTTCCGATGTTACACTTGCCCAATTTTCTGATGTAAGATCTGAGTTAAGGTTAGCTATATTTACAGGAGTATATCGACGAATTTGAATTTCTTTATTATTTCGTTTATTTTGCTGCTTTATTTCAGATAAAAATGTAAAAATAGGTAAATGGTCTGAAATATCAGAATATATAATGCCTGAGGAGGAGAGAGTGCGGTCAATGTTAGTAAATATATTGTCAATGAGGGTAGCTGTTAGCGGAGTAATCCTTGTTGCTTTATCTATGAGCGGTTCAAAAGAATTCGAATAAAGATTATTCACAAGCTGAATGGGTATTCGGTCGTTTGATAATAAATCTACGTTAAAATCGCCTAATATGTGAACACTTTTACCCTCACTACATGCATAAGATAGTAATGATTCGAACTCATCAAGAAAAATATCATTATTGGCATTAGGCGGTTTATATATCACTCCTATAATATAATTTTTACTGTTTATGTTTTCAACCTCAATGAATAAGGACTCTGCACTCTCCTCTTGAAAATAAATATCAGGTCTCATTTTGAAGGATACGGAATTATTTTTATACAATGCAACACCGCCACCTTTCCCATTTTTTCTGTTATTACAAACAAGTTTATAACTTCACGCGTTGATTCTTCATCAGGTGGACCTTGTGACGATACGACAAAGTCTTAAACAAGATGTGCCGCGGTTTCCCCTGTACTGCTTTCCCATCTCGATGTGCCCTTTCAACTTTGATATCATGCGCGAATTTCTCCTTTAGAATATCTTCCACTAAAGTGATGCAATCTTCATCATTGGATTCGGTTATTCCAACAATGCGAATGTTGTTACGTCGAGAGAATCGCTCACTTTTGTTAATGGCCGAGTTTTGTTTGGCGAGCTCCATCCGAATACCTTTGATTTCTTTCTCAAGACCGTCCATTCTTCTCTCCATTAGCCTATTCTTCTCCTCCAACTCGGTGACTCGTCTACTCTCGAATTCAATAGCTGACCCTAGATTAGACTCCAGGGTCTTTATACTTTGAACAAAGGACTCCATTGCATTTTTGATCATCGTCTCAAAGTTCGTTGTCGCTTCTTGGAAATAGTGGGCAATTCTTTCAGGCGTGACCACATCCCCATTGTACTTTTCGGTAGCTTGAAAATCAAGCAGGTGGGATGGTGTGGGTGCTAGAGGGGTCTTCGGACGGGCACCTTTCCCGGTAGTTTTGGCTTCTGTCCCGTTGCTCTCGTCTGGCGTACACAAGATTTTTTTCAGTGTAGTCATCTTGGGAGATGGAGAGGGTGTGTTGGTCTTCAAATTGGTCTTACTGTCCAGCTTTGCCTTCCTTGGCAGACTATCTCTCTGAGAAGTACTCATTGATGATGCACAGAATGAGTGTCAATGAAGGATGAAGAAAAAGTATATCCAGTATATATATCCAAAGGGTAATATCCAAAATAGTTCGGAGAGTCGATGTGGTTGCGTGTTTACACAGCGGCGGCCATTTAAAAAAAAAAAAAAAAAAAAAAAAAAAAAAAAAAAAAACCTTAACCCTTAATACTAGGGTTTAATAGTGGTAGACTACATTTATGCCTAATGCCACGGTACAGTTCATTTCATTTCATTTCATTTCATTTATTTTCATATTTTTCATGAACATACATTTACATTTCAAAATAGATATACATAAATAACATAAAGGTAAATGGTCAATATAATGTAGTCATTTTACTGAGAGAAATGTGATGGGACCTACATGAAAGCAAGCTTGTAAAGCTGTAGGCCCCGGTGAAATAATTTGTGGTAATGAATGGAGGACGGTTATGAATGCATATGACCAATCAAAGAAAAAAATAAATAAATAACATGCAGTGGTGTTGTATTTTCTTTCCTTTTCTTACAATGCAGACAAATGTACTTAAATTATTGTACAATTATGGGTGCTCAGCTGGTAAATGAACATTACAGATTATCAGACTTCATCTGTACATATATACAAATGTAGATTTAAACAACAAAATGAACTCAAGCGAATAGTGTCAGCCGTAGCACTCTCGGATATTTTAAAAAAAAGTAAGGACGATTTATAAATACAGCCATGGAAAAAAACAACATCAGACCAAGCAGGGTTACTGATAGTGTTACTTTTGTGGTAAGAAAAAGTACAATTACATAAAAGCAAGGTATAATTGCTAGAATTTATCATTCAATGAAATACAAAGACAAATCATTTTTATAATTTTGTATGCATATTATGGTACCTTTATTACAGAAGCTTGGTCTAATAATTCCTTACAGGGCTGTATATTTTTTCTTTAGACTATTTCCGAGAGCACTACAGCCACACGCAATATGCTTGCAGATACAAGTTATTCATTGACAACAAGATATGTTTTAAACAACAGTTCCTTCAGTTTACGTTTGAATGAATATAATGAAGGACTTTCGATTAACTCTAACGGGAGGGCATTCCAGTAACTGGGTCCTGTAAACATAATGGTTTTCTGGGCAAAAATAGTTCTGGTACGTGGAAGGTGATATGCGTTGCTCTGTCGCGTAGGATAAGCATGTAGGGATCTGTTTTTCTTAAACATTTGTAAAAATATTTCAGGTAGGTTATTAGCAGATAGATTATACATAAAAATACTCACATTGTAATAGAATAGGTCTGATACTTTTAGGATTTTGTTTGCATGGAACAGGTTGTTAGTGTGAGACAGGTATCCAACATGATTAATATTTCTAATAGCACGTTTTTGAATGTGAGCAAGTATATTTAGCAAATTTCCACAAGCGTTGCCCCAGGCGAGAATTCCATAGCTGAGGTATGGAGTCATTAAAGTAGAATAAACTGATAATAAAATTTTACTGGGAAAGAAGTGTTTAAGTCTGTTAAGTATACCGGTATTTCTTGAGAGGACTTTACTCAGATAAGTAATATGGGATTTCCAGGATAGATCACTATCAATATAAAGTCCCAGAAATTTAGTGCAGTCAACTTGTTTTAGTGCAGTATTATTAAAATTGACACGATTAGGAAGTGTTTTTAATGTATTACTAAATAGCATATAGAGAGTTTTATCTATATTTAGGGATAACTTGTTTGCATAAATCCAGGACTGAACAGACGCAAGTTCTTTATTTACAGTGTCCACAAGAGTTTGAGTGTCTCCATGCGTAAAGAATATATTAGTATCATCCGCAAAACAAATGAATGAAAGTAGCTGGGAACAATTTTTTAGATAATTAATATATAAAATAAACAATAGCGGGCCCAGTAGGGAACCTTGCGGGACGCCACATGTAACCAATTTCAAGTGAGAATCATGGCCGTTGACACTGACAAACTGTTTTCTATTAGTTAGATAGTCTATGAACCAATCTAGAGGCAATCCACGTACACCATAGTGACGCAACTTGTAAATTAAAATATCGTGGTTAATCGTGTCAAAGGCCTTTGAAAAATCTAGAAAAACCCCAATAGTGTGCGAAACGTTATCAATTGCATGGGCTATTTTGTTTATGAAAGCCAATAAAGCATGAGAAGTACTGTGATTATTTCGAAAACCAAACTGAGAGTCACATAGAATTTTGCTATTAACAAAGAAATTGAGTGTTCGGGAGTATACTAACCTTTCGAGGATTTTTGAAATGGATGTTTTTGAAAATAGGGACGACTCTACCTATCTTCATATTTTGTGGGACTGCACCCGTGGTCAAAGACAAATTCAAAATAAATGTAAGAGGGGAAGTTATTTCCTCAATAATATTTTTAAGAAGGAAGTTTGTAATTCCATCATATCCTGAACCCTTCCTGGTATTGAGATTGGTTATAATATCTTTGATTTCATCCTCTACTACTGGTGTGAAAAAAAGAGACTGGGGGTTAGGAGCTTTTAGAAAGTTGTGAAACTCTAAATTTGACTTTGGGATATTACTGGCAAGATTTGGTCCTATATTTACAAAAAAGTCATTGAATACCTCAACCAAGTCTGAGGGATCATCATATTTGTTGATTTGGCTGTCTCGTAATAATATGCACATTAAGCTTACAAATCAAAATAAATTGTTTGGGTTTCATGGACGTAATAATAGTGCCCTCAACTGTATTATGATTGTAGTAAGAAAAGAAATATTTGTAGCCAAATGCAAAAACTGTTTACCAGTTTTTGAAAACATTATGTCAGCAATAAAATATTACTATGATATGGAAAAATATATATGTAAAACAAATCTGAAAGAAAAGAAATTCATGAAAAAATGGTTACAGTTTACTCAATGTTTCTGATTGTTTTTTTTTTTTTTTTTTCTTACAAATTTGTTTGCCAAGTAGATCTTGAAAAGAATTTGCTTTACATGTAATTGATTTTTGTAAATGTATGTTCGTATATCGATGGCCAAGAATATCATTTTGAAATTCTGCATGTATATATACCTATTCTTGTATAATTTTATGTATGATATTTTTTGTAAATAAAGGAACCCTGTGGAAGGGCTAAAAAGAAAAAAAAAATATTTGCGATTTTTTTAAAGAATATACTTGGGGGGATCGGTATCATTTTTTTATTTCATAGCTTCGTTTATCACCTTCCACGTACTCTTTATATCGAATTTGTATTTTTCAAACTGGCGTGAGAAATACAATTGTTTAGCTAAACGTAAAGACGATGTCAGAACATTTCGGTAACGAACATATTGAGCCCTGTTTCGAGCATTCGGATTTTTCCTATGTTTATAGAAGAGTTTATTTTTTCTATTAATAGACCTAAGGAGAGATTTCGTGATCCAAGGATTTTTGGGAATCTTTTTGTGGTTGGAAAATTTTGATTTCTGAAGAGGTATGGTTGAATTGAAACTAGATGTTAATAAATGAATAAAATTTTCATAGGAGATATTAACATCAGTTTGACTGTAAACAGGTGACCAATCAACAGATATTAGTCTCTCCCTAAGTTTATTGAGGTTTGTTTCTGACATGACACGAATACTAGAAGTATGCGAACGATCACAATTATTTATCGTTAATGAAGATATGAGAGCATAAATGGGATAATGGTCAGAAACATCAGACACCGTTATACCAGAAGTGACTAGAGAAGATATATTGTTTGCAAAAATATTGTCAATAAGTGTACTTGTAACATCAGATATACGGGTAGGTTTCCTGATAAGAGGAACATAAGATTTAGACAACATCAGATTGAGGAAATCACGGCAGTTATGGTTATCTAGACATTTTAAAATATTAAGATTAAAGTCGCCCATTAATTATAATACACATCTTATTTTGAAAATATTTCTCTGATAAAAGGGTATGGAGTGATTCAATAAACTCAGCAGGGTTCGATTTGGGTGGTCTATATACTTCACCAACGATTAAATTACCTTTGTTTGGAACTTTGATTTCAATAAAAATATTTTCAATAGCTTCAGACATATGGTTAAATTCAACTAACACCTCACAATTCAAGTTTTTGGTGACATAAAAACCAACCCCACCTCCCCTTTTATTTGACCTGTTACTAGTTATAAGTCTGTAACCATGAATATCAAATAGAGAAGAAGATGACGTTTCATTGAGCCAGGTTTCACAAATACCAATGACTCCGTGACTAAATTTTAAATCGTTAATGAATAACTGGAACTGATCAAAATTTTTGCTGAGACTCCTAATATTATAATGTGATGCAAAGAGTAGGTTGGGATTTGAATGGGATAATGACGTAATCTCATTTTCCAAACGATAATTAGTAAACAAATGCTGAGGAAGAACCTCATTAGAATCGAATTCAAGCTGTAGTTCAGGAGTTGTTGAATTAAGGAATGTAGTTATGTCTGAGTTGTCACCTTCTTCTCCATTCGTAAAGTTAAAATTTGTTGCGGTATCACGAATATCATTCATGTTAAATACATTATTCATCATAGAGAACAGAGACATTCCGGCAAGGAGATTTACTGTAGGCATTGAATAAAAAGAACGCTGAATAAGAAATCGACAAGCAGCAACTGGGAGTTGTGGCGTGCGCCTGTAATCCAGCTACCAGTGGAAGTTATAAACTGAGTCAGCGGACCCAGGCTCGAGACTGAGTCACGTCTTTCGGATTGTGACGTTAAAGGTCGGTCCCAGACGTAAATAATCATATCTGATTGATACACGTCTGTAAAAACCCAATTACACACACAAAATCGACAAGCAGGTGATATGTAAATACCTGACCAAAGAATACGTGCAGAAGTGATTCTGACTTCTCCGGAAAAAAAATATCATACAAGAGACTACACGTATAGAAGTACATGTATCTAGTTCGTTTAACAAAAATACCAGCTGAGCAATTATTACTTTTTAACCTTAAAAAATCATTAATTTGGCTTATTATGGGCATGGTGATGGTGACTACAACAATAAAGAGTGCACACTTGGCACGTTGAAACACAAATTGTACACACCATTTCAGATCATTGAGTGTTGTACTTGTAACTAGAAAAACACAAAAGGAATAAAAGAACCCCTTGATCAATGCTTTTGACCACGGCATGCAAAGGAAAATATTTAATCTAACAAAGAATTGTCGCACACTTTGCGAATACGATGAACAAAGTAATTTGCAAACTCTTAATCTGCCTATTGGCCACCCCCCCCCCCCCCCTCGTTCGCATATATGGATTTGTCTGATGCGTAAATCCGTCGCACCCTTCAATATATACATGTAGGTAACATTAAATGCATCCATATAGCTTATACATAGTTGAACTAATCAAATTACTAAATTACCCATATATTATAATACCCATGTGTTCTAATGATTTGTAAAATTGTTCTGATTGTAAGAGTCAAATTATAATAGAAACCCATTTTAAGTTCAAAGCTTAAGGTTAGACGTTGTGATTTTTTTCTTCTTCAAAGTACATAAGGTAATAGAAGTAGGCCTATACTACTTTAAATACAGAATAAATCGAACATGCTACTGCTATATCATGCTAGGCTAGTAGTACAACAAGTTTGAATGGTCAGTTCAATTTAAATAAAAATAAGTATGGCAGTATGTACGTGAACAAGAATTTAAAATGATTATTGTAAGCCACAACTTGGACTAGAAATATCTAAGTTTGATATCGTTACATCATATTCATAATAAGGCTTCTTACGGAAAGTTTTGTCACCGTTTTCACCGCGGCCAAAGTTAAAAAGGCCGATTAGCGGGATTATCTCCCGGATCCTGTCATATCCATCGGCGACTCTAAGAAGTCGCCGTTCAGCGGGATTAGCGCGAGCTTTTGTTTAGAGACCCACCCTGCGATTCCTTCGATTTCGCCGACTTCCTGTTCTTTATTTTTGTTCTGCCTTGAAGGAAGTTGTATATTTAGTGTTTTGAAAGAGCGCCACTTACGGTTTAAATGGTGACTCATTCTGCTTCATTTTGCTTATTTTCTTTGGAAAAAGTACGAATGTATTGAAGTCTCCGTCAAAGTACCGTACGTATCATTTGTCATAGTTTTCTGAGAAAAAAATACCTAGGTTTGTGCCATGACAAAGTCGGCCCTTAACATTTAATTTTCCCACATCGAGCCCACCACAAAAATATATAGTAATGATAAACGACATAAAAATTAATACACGAATAAATAAAGGACGGACAACTATTCAAAATATTGCTCTATGTTCCAAACCAAAAAAAACCCTCAACTAATAACAATAAAAATCCAATCCCAAAAATACATTGTGTAGTTTCCAAGCAATGCAATTATAAATTCACTTTCACATGTTAATAGCTGTTGTATGTAGCCGTCATGGCTGCGAATAAAAAAAAATGAAATTGAAATATCACAACGAAAAACTTAATGTTCTCGAGTTAAGACCGGATTTCTGAATATAAATACAACTTTACTTTTGCATGGGTCGCGGAACCAGAACTGGGGACGGGGCCTGGGGGCTGCAGCCCACCCCCTCCCCCCTCCACCCTTTTTTTAGTAAACACATTTCATAAAATGTATGAATTAGCTTAATATATTATCATTAATGAGTGAAATCAAATCAGCCCCACACACACACACACTTTCAAAAACGCCCCTTGAAAGAGTAGCCTTTCTTTCTTTCCTGGCTTTGCCCTATATTTTTAACGTTTTCGTTATATATGTCAACAACATCTATTGGGTAATTCGGAATAATATTAAGCACACTTTATTCGAGTGCATGAATTAAAAAAATATTACTTAGTGCTTTGGGTAATGTTGTTACAAACCAGCATGATTGGGCAGTTATATAATGAGCGCTTTATTGAAATTAAAACATTATCGATGTGTTTATTTTTTGAAATATCGATCTCGATCAGCCGTCTGGTCTTAAAAATGAACTCCAAAATATGGGGAAAATGGGGAGAAAAGTGATTCGATAAGTCCGTTTGTTGTATTAAGAGGGATCGAGTAAAAGAGCGAGAGAGCGAGGTAATTTATTAAAGTTATTAAGAATTCCGGAACGATTACAAACTTTCGTGATTGCGCCTGTCCCCGGATAAGGTTGTTGACTTTGATATGTACGTCGTTAACCTTCATAAGGATCTTTTTCATCACCATGTTTGGTGAGATGCCCTGTCCCATAGGAAACTGTAAGTAACATTAAAAATACATGTAGATTAATGTAGAAGATGGATGGCATAAAGAGAGGGAGAGGGTGGAGTGAGGTGGCAGAGAGACAAGGGGACTGGGTGGCAGGGAAAGAAAGAGAGAGACTGTCAGGATGAAGGAGAAATTGACCCTGTCTCGGAGAAGTGGAAGTCGTGAATTCGTGAATGCTTTATAGGTCGATTCACATTTCACCCCCCCCCCCCCTTGTCCCCCGCAATTTTGAGATAAAGATAACGGCTCGTAGAAAACAATTTTTTAGGCGGAAAGTTATAGTTATTTGGACGTAATACTGCACCGTATGTAACAGGGGTGGGTACAGGGAGGGGAGTCCCCCCCCCCCCCCCCCCCTTCCCGCGCGAAGCGCGAAAGCTCCGAAGTTTTAGCATCTTTTTTTTTTTTGGCGGAATATTAGTTCACCGCCCTGGCTGCTTTTCAGTTATTTGGGGCGCAATACTGCATTGTATGTAACAGGGCTGGGTACGGGTCGTAAAGCCGTAACGATTATAATGTTTCTTCACTCCCCTATTTTTCTTTCTCTCCTTTGCGTTTGCGCCCCCTTCAAGTGTTTCCTAGTGCACGTGCTCCCCTCCCCCCCCCCCCCCCCCGACACACCACTGAGCGAAGAGACCGAGCAGGGGTGGGAGGGAGTATCCCTCTCCTACATCAGGGAATCTGTCTATAAAACTTGCATTTTAAAGCATACCAAAATGTTTTTAATGAAAACAATGCGAGTGAACTAATTTTCTTCAATATTTTCGTATTGAACTTATGGCATTTTTTAAATTTCCTTTCTTGTAATCATTAAAGAATGTGTTTTTTCAAGATTAAACATCATTAGTTTAAATAATTATTAGTTTCAAGTTAATGCATCATAATTCTTATTTATGTTATCCAAATATATTGGGAGTGATAATACAGGCCATCCTCCCACCTCAAATATTTTGGGGGATATTATACGTCCATCCCCCCGGGATCGACACCCATGGTACAAGGGTGGGCGCGAAAACTTTGACTTTTTTAGCAAATTTTGAGAGCCAGGATAATGGCTTGTAGTGCTTTTTTAGGCATTTTTTCTCTCACTTCCCCCGCTTTTTCGCTCTCGCTTTTTTGTTGTTGTAGTGGCTGAATAGGGAGGGGGCATGGCCCCCGGTGCCCCCTGTCTACACCAGTGATGATAGGGTTTCCCCGAAGGTATCAGAGGGTAGTGTTTTTATATAAAGGGTGTACAATAATTGTGTGTGGTTGTGGTGGTGGGGACTGCATCCACCCCAGTTCCTGTTCTGTGGCCCATGCGAACCATTTGTATCTGCAAGACATTGGAGAACTAGAAAGGCCGTCAAAGGCGGCGCTACAGAGTAGTTGCATTCTTTCCCTAAACGATTCTTTCCTGTCACTATATTTTATATTTTATATTTTTCTTCTTTTTTATCGCAATAAAGACTTCTAGATTTGGCATAATCTAGTATTTAATACATGCATGTAAAATATTATGGTTACTTATTGTTATTATTATGTAATTTGGCACGATACTGGGTGTGAATATATTTGTTTGTGTATTTTACCTCGATTATTGTGAAAAATGTTATTTTGAAAAAGGAAGTAATAAAATATTCTTAAAAACAAAAAAAGAACTCTCCGAACTGAAGTTTCTATAACCGATCATCACAAAAAAAATCTAATCCATTCTTTTCTTAATCGATTCTTTCCTGTCACTATCCGAAATGAAGTTGGGGTCAAAACTTCAAGGTCACACAGAATTTGCAGGGGTCAACCAATCATCACCAAAATCTAATCGATTCTTTCCTGTCACTATCCGAACATTCCTTGAAAATTTGGTGCGAACCCGTTCTGTTGTACACAAACAAACAAACAAACATACGGAGCCCTTTACATAACTCTGCCGATTTCATCGGCGTGGGTAATCACTAATAAAAGATGGTCATTTCCATTCACATGCGCTGTTGTAAAGAAACTCCATATACACATGCAAACCTCGATCCCTATACCGATATGCATCTTTTGAATCCAGACAAGGAGATAAACCTTTATCTTTTTACAGCAGAAACTGGGGAACTTCCCTCTCTTTATACCCCAGTGAAATCCCCTATCTTATTTACACAATATACTAACTGAATGTTTGTTTGCAAAGTTTCAAATTGCAGAACCTAAAATTGTATCAATTTGTTGCAAAATAACATTCAGATTTATTTTTATCAAAGGCATTCACTATGTTGAAAATTTGTTATATGATATAAATGAAAAGTCTATTTTTCGGGGTATATGGGGTATTGATATCTGAAAAGTGTTATTTTCGTTTCTGGTACTTAAAGGGATAATTTAAATTCTCACTGACTCAGCCCCCTCATTTTCTGTTTTTATTCATTGAATGTGGAGTGGAATAAGAAAATTGTTGTTGGACAGAAGATTTTCTTCCCCTGAAATTGAACGCCGCAGTTACATCTATAGAAAATGTGAATGCCTTATTTCACCTTTGACTTGTAAATCTCTGTTTCGAGCCCATCATCGTATAAGAAGATCAAGGGAAGCGAGCATTCGTGTGTTATATTATTGTTTCAATAGAGCCGGACACGCGTCCGTGATTTGACTCTTCGTCACAAACAATGCGGCATATGCAAATTTGACCTGGCTTTTGGATCCTTCCGTGGTTTATATAAAGCAGGATATCTTTTGACAAGCTTTTCACCATGGATAGCATCGTTTCTTCAAATCAACAATCAAGCGAGAACGAGGATTTCAACATGGAGTCAAGCTGCAGCGACGACTGGCACTTGGAGCTGAGCGAATCCATGGACTCCGATGGGATGACGTCATGTCATTCGTTCTCATTGTAGTACATGCACAAGTCTATACCAATCCAAAATTATAACATGAAAAGAATTATAATATGAACTGAATTATTAATTATTTATGATAAAGAGTGTCGGTACATTTATTCGAATCTTAATTCAAGTCTATACAAAGAAAGTAACATGAGGGGGGGGGGGGGGGGGGTGGTTGTCACATGTCCGAAAAGTCTTCGACAAGCAACAGCAAAAAGAAAGAAAGAAAGAAAGAAATTGCTGGTGCCCTTTTGTAGCGAGCTCCAGCCATGGGGCGATTTTGTGTGTTGAGTATCCCCCTTGACCGGACCGTATTTTGGCTAGTTCGACAGTCCATCGTTATGTGTTCTTTATAAAGGCCGATTGATTGAAAAATAAAGTAAAAGAGAAAATGTAAATATGAACCCTTTACACTGCTTTCTATAAACTAGATGTATATTCTACGTACATTGAGGAGATATTACGAGATTCTTTGAGAAAACAAATCCGAGAGAGCTGCCAAGCTTCATTTATTTTTTCATCCGAGGCCTTAAAAACACTGTTTCTATATAAAATATGCATTTTATTAATGATTTGGGTGCGTAGTAATCCAGGCCCACACATTTTCGTCATTGTCTTTCATTTCCATTCCCCCCCCCCCCCCCCCCTGAAAGTGCTGCCCTTGGCATGTGCCCCCTCTATCCGCTCCGTTTAATACACCACTGGACCGTGCGAGACAGAAGAAAGGTTGATGTAGCAAAATCGGATTATATGGATCTCGCTTTGAATTCTGAATTGTAACTTTCTATATCTCACTTATTCACACGATTCATCGTTAAGATCTCTTCATTGCGAAGCTGGTTTAAGCCATCGCTGTTTAATCTATGGAAAGTAAAGAGGAAATACAAAAGAGTTGGCTTTCAAAACAGAAGTAAGAAGAACTGGGAAGATGACTTACGAACAACGAAACTATTGATACACGATAATAATAAGGGGTAAATTATGTAATCCTTTGAAAAGCCGAAAAGAAAATAAGCCTTTTAACCAGAAAGAACAGTACATGTATCTGTGTAGAGATTATGAAACAAGGACAAAGAGAGAGAGAGAAAATCAATAATCGTCTCTTGCTGGAGGTGACTTATAATCCTTGTTCTTTGAAAGGGGCGAATTCTCTACCTCTTTAAAACATGGCGAAGAAGAAAAGAAATTAGCTATTAGACACCAGTAGATTATACACATTTTTTTTGGAGTAAACTATAAAGCGGAGAGACTCGATGACTTTCAAGCTAAGACGCGCGTTATCTTCATCATGTTCATACTACCTGTTAGCCAGGGGCGGATACAGGATTTCCAGAAAGGGGGGCACACACTGAGGAACCCTCCGTTTGACGAAGCCAAACGGCCATCTGGGGGTCTGGGGCATACTTTGTCAACACAATACGCCCCTTGCCCCCCCCCCCCCCCTCTGCTTATTCTCTTATTCGTTAAAGCCGAACAGACAAATAGTTAGCTTTCAAAATAGAATTAAGAAGAACAGTCGAAATTTGGAGAGAGAGAATTGCCTGGGTGTCAATTTTTACGAAAAGCAGTTGTCATTATTATTTATATTTTAAGCTCTAGTTAACTAGAGCGGCGCTAAGAAGCAGTTTATCTCTATCCCGCTTTTGAACATGACGATAAAAAGCGGCCAATTCTATAACTCTTTTTAACAGCCGAAATTAAAGAAAATTATTTTTTAAAACTAGAATGAAAAGGCCCTCGGTTGCGATAATGAAACAAGTATCTGATTTGTTTTAAGCTTGAGTTAACTATTGGGCGGGGAGAAACGATGAGTTTTAGCTAAGATGCAGTTTGTCTTCGTCATGTTCATACCGCCAGTCAACATGATGATAATTAGCAGCCAAATCTCTTATTCGTTAAAAAAGCCGAACACACAAGACAGAGTTACCTTTCAAAATAGAATTAAGATGAACAGTCGAAATTATGATACAGGTGAAAGATTTAGAAGGAGAGAGATTGTTCGGGCGTTAATTTAAAAATTAACAGGTGAAAGATTTAGAAGGAGAGAGATTGTCTGGTGTCAATTTTTACAAAAAGCAGTTGTCATTATTATTCATTTTTTTAAGCTCTAGTTAACTAGAGCGGCGCTTAGAAGCAGTTTATCTCTATCCCGCTTTTGAACATGACGATAAAAAGCGGCCAATTCTATAACTCTTTTTGACAGACGAAAATGAAAGAAAATTATTTTGTAAAACTAGAATGAAAAGGCCCTCGGTTGCGATAGTGAATCAAGTATCTGATTTGTTTTAAGATTGAGTTAACTATAGAGTGGGGAGAAACGAACTTTCAAGCTAAGATGCAGACACGAAAGAGTTAGCTTTCAAAATAGAATTAAGAGGAACAGTCGAAATTATGATACAAGTGAAAGATTTAGAAGGAGAGAGAGAATTGTCTGGGTGTCAATTTTTACAAAAAGCAGTTGTCATTATTATTTTTTTTTAAAGCTCTAGTTAACTAGAGCGGCGCTAAGAAGCAGTTTATATCTATCCCGCTTTTGAACATGACGATAAAAAGCGGCCAATTCTATAACTCTTTTTAACAGACGAAAATAAAAGAAAATTATTTTGTAAAGCTAGAATGAAAAGGCCCTCGGTTGCGATAGTGAAACAAGTATCTGATTTTTTTAAGCTTGAGTTAAATATAGAGCGGGGAGAAACGAACTTTCAAGCTAAGATGCAGTTTGTCTTCGTCATGTTCATACCGCCAGTCAACATGATGATAATTAGCGGCCAAATCTCTTATTCGTTAAAAAAGCCGAACAGACAAGAAAGAGTTAGCTTTCAAAATAGAATTAAGAAGAACAGTCGAAATTATGATACAGGTGAAAGATTTAGAAGGAGAGAGATTGTTCGGGCGTTAATTTTAAAAAAATTAAAGCTCTATTAACTATAGAGCGGCGCTAAGAAGCAGTTTATCTTTATCCTGCTGTTGAACATGGGGAATTGATGATAAAAGAAATGAAGCTTTTTAACTATACAGAAAAGGACCTGTGTGGAGATTATGACACAAGCTCGTGATTGAGAAGCAGGGACCGCGGAACCGGGCTGGGGGCTGCAGCCCCCCTCACTTTTTTCAGTAAACACGTGCAAACGTATGGCAGTGCAAAAATGTGGTTATACACGCAGCCCCCCCCCCCCCCCCTTAGCCCATCCACTTTCCAAGACGTTCCGCGGCCCCTGAGAAGGACAATGGGAGAGAAGAAAAATCAATCGTCTCGCGAAGGCAGGATGTGACTTAATCCTTGTTCTTTGAAAGGGGCGAATTCTATACCTCTTTGATATGGCGAAAAGAAAAGAAAGACGCTTTTATAAACATTTTTTAAAGGTAGAACTAACTAGAGCAAGATACAATTTCTTTATTATGATTCTGTTTTATTTTATCGTTGTTTAATCTGGTAATAAGTAAAGAGCGAACCGAAAAGAGAGTTAGCATTCAAAAGAAAGAAATAAAACTGTGGAGATTATGAAACAGGCGCGTGATGTATAAGGAGAGAGAGAAAATCGTGTGTTAATTCTTCAGCTGCGATTTCTATTGCTCTTTCACAAGACGAAAAGTAAAAAAAGTAAGCTTCATACGCAGACATCAACGATCTCTGTCAATATTATTCTTGGTAAAGACTAGTCTAATCAGTAAATTTGCCAAAATTGAATGACTTTGCGACAATCGAATCCAAGCTATAAAAAGAAAGCAAATAACATTGAAAGAAATCAAGTTTACATGATTAATTTAGAAAAAAGATATAATGATATAAAAACCTCTGAAAGTTTGAACCATAATCTAATAAATTTCCCCGCACAAAATGACAGAATTATAAACCTTTTGACTATAGCTATAGGTTAATCAACCCTTTAAGAAAATCATACCGGCATAGGAAAGGCTCAACGAAAAAAAGCATGAAGTTGATGCGGGAAGCTTTTTCAGTGCCGTGAAACTACTTGATTTGTTACCCTTTAAAGCGTTAGAATTCATGGCTTAAATGAATTAAAATTCATGTTTTCATGAAAAGAGATCCGAAAGAAACATAAGGACTAGTTTTTATTAGAATTAATAAACGGTTGCTAAGGGCTTTATAAAAATCTAGTTGACATTACAAACGAAAATGCTGCATGACTGCAAAACGGAAGTCAAACTTTGGAAGCGTTTTTCCCGAAGAAATACTTTGCCACAGCCCTACTTTACTCAAGATTCAAAAGCTATTATCTCCACTAATACTCACTCTCTAGAGTTGAACTATATACCAAATTAAAGCTTATGAAACGGAGAATAATAATCAATAATAAAATGCAATTTCAAAAAATGCGACTTCTGTCTCATTTTGACGTGACGGGTCACATTTATTTTGGGAAATGTGTTTTATTATTTTAGCGAGACTAATTCCACTTTTCTGATTCCTTCTGTATTTTCCATTTTTTTTCTTCTCGATTTTCAAGCTGTTCAACTTTGTTGATGTATTTATAAAATATTATAAGATATTAATATTTATAACTTTAGCCGCCTCGTAATAAGAAAAGAACTACGGTAACCATTTTTACAGTATTCATGTGTTTGTTTGTTTTTCTTTATTATAATCATCTTTACAGAATCGTTTCGTGGGTATTTTGTCGTTATCTATTCTCATTTTTGCCACAGATTATAAGCTCTCAGCGGTCGGAAGACTTATGAAATCAGAGAGTTCAAAACGGACTAAATCAGTTCAATTTTCGCTAACGTCTAAAAAATATAAAATAGGGGAAAATGTTCAATAATAACTCCTCTGTTATGATTGGTACGCTGGTACAAGAGTATATATATATATATATATATATATATATATATATATATAATGCGAAAGGAAATGAGAGAATAATGATTGCGTAGCTTAAATCAAGGTTCCCCAGAGCTGTCCTCCCTTTTTGAAATTTTTGCAAAGGCTGAAAAAAAGTCTCCGCCGAGAATCGAACCCGGGTCGTTGGCTTAGAACGTCAATGCCTTAACCACTAGACCACGGAGACGGGTTAGTAGTTTCGGCGACACCAGATTCAATTGACCGACAGATTTGACAAATCTTCAACCTTATTAATTAAAACAGCTTTGGCAACTCTCGTGGAAATAAATACAATGCTAAAGGAAATGAGAGAATAATGATTGCGTAGCTCAAATCAAAGTTCCCCAGAGCTATCCTCCCTTTTTGAAATTTTTGCAAAGGCTGAAAAAATGTCTCCGCCGGGAATCGAACCCGGGTCGTTGGCTTAGAACGCCAATGCCTTAACCACTAGACCACGGAGACGGGTTAGTAGTTTCGACGACACCAGATTCAATTGACCGACAGATTTGACAAATCTTCAACCTTATTAATTAATTCCTTTGTCAGGAGCAGGTGAGTTTTGAACAATGACAAGCCGCATGCCTCAGCTGGATCCAAGCGAATGCTATGAGATACATGTATACATTAGAATAATTATTAACAATTGTAAGGAAATAACATATACAACATATATATATATATATATATATATATATATGGATATTTGACTAACGGGTACATTAAGTCGACACCTAACAATGCAGTTTATTCCGTCATAATAGCGACCCCTACATTAGGTCGACAGTTGAACAAAGAAAAAGAACAAAAACTGTCCTCCTAATGTACCCATTAGTCGTTTATATATATATAAATTTATTTATATATTCGGGATTTTTCTTTTTTATAACCACCAACTCCGATCCGCCTTTGGAAAAGCAAGTAATCGAAGATGGATATATTTTGTTAGATGCCTTTTGCTGAGTTATATGACTTTCCCAAAACGGGCGGGGGTGGGGGGGGGGGGGGCAATGTTATTACAACATGGACACCATGCCCATACAGGAATTTACAAAATGGGCCCTGAAAAGTAATCAACTTTCGAACTCAGAATACCCGAAACAAGTATTGTGTAATGTGTTCACCACCCTAAACATGAAGGGGGATAATGTCAGGCTGTGAAAAGTATACCCCCCCCCCCCCTGATTTTAGCATTTTTTTATACCTATTTCACTGTATTATTATATCATCATGATGGGCACGTTCATCGCCGGGTATTGAAAAGAAAAAAAAAACCTTTTAATGTGTTTTTGTGTACAGGCATGGTGCGCACCTTGTCATGGCATTGCCCCCCCCCCCCCGGAAATGGATGTGTAGCGACAATTTGTAGAACACTATTCAACGTGTAAAATGCCCGAATTGGAGCTCCATTGACAAAATCGGGGATTAGCTGAACTGCTTCGTTCGTATTTTCTTTGTTCTCATCTGCAATGAAAAGACAGGAAATCTATTCATGCTTTTGAAACCGTTAGAACCTAAGCTGCGCTCAGTTTATCGTTCGTAATTTATGTCGCTTGACTGAATATATTGAGTTCAATAAAATGTGAATAATGTTACTTTTTTAATACAGAAAAACAATTCAGCAGACGAAGCAATAATGAAAGTTTGTGTGATGCTGATGATGAGAAATTGTGAACTCCATAATAAACCTATGAATGTAAGAGAAAAAAGTAGAAGAAATGCCCTCAAAAGATTTTCATCTATACTTCATTATGCATTTGATTTTTTTTTTTGCCTCATGAATCCTTCCCGCGATAAAAAAACAGCTGCATGATTCCATTGCACGCGCGATCACTTCAGGAGTTCAAAGTTGAAAGTGTAATTACGAATACAGTAGGCCTCGACCTACTACTACTTTCATTTGCTCAAACTTTACTCTGTCAGCTCCAACCCGTCAAAAAAAAATCCGATCAATGATAAAATAAACTTTCGTGGAAAATATATTAGAAAATGAAAAAAAGTTTCTATATGAAAATCAATCCGGTGGCAAAGCTGGAGAAAAAGAACCCGGCCCGCGAGGCGAAGTGGTCGATTGAGCTAATTTGCATAAACTATGCAAATAAGGCAGAGATCGAGGGTACACGTAATTCATATGGAAATGATAGAGCGTGCGTGCACAACTAGCCTATTTTGATTGGGCGGTTCTCGGCAGTGAGCCTGAGCGTTGCTATGTGCGCTTTTAGATTCGAGTTCAAGAGGTTTTGAAACTGTTTTTCTACCCCAAATCGTTATCATTTCAAAGTAAAACAAAGCAAACCACTATGTCAAATGTACAATCATTCGAATCAGTATGGATTTATGTTTATTCATGTAGTAATGAGTAAAATAAATGGTGTAAAAGTGGGCTGGTCTCTTCGATTTTCTCAGGCCGCATATCTCAAACTTGCTAAAACGTCGTAGCTTTCGCGCTTTTAATACTGGGAAAGGAACTTTTTTAAAGCTTCCTCTTCTCCCTTTTCGTACATTTCTTTGTTTTCCCTGTTTTCTGTACTCTTCTCTTTCCTAAAACATTGTATAGTTCTTTTGTTTCCCCTTAATCTATCCTCTTCTCTCTCTTTATGTATTTCTGTCTTCAATATTTCAGCACGGGCAATGGAACAAATTTTTCCGCGATATGGCTAAACAGTTGTGTACAAAAAAAAGGCGCGGCTGGGGTACGTGCCACCTCCCCCCCCCCCCTCCTCCCGTAGATATGCCACTGAAACGAATAACATTTGTTATCAAACACAAACAAATGTTCTTATAAGCTGCTGTAAACGTTAAACTTGATTGGATTAGATTAAATTTGTCATAATTAGAATAGATAAATATCTAAATAGTAAAATTCAACTTCATCTGGGGGTATTTCATAAAGCAGTTCGTAAGTTACGCACGACTTTACGCACGATTGGTGGGTCAGTTTTTGTACTAAATGATTGAGAATCTGATTAGTATAGCACCCAAGAACATGTTCCAGTTGTTCGTAAAGTTACGAATGACTTTACGAACAGCTTTTATTATGAAACACCCCAGGCATAGATTAAGCCGTCAATAACAATAATATCTCCGCCATAATGCGAAAGCGTCATGAGCAGTATAAAACTTTAATACACAATGAAACGAACGCGCTGTACATGGCCAACGATTACATTAATATTTTACAAAAATATATCAGCATCAAGGCAGAATAGTAAATATTTGGTCATAAATTTAGATAAGTAATTAATCAAATTAGATTTTCTAGTACCTATTTCTTCATAGCTTATTTAGTTTTGTGTAATCCGAGGGAATACCACCAAACGAAAAATACATTCACCCTCTTTTTGTTCGTAATATTTTATGGTAAAAGAAAGAAGAAACATAAAATAGTTAAGAAGAAGAAAGAACTCATTGCTGTTGTATTAGTGATTTCATTTAATTTGAAATAACTCTTTTAAAGCAGGGAATTACTCGACATACTATATAATTATATTATTTTCTATTCATGAGTGTTGCACTGCCTCCTTTTGAACAATTAAGATGTCGGCATCTTTTAATAGCATAACTATAACCATAAACACTAGTACTAGATATTTAACAGAAGTAAAATAATAAATATACCAGTTGACATGTATCCAATAAAGTCGTCGCTGTTCGCCGTATTTTTCATGTATTAATTTGGCTCTAGCATATGCATAAACCAAACACTAGAGGGGGGTATTCAACAACCGCGATCTCAAAAACTATCCAACAATGTCAGTGCGGGCTATTTACGGCGATCCACCTGCTAAACGAGATGAATAGAACTTCCGCCGCATCGCTCAGTCGGCGTGTTGAGAACAAAGCCGGGCCGCAGGCGCGCCGAATCAATCGGCGCCGCCGAGGGCCCGCCGATGTAAAAACTTTCCGTAAGAAGCCTAACATAAGAATTTAGTAAATGGGTAATATATGTACATTAATTTTGCTGAAAGCAGTAGGCCTAAAAAAAGAAGGAGGTTAACAGCCAGAGGTAGTTTTTGGTAACTTAAAACTATTAGTAGTAGACGCTTACCATCTGAGTCCAGAGAACCATCATCTGATCATAAGGTTATGCAAACCAAAATCTAATCTCGGTGAAGATTCCAGTTTGTGGTACCCTTTTCTTTCCAGTGAAGTAACACTTTGGTTCCATTCACAGATATTTTTGTGGACACGTTTTTTTCTTTTCGTAGAGTGTAGGCAATGTTGGCGAGAGTGCTTCTTCTGGCTTTGAGAGCCGGTGGAAGGTCGGTGCGGACTGTGATCCTTCGGGTTTGCTGGTCCGGAGCAGGCCCGTCGGCAGCGTTGGATGTTTGCGGTTGGCGCTGGCGTTGACGCTCATCGAATGCGGCGAGAACTCTATTTCTGTCATGCATGTAGACAAATTTCGCTGGCCTGATTTGGTGCTAGGTTGTCGCGACGGGGAAGGCGATGGGCGTTCACTATGGCGATATTAGCGGCGTCGTCAGCGTCGATGCCAAGGTAGGTGAACGTGTCGCGAAGCGTGTGCATGATGACTTCATTTTGAGGTTCCATCACTCCGTAGAAAAGAAGATTTGTGCGACGACCATGAATTTCCATAAGAGTCAGCTTGTCTTGAAGTTAGGGTAATTAAGCACCATGGCATTAGGGCCTAGGCCCTAGGCATAAATCTAGTCGACCGAGGGCCCTGGCCCCTGGACCTGCACAGATTAACCCTCTCATTCTTACTCTCAGACTTCTTGGAGGATAGATCACATTTCACTTTGTCTTTAATTGATCTTGACTTCAGTAAAAAAAAAAGTGTCAGTATAAACTATAAAATATTTGCTGAGGGAAAAGTGAGAGGATCAATTGATGGAAGCTGGGGCTTTTAGCCTTATCAAGATATTGCACAGAAATAGGACAGACTGAAATAAAATCACACTGTGAATTAGACAGGAATAACCGTCAGTTATGGGGAATTATTCATATTTAAAACGTATTTGTCAACCTTCCCCATAGTGAGCCATACGTAGTCTCAGACTCAGTGGAACAACCGACGATACAGAGTCAGACTCAGAGAGATTGAGACTTGTCCGAGTCTGAAGACAGCTTTTGGTCTAGGGCCTAACTCAATCTAAGTTAACTAAGAATTAGCAGCTCTGTATCAAGTATTGACCAAAAGCTTCAGTCTTTCTGTATCGTCGGTTGTTCAACTTAGGCTAAATCTGGCTCCACTGCACTGACCTCCGTGGAAGCTTGACAAATGTCAATTTTAATAAATGATTCTCTTCAACAAACATAGGGCTAGGCCTAGGCCCTACTTCTGTCTAGATATCAAGTAGGCCTACAACATGAAAATCAATATATGGGACCATCATCTTGTCATCGCTAGCGGCGTTTCATTTTCCCCGACCAATGGGATAATTGGAATAAATAAAAATTATATCTTTATTGACATTATGCAGCATAATCAAAATATACTTCAAAACTTTCTGCAGCCATTGGTAAAAGACATATCACAAGTGCACTCAATTGTGACGTAATATTTATAGCAAAATCAGTTTAGCGTCGAGATATTTGAGCGGACGTTAAAATGGGCCAGAACCGTCGTGAAAAATTGGAGGACGCGAGATCGATTGGGAAGAACTGTCTCGCGCATGCGCAGAACAACCTTTTTGCCTAATAGGCGCGTCGCAGAACTAGCGTCGCAGATCTAAAGCAGCCTAGTGAACATTAGCGACGCTAGCAGTGGTTTTGCAATTACGCTTCGGCTGTGCTCGGCTACCAGCTGATGTCTGTCGTACCACGGAGGGTACGTGCTGTTTAATGCGGTCCGCTAGACGCTGACATGTACGACCAACGTAGACGCCTTCACACCGACAATGATACTGATAAACGACATTGCTCATTTTGGGGGATGATAATAATAAAAAAAAAATTAGGCCCTAATTTAAACAGGCATTTCCAAGCACACTGTTTTCTGTGTAGAAATTATGACTGGTTACCAAAATAAAAAAGGCCTGCTAATCGTTCTAACTCAACCTCAAGTATAAATTCAAAATAACCTTACAAAGTGATGATGCAATTGGTAATACCTAGCATGTGATGAAAGAAACATGGCAGTAAAATTGTTGAAGCTTACTATTGGTTTGATGGAAGAAAAGTTATTGTGGTAAAAAAAAAAAACTTAGAATTTCGAGACTGTCTAGGTATTCAGTGCTCTCTTTTTTTCTCCTTTTTCATAATCTATTTAAATTGTCAAAGATTCCAAATAAAATTGCCCCAAGAAATGAATAAATAAATGATTGAATTGATATATTGATAAATGATATAAATGAATCATTGCATGGGGTCTTGTCCTTGTTAGCATAGTTTATATCTCAAGTGCTCAACGGACCATAACTAGCTACGGCCAGCTTGTTTTCGTTTTGCACCGAAACTTTGAGCACCGTTTTCTTGGTTTTTTTTTAATTCCTTGGCGGAGCGTTTTCATGTTTTAAATCGCGTTTTACAATGACTTCTGTTTTAGTAATATATGCATGCTATACATCATTATAAAGGTTATTAACCAGAGATTCTAGAACACATGACATTTGCAATTTTGCGACTTCCGCCTGAAACCGTCGCGTTTGGTCACAATTCTATTTCTTATTATGTGAAGAAGAAAAAAGACAGGATTGAGGAAGAGGTTGTGTTTTAAAAGAGTATCCAAGAATTAGAAAGTGAACTAAGCTTTAATTCTAACAGCGACTTAGAAAAAGAACTATATAATATATATATAGAGAGAGAGAGAGAGAGAGAGAGAGATACAATGAATGAATTCCAGAGAAGACATTGGTAATGCATTGAATTCCAACTTTTATATTTATTTTCACCAAATTTTCGATCCTCACGGATCTTCCTCAGGGTAATGAACAAAGTGAAATGTGTATGTGAAGCTCTGCTCAGAAAGAGTTGACAATGTAATATACCATGGTAACGCGCTTAGTTGCTAGGTAAAGGTTTGAGCGCTTATTTTTTAATGAGCGCAAAATACATAAATTGTGACGTAATAATACAAGCTGACGTGTAGTCTAACCAAGCCCCTAAAGCGGCCGCCATTACGCTGTAACATTTGGGCACGATTTGAACGCTCCCGAAGCCCCTATGCATTATTCATTTTGTAAGATGCTTCCCTACCCTGTATATGCTTTACACGCAACTAAAATAAAAACGTGGATCAGTGTCACGCATGCGCATTAAGAAAGGTCAAATCCGCTTAATCTATTCATGTATGCTAATGTATGCATCACTTGGCTAATGACGGCGCATCGATAATTGACGAATGGGCGTCATTCATATGGTGTCATTAAATCTTTAAGATAATTAGGTCCCAACAAGTGATTAATTGCTAATTGATAGGATCGTCAGCACAAAAGGGTTAACTTCTTTCCAATTAAATAACATTACTTGGTCTAGTTCAATGAGTTGTATACCGTAGTTATTAAAAATTAAATACATATTGTTCACATTTATCACATCTCACGAATTAAGAGGAAAAACTTTTACATTTATAATAAGTACTTTTTCAAAGAAATTAATAAATTTACTATCTTTACCAGTAGGATAAAGTTATAAGGGGGGGGGGGGGGGTGTATAATAATCGAAGGCAAAGGGAACAAATTTCGCATTGATGCCAATTGTGTGAATCTTATAATTGTGAACATACATGTACCTTTCAAAGAGAATTATGAACCTTGAAAATTCGGCCAATTTAGTAGACCCGAAAAATTACATTTTTATTCTTTACATTCTTTCTCTCTTTCTCAACCCCCCCAACCCCCCCCCCCCCCACTAGCGTACCCAGGGGAGGGGGCAAGGGTACAGACTACAGACTGCCCCCTAACAGCTTCTGACCAAAAAGATATGCCTTAAGTGTGCCACCCCTTTCTTTTAGAACTATAACCTTTTTTGAAATTCTTTTTGCTTGTCAGAAAATTATGGAGGAAAACTGGACCTCATCAATTCTGGTAACCCCCGCCCCCCCCCCCCCCCCCCCGCCCCTGGGGCGAATTTTTGAGGCCAAAAAAAAATTCTCAGAGAGCTAGCTAGAAAAAAAAAATCACCCCCCCCCCCCCATTTTCATCACATCTTCTCTTTCACCTTTTCTCATCTTTTTTTCTTCCCCCTCTCTTTTTTATCTCTCTCTCTCATACACACGCCTCGATCACACGTCCTGGTTCATTTTGGAGGAAATAATTCTTATCCCCCCCCCCCCCATTTTCATGAAATCTTCTCTTTCACCTTTTTCTCATTTTTTCTTCCCTCTCTCTTTTTTTTCTCTCTCCCTCTCATACACACACCTCGATCACACGTCCTGGTTCATTTCACCCCCCCCCCCCCCCCCCCCGCCGTCCCCCGTATGGTTCATGACATTGATATAACGTGAGAGGACCTTTATCATGTTCACATACGAATTTTCAATTACATATTTCTTTCTTACAATCAAGATTTAAGGTGCAATTATTTGCACACGTCGATTCGCAAATACAGTTAGATTTTCTCACTTTTTAATGAATATTTTCCTACGTGCAAAAATGAGAACAGTCTTTAGAGATGTTTAGACATTGTCTTACTTTTCTTAAATATACGTTTAATTCTTTTTCTTAAAAAAAATACCGGTAAATAATTTATTTACTTTTGTCTGAAAAGTGGCATCCCTGAAATAAAGTGTTGAATAGTATGGATTTTCTCTGTAGATCAATAATAGTATAATAATTCAATTAGCACAAATTCATAGTATCAGTTAATTATTATTATTAATTTGTTATACATGGTGAGAAGATTTAATAAAGGAGAGGCCAAGTGGCTTTGACAGTGCTTATTTTTATTTCATTAGGGGCCATGTAATGTCACTAGTTCACATAAAAGAGGAAGACCTCCTCATAATAACGAGCTACTACACAAAATGGCTGCATGTGACTGCAACATTTGACATGGGGAGGGGTGGGTAGTTGGTTAAGATATAATTGAAGAACTTTAAACTCCTCTTCCGCCATTCTAATGATGAATATTAGACTGGAATCCAGATTTCAATATGAAGAAACGGATGTTTATCAAAGCAGGGTCTATTTCACTGAAGAGCTGAAGTAGAAATCCATGTCTGTTGAAAGAAAAGAAGAAAGGTTTTAGAAAATAGCATCCATAGTGTTTCTATAATTTAATAAGCAACAATTAGAATTTGAAAAAAAAAACAGTTTCCTATTAATAGTTAACATTGACTCTTTAAATGAAATTAATAGAATAATAAGTGGGAATTCTCAAAAGTATTTAAAGAGGAAAAAAGTTTGTCCAGTTGGACAGATTTTCAAGGCTATTCAAAATAAACTAAATTATTAAAGTCACAAGAAAATTCAATCATGTTTATGAAAAAAAAGAAGAAGAAAAACCGCTTCCTAAGCAAACAAAAAATTGTACCTTGATTTTATTGAAGTACTAATAGCAACCAGGGGCGTCGATTATGGGGTGGTAAGTGGGCAGTAGGAGGGAAAATATATAGTTTTGCCCCCCCCCCCCAAAAAAACAAACAAACAAAACAAAAATCTATATATTTCCCTGCCTCATGTTACCTTGTACAAGCTGGTAATTAAGAGGCATTGAAAATAAAATCATGAAGGGTGCTACTAGGCTGGTTTGCCCCCCCCCCCCCCCTTAGAAAAGCAGATCAACGCCCCTGAACTGAAGGCTGATAGCAATCTTATGGGGTGTTGCAAGAAAGTTGCAATCAATTGCAAATTGTAAAGCAAATTAGAACAACCATTCTGATTCATTGGTTCAGGGTCTGCCCATTCAAGAAGATGCGCTTGCAACAATGATTTTGATTGGACATTAGCGATCTTTGCAACTTGCAATCAATCGCGACTTTCTTGCAACACCCCATAACTCTTACAGCATATACCTACCATGCAAAACTGAAGCAGCTGAGTATTAATTGTTCCTCTCAGAATTTGTCTTCATTCTCAGTAGGTAAGCCTTCCTCTTCATCATCATCATCATCTATTGTATAATAGATGAGGTAGAGAAGCATTATCCTGTATTAAGCAAAAAAAATCACACTTTTCAAAGAGGAGACTAACTACAATATATTCATGGATTCTAATCGAAAGTGTCATTTTTTGCCCTGATAATACTACTAGTACTACTACTACTACTACTACTACTACTACTACTATTAATAATAACAATAATAATAATAATGACCATAATGATAATAATAATGAAAATAATAATATCATCAGTAACATAAGTTCACCCATCTTATTTTGTTTTGTTTCTATTTGCAGGAATTAATGAAATGTTTAATCTAAGGGGACTAAAATTTGTATTTGTGACATCATACTGAACATCCGTTAAAGATATAACTGATATTTAAAGACACTAAACAGCTAATTTAATATTACACTGAAAACAGACCTCAGTGGTCTCAGTGGTGGGGGGGGGGGGGGGTTGAGTAAGAGAGAAAGAAAGTGAAGAATAAAAATGTAAGTTTTCGGGTCAATGAATTGTCCATTCCTCAGGAAAAAAAATTGTTGTTGTTTTGGTTGGACAATGTTAACTAAAAATGCCTCTCTTTATTGTGACCACATCACACCCCCCCCCCCCCCCAGTTAACTGATCCTGGATCCACTACCACATTTAGCTGTAGTAGGTCTAACTAGTTAGGTCTAGTCCCTAACCCCGGGACGCTGCCACGAACGCTACGCGTTCAGGCTGCCACAGTAAGGTCTAGACTGTTTATTTCTCATGTCTCATCAAAGTCTTTAATAGTAGGACTTTCCACTTCATCCGGCACCTCCAACAGTTGTTGAGTTATGTAAGGAGACCTCTAACATTAAGCTCTAGTAGACGTTCAAGTAGATCAGCCACAAGTTAGTTCCTTGCCATGTTTATCTGACGGAAATCAAAGTCAACATGATGAGACTAATGAATGCGATACTGAAACAAAGGCAATCCAGCTATTACTCAGCGGATAATATTACCTCTTAAAAATGGCTTTTGATTCTGGTCTAGAATCAACACTAAATTATGTAACCCCCTCCTCATCATCATGATGCCGCTTGCCTAGTCCGACATTTCTGTCTAGATGCTTGCCTAGCCTTGGCCTTGGCTCAACTTTAGAAGAAAAAAATGGGCCAAAGCTCATCTATCATTACTTAGTACACCGAAGCAAATTAACCTTGACTATGAACCACTGCGTTTATAAAATACAACCCTGCATTAGCAAACGGTGTAACATTTACTCAAAGTAAACCTGGACCTGGACTGGTCTCTGGAAAATACTAGTATCAACATGTAACCCCTTCCTCATTCCCCCCCCCCCCCCCAAAAAAAAAAAAAAAAAATCCGGACTAGAATAACATAATTCACTATTCAGATTTCAGAATAGCCTTACAAATACAAGGCTACAGAATCAATTAGAAAGGGTCTCACCTGGGCCCTTTCAGAATATAACAGGGTCTATGCGTCTACATCTAACTTAGATAACCAAATCATCGACATACAGACTAAGTTCGATCTATTTCGAGTTTACTAAATCTATCAGCCATTGCATTGGCATCAATTGACATCAATCAATAGATCATCTATCGAAACGTATCGAGATAGTCCCGCCCGAAAGTCAGGGTTAGCCGTCACGAGTGTCAGGGTGGTAAGGGGAATCGAGCTGCAACATTAGCTCATGACGATGAAAATTGAATTGAAAGTTCGAGAGTAGATTACACATTGGTTTATGACATACAGCTATGTAGAATCATTTCAAAATGTAGAGAAATTTAAACAGATTACTCACAATGGCAGAACTTATTATGAATATATTCTAATTTTCGAAAATTTAGCATAAATACAGGTGTACTCACCTCTAACCTTTCCACAACTTTTTTTGCTCTGTGCGGGTGACGTTAAATTCACAGCGGAAGTGACGAAAAGAGGTCAAATCGTTCCTTTTCAATCACATTCATATTCATAAGGTCCGGTAAAATCAAAGTTTGATAAATCGGAGTATGCAAAACAAAAATGAATAATGCATAATGTGTTTCTCGATACTTTTCGATATTTTCTTGGTATCGGGGGCTTCGGGAAAATGAAATGTTACCAAATGGGCGTGGCCGAATCAGAGCCAAATACGCTTAGCCTGAATGGTGACGCTACAGCTTATATGCAAATTAGGGAAATCCGCTGGTGCTACCTTTCCGTCTTTTTTTTTTTTTTTTAATTTGTCTATGAGTCTAACATAGCAACACACACGGTTGCTAGGTGAAAGTGTGAGCGCGTATTTGTCAAGGAGCGCATAAGAAGTAAGACAAATAAGTAGTCTGAAAAGACTACTGGTGAGACATCAGCTACATGGCACACCTCAACCTAGAGGTAACAAGCCATGCGGCAAATCGTGCTGTCAAATTTGCCCTCACATAATAACGGAAAACTCCGTACGGCTCTCATCTGGTTATACGATCTATCCTCCCGATCACAACTGTGATTCAAGTAACATTCTGTACTGTTTTCTTTGCGACAAATGCCCTGAAATAGCCTATATTGGTGAAACAGGTACTAGATTTAGAGTGCGATTCAATAACCACAGATGTGCCATCAGGCAACAGCGTACTGGTTTCCCAGTAGCCGAACATTTCAGCCAAGCCGACCATTCCCTGAATGATCTTAAGATCTGCCTCTTCGGAGGCGGGTATAAATCCGCTGATGAGAGAAAACTAGCTGAATTGCGCGCTATTATTCGAAGCATAAGAGTTTTCAGATTGGGCTCAACAGCGACCTGTCATGGCTAGAGAAATATAGTTTATTTAAGGAGTAAATGTAATTTTCATAATGCCTCATTACGCCTCAGTTTGTTAGAGCTCACTGGTTATGACCTAAAAAATGATTACCATGGTATATTACATTGTCAACTCTTTCTGAGCAGAGCTTCACATACACATTTCACTTTGTTCATTACCCTGAGGAAGATCCGTGAGGATCGAAATTTTGGTGAAAATAAATATAAAAGTTGGAATTCAATGCATTACCAATGTCTTCTCTGGAATTCATTCATTGTATCTCTCTTCATGCTTTTCCAACACGCGGTTATGACATATCATTATATATATATATATATATATATATATATATACAGGAACAAAGTTCCGACAAAGTGCAGTGTTAAAATATGTAGAAAAATAAAGTTCACAACATCATATAGAATACACACACAAGAAGCATGTTTTTATAAAAAATCACAAGCGCTTTCGATTTAATCTCTTCAGGTGAATGAGCCATTGATAGTTCCTCGAATGGGTGTGTTGAGTAGACTTTTGTAACAGACGTTTTATAAATTTTTGAAAAATGTACTCGTGCTGGTTTTTTCGTTTTTCTTTTGTCTAAGATGTAGAAAATATAATAAAACAGTATCTAAAAAAAGCTTTTGACAAGGAAATCATTATTTGTGCAAAATAATAGGAGAATTGAATAATTATGTATTAAAACACACGGGGACGAAAGGGCAAGTGGCGTAGCTAGGATTTTTGTATTTATTTATTTATTATTATTTTTGTTTCATTATGAATTCACGCAACAGGTTAAAGGTCCACAAGGTTAAAGGTACACCTAGTCTCTCCATTGTATGATATTCTAATTATATTAAGATTGTGTCGTGAATAGCTTCTACTTCCAAACCATGATCTTTGTTACAACATTATTTTGAATAGAATTTCTTACATTCGTTTGTAATTTCTTTTGGATTGTCAACAACTAATCCGTTGTTCAAAGTAATAGATGACATTGCTTTTTCAACATTTCGTTTATTTTTCAGATAAAAAATGGCAGGCTTTTATCCATATGCAACAGTAAAATACGTTATATATATATATATATATGTAGAAAAATAAAGTTCACAACATCATATAGAATACACACACAAGAAGCATGTTTTTATAAAAATTCACAAGCGCTTTCGATTTAATCTCTTCAGGTGAATGAGCCATTGATAGTTTTGACATGCTTTTATATACACGTATAGTACAGTAATATGCAAATGGGACAATGTGTGTGGCATTGTCCAGTAGTTTTTTTTACGGCTTAATCAGTCTTTGTTTAAATCTTAGACTAAGCGTTGTACGGTGAGAACTCTAAAATGTTAGGATTCTCAGAGAATCCTATAATCCGTACAATCCAAAACTTTGTAAAGTCACACAAAGATCATTGTATAATGATTCACGAGGCCTACACATGATAATAGTAAGCGAGGATGGGTATTTGTAAAACACATAATGAAATGTAGGCTTTAAGGAATAGTTTTGTTACAAGTATGGTACAATGATATTCTTAGGACAAGTTTGAAACATTGTCCTGTATCTGTTTTACGACGTATTGAATCTTAGTTCTAATCTCAGATTGAATGATGCAAGTAGGAAGTTCTTTGTTGCAAGAGAGAGATATATTGAAATACTTGTACACAAAGAGATAGAGTAGGATGGGGGGGGGGGGGGGGTTGTTGTTTGGAGTTTTGGGGGATAATGGTAAATGTGGATGTGGGTGAGAAGGAGTGGTAGGAGAAGCAGTTTTCCTACAAAGCATTCAGAGAAGGCATAAATTTTGAAATGAAGTGTTTCTCTTTCAGACATCTTTTAATTTTGTTGTCTTCTTTCATTTTGTAAAAGGGTATTATATCGAAATTTGGTTCCTTTGAGCCCGCACAACAATCGATGTGAGCGCTCACTTTAAGTTGTCGATATTCTTTATGGCGTATTTGTTGCCTATGCACAGTGAGTCTGTGTCGGAGTGTGTCCCCTGTTTCGCCAATATATTGTTCCCCACAGCCATGGCAAATTAAACAGTATATGAGATTCTTTGTAGTGCATGTAAATGGAAAATGTATTTGAAAAGTTTCACTTTTGTGTTTGAAGATGATATGATTAGTTTCTTTCATATACGGGCAAGTTTTGCATCTTTTGTCGGTACATTTTTTAACACCATTCTTTATATCGAGTTGTGCTTTAGGGGCTGCTCGGGTTAACAGTCGTTTTAGATTCGGGCTTTGGCGTTTACTGGATATCAAATGCACTGCTTTAAACTTTTGCTTTAATTCTCTGTCATTTGACAGGACGGTAATTGTGTCTTTTATCAGTTTGGAGATATTGGGATTATTAGGATTATGCGTGTGAATAAAAGATATAGATTCAGTATTTTCATTTTTTTGCTTACATGATCTTAGTTCTTCGAGAGACAACTTTTCAGCTTTCACAATCCCATTCTGGATGATTTCCTCAGGATATTCTCTGGCTTTTAACATGTGTTTTAATTCTAATAATCGTTTCTTACGAATATCCATATCTGATACTATTGTGCAAATACGTCTTGCTAAATTGTAAGGAACATTTGTTTTACAGTGTCTTGGGTGACAAGATTTAAAGTGTAAGTACTGGTGTGTGTCTGTAATCTTATAGAATATATCTGTTTTAATTTTGTTCAAATTGTTTATAACCACTATGTCAAGAAACGCTATTTTCTCATTACTAGTTTCAAACTTAAAAGTGATACTCGGGTGAAGCTGTTGAAGGATATCGTTGAATTGGGTTATATCTCCAAAATCTGCCTTCCAAATAATGAAACAGTCATCACGATATCTAAGCCAATTTTCCTTTAGATAGGATGTAACTCTAGTGTTGAAGGTCTGTTCGACTTGAGCGTATAGTTTCATTTCCAGATAGCCCATGAATAATGTGGCATATGTAGGGGCCATTTTGGTTCCCATGGCTGTTCCTCTAATTTGTAAATAAAATTCATTATCAAAGCAAAAAGAATTATTAGTCAGAATAAATTTTACAGCATCGATTATGAACTCCTTAGTAAAACGTGAATCAATAACATCCCTATGTTTTTCTAACCAAAAGGTTATGCCTTCTATTCCTGCGTCGTGAGGAATGTTGGTATAAAGACTATTCACGTCATATGTGACAAGGATTGAGTTTTCATCTACTGATTCAGGTAGGTGGTTCAGAAAGTCTAAATCGTCCCTAACAAAGCTTGGAACATACTTTGTAAGGGCTTTCAATATGATATCTATGAAATTACTTAGTCTATGTGTAGGACATATTGGGCCGGCGATGATTGGTCTCATTTTAAGTTTATCCGGCATTTTACATTGAATATAAGGAGAATGAATATTTTTTACTACTTCTAAATTCGAAATTAGTCAGAAAGTCTACCTCATCTTTAGTTAAGCAGTGTTTGTATTTGTTTATCAATTTCTTCATCTTGTTCATAATTTTGGTATCTATATTCTCGTCTAGTTTCAAATATGTTGATTGGTCTTGTAGTTGGTCCTTCATTTTTGAAAAAAGGTGTTAAGACTTTCCCATTCCTTCTTGAGCTGTTCCGTGGATATGCTTGGATTTTGTAACGAGGCTAGTTTTCCACTAACTTGTTGAATGTTCATACCAATATCAGCTAGTAAAGAATAGATACAATAGTTACAAAATCCAAGCATATCCACGGAACAGCTCAAGAAGGAATGGGAAAGTCTTAACACCAAGGTTGCAGATGAGATTGGTAAAGCTCCAAGACAAAACAGAGTCAACCCCAATCCAGCCGCTTACATTCCGGAGTGGGATGATATGCTTCAAGCCAGGAGTAAAGCCTTTTGGTGCCTTACACGCAATGAAGGACTCAGCGGCCTTTACTTCCAATGGGCTGATATGACGCCAGCAATGCTACCGCGGAAGTTCAAGAAACCATTTATGTATAATGGATCAAAAGAGGAAAACTCCGTGTATCAGGCACAGGCAACCAGAAATATGGTGACAGAGGCAGAGGTAATGTCGATGAGAAGCAGAAACTTCTCGGATGAACTAAACGCAATCGACATTGCTATGGAGGAGAACCTAAACGACATTCGATACAGTGACATAAAGGAAATGCTGATTGAAATGTGGACTGAGGAAAGCTCTCACGACCAAGACCATCTACTTATGAAATGGAATCAAAAGAGAGAATGGTGGACCAAATCAATTCGCCCTATCAATGACCCGGAAGGGAGACATGGCAAGAACGCGGGACACCGGCAAGAAATGACAGAGGACAATATGTCACACAATTCGTCCGACAACCATGGCAACAGGAACTACGATCGTCCCCACAACTTTAAAATGAACAATGATCGCCGCCAAAGTGGAAGGGCGTATAAACCGAATGTAAGCCATCGCTTCCACCAGACCACCGACACCTATCAAAATTGGAACCCCCATGCCAGCAACTTCCATAGGGCCAACAACTACGACCGCCGCAACGACAAATCTTCTACCAAGCAACGAGTCGATGATAGGTTTGCAGATGGAGGGAGACAACAACCGTCATCGTCCACAGGCCGACGCCAAAGCTATAGACGTGGTGGGCATCGCCATTTCCAAGAAGACAGAAACCGCTACCAACATCGCAACGCATCCGCTGCCCAGCAACCAGCTGATGGCAGGTATAGCAGTTATGCGGATGCAGTAAGGCAACAGCCATCATCTTCCACGGGCTGGCGTCAAAACTTCAAGAAACGTGATGGACATCGCCATTTTCAAGAGGGTCGAAACCCATACCACAAACGGTAATCCCCCAAAACATCCCATTAAGTAACCGTTTCGATAGTTTATATATTGATAATGATAAAGATCATTTGCCTACATGTACTATTAACAACAGATATGAAGAACCCCAACCCAACCCTCCTAATACTGACTGTGAAACTAAAAAAGTACCTGATCTAAAAGTAGAACCTAAGGTAATCAATATATCGAATGTTGATTTAAATGATGGAGAGATAGCACTGTTAATGAAAGGTCCGAAATTTACTCCAACTCCAACTAGAAATGTTAATGACCTTAAACAAGATGTATATAGTTTTTGTCGTAAACTCAGATTGAAGGAATATTTCAGTAAAGAAGAAAGTGATTGTGATAATACGGATTTTTCAGCTAGAAATGAAAGCATTGTAAAGAATAAGAGTAAATTTCTTCCTCAGCCCAATAGGAATCGTACATTGGATAATTACATTGATTTTTTTAAAAAGAGCAGTAGAGTTTGAAAACCGTACAAACACCAAACAGAAATGTAATACATCTAAACAAGAATGGAAAAGCCTTCAGAGTCTGAAAGACAAACCTGGCATAATATTAAAACAGGCTGACAAGGGAGGTGCTTTTGTAATAATGGATGAAGATTTTTATATTTCAAAAATGAAGGACCAACTACAAGACCAATCAACATATTTGAAACTAGACGAGAATATAGATACCAATATTATGAACAAGATGAAGAAATTGATAAACAAATACAAACACTGCTTAACAAAAGATGAGGTAGACTTTCTGACTAATTTCGAATTTAGAAGTAGTAACCTGTACGGATTACCAAAAGTACATCAGTGCAAAGATATACAGGATGAAATAAAAAATATTCATTCTCCTTATATTCAATGTAAAATGCCGGATAAACTTAAAATGAGACCAATCATCGCCGGCCCAATATGTCCTACACATAGACTAAGTAATTTCATAGATATCATATTGAAAGCCCTTACAAAGTATGTTCCAAGCTTTGTTAGGGACGATTTAGACTTTCTGAACCACCTACCTGAATCAGTAGATGAAAACTCAATCCTTGTCACATATGACGTGAATAGTCTTTATACCAACATTCCTCACGACGCAGGAATAGAAGGCATAACCTTTTGGTTAGAAAAACATAGGGATGTTATTGATTCACGTTTTACTAAGGAGTTCATAATCGATGCTGTAAAATTTATTCTGACTAATAATTCTTTTTGCTTTGATAATGAATTTTATTTACAAATTAGAGGAACAGCCATGGGAACCAAAATGGCCCCTACATATGCCACATTATTCATGGGCTATCTGGAAATGAAACTATACGCTCAAGTCGAACAGACCTTCAACACTAGAGTTACATCCTATCTAAAGGAAAATTGGCTTAGATATCGTGATGACTGTTTCATTATTTGGAAGGCAGATTTTGGAGATATAACCCAATTCAACGATATCCTTCAACAGCTTCACCCGAGTATCACTTTTAAGTTTGAAACTAGTAATGAGAAAATAGCGTTTCTTGACATAGTGGTTATAAACAATTTGAACAAAATTAAAACAGATATATTCTATAAGATTACAGACACACACCAGTACTTACACTTTAAATCTTGTCACCCAAGACACTGTAAAACAAATGTTCCTTACAATTTAGCAAGACGTATTTGCACAATAGTATCAGATATGGATATTCGTAAGAAACGATTATTAGAATTAAAACACATGTTAAAAGCCAGAGAATATCCTGAGGAAATCATCCAGAATGGGATTGTGAAAGCTGAAAAGTTGTCTCTCGAAGAACTAAGATCATGTAAGCAAAAAATGAAAATACTGAATCTATATCTTTTATTCACACGCATAATCCTAATAATCCCAATATCTCCAAACTGATAAAAGACACAATTACCGTCCTGTCAAATGACAGAGAATTAAAGCAAAAGTTTAAAGCAGTGCATTTGATATCCAGTAAACGCCAAAGCCCGAATCTAAAACGACTGTTAACCCGAGCAGCCCCTAAAGCACAACTCGATATAAAGAATGGTGTTAAAAAATGTACCGACAAAAGATGCAAAACTTGCCCGTATATGAAAGAAACTAATCATATCATCTTCAAACACAAAAGTGAAACTTTTCAAATACATTTTCCATTTACATGCACTACAAAGAATCTCATATACTGTTAAATTGCCATGGCTGTGGGGAACAATATATTGGCGAAACAGGGGACACACTCCGACACAGACTCACTGTGCATAGGCAACAAATACGCCATAAAGAATATCGACAACTTAAAGTGAGCGCTCACATCGATTGTTGTGCGGGCTCAAAGGAACCAAATTTCGATATAATACCCTTTTACAAAATGAAAGAAGACAACAAAATTAAAAGATGTCTGAAAGAGAAACACTTCATTTCAAAATTTATGCCTTCTCTGAATGCTTTGTAGGAAAACTGCTTCTCCTACCACTCCTTCTCACCCACATCCACATTTACCATTATCCCCCGAAACTCCAAACAACAACCCCCCCCCCCCCCCCCCCCATCCTACTCTATCTCTTTGTGTACAAGTATTTCAATATATCTCTCTCTTGCAACAAAGAACTTCCTACTTGCATCATTCAATCTGAGATTAGAACTAAGATTCAATACGTCGTAAAACAGATACAGGACAATGTTTCAAACTTGTCCTAAGAATATCATTGTACCATACTTGTAACAAAACTATTCCTTAAAGCCTACATTTCATTATGTGTTTTACAAATACCCATCCTCGCTTACTATTATCATGTGTAGGCCTCGTGAATCATTATACAATGATCTTTGTGTGACTTTACAAAGTTTTGGATTGTACGGATTAAAGGATTCTCTGAGAATCCTAACATTTTAGAGTTCTCACCGTACAACGCTTAGTCTAAGATTTAAACAAAGACTGATTAAGCCGTAAAAAAAACTACTGGACAATGCCACACACATTGTCCATTTGCATATTACTGTACTATACGTGTATATAAAAGCATGTCAAAACTATCGATGGCTCATTCACCTGAAGAGATTAAATCGAAAGCGCTTGTGAATTTTTATAAAAACATGCTTCTTGTGTGTGTATTCTATATGATGTTGTGAACTTTATTTTTCTACATATATATATATATATATAACGTATTTTACTGTTGCATATGGATAAAAGCCTGCCATTTTTTATCTGAAAAATAAACGAAATGTTGAAAAAACAAAGTCATCTATTACTTTGAACAACGGATTAGTTGTTGACAATCCAAAAGAAATTACAAACGAATGTAAGAAATTCTATTCAAAATAATGTTGTAACAAAGATCATGGTTTGGAAGTAGAAGCTATTCACGACACAATCTTAATATAATTAGAATATCATACAATGGAGAGACTAGGTGGACCTTTAACCTTGTGGACCTTTAACCGTGTGGACCTTTAACCTGTTGCGTGAATTCATAATGAAACAAAAATAATAATAAATAAATAAATACAAAAATCCTAGCTACGCCACTTGCCCTTTCGTCCCCGTGTGTTTTAATGCATAATTATTCAATTCTCCTATTATTTTGCACAAATAATGATTTCCTTGTCAAAAGCTTTTTTTAGATTTTTTTTTGATTTAAATGATGGAGAGATAGCACTGTTAATGAAAGGTCCGAAATTTACTCCAACTCCAACTAGAAATGTTAATGACCTTAAACAAGATGTATATAGTTTTTGTCGTAAACTCAGATTGAAGGAATATTTCAGTAAAGAAGAAAGTGATTGTGATAATACGGATTTTTCAGCTAGAAATGAAAGCATTGTAAAGAATAAGAGTAAATTTCTTCCTCAGCCCAATAGGAATCGTACATTGGATAATTACATTGATTTTTTAAAAAGAGCAGTAGAGTTTGAAAACCGTACAAACACCAAACAGAAATGTAATACATGTAAACAAGAATGGAAAAGCCTTAACCTGGCATAATATTAAAACAGGCTGACAAGGGAGGTGCTTTTGTAATAATGGATGAAGATTTTTATATTTCAAAAATGAAGGACCAACTACAAGACCAATCAACATATTTGAAACTAGACGAGAATATAGATACCAAAATTATGAACAAGATGAAGAAATTGATAAACAAATACGAACACTGCTTAACTAAAGATGAGGTAGACTTTCTGACTAATTTCGAATTTAGAAGTAGTAACCTGTACGGATTACCAAAAGTACATCAGTGCAAAGATATACAGGATGAAATAAAAAATATTCATTCTCCTTATATTCAATGTAAAATGCCGGATAAACTTAAAATGAGACCAATCATCGCCGGCCCAATATGTCCTACACATAGACTAAGTAATTTCATAGATATCATATTGAAAGCCCTTACAAAGTATGTTCCAAGCTTTGTTAGGGACGATTTAGACTTTCTGAACCACCTACCTGAATCAGTAGATGAAAACTCAATCCTTGTCACATATGACGTGAATAGTCTTTATACCAACATTCCTCACGACGCAGGAATAGAAGGCATAACCTTTTGGTTAGAAAAACATAGGGATGTTATTGATTCACGTTTTACTAAGGAGTTCATAATCGATGCTGTAAAATTTATTCTGACTAATAATTCTTTTTGCTTTGATAATGAATTTTATTTACAAATTAGAGGAACAGCCATGGGAACCAAAATGGCCCCTACATATGCCACATTATTCATGGGCTATCTGGAAATGAAACTATACGCTCAAGTCGAACAGACCTTCAACACTAGAGTTACATCCTATCTAAAGGAAAATTGGCTTAGATATCTTGATGACTGTTTCATTATTTGGAAGGCAGATTTTGGAGATATAACCCAATTCAACGATATCCTTCAACAGCTTCACCCGAGTATCACTTTTAAGTTTGAAACTAGTAATGAGAAAATAGCGTTTCTTGACATAGTGGTTATAAACAATTTGAACAAAATTAAAACAGATATATTCTATAAGATTACAGACACACACCAGTACTTACACTTTAAATCTTGTCACCCAAGACACTGTAAAACAAATGTTCCTTACAATTTAGCAAGACGTATTTGCACAATAGTATCAGATATCGATATTCGTAAGAAACGATTATTAGAATTAAAACACATGTTAAAAGCCAGAGAATATCCTGAGGAAATCATCCAGAATGGGATTGTGAAAGCTGAAAAGTTGTCTCTCGAAGAACTAAGATCATGTAAGCAAAAAAATGAAAATACTGAATCTATATCTTTTATTCACACGCATAATCCTAATAATCCCAATATCTCCAAACTGATAAAAGACACAATTACCGTCCTGTCAAATGACAGAGAATTAAAGCAAAAGTTTAAAGCAGTGCATTTGATATCCAGTAAACGCCAAAGCCCGAATCTAAAACGACTGTTAACCCGAGCAGCCCCTAAAGCACAACTCGATATAAAGAATGGTGTTAAAAAATGTACCGACAAAAGATGCAAAACTTGCCCGTATATGAAAGAAACTAATCATATCATCTTCAAACACAAAAGTGAAACTTTTCAAATACATTTTCCATTTACATGCACTACAAAGAATCTCATATACTGTTAAATTGCCATGGCTGTGGGGAACAATATATTGGCGAAACAGGGGACACACTCCGACACAGACTCACTGTGCATAGGCAACAAATACGCCATAAAGAATATCGACAACTTAAAGTGAGCGCTCACATCGAATGTTGTGCGGGCTCAAAGGAACCAAATTTCGATATAATACCCTTTTACAAAATGAAAGAAGACAACAAAATTAAAAGATGTCTGAAAGAGAAACACTTCATTTCAAAATTTATGCCTTCTCTGAATGCTTTGTAGGAAAACTGCTTCTCCTACCACTCCTTCTCACCCACATCCACATTTACCATTATCCCCCGAAACTCCAAACAACAACCCCCCCCCCCCCCCCATCCTACTCTATCTCTTTGTGTACAAGTATTTCAATATATCTCTCTCTTGCAACAAAGAACTTCCTACTTGCATCATTCAATCTGAGATAAGAACTAAGATTCAATACGTCGTAAAACAGATACAGGACAATGTTTCAAACTTGTCCTAAGAATATCATTGTACCATACTTGTAACAAAACTATTCCTTAAAGCCTACATTTCATTATGTGTTTTACAAATACCCATCCTCGCTTACTATTATCATGTGTAGGCCTCGTGAATCATTATACAATGATCTTTGTGTGACTTTACAAAGTTTTGGATTGTACGGATTAAAGGATTCTCTGAGAATCCTAACATTTTAGAGTTCTCACCGTACAACGCTTAGTCTAAGATTTAAACAAAGACTGATTAAGCCGTAAAAAAAACTACTGGACAATGCCACACACATTGTCCATTTGCATATTACTGTACTATACGTGTATATAAAAGCATGTCAAAACTATCGATGGCTCATTCACCTGAAGAGATTAAATCGAAAGCGCTTGTGAATTTTTATAAAAACATGCTTCTTGTGTGTGTATTCTATATGATGTTGTGAACTTTATTTTTCTACATATATATATATATATATATATAACGTATTTTACTGTTGCATATGGATAAAAGCCTGCCATTTTTTATCTGAAAAATAAACGAAATGTTGAAAAAGCAATGTCATCTATTACTTTGAACAACGGATTAGTTGTTGACAATCCAAAAGAAATTACAAACGAATGTAAGAAATTCTATTCAAAATAATGTTGTAACAAAGATCATGGTTTGGAAGTAGAAGCTATTCACGACACAATCTTAATATAATTAGAATATCATACAATGGAGAGACTAGGTGGACCTTTAACCTTGTGGACCTTTAACCGTGTGGACCTTTAACCTGTTGCGTGAATTCATAATGAAACAAAAATAATAATAAATAAATAAATACAAAAATCCTAGCTACGCCACTTGCCCTTTCGTCCCCGTGTGTTTTAATGCATAATTATTCAATTCTCCTATTATTTTGCACAAATAATGATTTCCTTGTCAAAAGCTTTTTTTAGATTTTTTTTTGATTTAAATGATGGAGAGATAGCACTGTTAATGAAAGGTCCGAAATTTACTCCAACTCCAACTAGAAATGTTAATGACCTTAAACAAGATGTATATAGTTTTTGTCGTAAACTCAGATTGAAGGAATATTTCAGTAAAGAAGAAAGTGATTGTGATAATACGGATTTTTCAGCTAGAAATGAAAGCATTGTAAAGAATAAGAGTAAATTTCTTCCTCAGCCCAATAGGAATCGTACATTGGATAATTACATTGATTTTTTAAAAAGAGCAGTAGAGTTTGAAAACCGTACAAACACCAAACAGAAATGTAATACATGTAAACAAGAATGGAAAAGCCTTAACCTGGCATAATATTAAAACAGGCTGACAAGGGAGGTGCTTTTGTAATAATGGATGAAGATTTTTATATTTCAAAAATGAAGGACCAACTACAAGACCAATCAACATATTTGAAACTAGACGAGAATATAGATACCAAAATTATGAACAAGATGAAGAAATTGATAAACAAATACAAACACTGCTTAACTAAAGATGAGGTAGACTTTCTGACTAATTTCGAATTTAGAAGTAGTAACCTGTACGGATTACCAAAAGTACATCAGTGCAAAGATATACAGGATGAAATAAAAAATATTCATTCTCCTTATATTCAATGTAAAATGCCGGATAAACTTAAAATGAGACCAATCATCGCCGGCCCAATATGTCCTACACATAGACTAAGTAATTTCATAGATATCATATTGAAAGCCCTTACAAAGTATGTTCCAAGCTTTGTTAGGGACGATTTAGACTTTCTGAACCACCTACCTGAATCAGTAGATGAAAACTCAATCCTTGTCACATATGACGTGAATAGTCTTTATACCAACATTCCTCACGACGCAGGAATAGAAGGCATAACCTTTTGGTTAGAAAAACATAGGGATGTTATTGATTCACGTTTTACTAAGGAGTTCATAATCGATGCTGTAAAATTTATTCTGACTAATAATTCTTTTTGCTTTGATAATGAATTTTATTTACAAATTAGAGGAACAGCCATGGGAACCAAAATGGCCCCTACATATGCCACATTATTCATGGGCTATCTGGAAATGAAACTATACGCTCAAGTCGAACAGACCTTCAACACTAGAGTTACATCCTATCTAAAGGAAAATTGGCTTAGATATCTTGATGACTGTTTCATTATTTGGAAGGCAGATTTTGGAGATATAACCCAATTCAACGATATCCTTCAACAGCTTCACCCGAGTATCACTTTTAAGTTTGAAACTAGTAATGAGAAAATAGCGTTTCTTGACATAGTGGTTATAAACAATTTGAACAAAATTAAAACAGATATATTCTATAAGATTACAGACACACACCAGTACTTACACTTTAAATCTTGTCACCCAAGACACTGTAAAACAAATGTTCCTTACAATTTAGCAAGACGTATTTGCACAATAGTATCAGATATCGATATTCGTAAGAAACGATTATTAGAATTAAAACACATGTTAAAAGCCAGAGAATATCCTGAGGAAATCATCCAGAATGGGATTGTGAAAGCTGAAAAGTTGTCTCTCGAAGAACTAAGATCATGTAAGCAAAAAAATGAAAATACTGAATCTATATCTTTTATTCACACGCATAATCCTAATAATCCCAATATCTCCAAACTGATAAAAGACACAATTACCGTCCTGTCAAATGACAGAGAATTAAAGCAAAAGTTTAAAGCAGTGCATTTGATATCCAGTAAACGCCAAAGCCCGAATCTAAAACGACTGTTAACCCGAGCAGCCCCTAAAGCACAACTCGATATAAAGAATGGTGTTAAAAAATGTACCGACAAAAGATGCAAAACTTGCCCGTATATGAAAGAAACTAATCATATCATCTTCAAACACAAAAGTGAAACTTTTCAAATACATTTTCCATTTACATGCACTACAAAGAATCTCATATACTGTTAAATTGCCATGGCTGTGGGGAACAATATATTGGCGAAACAGGGGACACACTCCGACACAGACTCACTGTGCATAGGCAACAAATACGCCATAAAGAATATCGACAACTTAAAGTGAGCGCTCACATCGATTGTTGTGCGGGCTCAAAGGAACCAAATTTCGATATAATACCCTTTTACAAAATGAAAGAAGACAACAAAATTAAAAGATGTCTGAAAGAGAAACACTTCATTTCAAAATTTATGCCTTCTCTGAATGCTTTGTAGGAAAACTGCTTCTCCTACCACTCCTTCTCACCCACATCCACATTTACCATTATCCCCCGAAACTCCAAACAACAACCCCCCCCCCCCCCCCCCCATCCTACTCTCTCTCTTTGTGTACAAGTATTTCAATATATCTCTCTCTTGCAACAAAGAACTTCCTACTTGCATCATTCAATCTGAGATTAGAACTAAGATTCAATACGTCGTAAAACAGATACAGGACAATGTTTCAAACTTGTCCTAAGAATATCATTGTACCATACTTGTAACAAAACTATTCCTTAAAGCCTACATTTCATTATGTGTTTTACAAATACCCATCCTCGCTTACTATTATCATCTGAAGGCCTCGTGAATCATTATACAATGATCTTTGTGTGACTTTACAAAGTTTTGGATTGTACGGATTAAAGGATTCTCTGAGAATCCTAACATTTTAGAGTTCTCACCGTACAACGCTTAGTCTAAGATTTAAACAAAGACTGATTAAGCCGTAAAAAAAACTACTGGACAATGCCACACACATTGTCCATTTGCATATTACTGTACTATACGTGTATATAAAAGCATGTCAAAACTATCGATGGCTCATTCACCTGAAGAGATTAAATCGAAAGCGCTTGTGAATTTTTATAAAAACATGCTTCTTGTGTGTGTATTCTATATGATGTTGTGAACTTTATTTTTCTACATATATATATATATATATATATAACGTATTTTACTGTTGCATATGGATAAAAGCCTGCCATTTTTTATCTGAAAAATAAACGAAATGTTGAAAAAGCAATGTCATCTATTACTTTGAACAACGGATTAGTTGTTGACAATCCAAAAGAAATTACAAACGAATGTAAGAAATTCTATTCAAAATAATGTTGTAACAAAGATCATGGTTTGGAAGTAGAAGCTATTCACGACACAATCTTAATATAATTAGAATATCATACAATGGAGAGACTAGGTGGACCTTTAACCTTGTGGACCTTTAACCGTGTGGACCTTTAACCTGTTGCGTGAATTCATAATGAAACAAAAATAATAATAAATAAATAAATACAAAAATCCTAGCTACGCCACTTGCCCTTTCGTCCCCGTGTGTTTTAATGCATAATTATTCAATTCTCCTATTATTTTGCACAAATAATGATTTCCTTGTCAAAAGCTTTTTTTAGATAGTGTTTTATTATATTTTCTACATCTTAGACAAAAGAAAAACGAAAAAACCAGCAAGAGTACATTTTTCAAAAATTTATAAAACGTCTGTTACAAAAGTCTACTCAACACACCCATTCGAGGAAAGCCCCCCGGTTGTCTCGAAGTGGCGCGTTCATTGAACTTCTCGCTGGGAACGCATCCATTCGAGATAACCGGGGGGGGGGGGGGGCTTGTCTCGAAAGGGTGTGCCCGTTCACGCTCCCATCCCGCTCCCTTCCCGCTCCCGCAACCCACCCATTCGAGACAAGCCCAGATATATTGGAGAAAACATTCGTATAATTTTTGACACTCTCTATGAAACTGAAGAACAAAATATTCTTGGTATGTTGCTGTTACTTCACTTCAAAAAGGCTTTCGATTCTCTTTCCCATACGTTTCTGTGCAGAGTTTAAAAAATATTTAACTTGTTGCCTTCTATTTTTTTTTTTAGAAAGAAAATATTTCTTCAATAATACATGAATGGCTATTTATCTGAACGTTTTCTCCATAAGCAGAGGTTGTAGGCAAGGGGACCCATTTATCGCCATATCTGTGTTTGTTGTGTGCTGAAATATTGGCAATTATGCTTCGTCAAAACGATTATATTAAAGGTATAAATAATGACGGGAATATCCGAAAAATTACTCATTACGCAGATGATTCAACTCCCTTTTTTCGATGGTTCAAATAAGTCTCTGAACAATCTGTGATTGAGCATTTTTATTCTCTCAGGGTTAAAAATTCATTAAAAAATTAAAGGCATTATTCCCCCCCCCCGCAAACGAGCGAGTTAATTTATTAACAAATAATGATAATAATAATAAGAGTTGCATACTCTTCTTTCTGCTTCTCTCTTCTTCTTTTTTCGTTTTTCTTCTCTCTCTCTATCTTTTAGGTCACTTGAAAAATCATAGGGGGCAACCGCCCCTGCCCCCTCCCCCCTGTAGCGCCGCTCCTGAAAATAGCAGTTTGCATAGCTCACAAGAATCAGAGAAGCTTAATGGCAGAATATTTAGTTCTTGATATGAAAACAGTGTGACACCTTTGAGCAGGAACTTAGCGAGAGCTGGGGACACAGTGCCCAAAAGTTTAATAATATTGCAGCAAATTAAGATATCCCCCGCCCGAAGCTTGCTCGCTACGCTCGCTCGCACTCACTTATTGTAACTCATGGCAGTAACAGAAAGTCCTATCTATCTCTTTTATTTAGAAATTGTGCTTGGAATTAAACGCTTTTGCGGCATCTTCGTCATGAAATCAATATAATGCAAGCACCATGCATGACCTTCAACAAGAACATAATATTTTTGGTCGCTCGCTTGCAAGTTAGGAGTAAGGCAGAATTGCATATAATGCGAAAATTAGAAAATATATCCTTAACATTTAATGCGTGTTAAGTTCAATGTAGGGGTACAGCAACGTATTAAAACGCCATTTTCCATTCTTGTCTTCACCCTTTATAATTAAGTCCCCCCTTTTCCAAAAACGGTACCCAGTTCGTTGAAACCCCAAGTGTGTGGGTCGTCTTGCCCCTCCTATGAAAATACCCTGGCACCGCCCCTAGCTATTATTGACTACTTGCACAAACATAATTACGTCGGATACCACATAAGAAAAAGGAATAACAGATTATCAACCCAACAAACATAATTTGAAGTGCAATACAAAATCAGGTTCTTCTACTTAAGTCATGAAAGGAAGAGAAGACCTATGACTGTTTTAATTACTAAAAAATAATACTAAATAATTGATTTTAATATATAAGATAATTTATATATAGAATGTAGGGATATTGATTGACTTGATGTAAGCAGGAGCAAGGTGAATAACTCTTTAAATGCACATTTCGTGCATAGATGATGACTTCTTTGAAGTTTCATTTTTTGAAGTTTCATTTCCCTTTCCTTTCTCAACTTGCTACTAAATGGCCAGAAGAATAAATAGTAATTAGACCAAATGGTCATTAGACTATATGAAAATTAGACCAAATGATAAGTAGCCTGACTGGTTATTAGACGAATTGGATATTAGACCATATGACAGTTAGACTAAATGATAAGTAGCCCAACTGGTTATTAGACTAAATGGAAAGAAACCTGATCGCATTAAAAGAAGTCAGATGTGTAATTCCTATATGTGTGAAGATGGTAAACACTGAATGTTTCCTTTCTTCGCTAAAAAGAACTTGGATACGAAGAATGTACAACGGATTCATTGACAGTATGTGCTTAAATTTATTTCTGATCTCTGTCCCATTTCAAGATTGTAATTTTATACTTTTCTCTGAACTCCTTTGTCATAATATAAACATACCAATACATACAAATCCTGTTAATTTTAGACACTGGAGCCAGAAGGGTTTAAGATTTGTTAATGGTCAAGTTTTAAGTAGACGCAAAAAAAACATTAAAATTTACCTAACATACTTTATTATACATCAGGAGCTTAGTGAAAAGTTGGGAAGTTTTTCACAGATGATTTTCTTGAAGTTAACCATCCCTTTTTAGACCAAACATCGTTCGTATGGTGATGAAGCAAAGGAAAGGGTGAACATATTTATGTCCCAATGGTAAAAGAAAAGGTATTGAATAACATACACAAGAAAGAAAGATGGGAAGAGAAAATCCGAAAACAAATTTCAGCCGGGAAAAATGGCGTTGTTTTAATTCTATACCGTTTCAAACAATACAAGACACTCAGATGATTCCAATACTTCTTAATCAATTGTATTACTCCTATAAATTTGTTCTTGTGTAAAATTCTGGTTAAAGCAAGCAGTACATGTGTATTATGTATATTGCTTGATGAAACCATTGAACACTTGTTTTTTTAAAGTATGGGAATATTCTGAAAAGAGATTGTACGAAAGATGCAATTCTGTAATAAAATTAACTATCGAACATGTTCTTTTTGGAATCACACCCACTAAATTCAATAAAGCCTTTAATTCACTTATCATTTGGTTTAAATGGATAATTTATAAAGTCAAATTGACTGGAATTCGCCTCATTCCACAGAAAGTTCTTAACGAGGTAAAGAATTATTCCGTTTATGAAAAAGCTATTTTCTGTAAAAATATGAAGCAAGATTTATTTGAAAGATGATGGTTAATTTGTAATAATGTTCTTAATCGCTGTGTATTTTTTATTTTTGCATCTTAAGCTCTGGTCCTTTTCATTCCAAAAATACACAAATACACAAACACACACACCCACACACAGTGTGTTCCTTTTTACCACAAAGTCGACCATTCCGTCTGTTTGGAGCTAGGATGACGTTAACTCTATTAAGTTAAATAAATAAATAAATAAATAAACACAACAAAAAGGAACTCCACTTTATTCCAATTGGCGTAACTCCTTAACGAATGTGTTGTGAGCAAAATAACCTTGCAAGATTATTTTTACTCTTTTTTACTAACTTCCCTGTAAAAATTAGATTGATCCATTGAGTTATGCATGAGTGGGCAAACATTAAATGCAAAAATTGTCACTTTTCAAAAGTCACAAGGGACATTTTTTAGCTGTATTAACAGTACATTATTTTAGCATTTTCTTGCGGGAGTTTTAAAGTGTGCTCACTCAACCATGACACGGTGACAACTTATTATGTTCACACAACATGTGATAATACATTTTGGTAAATTTATCGGGAATTTTTTTTTCATAAGCTGAATGGATTTCGCAATTTAAAATTCACGAGGGTTGATTTTTTTTTATTTTGCTCACCCAAACATAATAGTGTCGGGATAGGTGTGACGGGTTCAAGCCATGGATAATAAACAACAACAATATATAAATATGCACCAGAAACCTAATTCGCTAGAATCTTGTTTCACAGTATCCCCCAAATGACCCTTGTGACTTTTGAAAAGTGGCAATTTTGCCTTAATGTTTTACGCACTCATGCATTACGACCTTCTGGCTGCAAACAAACTTCTAGAAATGCAGTTTCTTTCAGAAAGCAATAGTCAACTTCATCTTTGAACCATCAGCAAGAAGACTTTGATGACCTGAAGATGAAATATTAATTACAAAAAGGAACCCATAACGTTATCATTAAACAAACATAAAAATGGTGTAGTAGGTAAAAAATCATTTTAAAAAAATATGACCTAATGTTATGCCAGATGTTACCCCGAAAAAAACCCGTTCATCAAACACTTCTTATCATTAGCTTTTGATAGAATCAGAGTTCATGCACGTAGACCACAATCCTCGGCAAACGACTTTATCCGGGTAATTCCCCCAATAATTATAAAAGGCGCCAAACCCATGGATCACAAACGGTTATCTGGGTAAGGTGGAGGAGATTCAGGAAATGAGATGACTTGATAACATATTACAATGCCCTAGGCTATTTTTTATTCGTTTCCCTCCAATTGGTATTGTCAAGCATGGCTCTCCTAACCAGTCCTCTCCAATCGGGTGCATATCGTTTGAGATTACTTTGTTTCATGTAATTTAGTCATTCATTTAGTAAATGAAGAAGCTTAATGGGAGGATTTTAGTTTGTAAACAAGTTTTAGGCATTACTCCCAGTGTTAAAGATCGTATGCTCGATCTAAATAAAAACAAAAAACAAAAATAACGCTTTCAATCAATAAGATGAGCGTGGGCATTCTTAAACTTATCATTATTTTGCATATTAATCCACATCCTTCGCGCGGGTATTTTAATTCTTACCATATTTTTCTCTTTTTGTATTAGATAAAATCAGCCTCCAAAGAGTGAGGTAGGCAATATATCGATATAGTAGCGCAGTGATTGCACTTTAGCGTAGTTCAGCAGTTTTGAAAAAGGGGGCGTACTATTTGCTTTTCATAGACCATTAAAATATTTCTTTTCAATGTAATCAGCATCAAATATTTGATGCCTGAGATAAACCTTTGATTAATAATTTGGAGAAGGGTTTATTGTATCTCTTTCAGACAATATTTTCATGCTAAAGGCCTCGTCAATAAACACGAAATAATTAAGGTAAACATTTCTACATTGAATCTATATTCCATATTGATAACATTATGTTTAGCAAATATATACACACAGCAAAACAGATCACGCGATGCCATAACGACTATTGAATTTAATCATCTGATTACATCATCTTATTTTTTTATAACAATTTCTTATCTTAATGGTATCATTTTAACTCCAAACACAAATATGATTTATCACATAGACGATGAGAATACTGCACATAATGCACGCAATATTGAACAACGTGGTGTTATTACATATACTTAAAAATTTATAGCACACAGTATTTTGTTGGAAAAGTGTCATAACAAGAACTACATATTGACCTAATGTCACTAATTATTTTTTTTTCTATAATTTTTTAGTATGTGTGTAAGTATGTGTGAGGCATGTGTTTGTTCATTTCTATTCTGTTTGCTTGTATTGCTTTTGTTTTGTTTGTATGTTTCTGGAAGATTATAGAACATTTCTAAAGTGAAATTCTTGGTTCCATTCAAGCAATATCACCGACAATTTTACAATTTGGCATTATAGACAATAAGTCTTCTATTTTATTAGTTCTGTGCAAGCCTATCCAATCTCAGTATACAGACCTACATTCTTTCAAGCAAGGTAACCATCAATATTTGTTAAAGATAGATCCAGATACTTTGAACGCGATTCAAGTGTTTTGTTTTTTATGACATGTCATAGGGATTGTTAATGAATATACAAACAATTTCAAAGGCCGACAATAAAGATATAATATCATATAAACAAATTTAATTATCGTAAAGACGATGAGAATATTGCACATAATGCTCATAATATTGAACAATGCAGTATCATTAAAAGTACTTCAAAATAGATGGCGCCAATGCATTCCAGGCACTTTATAGTAAGTTAAAAATGCATAAGTTATATTATACTTATAGTTTCATTAACAAGTCCATTAATGCTGTATGAAAAAATGAATATTACTACGATATAATGGCATTGTTTTTCTTCCAAATATGCTGCAATTGCATGTTTGACTTCATAGACAATAAACACATTAACTTCCATTTCTAAGCTCTGTGAATGCACATGTTCTGCAGAGATATATCCAGATACTTTTAGCCAGATTCTAGTGTTTTGTTTCCATTATCTTCTTATGATTACTTGTTGTATGTAATGTTTTCTATTGATTGTTTATTTAATGTTTTGTTAAAATGTTTGTATATTTTGTTTTTGTTTATGTAATTATTCCGGACGGCACGGAAGACCAGCTTTCCTATATTGGTTAAGCTGAATGAATGACTCTCCTAACCAGTCCTCTCCAATCGGGTGCATATCGTTTGAGATTATTTTGTTTCATTCATTTAGTAAATGAAGAAACTTAATGGGAGGAATTTTAATTTGTAAACAAATTTTAAGCATTACTCCCAGTGTTAAAGATCGTATGCTCGATCTAAATGAAAAAAAATAATAATAACGCTTTCAATCAATAAGATAAGCGTGGGCATTCTTAAACTTATCATTATTTTGTATATTAATCCACATCCTTCGCATGGTATTTTAATTCTTACCATATTTTTTCTCCCTTTTTTAAAGATAAAATCAGCCCTCAAAGAGTGAGGTAGGCAATATATCGATATAGAAGCGCAGTGATTGCACTTTAGCATACTTCAGCACCTTTGAAATAGGGGGCGTACTATTTGCTTTTCATAGACCATTAAAATATTTTTTTTTTTCAATAAAAATTATCATATAAACAAATTCAATTATCGTAAAGACGATGAGAATATTGCACATAATGCTCATAATGCTCTGTGGTGTTTCGAACGAATCCCGCGTTCTCACACCTCGATCCTCCAACTGGTAATTTCCTCGGTGGGTTCACGGACGAGATTGAAGAGAGCGGTGAGGAATTTATTCAAACGTGGGTGTGTGGTGGTCCCAAACATTACTCTTACAAGACAAACAAAAGCAATGTTGTATGCAAAGGGGGTTCACACTAAACGCACAAAATTCTCTGACAATCAACCACGACACGTTAAAAGAACTGATTCAGGATGAAGAAGGTGGTACACGTACCATCCATGAATCAAAAATCGTTCGTGACGTGACAACTAAAACTCTGCATACCGTTCAATCCAAAAAGGATTATCGGGTGGCGTTCACAAAACGCGTGAGGCTTCCGGACGGTAACACACTTCCCTACGGGCATATGAATATTCCTCAGAAATCAAATTTCTGAACACTTTCCACATTTCCGGTTCACTCGTTTTTATACAGTATCAGCGGGAATTTTCATTCGCGTAGCTTATAAATTGAATCCTTTCATGCCATTCTCATTCATAATTCAATGGGGTACCGTAATAAAAGGACGGTGTCGAATCTCTCCCTCTCAAGTATCATGTAGCGCAAGGTTGTCAGTTACTTGCGACACAGTTTCAAAAAATGCATGGCGGGAAATATTTCATTAACCCCTATACTGACTCTTACACTTCTTCTAGTCATGGTATTCATTGTATTTTACATTGAAGGTCAGTTTATGAAAAGAATGGACCATGAACCGGAATCTCCCTTCCTTTATTTAAACCTGTCAGATGACAACGATACTATTTCGTCTTCAAGTGGGTAAAGAAGTAGTATGTTTTGTTTTCATACAATTAGTCTTCATATATGTTTACCTTTCGGCAAATATATATTTCAACTACCCTTGTCTCTTACGTTCTCTAGAGCATCTCGTTTACGCACATGGGTGATTTATGTTCCATCTATTCCATATCTCGTACCATAAATAGATGTCATAACTTTTTTTTCATTTTGTTCTTTACTTGTAGGTGGACGTTGCGATATAGCATAGAGGTTTGCGGTCACTGTAATATTGTAATATTGTATTACATTATACTTCAACCTAAAATATTTCATATCCTTATACTCATAGATACATTTTTGTTTTGTTTGAAATCTATTTTATTGAGTGATTGTATTTATAGCATAGAGGTTTGCGGTCACTGTAATATTGTAATATTGTATTACATTATACTTCAACCTAAAATATTTCATATCCTTATACTCATAGATACATTTTTTGTTTTGTTTGAAATCTATTTTATTGAGTGATTGTATTTATAGCATAGAGGTTTGCGGTCACTGTAATATTGTAATATTGTATTACATTATACTTCAACCTAAAATATTTTATATCGTTATACCCATAGATACATTTTTGTTTTGTTTGAAATCTATTTTATTGAGTGATTGTATTATCATTTATTCACCAATCAACATAATTTCTCATATCAACATGGGCCCAAGCCTTAAACACAGTTTTACGTGTTTGGTTGTAGGTCCTACTTTTTCTGGTGAAACACAATTTGTGAAAAGGTTGTTGAGTCAGGCTTGTCTCGAATGGGTGGGTTGCGGGAGCGGGATGGGAGCGGGAACGGGCACACCCTTTGAAGACAAGCCCCCCCCCCCCCCCCCCCCCCGGTTATCTCGAATGGACGCGTATCCAGCGAGAAGTTCTATGAACGCGCCAGTTCGAAACAACCGGGGGGGGGGGGGGGGGGCTTTCCTCGAATGGGTGTGGTGAGTAGACTTTTGTAACAGACGTTTTAGAAATTTTTGAAAAATGTACTCTTGCTGGTTTTTTCGTTTTTCTTTTGTCTAAGATGTAGAAAATATAATAAAACAGTATCTAAAAAAAGCTTTTGACAAGGAAATCATTATTTGTGCAAAATAAATAGGAGAATTGAATAATTATGCATTAAAACACACGGGGACGAAAGAGCAAGTGGCGTAGCTAGGATTTTTTATTTATTTATTTATTATTATTTTTTTTTGGCGTGACCTGTTAAATATTGTGAAATTGTGTTACAGACATGTGGTGACATAAGCCAAGGTGTGTTTATCAATACCCACTATCAAAAGTCAAAACGCATATCAAAAGGTCGTTTGTACCCGGCCCCCAACTCCCCATACAAGGGGTAGGCCTATGCTCGTACCTCCTTTTCAAAAGTGACCCCCTATCCCGGAGAAGTTGGAATTTGTTTTACCCCCTATCCCGGGGAATTTTCTGAGATATTGGACCCCCTATCCAGGCAATTTAGGAAATTAACCCCCCCCCCCCTCCTATTCCCGGGGAGGAAACCACCAGAGTCTGCGAAAATTGACCCCTATTTACATTTTCCCTGGAATATTTTTTCATCTTCCTCACTCATCTTCCTATTTTCTTACCCACCCACCAATAAGGGGTGGGGCATGGCCATCTTGTTGATTGCCATTAGCACTTGATCGGAGTTTATGTTACGGGGCCCAGGTCACGCCAAACAAAATAATAATAAATACATAAATACAAAAATACTAGCTACGTCTCTTGCCCTTTCGTCCCCGTGTGTTTTAATGCATAATTATTGTTATAACCTTCTATCAGTCTATCCAAATCATCGATATATCTGTACCCGTTACTGTACGTAAAGAAACGCCACATTCTCGTCAAAATCGTGCGATTAAACCGTTCAACAATGGTACATTTCTCATTGTTTTCAGTGGTGAAGAAGTGTATGCCTCGCTCTCTAAGAAACTTTTGGAATACTTTATTCATGAACTCTGACCCCTTATCCGTGTGTAACATCAATGGAGATCGTCCTTCATCCAATATTTGTTTGAAACCACTTATAACGTCTTTTGACATTTTAGACTTTAACGGTATAGCCCATGCAAATTTTGACAGGACATCGATACACGTCAATAGATAACGGTAACCATTGTTGTACTGACTTAAATTTTGAACATCAATCAGATCAGCCTCCCAGTTACGTACGTGTCCTGTTTCTGTAGCCACGCTTTCACATATCCAACCCCGACATTCTCAAATCCATTTCTCCTCACAGCCTGCCATAGTTTTCTCACACTTCCAAAACTAGCACCGTGTTTTGGATTATAATATATAGCCTTCAACGTAGCATCCAACTCTTTCATTTTTACACCTTTACGCGGTACAATCCTCCTCATCAAAATGATCTCTTCCTCACTTACGTGGAATTCAAAACCTGAACCCATTCACATATTACAGAAAAAGCACTCAGAATATGTACGTCATCTCCTTTCCTGGCCCCATCCAAACCAATTTTTATTAATTTGAAAACTCTTAATATTTATGATATAAATTTCAAATTGCAGTTTTAATGTTTAAAAAATGAACAATATGGCTCCTATCAATATTGCAAATCCGTTTACTGTGAAGTTTGTACATAATTATGATGCTCGCTCTAGTTGTTAGTTACATTATGAAAAAGTTAGTTCGGCTAAATTGTTCGGCTAAATCGGCTAAGTGTGTTAGGAATCAGGATCCTCGAATTTGGAATTCACTTGATAAAGATCTTACCTCCTGTACAGCGTTAAGTTCATTTAAAGTCGAGTTAAAAATGTCTTCTAGACTACTACAATGAAACAGTCAATTAGTATCATAATATCACCTTATTCTATACTACGATCCTTTCCTTCTCCCTCTCTCTCTCTCTCTCTCCCTGTTCTTATCCTTTCCCTCTTTTTTGTTTATTGCCTCTGTCTCCCTGTTCTCTCTTTCTTTCTTACAGGATAGGGTGTCTATGTCTATGTAAAACAAGTGCATGTGTGTGTGTGTGTGTGTGTGGAGTGAACATTTACATTTTCTTTATAACTACATGTACTATTTGATTTATTATGCAAAAATTATTTTCTTTGTACATTCATGCATTATTCATTGTGGAACTACAGCTTTTCAAGCTCATTGCTTTTTTTTTGTACTTTCCTTTTTCTTCATTATTACTTGTACAATGTCATTTATGTATTTAAATGTAGTATTTTTATTGGATGAAATAAATAAACTAAAAGAGAAATTGCACTTGAAATTAAAATTGAAATTGAAATTTGCGTTCAAAATGTTCTTAAATGCATTTTGGTTTTGTACTCTGCCTTTGACCCCTTATGATTTATTTTTGCTCTCCAGCACACACTCCTCAAAATTAAAGGAGAATTAACCTCAAACAATAAAGACGAAAGTGCTCAAAGGTGTTATTTATTCCTACTTGTTAGACTATATGGCTTCGCGTCAAAATATACGAGATCGATACGAATCAAGATTTTCTGAGCAAAATTTATCATCTGCTAGCAATATGTATCGTCTGCTAGCAATACATGGGGGCTGCCATTTTTTATGTGTACAAGAAGATTTTCTTAATCCAAATGCCCAATTGCCTTTTTCAAAATTAAAAAAACCCATTTGAGATTACAAATATAGAATAGATATGTCAATTTATTTTTAAACTGAAGATTTCCTTATATATTTCTGTTGAAAATCGATATTTGCTTAATAGAAATCTATTTTCTCGATACTGGACGTATGGGACGGAGCAAATTAATTCAAATTTTATGGATGCTTCTTCCCTGAGCATCTATAGCGGCAAACTATGCATTCACCTGCTTTCGGATAATGGGACTTGAAAAGTCAGAATGCATGCTGCATATATTATGTTCTGCTCTGTTTGGCAAACCCAAGAAAATAGATTTTTGTTAAGCAAAACCAGACAATTTTAAAGTATCATTATAAAGATTTAATTTTTATAATACATGTAAACACCCACTTTATATTTTTCGTCACATATGGGATTTTAGGTAATGAAGAAAATCAATTTAGGTCTTGGATTCAAAATATCTTCCCGACTGGAACATTTCTCAATGGTTCATGTACAACTCCAAATCAGCAAGAAAATGGAAAAGGGTAGGAGACGATACCAGGTGTTGGAATATCTTTATTTATACCCTTTTCTGATGTCTTATTAGAAAATGATTTAGGCCAATAAGTAGGAATATATTACACCTTCCAATATAAGTAAATTTGTAATCAGGGGTTAATTCTCCTTTAATGCAATTGAAGTCATTGTAGCATTTTTATACAAAAAAACAAACAAGCAGGAAAAAAACAAATACGAGGTCTATGCACAAACGAGCAAACACTATGAAGTTTGTTTGTGTAGGAGTGATATTCGGGCAAAGGCGTCCCCCTTCGGCAAATTTCCGATGTTCGGGCAACCACCACTTCAAATTCAGGGAACGAAGTGAGGTGCCAAAATATCCACATATTTGGGCAGCGAGGTTTCTAGATAATTATGTAACTTCTGTACATTTCTCTACGAAAAGTAATAACAAAAATTGCTTGCTCGTGGGTGGGCCCGGTTGAAAAGTTCATATTCGGGCAAAAGGCGTTCCCCTTCGGCAGTGGGCTGTAGCCCGGGCCCCTCCCCGAGGATTTTCAAAGTTCTGATATTCAGGCATCGAGTAAAAAGAATAACATAATTATTTGGGCAGCCAGATTCCAAGATAATTATGTCACTTCTGTATGTAACTTCTGTATATTTTCAGTACGAAAAGTTACAGAAATTTAGAAATTGAAAAGTTTTTATTCGGGCGAAAGGTGTCAGCCACCTCCTTGCAAATATGGGCTTGTGTGATCAAGATATCTATATTTCATTATTTGAGAGGGGGATAAGTGTTCTCCCTGTTTATATTAATTGATATTGTTTATTCATTATATCATTTACTTTGAAAATATGTTGGCACATTTAGTGACAGTCAAAATCAAAATTTATATGTAAAAAAAAATCATTAGAAGAGTGAAATACAACACGATCCACACAATATCTCATTTTTTCTTATATTACTCTTCCCCTCTTTATTTCTATCCACTTGGCTTCTACCATTCTCTTACGCACCAGTGCACGATGTGGCCATTTTCCAGTTGGCGTTTTCAGAAATAAATATCACTCTCAATTTTCTCTGTCATTGCATCCTGGTGTTATGTTTAATGAGAACCGGCCCTACATCATATCAGGTTCATCCCATAGCCCGACAGCCCACGAAAACCATGAAACCAAGAACTAGGGCTACGTACTAAAGGGAAAATTTCGGTCGCGTATTATCCTCCCGTCTAGTGAACCCGTCTAGTTTAAAATATTTAGATACATTACGCACGTCGTGAACGTATCGTGCGCATAGGACGAAGCTTTTCAGACATTTCCGAGAGCAAATCACGAACAAACGACTTTTTTGAAATTCCCTCCGAACTAAGAACGACTCCCGCGAACAATTGACGACTCTTCCCAACACCCGCGCATGTATGTTTGGCGAACTTTGTGAGCCAAAAATACGAATGTTGGACTTTGCCATTTTGAAAACCCACCCTTACAGCTGGTGGACGGCATTTTCCGCCCTTGAAGTACCATCCCCCATTTAATATCAAATGTCGAATTATCCCCAAAACCCTTAACGGGTTACATTTAAATATATTGAGAAAACATGATTTCATCGTAGAATGTCAGTTCATGTTAACATACTATACCAGGATAACTCTCATGAGATCTGATCACGCACTCACATGCACTGGTACGCTTCTTTAGAAATACAGTGTGTTTATTGAAAAAAAGAAAACAAGATTTTCCTATAAATTCTGGGAATAATAATTATATCCTGATAAATTCTTATCGTTCATGTCAAAGTTCAATTAATTTTCGTTATATGACATCAAATATGTTATGATATTGCCATGCATTTATGATTTTGAAAGGCTTTAAGTGAGTGATGTCAAAAGTAGTTTGCGCATACAAGTAATGCACAATGTCATTTTGTTAGGTAAAATGCAAATAAACAAAAAAGATAAAGACTCATAGCAAAGGAAAGTTAATTTCCTGATGTTTTCTTATTCATCTTTCAACATCTGTGCAACCTTGAATGAGATCTGAGTCAATAGTCCAAACGTCCTTCCAAATGTCCTTCCAAATAACCGCCTTTTCTGTCCATGAACATATGTGCCAGAGTGAAGACAAAAGGGAAATGAAAGCGTTGTGTCAGATCTATGCACTGTTTTTGCAATGTCTGGCGATAGATACTGTTCTGTCTAAATATAGATAGGTTGGTTAAGAATTTACACAAACATAATTACTCAAATTCAATGCCTTGGTATATATTCAAATCTTGAAAATATGATTTATTAATTAGATTTCATCTTTTCTTAATTGACTAATATATTCAGAATAAATTTCACATAATTCAAAGAGTATAATAAAGTCATATATGCAAAAAATATATATGTATTCAAATGTAATTGATCCATTCATTCTGTCACATAAATATTCCTGTGATAATTCATAGCATTAAACATGTAAATATCACTGTAAAGGGTTTACCAAAACAAAAAAATATCACTCTTTTCAGTAAGATACACCATTACCCTCTTTTGGTATAGCAGTACTGCAAATACCCCAAAGGTCCAAAAAAATAATGAGCTCACTCAAATAATCAAACTTTTCCTCCTGGGAAAAACTAGAAAATCATATTTTTTGACACGTGCAGTATTTAACAATTTAAATAAAATTAATGTCCGCGACTGTCCTCAACCCGTATAAAATCTCCTTAAATTATGTCTTCCTGTTCTCTTGTGTTGTCTCATATAGACGTTGCACGAAGACTCGATAATGTCCATGTGTGTTCAAGGGTTGTGTCGCCTGTTCCCGAAAGCTTGCTCGAAGTATAACGTTGGATTCGGTTGTAAAATTCGCTTGTCCAGTAGACGAAGGATCTCGTCTCAGAGGTAAGACGATCTTCCCTAGAAGATCTGTCCAAGAAGATCTCGGAATTCCCAAGAAGATCCCGGAAGTCGCGGAACCCAGCTGCCTGACTACTGTTAAAACAATTATACAGCCGAAGAGTTACAGTATACGGTTTACGCTATATTCTAAAAAAATAAATATTCAAATACCCAAATTAGTCAGAGAATGAATATTCACAATATTACCTCATTCTCTTATATGCTCCAGATGCATAGATATCCATATCATGTTCCCAGGATATTATTCCAATATATATATATATATATATATATATATACACTGTTCATCAATATAAATGTAAATTCTTTGTTTGTTAAAGCTATATACATAACACATTTTCTCTTAGTAGTCAAAACCATCCGAAACAACCTTGTGTTCCGTTGACTACATGTAATTCTCCAACATAAATATAACCAAAATTGCTACATTAAATCTTTTTGAAATCTACGAAACTAAAAGATTATCTGTAATAAAGCACATTTTGACCATTCTAAAGGCACATAATTACTTGTATAACATTCATCAACAAATTTGACTGTTTTGGCTTCTTGGTCAAAATGAAATTAAAATATACATAGCAGATTTATAATACACATATTAAATGATTAAATTCAATGACTTCTTGCCACAATGCAAACTTAGACGTTTTCAATACTATTGACCTCGATTCGTATGCCCCGCCCGAATTTATAGTTTTACATTGTACAAGAAAATATGGGCTAATTAATGGGAAATATTACTAAAACTTAGACGTTTTCAATACTATTGACCTCGATTCGTATGCCCCGCCCGAATTTATAGTTTTACATTGTACAAGAAAATATGGGCTAATTAATGGGAAATATTACTAAAATGAAACTTACTGGTGTCAGAGCCATGGTGTGGAGCTGTAGAGAAGTTTTCTCCTGTCCTGTTTTGCCCGGATTTCAGGATAGATGCCAACCAAAAGTAAGAAATTACTTGCTGCACATCTCATCTCCTCACACACTGACTCAGCACGAAGGTCCTGCCTTGACCAGTGCCAAAGTTGCTCTCTCAGTGGCAAGCTCATACACTTAGCACTCATGCACAGCTCATTGCACAAGGTACCACTGCTCAGCTGCACATCATTCACATAACTCTCCTATTCAACCAGAGCACTCTAGCCTGTGAGCCTATTGTTCCCTTAGGTTAAAAGTGATGCTGTACCCTAGTAATTGCTCTTGGTTAAAATTCCTGGTTGCTTTGTGATATTGTTCAACATAAAGCAATTCATTGTGTTGATGAATAAATCACAATCTCGTGCGAAAGTGAAATTGTCATTGCTGCTTTAAAATTGATGTAGTTCGATCATCCTAGGCTCTAACCTCACAAATGTGGTATTAAATGAAAGGGGATAAAATTTCACTTTTATAATGCATTACAATAGACCTGTATATGTTTATTTGACATGGCTTTGGTGCAGAAAGTTGGTTTCGTTTTTAATGGAACCACACAATAGTTCCGACAAATTTGTATAGTTTATTAATTGCTCACGAACATGTCCCGAAAATAAAGTCATAATTTTTGGGGGTACAATTTCCAAATATGGGCACGTACATTTATATTTCCACGCCCCCACCCCCCACGAACCCTTTGCGACTACTCCCCTTATTATCCCTCATTTGCACGCCAAAGCGTTGTAAATCTTGTTGCGTACAAAGGTCAGGATGGCCTAAGGACTGCATACCGACAAATCGAATAGCAAAATGTTTAGTATCGTAGCTTAGTGGTATTATGTTGTCATCTCTACATGGCACACCTGTAAACACGCTATACATTTTACTCATTACCGGGGGGCACTCTTCAAGATATTGTGTTACTTATCATCTGTTGTTTTCATATTTTGGACTTGAGCCTTTTAATGATTGTGGAATGATTGATATTGTCGACCATAATTAATAAACAGACACTAGCTGGTTGATCCATGATCAAAACAAATCGGATAGGCGTGTTCTTTATTATAAAGAAGGTGATTACGTTCAATCGTACTTAACGAAATATTGAGGACTTGCTCAATATTCAAAAAAGGACCTACCATGGGAGCAGGATCCTCGGATTTGGACAAAATAGAAGACTCAGTAAAAAATGTTCTTCAAGAACGGGCTACAGCAATTGAGGAAACTGCAAAGTTAGAAAGTGAACTACAGCGAAGAGAAAGCGAATATCAGAGTCATATTGCTCAGCTTGTACAAGTAGCAGAAGAACAGGAAAGAGAAATAAATACTTTGAAGAACAAAGTAGCATCAGTAGAAAACAAAAAGAAAGAGCTTGCGACTCTCAACAAAGCTTTCATAGAGAACATATCAAAATTACGATGTCAAGTACAATTGATCAAGCCGGTTCAGCCAGACCCTTATTCTAACCATGCCAATGGTGGTCACGGTGCTACTAAATATCCACAACACTTAAATGTAGGCCTTTTTGGTCTTACTGGAGTCGGGAAAACGTCGCTGTTGAATTCATTAAAGTACGCTATCCAAGGACACCTGGCAGAATCGGAGAAAGAGCCGGTTGCTCCGTTAAATTTTCAAGGCGGCCACACACTCATGCGATATTCGGTTGGGATTACTCCTCATATAAAGTTTATTGACAACCGTGGCATTAGACCAGAGGACCTCTTGGGAGGTAGTGCCATTGATGAGCTCTGGAGACAATTAGGTATGTTTGAAATGTAGGGCCAATTTCTGTCAGTATTCAGCAGGTGGAAGTACGGATCTTCTCGTTAGAGATATTTTGTATCTTAAACATCAAACACATTCTTGGATACTACGGTAGCTAATGGTAGCTACAATAATGATTGAAAACATTTACTGAGTAGTGCATTGCGACAGTTTTATAATTAGCACATCCGACACTGGCTTTCTGAAAAACTTGTATGTACCTACCCGTTATGTGGCAAAGAAGTCCAAGCTCTGTAAGACTTGTGTTTTTCTTTATTGACCTGCTTGTTTTCTATCTTGGACTTCGTTTCATTTTCTTTCTTGTATAACCAAAATAATAGGGGCTAGGTAATTTTCCCGCAGTAACATCCTCTTACTTGATTTAGTGGATTAAAAAGTGCACCGGTTCTCTTTTGAAATAAACAGAAGGGAGGGCCTCATTTACTCAAAATGTGAACTGGAATGCGTCGAATCAACAGACTACTCACAAGAAAAATACGGAGAACGAAATCTACTCAACTGTTCTCGTCTTTGAGTGAGTACGCCCATATCATTGTATCGACATGTTGAGAGAGAGAGAGAGAGAAGGGGGGGGGGGGGGTGAAATTATGGGTGATCTAACATTTACCCCGGCGACGAGCTTTCCGGGCTATATTTCCGCCAAAGATTTAGGAATATAAGGTAACGTTTATGGTGTGCGTACGATGGTTAATGCGGAACAGTTGTCGCCGGAGCATGTGTATTAGAACAAACCGTGTTATCTACTTTTCATTTTCCGGCATCTTTCCAGGGGGAGTAGTGAAGAAAAAAAAATCCCCAGCCCTCCGAAACTCGCTCAGTGGGGGGGGGGGGGGGGGGGGGGGGGTGAGACGGGTTACAAGATTTTATGGTGTCCAATTCTCTGACAAGCATCTCCCCCCAAAAAAAGTTTTAAAAGAAAGGGGGGATATTATACTTTTTTTGTGGGTTTGGATAAAATGTCGGAGGGGGAGGGCAAACTCCCCGCCCCCCATTGGGTACGCTAGTGGCTGCCGGGCTATGAGCTGTATCCGATTATACTCATCCTCTTGCATGCAAATATGTCCTTCGGATCATTCATATTTTGCTAGAACAATCTGATTTATTTTTGTTTTCGGAAATCGTTTTAACATTCACTTTTTTAACTCTCTTTGGCTTTCATTTTCCCTTTGTTTTCTCGACATATTTCCAATTCTGTTTAGCGTTTGTCTTACATTGCTTTTGAATTTATGTTCTGATTCAATGCATATTATGAGTTTTAAAAAAGCTATACACATGAAAAGAAATATTTGGAATCATGTTTGGGTTTGACTATCACACTGTTAAATAATTAATTTTATTCTACTTTTAGTTCGACAACCTTGTAACATAATGTTAAAAGGACTTTCAACTAATAACCACTCACCTGTTTGTGTTACAGTGCAAGAGACTTAAGTGCCATAGGACCCCATGGAAAGAATTTCCTTGACGCCCTGGAACAATGGCAAGGTACAATGAATCAGAGAGATCTGTATTGAGATAACCATCATGTAGAGGAATAATTTAATTTAATACCTCAAGGGTGATATTTGGTCATATCCGGAAAATATCCCAAGTCATATTGAATTACAGAGTTAACCATGGCAATATGGTATATAATGCTCTAAGACTTATAGATTTATGATAAAACTTTTTTTTCAGTTATATTTTAACATTGCTGATATCACATAATTGCAGCCCGTTTTCGAAGAGTTTGGTCGACTGCAAAATAAAAGATAACCTATACATAATATCTAAGCGGCCTAATGTTACACTTATTTGTTCATCGTAATTAATAAAAAAAAGTTTTCATCAGATATCCCTACAAATTAAAAAGGACTTGATTTGTTATTGCTTTTTAAATTAATTTTATTAACAATGTTCATAAGATTAAGGCTTAATACGGAAAGTTTTGTCACCGTTTTCACCGCGGCCAAAGTTAAAAAGGCCGATTAGCGGGATTATCTCCCGGATCTTGTCATATCCATCGGCGACTCTAAGAAGTCGCCGTTCAGCGGGATTAGCGCGAGCTTTTGTTTAGAGACCCACCCCGCGATTCCTTCGATTTCGCCGACTTCCTGTTCTTTATTTTTGTTCTGCCTTGAAGGAAGTTGTATATTTAGTGTTTTGAAAGAGCGCCACTTACGGTTTAAATGGTGACTCATTCTGCTTCATTTTGCTTCTTATTTTCTTTGGAAAAAGTACGAATGTATTGAAGTCTCCGTCAAAGTACCGTACGTATCATTTATCATAGTTTTCTGAGAAAAAAAATACCTAGGTTTGTGCCATGACAAAGTCGGCCCCTAACATTTAATTTTCCCACATCGAGCCCACCACAAAAATATATAGTAATGATAAACGACATAAAAATTAATACACGAATAAATAAAGGACGGACAACTATTCAAAATATTGCTTTATGTTCCAAACCAAAAAAAAACCTCAACTAATAACAATAAAAATCCAATCCCAAAAATACATTGTGTAGTTTCCAAGCAATGCAATTATAAATTCACTTTCACATGTTAATAGCTGTTGTATGTAGCCGTCATGGCTGCGAATAAAAAAAAATGAAATTGAAATATCACAACGAAAAACTTAATGTTCTCGAGTTAAGACCGGATTTCTGAATATAAATACAACTTTACTTTTGCATGGGTCGCGGAACCAGAACTGGGGACGGGGCCTGGGGGCTTCAGCCCACCCCCTCCCCCCTCCACCCTTTTTTGAGTAAACACATTTCATAAAATGTATGAATTAGCTTAATATATTATCATTAATGAGTGAAATCAAATCAGCCCCACACACACTTTCAAAAACGCCCCTGTGTTGAAAGAGTAGCCTTTCTTTCTTTCTTGGCTTTGCCCTATATTTTTAACGTTTTCGTTATATATGTCAACAACATCTATTGGGTAATTCGGAATAATATTAAGCACACTTTATTCGAGTGCATGAATTAAAAAAAATATTACTTAGTGCTTTGGGTAATGTTGTTACAAACCAGCATGATTGGGCAGTTATATAATGAGCGCTTTATTGAAATTAAAACATTATCGATGTGTTTTATTTTTTGAAATATCGATCTCGATCAGCCGTCTGGTCTTAAAAATGAACTCCAAAATATGGGGAAAATGGGGAGAAAAGTGATTCGATAAGTCCGTTTGTTGTATTAAGAGGGATCGAGTAAAAGAGCGAGAGAGCGAGGTAATTTATTAAAGTTATTAAGAATTCCGGAACGATTACAAACTTTCGTGATTGCGCCTGTCCCCGGATAAGGTTGTTGACTTTGATATGCACGTCGTTAACCTTCATAAGGATCTTTTTCATCACCATGTTTGGTGAGATGCCCTGTCTCATAGGAAACTGTAAGTAACATTAAAAATACATGTAGATTGATGTAGAAGATGGATGGCATAAAGAGAGGGAGAGGGTGGAGTGAGGTGGCAGAGAGACAAGGGGGACTGGGTGGCAGGGAAAGAAAGAGAGAGACTGTCAGAAATTATGATACAGGTGAAAGATTTAGAAGGAGAGAGATTGTTCGGGCGTTAATTTAAAAATTAACAGGTGAAAGATTTAGAAGGAGAGAGAGAATTGTCTGGGTGTCATTTTTTACAAAAAGCAGTTGTCATTATTATTCATTTTTTTTAAAGCTCTAGTTAACTAGAGCGGCGCTTAGAAGCAGTTTATCTCTATCCCGCTTTTGAACATGACGATAAAAAGCGGCCAATTCTATAACTCTTTTTAACAGTCGAAAATAAAAGAAAATTATTTTGTAAAACTAGAATGAAAATGCCCTCGGTTGCGATAATGAAACAAGTATCTGATTTGTTTTAAGATTGAGTTAACTATTGGGCGGGGAGAATCGATAACTTTTAAGCTAAGATGCAGTTTGTCTTCGTCATGTTCATACCGCCAGTCAACATGATGATAATTAGCGGCGAAATCTCTTATTCGTTTAAAAAGCCGAACAGACAAGAAAGAGTTACCTTTCAAAATAGAATTAAGATGAACAGTCCAAATTATGATACAGGTGAAAGATTTAGAAGGAGAGAGATTGTCTGGTGTCAATTTTTACAAAAAGCAGTTGTCATTATTATTCATTTTTTTAAGCTCTAGTTAACTAGAGCGGCGCTTAGAAGCAGTTTATCTCTATCCCGCTTTTGAACATGACGATAAAAAGCGGCCAATTCTATAACTCTTTTTGACAGACGAAAATAAAAGAAAATTATTTTGTAAAACTAGAATGAAAAGGCCCTCGGTTGCGATAGTGAATCAAGTATCTGATTTGTTTTAAGATTGAGTTAACTATAGAGTGGGGAGAAACGAACTTTCAAGCTAAGATGCAGACACTCTTTTTGACAGACGAAAATAAAAGAAAATTATTTTGTAAAACTAGAATGAAAAGGCCCTCGGTTGCGATAGTGAATCAAGTATCTGATTTGTTTTAAGATTGAGTTAACTATAGAGTGGGGAGAAACGAACTTTCAAGCTAAGATGCAGACACGAAAGAGTTAGCTTTCAAAATAGAATTAAGAGGAACAGTCGAAATTATGATACAGGTGAAAGATTTAGAAGGAGAGAGAGAATTGTCTGGGTGTCAATGTTTACAAAAAGCAGTTGTCATTATAATTTTTTTTAAAGCTCTAGTTAACTAGAGCGGCGCTAAAAAGCAGTTTATCTCTATCCCGCTTTTGAACATGACGATAAAAAGCGGCCAATTCTATAACTCTTTTTAACAGACGAAAATAAAAGAAAATTATTTTGTAAAGCTAGAATGAAAAGGCCCTCGGTTGCGATAGTGAAACAAGTATCTGATTTTTTAAAGCTTGAGTTAAATACAGAGCGGGGAGAAACGAACTTTCAAGCTAAGATGCAGTTTGTCTTCGTCATGTTCATACCGCCAGTCAACATGATGATAATTAGCGGCCAAATCTCTTATTCGTTAAAAAAGCCGAACAGACAAGAAAGAGTTAGCTTTCAAAATAGAATTAAGAAGAACAAAAAACTAATTTTATTCATTTCAAGGGTAAAAAAATCATGTCAACAAAATCTTTCCATCAAACTTGATGATGTCCTATTAGAGCAGAAAACATGTACGAAGTTCCTTGGTGTTCTGATAAATGAAAAACTCAACTGGGGAGATCACTTGCAGCACATAAGGACACCGATTTCTCGTGGCATTGGTATTTTATATAGGGTTAGGTATATTGTACCCTCCAGAACATTATTTACTTTATATAACACTCTTATTCTACCATATATTTCCTATTGTAATATCCTTTGGGCTACATCCAAGGGTACAACCGATAATATTCTCATGCTACAAAAGAAAGCAATTCGAATATGTGCTGGTGCTGGTTACCTTGACCACACACATCCCCTGTTTATTAAACTGAAAACTCTGCCAGTCTGTGACATTAATTTCCTTCAAATGTCAACATTTATGTATCGTTATAACACCAAGCTCTTGCCTGCGACCTTTTGTTCAATGTTCCAAAGAAATGACAAAATTCATTCTTATCGGACTAGACAATCAGCAAACATTCATTTATCCAACCCCCGCACAGTGTTAGCACATAAATCTGTACGGCATTATGGCCCAGATGTTTGGAACTCATTACCAAATGAAACTCGTAACTTATTGACCATACACTCCTTCAAAAGCAATAAATGCATGCTTATCTCAAATATGTAACTAGTGCTGTTTTTCTGTATCCATCAGTTCTGGGTATATTCTCACTTTATATAGATTCTTACAAGCGTTGTGAATTTCTCTGGGTGTACATGTAAATCTATATCTTTATAACTTACTAACTATATAGGGGTTCTTTTCTTTTGTATATTTCCATATTCTTTTTTTTTCTTTTGTTTTTATTATCTCGTTTACCATTTTAAGGTTCGTTTTGATTTATGTTTATTTTATTATAATGGTTTTACCCGTTTATATTGTTTGTTTTAAGTATGCAGGTGTGGCAATACCTCTCAAGCTTATAGCTTATTTTGCCAAACCTCTGTGTGTTTCAATATGAAACAATATTACTGTATAATACTTTGTATTATTATGTGATTGTAAATATGATTCCTGAAGCGTGCACAAATAAATAAATAAATAAAATAAATAAAAATAACAGTCGAAATTATGATACAGGTGAAAGATTTAGAAGGAGAGAGATTGTTCGGGCGTTAATTTAAAAAAAAATAAAACTCTATTAACTATAGAGCGGCGCTAAGAAGCAGTTTATCTTTATCCTGCTGTTGAACATGGGGAATTGATGATAAAAGAAATGAAGCTTTTTAACCATACAGAAAAGGACCTGTGTGGAGATTATGACACAAGCTCGTGATTGAGAAGCAGGGACCGCGGAACCGGGCTGGGGGCTGCAGCCCCCCTCACTTTTTTCAGTAAACACGTGCAAACGTATGGCAGTGCAAAAATGTGGTTATACACGCAGCCCCCCCCCCCCCCCCCCCCCCCCCCCCCCACCCCCTTAGCCCCTCCACTTTCCAAGACGTTCCGCGGCCCCTGAGAAGGACAATGGGAGAGAAGAAAAATCAATCGTCTCGCGAAGGCAGGATGTGACTTAATCCTTGTTCTTTGAAAGGGGCGAATTCTATACCTCTTTGATATGGCGAAAAGAAAAGAAAGACGCTTTTATAAACATTTTTTAAAGGTAGAACTAACTAGAGCAGGATACAATTTCTTTATTATGATTCTGTTTTATTCCATCGTTGTTTAATCTGGTAATAAGTAAAGAGCGAACCGAAAAGAGAGTTAGCATTCAAAAGAAAGAAATAAAACTGTGGAGATTATGAAACAGGCGCGTGATGTATAAGGAGAGAGAGAAAATCGTGTGTTAATTCTTCAGCTTAAGAAAGCGGCGATTTCTATTGCTCTTTCACAAGACGAAAAGTAAAAAAAGTAAGCTTCATACGCAGACATCAACGATCTCTGTCAATATTATTCTTGGTAAAGACTAGTCAAATCAGTAAATTTGCCAAAATTGAATGACTTTGCGACAATCGAATCCAAGCTATAAAAAGAAAGCAAATAACATTGAAAGAAATCAAGTTTACATGATTAATTTAGAAAAAGATATAATGATATAAAAACCTCTGAAAGTTTGAACCATAATCTAATAAATTTCCCCGCACAAAATGACAGAATTATGAACCTTTTGACTATAGCTAGGTTAATCAACCCTTTAAGAAAATCATACCGGCATAGGAAAGGCTCAACGAAAAAAGCATGAAGTTGATGCGGGAAGCTTTTTCAGTGCCGTGAAACTACTTGATTTGTTACCCTTTAAAGCGTTAGAATTCATGGCTTAAATGAATTAAAATTCATGTTTTCATGAAACGAGATCCTAAAGAAACATAAGGACTAGTTTTTATTAGAATTAATAAACGGTTGCTAAGCAACAAGTGATAGGCCAGTAGATCTAGTGATAGACCCACCACTAATTGCAAAAGAAACCAATCAAAGTTTTTTTTACTCAAAATATGGGTTAAAATAACATACTAAAAATCACGAAAAATCGGAGCTGTGGAACAATGCCTAATTTGCATAATTCAAAATGGCCGCCATTTGGCCTATTTTGGCATATCCCACAGATATTCAAGCCTTTAGCCCAGGGTTGAAAAGTCATAGAAACTTCTTTTTTGTGACTACCCCAATGTTTTAGGGGTCAAGGAAAATAATTAAGGTAGTATAAGAGGTACATAAATGTAATATCATACCTAATTTGCATAAATTTACATATTTTCCCAACATGAATGCTGTATTATATCATTATCTTGGAATATAAGACTGGTAGAGGCAATATTTTTGTAAATATTTTGTAAATATATTTTGTTGAGCCAGTGTACCTGCTTATTTAATGCTTTATCCAGATTATACATCTTTCATTAACTTCCTTATTTGCATAAATTTGCATAAAATAATGGAAAAATGACCACTAATCAGTAAGTATAAGTATGGCAGATTGCAGAGTCAAGCAAACTTCACTATTCTGACTACACAAATGCTTTGAGGTCAATTAATAATTAAGGTTATATTAGAGGCATGTTATTGTGATATGCCTAATTTGCATAAATTTGCATATTTTGTTTTAAAATGGCCGATAATCTGAATGTTGTTTTTTATATCAATATCTTGGAATATAAGACTGATAGAAGCATTGTTTTGATAAAATATATCAATTTTTTTAGCCAGAGAACCTGCAGAGACAAAGAATATTTAAGTCTATAGAGAGGTTCTGTGGGTTATGGAAAATGATAAAAAAATATATATATCATCCAAATAGAGCCATGTAATGAGACATAATTTGCATAAATGTGCACATCTTATTCCTTCATGATGGGCACCATAATATGTGTAATTTTACGATAAACTAGCATCTAAATCAATTGTTCTCAAATTTTCTAGCTGAAAAACAAAATGCCCTAAAATGACCCAGGGGTAAGTTTGTAATCTTGTAGTACTATTTATTGATTAAGATTTCTGGATCGATTAACATTTTCTGGGTTATATCGGGATAAAAAGCTTAAAAAGATAAAATAATTTGCATCACTTTCAATTCCAAAAGCCATGCAGCGATCAAAGTCTGTAGATGTACCTTTAACCAGCTCTGTTGGATTTTAAGTCATTTTATTCATCCTCGAAATCACTTTCTGGATCAGGAAGTGCCACATTGGTGCAATGAAGTCCTTTACACATAACACATGCTGGGGAGCATTGCATCCCGTATTTCCTGCAGGAACATTTCCGTCCTGTACATCCTGCCTTGCAGCTACAGCTGATTACTTTCAGAAGACATTCGGGAGCTGGCTTCATATCAGTCTGAATGGGCACCAACATCTCGTCGACATTCTTCCATCCCCAATTCTCAGCACATATATCAACTCCACTCCATTGTTGGACCTCAAGATAAACACGTTGGCTGTGATACTGAGCTGCTGAGGATGTCCCCAGTAGTTTTCGGAAGTGTGAAAATATATTTTTTCCCTATTTTTCCCCTATTTTATTCCTATTTAAACGAAAATAGGCCTATTTTTTTCCTATTTTCTTTGGAAAATATGAAAAATTAGATCTATTTTTTGGCTATTTTTTATTTTTCCCTATTTAATTCCTATTCTAAGGAAAATAGGCCTATTTTTATTGTATTTCCCTCGGAAATAGGAAGAAAATAGAAGTAATTTTAGGCTATTTTTTTATTTTTCACCTATTTTCTTCCTATTCTAAGGAAAATAGGCCTATTTTTATTGTATTTCCCTCGGAAATAGGAAGAAAATAGAAGTAATTTTAGGCTATTTTTTTATTTTTCACCTATTTTCTTCCTATTTCAGGAAAATAGGCCTATTTTGAGGCTATTTTCTGATTTTTTCCTATTTTTTAGACCTCATTTCTCTCCGGACTATTTTTTCCCTAGTTTTTGCACTTTTCATTTTTGTCAAAAAAAATAGTTTTATCCTATTTTTCAGGCTAGCTCTAGTTTCATCCTAGTTTTCTCATTATTCTAAAACTAGTTTTGTACTATTTTCCAAACTTTTATCTTTCCCCATGATCCAGCACTAGTTTTATCCTATTTTCCAAACTTTATTTTTTCCAGCACTATAGTTTTATTCTAGTTTCCTGACTTCTGTACTTTTGCTAACACTAGTTTTATCATATTTTCCAAACTTTATCTTTTCCAGCACTAGTTTTATTCTAGTTTCCCAACTATTGGTTTCTATAGGTCCTAATCAATCATGAATATTCATGAATAACAATCTAAAATATGAAAACTAGTGGAAATAGATAAATACATTTAGATTTGGGATTAAGATTTGAACTTTGATAGAAATTTTACTTACATTAAACTATTGTAATGTTGTACACAATTTCAAAAGGCATTTTCATATTTCATTAATAAAAGTGTAAATCAATTTTAATAATAAAAGTGTAATCTAGTCAGTAACCATTTTTGTATAGCACTACAACTATGTCCCTATATATAATGAATGTGATACAATTGCTTAGTAGCTAGGTATAGGACATAGGATGTAGGCTATAGGATTTATAGGAGTAGGAGAGGATAGGATAGGATATGATTACAAGATAGGATTAATAAAATAATAATTAATAATGTCATGTGATTGTTCCTGTAGACACCCACAGCATTTCTTCTTATATTAATCTTATAGTTAATTATTTTCTTATTGGTTTTCTATAGGTCCTATAGAAACCTACAGGATTTCTTATTGGACCTATAGAAACCTACAGGATTATCAGTCCCATAGAAATCCTATGGGTGTCCCATATACCATTTCCATATAGAAACCTATAGAGACATGGGTCTCTATGGGACCTATAGAAATTCTGTCTATAGGATTTTCGACCTGGGTTGTGAGGAGGTCTTCCTCTTTGTATTTGTATTTTCTCAATTAAGTTTAACCTATTTTCTGCCTAGTTTTCCACTATTTTATTCCTGTTTTTGCCCCATTTTCTCTCTAGTTTCCCATTATTCAATCCCAATTTTCACCCTATTTTCATTCTAGTTTTTCCCTATTTTTATTTTCTTAATCAAGTTTTATCCTAGTTTCTCAATCTGGTTTTCCTATTTTCTTTGTAGATTTTTCCTATTTTCTCCCTAGTTTTTCCCTATTACATTGCATTTTCTCAATTAGATTCAATCTATTTTCTGCCTAGTTTTCCACTATTTTATTCCTGTTTTTGTCCTATTTTTCTGTAGTTTCCCATTATTCAATTCCTATTTCCTCCTATTTTATCCTATTTCTCAATCAAATTTTATCCTATTTTCTGCCTAGTTTTCCACTATTTTATTTCTATATTTTTCCTATTTTCCATCTCCCACTATTTTCTTCAACGTGTTTTCCCCTATTTTCTACCTAGTTTTCACCTAATTTAATCCTATTTCCATCCTATTTTCGTTTTTTTCCTATTTCCGGAATAATTTCGAAGGACTATTTTCTTTCTGGTTTTATCCTATTTTCTTGGAATAAAAATAGGGAAAAATAGGGGGAAAAATAGGAAAAATGTGTTTCAATCCTATTTTTATCCTATTACAAGTAGCTATCTCTACGCTATACAAAATAGGAAAAAAATAGGAAAAAAATATTTTTGACAAACTATTTTTTCCTAGTTTTATCCTATTTTCTTGAAATAAAAATAGGAAAAAATAGGGAAAAAATATATTTCCGTTGGTAATTTTTTTGTATTTTTTCCTATTTTTACCCTATTTCATTTCGACTTGGGGTGGGAGGCAAGCTACTAGGATGTATACTTGTTGTACTAGATGCAACCTTCTGGTGGAAGCGGTTGAATCGGAGAGTGTCCAAGGTCTCACCCACTTTGCCATTCAACATAGAAACAAGTGCATTTTCTCCCTTCACCCCACCCTATGACATCTAGCGACCCCCCCCCCCCCCCTCAATAATGGTTATATTTATGGCAATTTTGACAGGTATTTTGAATTAAATAAATATAGTTCATTTTGATTGTATTGTCCAGATAAATGGAATGGGGGTCCCAATGTAGTGAATGTTGGCTCTCGAATGGCTAGGGGTGCGTGATTTGTTAAAACTTCAGAAGACTGCCAGGGATGCCAGAAATTGCAGGGGGCTGTACCAAGCCTAGCAAGGTTTGGTGCAATTATGGGTAAAATAAGTATAAGTAAAAGGATGTCTGGAAATTGTAAAAAATTCTTTCATCCGTTTCGCTGTTCCGATAAACATGTGGATATACCGCTATTTCAACTTCTACCACTCTTGAAATAGGGCTATTGGTCGCCATTTATTGAAATAAATATGCAAATTAATGCAAATCATGTGTGGACACATAGCTAAATTATATGACATTGATTTTATCATGTTCATTATACTACAAAACTTTACTACAGGCATCAAAATGATGATTCTTTGATCCTTTAATCCGAAAATACAGACCAAAGCAGATGAATTAGCACATTAATAAAACATTTTTGTAAATATGCAAATTTATGCAAATTGGGAATTCAAGGAAAGGAGAATTTTCCTAATTAGACTTTAGTCAGATTCTCTGATCAAACAAAGATCATATAGCTACAAATTTTAGCCCTGTATTTCTCTTTTATTCCAAAATATATAGAATAAATTGACATAATGTTTAAATTGGCGGCCATTTTGAAGACTTTTTTATGCAAATTTATGCAAATTAGGCTTGATAACATAATTATGTCTCTTTAATATTTCCTTTTTCGTACTCCTTGACCCATAAAACCTATATATAGCCACTAAAATGAGCGTTTCTCGACTCTCTAATGCCGAGATACAGGCTGGAATCTTGATGGAGTATGCGAAAATAGGCTAAATGGCGGCCATTTTGAATTATGCAAATTAGGCATTGTTCCACAGCTCCGATTTTTCGTGATTTTTCGTATGTTATTTTAAACTGTATTTGGGATCATAAACTCCAAGATGGTTTCTTTTGCAATTAGTGATGGGTTCCATGGTAATTTTCAGTAGATCTACTAGCCTAAAGGGCTTTATAAAAATCTAGTTGACATTACAAACGAAAATGCTGCATGACTGCAAAACGGAAGTCAAACTTTGGAAGCGTTTTTCCCGAAGAAATACTTTGCCACAGCCCTACTTTACTCAAGATTCAAAAGCTATTATCTCCACTAATACTCACTCTCTAGAGTTGAACTGTATACCAAATTAAAGCTTATGAAACGGAGAATAATAATCAATAATAAAATGCAATTTCAAAAAAAGCGACATCTCTCTCATTTTGACGTGACGGGTCACATTTATTTTGGGAAATGTGTTTTATTATTTTAGCGAGACTAATTCCACTTTTCTGATTCCTTCTGTATTTTCCATTTTTTTTTCTCGATTTTCAAGCTGTTCAACTTTGTTGATGTATTTATAAAATATTATAAGATATTAATATTTATAACTTTAGCCGCCTCGTAATAAGAAAAGAACTACGGTAACCATTTTTACAGTATTCATGTGTTTGTTTGTTTTTCTTTATTATAATCATCTTTACAGAATCGTTTCGTGGGTATTCTGTCGTTATCTATTCTCATTTTTGCCACAGATTATAAGCTCTCAGCGGTCGGAAGACTTATGAAATCAGAGAGTTCAAAACGGACTAAATCAGTTCAATTTTCGCTAACGTCTAAAAAATATAAAATAGGGGAAAATGTTCAATAATAACTCCTCTGTTATGATTGGTACGCTGGTACAAGAGTATATATATATATATATATAATGCGAAAGGAAATGAGAGAATAATGATTGCGTAGCTTAAATCAAAGTTCCCCAGAGCTGTCCTCCCTTTTTGAAATTTTTGCAAAGGCTGAAAAAACGTCTCCGCCGAGAATCGAACCCGGGTCGTTGGCTTAGAACGTCAATGCCTTAACCACTAGACCACGGAGACGGGTTAGTAGTTTCGGCGACACCAGATTCAATAATTGACCGACAGATTTGACAAACCTTCAACCTTATTAATTAATTCCTTTGTCGGGGCAGGTGAGTTTTGAACAATGACAAGCCGCATGCCTCAGCTGGATCCAAGCGAATGCTTTGAGATACATGTATACATTAGAATAATTATTAACAATTGTAAGGAAATAACATATACAACAGCTTTGGCAACTCTCGTGGAAATAAATACAATGCGAAAGGAAATGAGAGAATAATGATTGCGTAGCTCAAATCAAAGTTCCCCAGAGCTATCCTCCCTTTTTGAAATTTTTGCAAAACCTGAAAAATGTCTCCGCCGGGAATCGAACCCGGGTCGTTGGCTTAGAACGCCAATGCCTTAACCACTAGACCACGGAGACGGGTTAGTAGTTTCGACGACACCAGATTCAATTGACCGACAGATTTGACAAATCTTCAACCTTATTAATTAATTCCTTTGTCAGGAGCAGGTGAGTTTTGAACAATGACAAGCCGCATGCCTCAGCTGGATCCAAGCGAATGCTATGAGATACATGTATACATTAGAATAATTATTAACAATTGTAAGGAAATAACATATACAACATATATATATATATATATATATATGGATATTTGACTAACGGGTACATTAAGTCGACACCTAACAATGCAGTTTATTCCGTCATAATAGCGACCCCTACATTAGGTCGACAGTTGGTACATTAGGTCGACATTTGAACAAAGAAAAAGAACAAAAACTGTCCTCCTAATGTACCCATAAGTCGTTTATATATATATATATATATATATATATATATAAATTTATTTATATATATAAATTTATTTATATATATAAATTTATTTATATATTCGGGATTATTCTTTTTTATAACCACCAACTCCGATCCGCCTTTGGAAAAGCAAGTAATCGAAGATGGATATATTTTGTTAGATGCCTTTTGCTGAGTTATATGACTTTCCCAAAACGGGGGGGGGGGGGGGGCAATGTTATTGCAACATGGACACCATGCCCATACAGGAATTTACAAAATGGGCCCTGAAAAGTAATCAACTTTCGAACTCAGAATACTCGAAACAAGTATTGTGTAATGTGTTCACCACCCTAAACATGAAGGGGGATAATGTCAGGCTGTGAAAAGTATAACCCCCCCCCCCCCCCCGCGCTGATTTTAGCCTTTTTTTATACCCATTTCACTGTATTTCACTGAATATATTGAGTTCAATAAAATGTGAATAATGTTACTTTTTTTATACAGAAAAACAATTCAGCAGACGAAGCAATAATGAAAGTTTGTGTGATGCTGATGATGAGAAATTGTGAACTCCATAATAAACCTATGAATGTAAGAGAAAAAAAAGTAGAAGAAATGCCCTCAAAAGATTTTCATCTATACTTCATTATGCATTTGATTTTTTGTTTGCCTCATGACTCCTTCCCGCGATAAAAAACAGCTGCATGATTCCATTGCACGCGCGATCACTTCAGGAGTTCAAAGTTGAAAGTGTAATTACGAATACAGTAGGCCTCGACCTACTACTACTTTCATTTGCTCAAACTTTACTCTGTCAGCTCCAACCCGTCAAAAAAAAATCCGATCAATGATAAAATAAACTTTCGTGGAAAATATATTAAAAAATAAAAAAAAGTTTCTATATGAAAATCAATCCGGTGGCAAAGCTGGAGAAAAAGAACCCGGCCCGCGAGGCGAAGTGGTCGATCGATCTAATTTGCATAAACTATGCAAATAAGGCAGAGATCGAGGGTACACGTAATTCATATGGAAATGTAGAGCGTGCGTGCACAACTAGCCTATTTTGATTGGGCGGTTCTCGGCAGTGAGCCTGAGCGTTGCTATGTGCGCTTTTCGATTCGAGTTCAAGAGGTTTTGAAACTGTTTTTCTACCCCAAATCGTTATCATTTCAAAGTAAAACAAAGCAAACCACTATGTCAAATGTACAATCATTCGAATCAGTAAGGATTTATGTTTATTCATGTAGTAATGAGTAAAATAAATGGTGTAAAAGTGGGCTGGTCTCTTCGATTTTCTCAGGCCGCATATCTCAAACTTGCTAAAACGTCGTAGCTTTCGCGCTTTTAATACTGGGAAAGGAACTTTTTTTAAGCTTCCTCTTCTCCCTTTTCGTACATTTCTTTGTTTTCCCTGTTTTCTGTACTCTTCTCTTTCCTAAAACATTGTATAGTTCTTTTGTTTCCCCTTAATCTATCCTCTTCTCTCTCTTTATGTATTTCTGTCTTCAATATTTCAGCATGGGCAATGGAACAAATTTTTCCGCGATATGGCTAAACAGTTGTGTACAAAAAAAGGCGCGGCTGGGGCACGTGCCACCCCCCCCCCCCCCCCCCCTCCGCCCGTAGATATGCCACTGAAACGAATAACATTTTTTATCAAACACAAACAAATGTTCTTATAAGCTACTGTAAACGTTAAACTTGATTGGATTAGATCAAATTTTTCATAATTAGAATAGATAAATATCTAAATAGTAAAATTCAACTTCATCTGGGGGTATTTCATAAAGCAGTTCGTAAGTTACGCACGACTTTACGCACGATTGGTGGTCAGTTTTTGTACTAAATGATTGAGAATCTGATTAGTATAGCACCCAAGAACATGTTCCAGTTGTTCGTAAAGTCATTCGTAACTTTACGAACAGCTTTTATTATGAAACACCCCAGGCATAGATTAAGCCGTCAATAACAATAATATCTCCGCCATAATGCGAAAGCGTCATGAGCAGTATGAAACTTTAATACACAATGAAACGAACGCGCTGTACATGGCCAACGATTACATTAATATTTTACAAAAATATATCAGCATCAAGGCAGAATTGTAAATATTTGGTGATAAATTTAGAAAAGTAATTAATCAAATTAGATTTTCTAGTACCTATTTCTTCATAGCTTATTTAGTTTTGTGTAATCCGAGGGAATACCACCAAACGAAAAATACATTCACCCTCTTTTTGTTCGTAACATTTTATGGTAAAAAGAAAGAAGAAACATAAAATAGTTAAGAAGAAGAAAGAACTCATGGCTGTTGTATTAGTGATTTCATTTAATTTGAAATAACTCTTTTAAAGCAGGGAATTACTCGACATACTATATAATTATATTATTTTCTATTCATGAGTGTTGCACTGCCTCCTTTTGAACAATTAAGATGTCGGCATCTTTTAATAGCATAACTATAACCATAAACACTAGTACTAGATATTTAACAGAAGTAAAATAATAAATATACCAGTTGACATGTATCCAATAAAGTCGTCGCTGTTCGCCGTATTTTTCATGTATTAATTTGGCTTCTAGCATATGCATAAACCAAACACTAGAGGGGGGTATTCAACAACTGCGATCTCAAAAACTATCCAACAATGTCAGTGCGGGCTATTTACGGCGATCCACCACAGAACTCCAAAAGACGTAGAAGGCTCATACCCATTCACAACGTACAGATCGCGGTATCGCCGTAATACCCGGTGTAGGATTCGCTCGAGTGCACACGCCGCCATATTGCTTAGTCCTCGATCTTTTCAACTACCCACCAGACCGTGTGCTTCTCAATGCCTATTTATATTATATCGGATCTTCTTTATCGAAATAAAGGGCCTTGTGCCTTCATCACTTGAAATTTTGAAGTTGGCTTTTCCACTGAAGTTCAGCTGCTCTTTCATACATAAGTAACGTCAACTAATATCATGTACATTTTAGGGGGGGGGGGGGTCTCTTTCGGACACAAAGGTTAAAATTGTATTCTCTCAAATTCAAGATAATATCAAACAGTTGTTTTTTCTATCACTATTATCATTTTAGTTCCCTTTCAAGAAAGCAGCCCGAGTTCGTTTGTTCACCTTTATCCTTCTTGACACCCCCTCGGAAAAAGCAACAAAAAATATACTTGCTTTTTTGGTACCATGTACATGACTTGTAAAACGTTATACTTTTTGTACAGTTTCATCTGATATAAAAAGGCCAACAACTTTGGGGGTTTTTTTCGCACTGTTTTATTTCTGCATTTTTCATAAGTACAAAGTAAAGTATATTCAGAATCATAATAGCATAATATACATAATCTACGTAATAAACATAATATAATTACTTTTGACAAACAGATAAAAATCTACTTGATCGTTTAACAAAATAAGATATAATAACAAGAATAGTGGGGCGATTCTATGCTAAGGAGAGTGAAATGATGCAGGAGACCGACATCGTAAGCATAAGCTTGCGATGATGACGGCCTCGGGATAGGAAATGAAAGAAGAAAAATAAAAGGTGAAAGAGAAGAGAAAGAAGGATGAATATGAATTGAAGGGTAATGTGCAGGTGGCCGTGTAATATGTGAAATCCGTGATTGTACAAAGCCTCTGCTTAATTCTAAATTTAATTTGATGCCTCAATAAATGGTTAATTTTCCTCTAACAATATTAAATAGTAACTTTAATTACTGTATTGATAAGAAGGTATTTTTTGTAATGGCTTTAAAAGAAAAAAAGTGAAGTCCGTAACTTAAGCGAATCAGGTAAGGAGTTCATATATGTCGGGGCCGTGATGCCTAATTGATTTTTTAAAATAAGGATGTGTTCAACATACTCTGCCATGTTTCTTTTTATCTTTGATGATAATCCTTATATAAGTCAGGACTTTATCGATGAACTTTTTTAAATTGTGGATTAATCAGATTGACAGGGGAACGGGGAGGGGGAGGGTAAGTCTGTAGCCCTCCTCCCACTTTCTGAGTAGACGCATTACTTAGCCGCCGCTTGAATCAATTTTTATTCAACTGTTGTTTTTTTTAACTTTGAAGAAACGTTTGTATTTTTACAAGCCAGGCTCAAGATTCTCCTTTCATTGTATTTTTTTTTAAATTATTATTCATGCCCCTTCACTATATGAGTGTCAAGATAAAATCAAGCAGATTTTTAGTGTGTCTATAATCGATATTAAGCAACAGATGAATACGATGATGTGCTTATTGTTTACAGTCAGAATTCACTGCTCCCGGATCATCTCAATTAAAGTCGGTCCTTACCATCCATGGAATATCATTTGACAATGTAATTTCTATAATTTAGTAACCTACATGGGAAAAAAAATCATCAATATCCATGACTATTCTGTTTGTTTTACATGTATAATAATTAAAGATAGATGTATCTGCAACTGATTTGATTTGATTTTAATTATTTTATTCTGCATGTTTCACATTTTACAAAGTTATAGGCATAATAACAAATATAATTACAATCATATTCGGGGAAACAATGAGTATAAAATGAATAGGCGGTAGTAATTAATCATAAATTAACCTTTGCCAACTTACTGATATTTTAATGAAAAGCAGAAGATGGACTGTCACTATAAGCAAGTGCTTGATGATGTGGCAACCCAATCATATTCAGATAATTATTTTTACTGTGCGGAATGGATGACAAATTATATTATGACAATTATACTTTCCCCTTAGAATTATTTTAAACTGCATGATACGTTTTTGATGGGAATGATGAAAAAAGGGGGTTGGGGCTCGCGCAAAAGAAAAAAAAAACAAACTAAAAGTACTCTCTCTAAAAAAAGAGTGAATTTTCACTCTATTTTCACTCGCCCGGGGAGTGACCTCAGTGATCACTCGATTTTTTTTAGAGAGTAGAAATAAAGTTTATGGTGAAACTAGGAATAAAAAATTAAAGTTGATGCAGAAACAAAGTTGATATGAGATTTCAGTAATCTAACTACAAACTTTAAGCTGATTCAGTGTAACTCGATAGTAATCTTTCTTTATTTCTAGCTTTAAAAGCGGTGAGGTTTTGACAAGATTTGATGGAATCCGGTAATGCATTCCATATATCTGAACCATGATGTCGTATAGATTTAAGTGCAATAAGTAATTTGGGATTAATCAAATGGTAATTGGCAGAGATACGGGTGGGATATAAATGAATTGCACTATTAAGCGTGAAAAAGTCTTGGAAAAAATCAGGAAGTAATTTGTTTTTATATTTAAACATAAAAATACAGGTCTGGAGGGAATTGATGTCAGAAACTTTAAGTGTTTTTAATTCATTGAATAACGGGTCTGTATGTTCTAAATAACGAGAACCAGTACAGATTCTGATAGCCCTTTTCTGTAATTTACAAATAGAGTCTATTTTTGTTTCCCACAAGATGCCCAGACCATATTGCAGTAAGTTATGTATGGTAATATAAGTGCATTGTATAGCATGAAAAGAGTATTCTGTGCAAATAACTTTGGCATAAAACTTGGGACATTGGCACATGCAGCAAAGGCATGAAAGCATAATCATCATAGCATTGGCGGATCCGGGGGGGGGGGCACTTCCGGCCCGTGCCCCTCCCCCCTTTGGAAGAAAAGTATGCATTTTGACCATAGAGGATCCCTTTTGTGGATTGTGCCCCCCCCCCCTTTAGAATGAAAACCTTTTTTTTTTTTTTTTTTGCTTGTCAGAGAATTATGGAAGGAAACTGGACCCCTATATACCCCCCCCCCCCCCCCCCCCCACTGGACGAATTTAGGTCTGGCGATTTTATTTCTTGTCCAATTAGAATTGTAATGACCTTATTTTTGTCAAATTAAAATTTTTATGATTAATGATTTGTAGTCCTCTCCGAAAGCTACCTTTTGTTTCCAATTTTCTTGAGGGCTATATATTGCAACGTAATGAAATGAGCACACCTCATATCGAACTCTTACAAGCATGAAGTCTTGCATCAGGATATAAATACAATAACATAAATTTCCACTTTCATTTGCCAGAACCATGGGAATCATTTCAGTGATCAAAGTTGTTTGAAATGGTAAGTAAATGTAGTGCAGTAAAAAAAATGAGCAACAAGAGTGGATGATGACTGCATTTCTATAATAACAAATAAGCATGAAAATGCCTAAAGCAACATTTGATAACACTGGCAATAATATATGTCATGTATTTCGAGAGAAACTTCCCTCTAGTTTGTCTTGGTTCATTTGGATACTAGCATTAACAAAATCTAGCAATTTCAGTAAGATTTCATATACCGGTAACCCTAGTGTTGATCAAACAATTTGTACTGATAATGAATGCCGTTGACGCGACGAGCTTCATGAATCCGGAGCTGGAGAGCGAAGGACTAACCAACATGGCGGATATCACGTGATCACGTACGAACAATGCCTACAATTTCGCACCCGCACGAGCCTTCTACGTCTTTAGGAGTTCTGTGCGATCCACCTGCTAAACCAGATAAATAGAACTTCCACCGCATCGCTCAGTCGGCGTGTTGAGAACAAAGCCGGGCCGCAGGCGCGCCGAATCAATCGGCGCCGCCGAGGGCCCGCCGATGTAAAAACTTTCCGTAAGAAGCCTAAGTTAACTCTTACTGTGCCAAAGGATTTAGCTCTCTTCAGAATTTAACTAAAATGTGATCAATGCTTACTTTTGAAATGTCTGCAATTCATTAACCATTAATTTTTTTTTCTCACTTGTTTTCTGTTTAGTTTAGTTCTGTTTAGTGCTGAAATAAGATATTATATTTTTAAAAATCTGCAATTTAAATATCTATGATAACTAATTATCATCATATAATTAGAATGCTTGATTTATGCTCCAAGTTGTGATATACATTGACCACCATATGTAGTAGAGCAATTTGTGAATGAAAATGACATTTTTATCTGTCACATTACGTTACATCGGCACTGAAAGAGTTAAGTGTCTCTATAATATAAATTCAGTATCCCTGCAGCAGTGTTCCAAAATATTTCTTTGACATTCCCTTTCACCTTGTCCGACACAGGCCATTTAAGAATTAATTATGTTCAGAGAATAAGCTCACGGAGGCTTTAATTTCATTCCATAATTTTGTAACCACTAATCCCGATTGATTTCAACCACAATCTGAGTCATATGAAGTTCATATCGTGTCAAATAATGGCCGTTGCTATGGAAATTATACGATAAAAAGCTGATATTTTGGAAGAACACCTAACCTTATCAATTAAAATGCAAGTATACTTAATGGTGTCTGAACACTCTTATGATCTATTACCATTGTAACGCACATTGTAACGCACAAGGGAATTCATTTTGAGAAAACACAATAAATCTAGCAGCACAAAAATAATTGTAAGCATGTAACTAAATGAACTTCAGGCTACCCCTTTCATTGCAAACAAAATATGAGTCAGTAGAAGTCTCCGCCATATAAACAAAATTGTCATTGTTGAAAATTGAATATTTCTATCACCAATCGATATAAAATGTATTTACAATTGTATGTGCATCCTGGATTATATTGTATATGTCAGCTAGGATCCTCAGCTATCATTATCATGAGCTGCCTGATAGCCACAAAGTTGGTTGTGGGTGTAGTTACCATGGTAATGCATTGAGAAATATCGGATTTTTAGAATAATGAATGACGACAATTTGGTCTCATAATCAGGGAAGCCACATCAGTATTATTACTGTCGTGTTTCGGGGATCGTGTTTGTGATGTTAGTCCATATAGTAACAATGACGAGTCGATGAGAGGTATATTGAAGTGCAGTTGTACATATAGTTTATTACAGTCAGAGACATAATATAATCAGCAGCTTACAACATATATTATCTTGGAAATCTGTCTAGCAGGAGTTGTGCATGTCTGCTCTCTGTGATGGTCAGCCCTGACTCCCCTCCTTAAACTATTTGGGGTGCTCCATTTATATATTCAGAAGTATAGGCCTGGGGGATACAGTCTATCATGTGAACAAAATGTGGAGTTCACATGAAGAGGGGGCTGAATTCCGCTTGTACCTTACAATGTATACATTAATTAAGAAGTTGTCTAAAGGACAAAGGAGGCTTATAAACAAAAGGGAGATTATGAACAATCGGTGTATTATGACGAAGGATTAAAATAACGTCATAAAATTTGGGAGTGTGGGAACTGGAGTTGGAGGGGGATTGTATTGAGAACTATTACATAACATTACTGCTCTTCCTGTGGGGCCCTTCCATTATTATTAGTCCATCAGCGTGAGGTGCCCATTTAATACAACTGAGTCGAGAGGGAAATTTAATGCGGTCCAACATTGAGCAATGGTCGAACCCGGTACCTCTCGCATGAGAGTGAAGAGCCTTTACCAATATACCGCAGTGCTCCTACCATGTATATATAATTTTTAAAGAAATACATTGTAGATTATGTGACCAGGCACCACAAAGCCACAAAAGAGTCGCCAGATATGAAATCTTAGTTAAGGTCTGGTTCTGAAAGTGGATTGGACGTTCCTAACCCACTGTATAAAGAACTAAATGCCCAGTCCCTGAGAGTGTTGCTTTTGAAAAAAGTAAGGGTTACAGTTTGCATTCTATCGAAGCAATCTGACTTGCGATGGATTGTGCAATGCTGATAAAAGGAAGATTAGAATTTCTAGGAAGGGATTACCAGATTGTCCTAAAACTTGGCATACAAATTATGTACATCCTGCTAGTAGCAGTGGACAGAAATAAATACAAAAACTTACTCTGTTCACACTTATGGGAAATCAAAATGAGACAAGTATTCAGGGTTATAAAAAACGAAACTAATATAACAAAATCCAGAGAAGACAAACAAATGATTGTGAAACTACAGGGCCTATATTCATAAAACCCTATTCAGCTACAACTGTAATGCTCCCTAGTTTTCAACTAGGCACTAGTAGGTATTCATAAAACCTTGCTTAGTTTTAAGTTGGCAACTAAGTCCTATTCATAGTGCTTATTTGGCAACTAAACTGTCCCTATTTGTCAACTAATTCTACGCTATAGGCAACTTGATCCAAATGGTATTCATAAAACCCGACTAAACCTAGTTGGCAACTAAATATCCTCAAAATTTAGACTTGATGTAGAGCACCTCTAAATCACTAGTTGGCAACTAGTCATGTTGACACTGACCATCAAAATGGCAGCATGGCAAGGAGAATTGGAGTTGATTCGATCCTAATAATATGCCCTGTCGAGAGTGTGTTAAGGTGGGTTTTCACGGGGAACGTGATCGATTCGCAAAGGATGCGAATATCGAAAAAAGGGCAAAGTTCAACATTCGTATTTTAGGCTTCAAAAGTTCGCCAAACATGCGCGGAGGTTCGGAAGAGTCGTTAATTGTTCGCGGGAGTCGTTTTTATTTCGGAGGAACGGCCTACTCACGATGTGCGTGATGTTCGCATAATCTTCGTGAAACCTCCAAAAGATTCCGACAGTCTGGAGAATATCTCGCGCATGTCTCGCGAATGCAGCAAAGTTCGTCCGACCATTTCTCGAACTATTCACGAAATTTTCGTATACGTCTTGATAGCAGGTGACTTCGCCGAAGAAGCAAACGCAAGACTTTCACGTCGAGGCGTAATTGGATACGAATTTTTTTACGAACATTAAGAACAATTTAGGAATACTTGCGAATAAAATACGAACATTTACGAATACTTACGAAATTACGAATTTTTCATGCATTTCAAAAATTTCCTAAAGGTCACCCGAACGTACGAATACAAATACGAATCTTTACGAATTGATACGAATAGATACGAATGCCTTTACGAATCGACACGAATAACTTACGACGTAAATTCGGCCGGATTCGTAACCAAATTCGTCCAAGTGGGAACGGGGCTTTAATGTTCCTATTTTATTCGCAAGTATTCCTAAACTGTTCTTAATGTTCGTAAAAAATTCGTATCCAATTACGATTACATTAGCCTTACGAATGAAGGTCTGAATTCACGAAGAATTTACGACAACAAACGAATGGACGACGTATATACGAACTACTTAAGAAGTGGATACGAACAGTTTACAAGAAATTTCCGAACTTGTTGCGAATAATAATGTCATTCTTGAAATCGTATTTTTGATTCATAACAATTCGTATATGTTTACGAAAGCATACGAATGTATACAAATATGGTTACGAATCGTTACGAACTACACGAATGCTTTACGAATTATTTAGGAACATTTAACGAATAATTTACGGCATATCGCGACCTATTCCCGACCACGTGACCGTCAGGTATATATATAGCCCCGGTTCCAGGGCTTTTCTCATGAAAGTATCATCTTTCTGTAGATAGGGGCAAAGACGAGTAACCATTTCATGGAACAGGTCAGGTGAGACACGTTGAAAGTTTTTGTACCCCTTCCGGTCTTTTCTATGCAATTCGGCCAATAACTTCTCATATTGTCCATATTCAGGCCTGCGCAATAGCCAGGATTTCACCCATACAGACCTTTTGTTGGTTTTTTTTTTAGCTTTTTCTTTATGTCTATCCTTCTGTGTAGACAGAAGGAGTTGTGCTGCTCCCAGAAGATAACATTCTTCCTCAAGGAGTAGAGCAGCTTGTGTGTCAGCATCAATATCCATTGTAGTGCAATGAGTGGATAACACACCCCGACCTCTTTTATATATAGGGGCCAGGCAAAGCTTGACCATTTGACCCATGTGACCATCTCTGATCAAAAACGGGTGTCGAATGTCGCCAAAGAATCGCAAAGCTTTCTTAAATCTGTCGCAAGTGTCGTAAATAATTCGTAACAGTGTCGTAAACAATCGTATAACATCCTAAACTATTCGTGTATGTTCGTTCAAGTTCGTAAATTTTTCTTAAAGGTTCGTATATATTCGTAACATTTGTTTACGAATCACGACGTAACTTTGTCTTGTTTGTCATCGTAAATTTGTCTTGTATGTCGAAAACTATTCGTAACTTAGACAACGATTAACACGATCAATACGAATATATGGATCGTGAGGTTCGTATTCAGATTCGTCTGAATTCGGCCAAGTGGGAACTAGGCTTTAGTCAGTGCACAAAATGATAATGTACAATGCACGCGCCCGTAGATCAAGTGCGTTATTTCGTTTGCACTGACTAAACTGAGTTTCACTGGTTCCCCCGTCTTCCTCTGTGACATCTTGGTTTGTCGCAGACATTCTTGTGATTCGGATTTTAGTTAATAGTCAAACGCGTTTAAGATCCTCCAAAGTTCTCTCTAGTGATGGAAATTTTGATTTTTGTTTCCATAATACCACTATCCATGCCTCTTTATTTCTTTTATTAGTATCTGAGTCCTTATGCTTTGCATCCTTATATTCCCCAAATTTGTCTGCCATTAATAGCTTCTCTTCACCTGGATATAGTTCGATTTTCGTGACCTTTTCGTTGCCCTGATAGTAACGGTACCTCGATTATGGGCCTTTAACTGATTTTCCTTACTGTCTTCAAATTACAAATCCTACATGCAGTGAATTAAATTATTGCCCTTAGGAGAAAACAGAAATATATGTAATCCAGCCTACCTGATGATAATAGTGAATAATCCTCCCTCTTATATCTATTCTACCCAGTTAAGAGCAGCAGAAAATTCTATTCATCTCTAGTACGTTGGAAACTAAAAACCCTTCTACATTGCTGCTACTATCAAGGTTAAGGTTTAATGAATAACAATTTTCTTGGCAACTTGGTATTCTGCAGCTACAGATTTAAAACAAATCTGGATTTGTGAATTAGTCTTTAAGATTAATGCACTCTATATTCATTTATTCCGCCCATGTCTACTCAACCAGAGGGCACACAGGGGCTAGTTCCCAACTAGCTGAGTTAGTTGGCAACTAGTGGTCTTTAGTTGGCAATTATGGGCCTTTAGTTGGCAACTAGGGGTTTTAGTTGCGTACTAGAGCCTAGTTCGCTAATAGCTTAGTAAGGTTTTAGGAATATATGCCCAGGTTTTTTAGCCCTTGAAACGTTTGTTAGTTTATCGGACATGAGCAAACATTTACAATTAAATGTTACATTACTAATCGTTTCCTTGGTTCCGTTTTAATTTCCATATATTTTAGAAATTAACGAAAAATATCGCTGTATGCTAACAGTTTTCTTGTTTTTACTACCCGAGTCTGTGAGAAAAACACAATCGCCCGCATTCTGAACTCCGGTTTAACTTAAACCGCGGTCTATGTACTGTGGAAAAACGGGCATCAGGCATACTGACTGCCAGGAGTTGTCCGAGAAGAAAACGGCAATTTTTTTTTACAGTGTAGGTCTACTAGGAACTTTCAAAAATAGCACTTTAAGATTTCTTACTGCCTCCAAATTGTTAAATTACTTAGAAAAAGTGTACTCTTTCAGGAAATACTCAAAACTAAGCACTTGACCATGCCAACCAAAACCCCTTTAATGAGCTCTAACTGTAAATCACATGGCGGTTTTGTGTTGCCTGGTCACATTTGAAGCTGCACTATTTTGATTGCAATCAAAATCCAGTTCATTTTAGGTCCAGGTCATATGAGATTATGCCGTTGTTAAAGAAACAGTAACCAAAAAAATTATTATTGTTTTTAAGAAAAGGAAATGTCTGCGTCTAAATCATTAATTATCATAAACCAATGTCTGAGTTTTTAACTACCTTATTGGTTCATATCCAGATGAAAAATATTTTGTACACGTCACTTGTTATGACAAAAGAAGATGCAAATGGTAAATAGAAGGTTGAGTTCTGGGAAAGGTGACAAATAATTTGTGAGCTTTCACATTCACTTTATGTTAGTTTGGTCGAATATCATAATAGAAATATCCCCTAAAAGGAATATCTCTCCGAATGCCCACTTATTGAGAAAAAGCTGAAGTGTTCGGGACGAACATTCACGCCACATGTATGTGAAGTCCCGTATACCCATATGTGTGTGTAGTGCGTGTGCTTTTCAGCGAAATTGTGTCAATTTCTTTTCATTTTGATGATTCCGAAAACTCACAGTATATCCTATTCTTATGTAGACATGATTAACCTTTCCAAATCGCTTTCTCATTGTTACGCATGACCACAACACAACTTTATCTTGAAAGTTGATATGCATGGATTCTGAACGTATATTGCATAAGCCAACATTATAAAGGACAACTGACCTCTTAGATGCTCTAATATACTGTTTCCTCGTAATAGCCACTATAACTCTGACGACAACTCTTACTCAACTACATGTATAACTCTGACTACTTGGTATGTGTTGCATGATCGGGGTTGTGTGTCCGGACACTTAACAACAATTAACCTGTGGGTTTCGCCGTCGGATCTAACGAAAACTATGCATCAAGTGACACTAAAATCAATTAATATTTGCCATTCTTACAATTATCAACCTATCTTGAGAAGGATTTTAAGCAATTTGCATTAAAGGTTCAATTTACGCTTTAAATATGACCTACCCGAACACACAACATCTGGGTATACTGTTTGTGGCAGTTAGCACCAACATCATCTTCCAAAAACTGACATTTCAGAAAAGGACATCGTGGTAGTTTAACATTTAGATTTAGATATATATATATATAATATGACATGGGTTCCTTGAAAGAAGGTTTTTGATTGGTCAGATTCAGCAGAATTCTTTGCGCAAAACCTGATCAGTTTCACTTTTCTTGCCATTGCGTAATTATATGGCTACGACCGTGGTATATACCAACAAATTGTGCACGCTTATTTGCGTTAAAAATCCCATAAGGCCAAAGTATCGATAACTTCTTATCGCATACATACATACGATAAAGCTGCGCATAATTATAATTATATCACCGTGCATGATTGTAATGCGACGCATTTATTGGTCAGTATTTTGCAATGGCTGTGTGATGTCACGAAGAATTTACGAATTTGCACTTTATGAGTTGTGATGGTGGTTCTGGTTGCAATGTAAATAGTTTTGTGAACTCCCACAAGCAGTGTCCCATCTTATATAACACAAAGCACATGCTTCTGGTCGTCAAATATACCATAAAATGTGCATCCATATATATATAGAATTTCTTTCGTGCACTATATCTCTTTATGCACTTGAGGAATTCTAAAGCTATGGATGCACATATTACAATATATTCGACTCCAGAGCATGCACTATAATTATGTATAATATATCCTGTGTAAGCTGCCTGAATAATTGCAGTCAAAAGTGCAATCATTTGAGACCATGATCATGTCCAAACATGGTCACCGCTAAGGCAGGTATTTGATAGAGAAATATGCTTTAAAAAAGTGGCATAGTTCGGTGATTTCACAACGCGAACTGATGAATCATTTTAAAGAGAGCATCCTTTCGATATATGTGCAGGACTCTTTCAGCAGAATTCCTTACGCAAAACCTGATCCTTTGGATGAGATTGGGGATTAGCCGTCCATCAAAACAGAACAATTATGTGAATAATTATTAACCTAATAAATTATGCGATTAACAAGGCCAAACCTCACGCAGTTAATAACATTTATAAGACAGGTTCAAGAATGTAGCCAATAGGAGATGCGTATTCGAGTCACGTGTTCATTGAATGATTTCGCGCAGCAAGCACTCGCGTATTGTGCAGCGCACAAAACGGCAGACGATCAATCCAGCTAAGCCCATACAATCAGTATAGTAAATACACGACCAGTCTGGCGATCGCTTGGCCGATTGCAATTTTGGTTTGTTTGGTATTGCGTAATTGCGACCCTGGAGCTGTGGAGAAAAATGGCTGCCTGCAACGAGCCGAGGTTTCGATTGCTTACTGAGCAAGAATTAACCGACTTGGTGGACGGAACTGATTCTAAAAGTACAAAGAGGACTCTAAAATTTGGATGTTCAAAATTGGACGGCTTTGCTCGATATACTACTACAAACTTGGAGAACATTTCTGTTGAAAGTTTGGACACTTTCTTGTCTACATTCTATCCAGCGATACGCAAAGAAGACGGCTCAAATTTTACCAAGCGGTCAATGCAAGCTATGCAGTGCAACGACGCTTTGTCGACGAGCGTGATTTCGATATCTGCAATAAAATGAAATTTCCCAAAAGCAACAAAGTCCTCCGAGCAGTGATGGTCATGCTGAAAAAAGAAGGAAATGGTACTGTGCAACATAAACCGATAATTTCACATCGTGATATGGAGATAATTCAGACATCAGACCAGATGGCTTGTAGTACCCCAAAAGGCTTGCAAAACAAAGTTTTTGTTGACATAATGACCTTCTTTTGTAACAGAGGTCGTGAAAACCTCCGTTCAATGAAACTGTCAGACTTCTCAATCCAGACTGATGAAAATGGAATTCGTTTCATGACAAAAAAGGACGAGCTGACCAAAAACAATAGAGAAGACAAAGATGAATCCTCAAATACTGGGGTCATGTATGAACTGCCTAACTCTGAAAAGTGTCCTGTCAAGTCATATTTGTTCTACATCTCAAAACTGAATTCTAACTGTCCGTTTCTTTGGCAACGGCCTAGGGAAACCACACCACAAGATGGAGAACCGTGGTACGCGAATGTGCCTATTGGGGTTAACGGCATTGCCAACAAAATGAAGAACATATCCACCAATGCAGGCTGCGCACAAACCTACACTAATCACTCCATCCGGGCAACATGCATTAACTCGCTGGACTGCGCAGGCTTTGAATCCCGTGACATAATGGCGGTGAGTGGACATCGCAGTGAATCATCTTTGAAACACTACAGCAGAACAAGTGGGGAGCGGAAACGTGAGATGTCGATGCAGTTAGCAGCGAACCTGTATCCATCAAACTCAAAAGCAACCAGTTCCTCAAATTCTGAATGTTTCTCTCGATCTGATGTCAAGAACACACCTAACAGAAATCGACCAGTGCACACTCCTCTTAGACCTCAAAATCAATCTGAAACTGTTATCACTCAGACTGAAAATGAAATAAGCACTGCTTGTACCAGCACGAGGGAAGACCAATCCACCATAGTTTCAAGTGGTTCTCCGCACAGCCAGCAAGTTCATTAATATCGCCGCTTTCAACGTGTTTCAATTCAAACTCAGAACCAGGGGTCACCACAGCTGTGTGAAACTAGCAGTCGATCTCAGTTTAGTTTCAGTAACTGTGAGGTACACATCTATAACAAATAGATGTTGTGGCCTCGGCTATGTACAGAACTAGACACTGTAAATATGTTCCTTACAAGTTTGAGACTGAGACTTCAATGTAAATGTGTTGGACTTTGGACTGAAGTTGCTGTTTTGGGGCAAATTTTCATGGTACATAGGTACATAGAGATTCTTCTACATTGATATCACATCATCATGGACGTGGCCGCCAAGCCGACTAAACAAGTGGAATAGATGTCAAAAAATCTCCTTCCCCCACCGTTCACCCAACCCATGCTTACGGCAGAATAGTTCTAAGAAGCATCTCACTAACTATTGGCTATATAATTATGTACGTACAGTATGTATATATATCTCTAACCCGACAACCCGTCGTGCCAACCCAATTCGTCGCCCCGAACGCAGCGTAACTTACGTCCGAGCCGGCGAACTGGCCCTCCCCGGTCTGCAAGCATGGGGGCCGGTTAGTTTTCACGCAATGCTACCACTCTCGTCATCCGTCAATCAACATCACACCGTCCTCGGGATCCACGATGTATGCATTAATTCACCACGGCAAAGTCCAACCACTATCCGCTTTGTAAAAGTTTTAAATTGTCCTTCCGCTCAGGAGACAAATTAAGTCGAATTACTTCATGGCGGTTGTCAACCAAAAGATCAATCCAAAAATTGTCTCTCCTCAGCCGTTAATTTCATAGCTAGTTTATTTAGTGGATTACGGAAGCCAGTTCAGAATTGTCGTCCTCTTCGCCGCTGAATTCATCATTCCCTTTTTGACGTGGTTACTAATGAAAAGTTAGTTCAAAATTTGCTCCTCGCTTCGCTGCTGAAATCATCATTCTGCTATGACGTGTTCATACAAGAAAAGTTTATTCAAGGATCGCCGTCCACTCAGTTGCTAATTAAATAATTGTTACTTCAAGAAATTATTAAAAAGAAGAGCCACTTCAAAGTTGTCGTTCGCTCTGCGGTTGAATTTTTACAAGATTTTTATTTCTCCAGGAAAAGTCAGAAAAGAAGAAAGTGTGAGTGCGTGAACATAATGGCGCCCAGCCTCAGAATTGTCAAGAGCCGCACTGGACCCCTGTCCAGCTGTAGTCTCTGACTCTACTCTCTGAAATTTTTCACGGTTCTCGCCTTAAATTGTCCCACTCTACTCTTTTTGTTTCCTTTCTTCCAAACCATTTTGTTAATCCCCAAGCTTTGCTCAGCCCTATCCAACCACCTCCCGTATTCTATTTCTAATCACGTGCCTAGCCCTACCGTTAGCCAATCAACCAACCCATTATATCCTTCTCCTGATACTCTTTTCTTAAACAATTTCTTCCAGGGTCTGTTATACCAGGTGCGGCTATAAATGGGTCACTTTCAGCCCCACATTTCTGTTGCTATAAGCCGTTATATTTCTCTCAAATTTGCTAAAACGTCAGAGCTTTCGCGCTTCGCGTGGGAAGGGGGAGACTCCCCCTCCCTGCACCCAGCCGTGTTACATACAGTACAATTCTGCGACTAAATAACTGAAAAGCAGCCAGGGCGTCTATCTTTTCGCCTTAAAAAAAAAAGTGTTACGAGCCGTTATCTTTCAAATTTGCTGTAAAACGTGACAGCTTTCGCGCTTCGAACCCACCCCCTTGGGAGCACGTTCTGCGTGCTTATCACCATTTTCGCACTCTTCGCGTGCCCCACAACCGCCCCTAAAATGAAATCCCGGCTATGCGGTTGGATCCTTCATGTCTGCCCCCCCCCCCCATTATTGAAAAATCCTGGATACGTCTGTGAAAACACACCTTATGACAAATATTTTGTATTGAAATTTGTATTGTAAGCATTATTAGTGTATTTTATTTAATCTTAGCAACTTTGAGCATCCTTTTTCGGATGGATTGTTTGCGCTTTCTAAGTGTCTATATTATAATTATTTTTGTTATTATTATTAATATTATATTTTTTACAAAATGGGGTAAGTTTGTTCTGCTTGAAGCCCATAGACCAAGTTTTGTCAGAAGGAAGAGCTATGGATGAACATTCCAAAACACAAAAATTACTAAAATTTCCGTCGGGATGGGGGTGTCGGACCCTCTGAAACGAAAACCCCAAAGTGCCTTTGACAACGTTTTGCCCTCCAAAATACTCTATATGAGAAGAAAAAATAATCTTACCTTCTGACTATGATAACTGAATAGTGTTTTATTCAATTTAATTCATACTTTTATAATATGATTTTTAGTATAATAATCATCTTGCGGTGCAATTTTGGTGTTAATATGTTTTTTGATTAATAAATGATTACATTGTTAAAAAAACCCCCTGTATTCCTGTATTTCTTGATATGTTACCATAGTAAAGGCCCAAGTTGTCACAACCACCACCACCCTTATATAAAAAACGCAGGTTATGACAGCTGAGAGTACTATAGCCAATATAAAATATTATCAAAGACTATGCATATACTTTTGTCTATTCATTTTGTACTGTTAATTTATATTTTTTTGTTGTACCGTTTCCATAGCAATGGCCTCTTTTTTTTGTTTTTGTTTGTTTACAGGACCATAACATTCAAATAAGTCATATTGTGGTTGCAATCATCAGGTAGCTTAAAACACATACAGCCCTGGAAAAAATTATTAGACCAAGCTTCTGTAATAAAAGTACTATAATATGCATTCAAACTAATGAAAATGATTTTTCTTTGCAGTATTTCATTGAATGAATAACAAATTTCAGCAATTGTACCTTGCTTTTATGATATTTTATTTCCTTCTTACCACAAATATAACACTTTCAGTAACCATTCTTGGTCTAATATCTTTTCATGGCTGTATGTCATGATGCATACCATGTACATGTATTTTAACGTTTCTGAATTACAAATATATGTTGTTTTTCCCCGCTCAAATTTCTGTATTCATTTCATTTATGTGTTGTAATAACAACGGACCTAGTGGTCACACCCAGCACCACATGTACTCCAAACAGGAAGATTATGATTTTACCGTCTCCATAGAAAGTGCCAATTTTTGACAAGATCTTGACTTCAAATGACTGTAAATGTGGTTGTAATCATTCCGGCAGCGCGCGAGGTATTCTTAGGTTGGAAACTAAAATTATATGACTTTTCCTAAAATTCCCTTTTCCTCGATCCGTTACCATAATAACGGCCCTAGTCGTCATACCCACCGCCAACGTTATGGCAAGCGAGCAGAATCTGATAGTTGAGGGTCGTAGCTATTAACAGCAACAATTATTTCAAATCGTTCCTATATGGGGGTGGCTTTCAGTCTCTGGCCAATGGACTATGTAATTGAAGCATTACAGTGACCGGTACGCCCGCAAGCTATGCAATATTAGATTTTATTTGCAAAGGACAAGAAGAATGAGAATGAATGGCTAATAATTATCATTTATCTCTGGACTCTTACCCTCAAGAGTTGAATAGGAATTGACTTCGAACCCCCCCCCCCCCCCCGACTCTTCTGTCTTAGAAGCGACATAGTTTAGTCATTATACCATTATACCATTATATTGGTAAAGTGTATACGTTAAGTATACGTATACGTATACTATTAATGTACGGAATTTCATAAAATATTTTTAATCAAACGCTACCTATTTTTACTGCTTGATGTTTTAACATCAAAGAGAGACATTTTCCCTATTTCGTGTCTTATTATATGGAGATTTGGGAATGAAAAAAAAAGTTTAATGTTTGATCTAATACATAAAACATTATGTTAATATGAGCCACTAGCCAATTTTCTAACATTATTTGACGAGTTTTGACGCCATTCCTCATAAATAAACATCTATTCAATTTGACCTTCCTAGATCACCGTTCAGATTTCAGATTTCAGATTTCAGATTTAGATTTTATTTCATTACATTTTCATTTTTCAAAGTACATGTATATAACAATATGTATTGTGCAATCAACAATATACAATATAATTGACAACACAGCTTAGTGCAGAAACGTTTTCGATCATTACAAGCAAAATAAAGTGTACTAAAGTTTGAGTTGTAAGAAAAAAAAATAACATAAGACTACATTAGATTAATTTTATAAAAATGAGAATGAAAACAGATACCAGCATAGAAGCATAGCTTGTAGAAGCGCTGGTCCCTGGCAAAAGATAAATCATGAAAAACTAGACAATCATGCATAATATGTCCATTAAGGGAAAAAGAAGAAGACATATACATGACCATGGAAAGCAAACAAATCATAGGCATAAGAGAAAACATTGAAAATTAATGTAAACACAAAAAGCTGGGAATAGTAACAATGGAAATGAGTAAAGTTAACAAAAGACAGAACAAGAAGGACAAAGTGACAGGGGTGAGGAAGGGGGGGGGGGTGGAAGGGGCAGGATCTGGAAGGTTTCATTTAGTCTATAGATTTTACTACACAGGTAAACAAGAATCATCATTGAGGGATCAACATTCATAAAAAAGCAATAAGTGAGTTTCTCAATTTACGTTTGAGTGTATTCAAACTTATACTCTCTCGTATATTTAAAGGGAGGGAATTCCAAAATTTAGGAGCTGTAAATGAAAAAAAGTATTCTGGGTTAATGCTGTACAAATTCTCGGCAAATGATATAGATTGATTTGTCTAGTGGGATAATGATGGATCTCATCATTTGCTGGAAATATATTAAGACAGTGGGCAATTCATGATTATGATACTGAAATATTAGTACAGCAAGATTGATCATAGATAAATAAATAAATATTTAATACATTTTTAGAGTGAAAAAGACCATCAGTGTGGTGGCGATAATTAACCCATCGCCTACGGGAACTGGGTTATCCATGTATTAAGCCCATGGGAATTACAGAATTCAGTAGTCATCGGGTTAACAATACTTATAATTCGCATAGCCTTTTTCTTTAATATTAAAAACTCTGTCTAACAGGCATGCCGCACTGTTTCCCCAAGCTAATATTCCATAATTTAGATATGGTAAAACTAGTGTGGAGTATAGTGATAGAAGTATGTTTGGCGGAAAAGACCATTTTTTTTTATTAATCATACCTATGTTTCTTGATTTCAATTTACATACATTATCAATATGATGCTTTCATGAAAGTTTAATTATAGTGCCTAGAAATTTTGTTTCAGTCACCTTCTGTATTTGTATATTATCTATGAAAATCGGATGAGGTAGTTCGTTAAAAGTATTACTAAATAACATGTATTTTTTTCCTAGATTTAGTGATAACTAGGTTTTTATGCGAACAAAAATAAATAAGTGTCATCTGCATACATAATAAAAGTCAATAAATTTGATGATCTATGAAAGTCATTATATAAAAAAAAAATAAAGGGCCTAGAATAGAACCCTGTGGAACACCACAATTAATATTTCTTAATTGCCACATGCAATTCTCAATACAGACATATTGCTGACGTTCGTATAAATAATTTCGAAACCAATCTGAAACAATGATCCTTATGCCATAATGTGAAAGTTGGGTACCGTTATCAATAGAACATGTAATATTATTATTTAGAGAGAGGAGAGCATGTGTTGTATTATGGTGTTTTCTAAATCCGAACTGAGATTCATGTAAAATACCATTATTATTCAAGAAAATCATTGTACGAGTAAAAACTACTTTTTCGAGTATTTTGGAAAAAGTGGTTAACAAAGATATTGGCCTGTAATTTGATCACGATAACGGATTACCCTTTTTAAAAGTAGGGATTATTTTTAGCTAATTTCATTTTGTTTGTGCTCAGAGATAGATTACATAATTATATAATTGAATCGTTCAACAATACTTGCTATTATTTTCTTAATTATAAAATTATCCAGATCATCATGTCCACAACTGTGTTAACTTATAAAATTGTTAACAATGTCAAGGACTTCACCTTCATTTACAGGAGTAAAGAAAATAAAATTAGGGTTAGGGTTTTGTAAGTAGTCATAATTTTTTTTTTTAACAGTTTGGTATCTTACTTGCTAAATTTGGACCAATTTCAACAAAATAATCATTAAAGTGATCAACAATATCTTGTAACTCATCAATAGCTTTTTTATCAATTGTATCTTAGAAATAGTACTTTTCTTTTTCTGTTTACTCAGAACTTCATTGATTAATTTACATGTGTTTTTAACATCTTTGTTACAGTTCATAAATTGACGTGAAAATATTTTTTTCTACGTAGTAACCCTGTCAATGTATTTTTTATAATTCAAATAGTTCGACTTAATACTTTAAGTGGGATTCGCTTTATATTTTAAATAAAGATTATTTTTCCTATTTATTGATCTAAATAAGCCCGGTGTTATCCATGGAGATTTTGGAATTCTTTTCCTATTTTGAAGATTGATTTTTCTCATAGGAAAACATTCATTAAACAAGGTAGTTAATTTGGTCATAAATTCACTAAAACTATTATTTACATCAGTCATTTCATAGATATCATTCCAATCTACTATGCTCAGTCTGTCTTTGACAGTGTTAATATTACCTTCAGGCAAATTCCGTTTGTATATTATAGAATGGCATTGTGTTTGCTGCAAGATGGGGAAATGTGCAAATATGGGAGAGTGATCCGTAAGGGCTGATATTACAGCGCCAGCTTGGGGAAAGGGATGTATCTTACTAAATATATTGTCAATTAAGGTGGAAGATTGTTCTGCGATGCGAGTTGGTTAAGAAATAAGTGGTATAAAGGAGGAAGTTAGAAGCGTTCCATTGAATTCATTAACGAAAGCATCAGAATGGTAGTTCAATAAATTAATATTGAAGTCACCCATTAAAAAACAATCCTTGCCCGCAGTATTGGGTTTGAAGGAATATTTTGAAGGCTTATTAAGAAATCATTGTGCCTAGATTTGGGAGGCCCATATATGACATCAACAATATTTTTCTATTAAAAAAAATCAATTTCTATAAAAAGTGTTTCTATGGAATCATTCACATAATTATATACATGTCTATTATTATAGTTATATTCTGAGGAAATGTATAGTGCAACATCGCCCCCGATTTTATTGATCCTATTATTCACTATTAAGTCAAAACCCTGGATTGTGAACAAAGAATTAGGGGTATCTGAAAGCCATGTTTCTGATAGGCCAATTACAGAACATTTAAAACTAAGCCGTTCAAGAAGATGACGCAAACACTCGAAGTTTCTATTCATACTTCTAATATTAGCCTGAAACAAAGAAAACTCAGTCGTATCCATATTTAACGAGTGTGAAGCAAATTGATTTTCAGAGTAATAAGAGGATGATTTGACTTTATCATGTTCATTGTCATCAAAAGGTACATCAAAATCTTCGGCATTCGAATTTACAGTAGTGATCATATCATTAACAAATTTAGTATCATAACTGTGAGTGTAATAACGTTTGGAAGGCATCTAAGAATTCATCATTGGTTAAGTTATTACCGGGTATGTTATCGTTATTACCGTTATTTACCATTATGTAAGATTATCATCCCCGTAAAGAAATTAGGCCACCTGAGGGGAAAGGGGTAGGAATAGGGTCTGGTAGGGAGGGATACTGTCACAACGTACATGGATACACCATTTAGAGAACAGATATTTAAGAGACAAGAGAACATCACTTAAACAAAGGCAAAGGCTGTTTGAAACGAGTCTTAGGACAAGGCCATGCATCTGACAGTGAGTATCTAGAAATGGTAATAAGAGTTTAAAATACACGTTGTGTTCTGAAAGTAATACATTTGCTTGAGCAAATGGTTTGATGCACCAGATATTTGACTGGGCAAAAGTAAATAACCAAAGACAAAAACAGTAACAATAACATATCAATGAGCGTGGAAGTGTTGAGGTCATGCGTTGTTCGTCAAGCACTAATACGATTTACAAAAAAATGTGAACAGTAACTGACCATCATGACCATGGGCGATCGAACAAAAAGACAACTGATGGGTCGATGACCGCTTGTATCGTTGGTAGGAGAAGCAGCTTATTGCGAATGTTGCGTATTTAAACTTGTAGGGGGCATGATTCGGTAAGAAAGCGGCTTTCTTGGTTAATCTGGAACAGTGGGTTGGGTTCTGTATTCGTGCTTGACCTTATAGGGCAAATGAGCTATTCAACAATAGTTCCAAATATATTGATTGTTGCTGAAAATAAAAAAAAACGAGTAATAAGTAAGCAGCAGAAAATGTATGTGTGCATATAGAACATAAAGGGTATTCAAGTACAAAAACAGAATACTGGCAGTAAAACAAGCAGCCAACAATAAGAGTATTTGTGCACATAAAACATTAAGGTTATTCAAGAGGGTATTCAAAAGGGTTTTCAAGAGGGAAAGGAATTTCGGCACTATCAAATAGAACAGAATACAAGTGTACAACAGAAAGAGAGCATGCATTTAAAATTGCGATGAACGAGTATAGAGTGCAAAGGTAAGGATGTCACGTTCTTTTATTAAATCCAAATATTGGATTTATCAGAATATCCTTGCACAAGCTTTCCATTATTCCAATTATGTTGTCGTCTCCCTTTTTTAAAGGACTGCTAAAGAGAAAAGGGGGAAAAAAAGAATGTCATGGGTGTTAAAATTCGAAAAGAGTAAGTGTTAACGTGACTTCAATTCGCACGCAGTTAGTTTCTGCGCGGCGAAAGAATAACGTCATACTTCGGCACTCTATAACGTTACGAGACAGGGAAGAATGGTGGTGCATGCTTGGATGACCTCATGACGAGAAAGACACTCGCACAGTTATTAATATTTTACGGACAATGATCAAACAAAATACTCAAACAAAAAAGTTTGAGAAATTATAGTAAAGAAGTACAGAATTAAAGAGACGTTTTAAAACTGACCATGTAAAGCATGCAAGTTACGGTCAACAATGAAATCCAAATGTATTTGGAAAATATTTGCTTCCATAATCATAAAAGAGAAAAAGAGGTTATGAACATAGTATAAACACATAACACCACGACTAATCTGTCTAACCATAGAGTACTTGTGAGGCTTATTGAGCTACCGGGCCAAAGTATTAGAGATGAAATAGAGAAATAAAATAGGCAAGTTAATTTCAGATCGGACATAGCTCCCAAAATGCATCCAGTGCAAAGCCCATGGCATGTCGAAGTTGTTTTTTTCTCTAGCCCTCCTTCGGAGGGTATAGTGTGTATGATTGAATCTCTCTGAACCATGTCTACCACTTTGCCAAATTTGAATACATTCGGACAAGCCATATTAGAGATATGGCCATCATAAAAAAAGTGGGAAGAAAAACAAAATAGATAACGAAGGATAAATCGAACGTAAATAAGAGGTGGTCTATACAGCCCACGTAATAAAGTAAGATCAAACAAAAAAGAGGTGCTCTCTACATGAAGTACACCCCACCTAATAATTAATTAAAATGTATATAATAATAACAACCAAAAAAAAGTTGATAATGGGTATGATTGCTGAAATGAACATTACAAAATATAAAGTGGAGAAGGTTTACGGTTCACCATGTGTGTTGGTAGGAGGAAAGGGAAAATAGGAAATTAGAAATGGATAGACGAGAAAGGATGACAAGAGAGAAAAGAAATATTCTTTCGTGACTATGGGTGAAGTCCTGAAAAGGACTGTAAACCAATAGGAAGGTTTACTGGTTCACCAGGGGTATGGATAGGTGAAGGGTGATAGATGATCTGTAAACCAGATGAGATGAGATGAGAAGACTTGGTTGATGATCGATGGATGAGTAGCGATGGATTGAGTAGCGAAGGTTTGAGTAGATGAGGCTTGAGTAGGAGGTTACTCGACGTTTCGGACAGGTTGACTGTCCGTCATCAGGAGTGTCACGAAAGAATATTTCTTCTTTTCTCTCTTGTCATCCTTTCTCGTCTATCCGTTTCTAATTTCCTATTTTCCCTTTCCTCCTACCAACACACATGGTGAACCGTAAACCTTCTCCACGTTATAAGCTCCACCATGCAAACCTTCAAAGATCATGATAAAATATGTAGTGAATGGTGTGAGCATCTTTATTATAAAACTCTCGAACATTTACGGAGGACTGTCTTTCCAAAGGCAGGGCTCAATTTGCAAATAGTATGCTAATGAGGGATAGGTGTAACGAATCTGATATAATTATGGGGTATTGATGAATGCATTTATTTCATAAAACCATTGTTGGGATCAATGCCTACAACAATCCGACCATTTGGTTTACTGCACGCATTGACTGCCATCGAATTCATCTGCACTAGCCCAAACGATATCTGTTTTTCTTCCTGTAAATTGTTTGTAAAAGATTTCACAATTCAGCCTTTGGCTGTGAAGAAATGTTAATAAATAAACCATTTCAATCCAATTCAATTTGATTTGGCGAATAAGCCAGGGTAGTCCAAATATGTCCATTTAAATTAACATACTTGCATTGTTCACTTTCTCGTTAAAACTTGATGAGTCTATAATACATACATATTTTCAACGTAAATTGAATGCTAATATTTTATTTAAATTCAAAACAAAACACAACACAACAAGCAAATAATTATGCAAAGGAACAATAATCAGGATCAGGCATTTTCTGTAGTTGCCTTATTTATAGAATAGTGGTTTCTTTAGTAAGAATCATGAATATATCATGATATATGAATAGTTGTTTAAGATGCTCAATTACTAATTTCATTATATTTTCTTTTAGGACAACATCCTATAGCTGTTATCACACATGTTGACGTTGCTACACTGGAAGAAGTGCAGAATATGAGATGTCTTCTTGAAGCAATAGGTATAACTGCTGTATATGAGGTTGCAAATATTACCCATGAGCGGAAGGAATTGGAACCAAATTACCAAAGCTCCCTTTTGAGACTACTGGAAAGATGCGTCAGACATGGGGAACGCAGTTTTCAGAGGCGCCAAGAGAGAGAGCCTCCGAAAAAATAAATGAAAACGATCGAAAACAATCCTAGCTTCCGCTTTACATCGTTCCTATCTGCCATTTAAAAAAAGAAAAACATGAAGTGCGCTGTTGTGAAGCAATTATAATAATTATTTTGATATGTACTTGGAAATACTGTTTTGTTGACAGCCATAATATGTGAACCCTTTTGAATTGTCCAAATTTAAAAATTGAAAAAGAATAAGTAATCAAATTTAATCTGGAATAGATAGTGGGATGTGGACAAAAGCACCAAATTTGGTACGTATACTTTTTGTTCAATTCAAATTAACATTTATTTTCTTCCATCGTTTTTGTTGAAATTTAACATTAATAGTACGATATAATATAAAGTAGTATTTAGAATCAAATAACTTTAGATACAAGGAAGAAGGCGCGAATCCCGGTAAGCTTACACGCCTGAGAACACAAGTACAATATCAATATAAGAAAGGGAGAGAAAGGATAGGGAACTAGGAGGTAGAAAATAATGGACCTGCAACATATAAGCAATTGATGGGGTCCTATTGCACGCATGTATAACAGTACAATGGCAAGATATTAGTGAAAGTTACAATATGCAAATATTGACAGGTATTCTTACAGAATGGTACTGGAAACAGGTTAAGATGCAATATTACCTAGTAAGACATTGTAACGGTTCAGTTCCAGCCAGCAGATATGATGGGGAAAAGAATGTTATGGTTTTCTCCTCCCTTATTCTGTATGTAGTAATCGATATAACTAGTAACAAAAAAACTTGGCAACTATTTTCCTGTTCCAAAAGTAGTATTTATGGAGATTAGTTATTTCGATTATTTTGAGACAATCGACAAAAGATACATTTTTCATAGTTTTAGAGGATAAGGATGAATTGTCTCAATAGGTTTTCATAAGTAGTTAAATTTGACACAATTTGGTGTATACATAGCCCATATACAGCCCTGGAAAAAAAAAATTAGAAATTGTAGTGACTCGACTAACTTTATAACTGTGTCATGAATAAGGATATTGCCTGGTAACTTTGAAACAGAGTTGCTAAAAAGCATGGACTGCGTTTTATTTAAATTCAAAGACAGTTTATTTGCACGTATCCACTGTTCAACACGCTTCAGTTCGAGATTTACGGTTTCAAGAAGATCATTGGGATTTTTGTGTGAATAAAAGACAGAAGAATCGTCAGCGAATAGTATGAATGACAGAATGTGAGATGAATTTTGAAAATCATTCATGTACAAAATAAATAAAAGGGGCCCCAGCAGGGACCCTTGCGGAACTCCACAAACTAACTGTTGAAAAGAAGAGTTTACACCATTAATGGATACATATTGAGTCCTACCCCTGAGATAGCTTTCGAACCACTCCAAGGCCCTTCCACGCATTCCATAATGAGAGAGTTTATATAATAGGATTTGATGATCAATTGTATCAAAGGCCTTGGAAAGGTCCAAAAACATCCCAAGGGTATGACAGTTATCATCAATTGCAGAAGCAACATGATTAATGAAATTTAAAATAGCGTGAACTTTCGAGTGCTTTTGTCTGAAACCAAATTGAGAATTGGAGAATATGTTATTAATTGTTAAAAATGTTAATGTGCGATCATAGATAAGTTTTTCTAAAACTTTAGAAATAGAAGACAAGAGAGATATTGGCCTATAATTACATGCATCTAAGGGGTCGCCCTTTTTGAAGATCGGAACAACTTTTGCAATTTTCATGCTATCAGGTACAGTACCCTGGGTCATGGATAGATTAAAAATGTGTTCTAAAGGTACAACAACTTCGTTTATGATTTTTTTCAATAAAAAATTACTAACGCCATCATGGCCCGAACTTCTTTTATCTTTGAAGTTTTTTACAATTTTTAAGATTTCAGTTGAGTTAGTAGGATTGAAAAATATAGTATTCTGATTTTTGTTCTGCAAAAAAGAATGGAATGGTTTATTACTTGCATTAATTTTCTTGGAAAGATCAGGTCCAATATTTGAAAAGTAATCATTAAAGACGTTAGCAATGGATTCTTCGTTATTGACGATCTTATTACCTTCGCGAATTTGATTTATGCTTTTTAGATTACTTTTTTTGTTCAGGGCTTCATTAATAACTCCCCACGTTTCCTTTAAATTACATTTCTTTTTTTCAAACTGGGAACAATAATACTTCTGTTTCTCAAGTCGTAAAATTTTCGTCAATAAGTTTTTGTATTTGGTATATTTATCACGATTTTTGGGAGTGGGATTCGCACGGAATTTGTAATACAGGTTGTTTTTCCTATTAATGGATCTTAATAAGGACTTGGAAACCCAAGGATTACGTGGTTCATGTCTATGATTGGAAAATTTACATCTCTCCAGTGGAATGCATTCATCAAGAGATCTATTTAGGACTTGAATAAACATATCATAGGACACATTGACATCAGATTCAGATACAATCTCTGTCCAATTAATCGACCCAAGCTTTTCCTTTAGTTTATTTATTTTGGCGTCAGTAAATTTCCGTATCATTTTTGAAGGAGGATGTGATTTAACAATATCTAAAATGTTTTGGATTTTACAATAAACTGGACAATGGTCGGATATATCTGAAAGTATAATGCCACATTCCATTTGTAAGTGATCAAGATTTGTAAAGATATTATCAATGAGAGAAAAGGACTGATTGGACAACCGAGTGGGTCTTGATATTACTGGAACAAAAGAGTAAGAGAGAAAGGTGTCCAAAAAATCACGGGAAAAGTGATTATCATTGCATTTTAACAAATCGACATTGTAGTCTCCCATAATAACGCAATGTTTGTTTTGAAGGAGAGGGTGAACTAATAGACGCTGCAATTCAACTAAAAATTCGTTGTGATTGGAAGAAGGGGGGCGATAAATAGTACCAACCACGATGTTTTTCTTATTTTGTAAGAATAATTCTATAAAAACAACTTCCATGGATACATTCATTGTGTTTAAGTCAGTAAGAACTTTAAAATTCAAATGTTTTGGGACATACATTGCAACGCCACCTCCTTTTCTATTCATACGGTTATTAAAGATAAGATTATGTTGAGAAAGAGAACAAAACGAGTGAGGCTGGTCTTGCAGCCATGTTTCAGTAAGACCAATAATAAAGTTACGGATGTCAATGTTGTCCAACAATAGGATCAACTGTTCAAATTTTTTATTCAAGCTACGTATATTCAAGTTTAAAAAATTTAGATCACAATTTGGTGTGTTTTGAAAGTTTTGAATGAATTGATTTTGCGTATATTTAGATTTACTTACAGAATTGATATCATTAGGGTCGAACTGAAATAATATTTCATCAAACTTATTATTAAGAGCCTCTGAAATATATTTCTCGTATTGGTTATCAGATAATGAAGAAGAGTCAACATTTTTCAAACTATGGAAAAGTATATCTGGATTACTGAAGAAAAGGAGACTTTCAAGCTCAGATGTTAGAGATGCCGATTAATTGCATAGCAAATTTTATTCAATCTGCATAAAGGAAAATCAGAAAAGGGGCATCATAAGTATGCTGTCTATGAACATTCACCATGGTATTCTTTCATAAAACACAGTTTACAATTGATATCAGTTGGTTTTCACCCGATCTATTAAATCATTGTTCTTAAACAATAAGTATTTTATAACACCTTATCTTTCAACCGTGTGTTATGTTTATTTTGAAATAAATTCTTTGATCAACAAAACAATCCTGAGTGATGCTTCTATGATTCATTCTGTATCTAACTCTTGCATTAATGTTTAATTTTGATTGAATGCCTGATTTAAATATTTAATATTTCCCTATAACTCAACCTAGCAAGCATATGCAAAAATGCCTTTTCAGTGCATTGCCCAAAAACAAATGTTTTCTTTAACTTTACACATCTTGTCCAAAATTGATACAGAATTCAAATTTAATATATTTTAACCTTCCAAATACAGTCGAAACTCAGTATAACGAGGTGCTTGAGACCATAAAAAAACCCTTGCCACAGTAGGAATCCCGCCACATCATGGCCGAAAACAGCTTAAAAGTTGGGACCTGCCCATATCAATCAGCATTCCATATCAAATCTCTTTATACAGAGTTTCCACTGTAAAAGGACTGCATAATTTTGTCATTCACACAAGCAGGTCAGTAATCCAAATGACATTGATATTTCATACACATTATATACAAAGCAGCCATAACCCCCTTATGGCCAAATTCATAAAATATTGTTTCTTTAAATGCCAAACTAACCAAAACGAATATTCCTTGCTTTCCAGATGCTTTTACTAAAATAAGTAATTATTATGGCTTTTTACTTAAATTCATATCATGACTTCTCACACTTCAAAATCTGTCAAACTATTTAGTTTGCCGAATGTCATTTTCGTTTCCCGAAGTAAGTTGGTTTACACTTATCACGACATCATACTCATTTGCATAAATAGTTCCCATTGCTTCTACTGACACGTACGCCATTTTCTGTATAACTGACCCCGACACTATTTAATTTGTACGATCCCTTTTTTAACATAATTACTCACAATATTATATTTTTGTAATCTTTATAGAAACATGAAACATTTGTCATTCAACTTACTTCTTGTTCGGCATTCTAACCGCTTCAAGTTTGGCTAAATTTTAACTGATTTAACTGATTCTTCGAAGAAGCACATCATTCTTCACACTGTTGGCAAAAGTGTGCTGACCTATCTGGTCGAGTCAAAAAAGCAAATCAAAAGGAAAAAAATAGGTTTGCTCGGCAAACCAATATCTAAGTCAATATCACTTGTTTCAGCGAAAGGAAAGTCAAACATTTCTACTCCCATAAGGGCCGAAAAATATCAGTACATTGCAGAAAGTACAATAAATTATACACATTATTGGTTGGCTGCACAACACATTACTTTTACAAACTACAATCAATGAAGAGGGACCAAGTAAAAAGAACGGAACAAAGGTAACAACATCTACATTCATTGTCGGCGTATGGACTAGAATGAAAGAGGATAACAGTTTCTGTATAACCGTAAACCAGCTTGTGGGTCCCGGATTCCAAGTGACAATATAAAATGTGTATGGGAAGTTAAAAGACTAATACACAAAAGTATACGTAAAAACTGCATTGAGAGAGTAAAAGGGAGAGAATGAGAGAGAGAGAGAGAGAGAGAGATAGGGAGGGAGAGAGGGAAGAGAGAGTAAGAGAGAAAGGCAAGAGAGACAATGTTACAATGGGGATTGTCATTTCCTCGCAATACGTGGACTGCCTGAACAACAAGTTACACACTTGAACGATCCGGATTGAACGAGAAAGGTTATCACTCTCTTGTCCCTTTCAGATCTAGTTGACATTCAAAACACCTGGAATTTGAAGTCAATTATAAGGGAATGACATTACTCGAGTAAACAACATTGGTATACGAGATTTTCACGTGGCGAGAGCATACCATGCATAATATCACGGTCAATAATTGTGATTTATTCGAAACAGTGTGGAAACAGCCTAGTAAGAACACAGATTGTATAGGCAAGTTGGTACAAAATTTACAAAAAATAAAAACTTATGGAAATCCTTTAGTTGGAAACGATAGCAATAACAATCTTAATATAGGAAAGGTAATGTACCTCCCAATCTGTGTTTATATTTGTTAAAAAACAAACAAACAGAGGTTTTGGTAAAAAGGGCAATATTCAAGATCAATATAGAAATGATGATGCAACACAATCTGTTTCGTTACTAGTGCTTTACAAAAAATCAATAATTATGTATAACGCACAGAATGTAACCTCTAGAATTTACATATAACGTTTGTGGAACTGTCTACCTCTCTCTAAAAGGATTAATATAAATTTGTCATTTACACTATTGACATTTCTTTCCTTTCTAATGATTTGATTACTATTAAGACTTACATTCACTACATCACTTTCTTTCAGTTCTTTGTGGAGAAATTCAGTAAGAAAAAACAAGATAAATGAAAAAAATGTTTCCGGCATAGGTTCATCATGGCAAATGGCCATAAAACATATTAGAGATGATAAAAAGCAGTCATGTTAACAAATTACAGTGTAAATGTAACATTTAGAACATTTATCTCTGAAAAATGTCCGGTCATCCTTCATTTTTAATATTTCTTCCCAACTTGAATTTCCTGAGTACTGCATTAGGATTCTCTACATCTCTGTTAAGTTAATATCAAACTTGATAGAAAGCCAGGTAAAAGGAAGATATCCATACAGAACCAATATGTCATCTGGTCTAAATTTATATGATGAAAAATAAAAACATTCCTCGTTTATTATTATGATGAAACTGATAAACTAGAAATAAAAAACATTCCCAGCCTATCAATTTCATTACAAGATAAAACTGAAAACAATATACAGCGAATTCCATCTCATACAAACATCTTGCTTTTCAACAGTGGTAGGCCTATTTCTATCTTGAACTTAATCTCAGGTGAAATAGAGACACCCACAGAATCAAACGAAACGACTGAATTATAGTCTATCGCGAATATGAATACAGCAAGCAAAAAGTAGAGTCGAACAGAAATATTGTCGAGTTTCAGAAAAGAACAAACTTTTGAGAAATATACTGGTAATAAAAGGACAAGAGAGGGCGAGATCCAGGATTTTGTGAAAGGGGGGGGGGGGGGCACAGAAAGGCAGGTCTGTCAGGGACGGATCCAGGATTTTGTAAAAAGGGGGGGGGGCACACAACTGGTTTGTCATCAGGGGTGGATCCAGGATTTTGTAGGAAGGGGGGGGGGCATGGAAATGCAGGTAGGTCATCAGGGGCGTTTGGACTTTTTCTAACAGAATATTCGTGACAGTGGCAGATTTACGGATCCCGTGCCCCCTCCATTTGAAAGAAAAGTATGCTTTATGCCTCCCCCTTTTTAGAACTGATAAACTTTTTTTGTTGTTGTTGCTTGTCAGAGACACTGCTGAGCAATTTAAATACAGATCTCCCTCCAAAGTTGACAGACCTGCATTTCTGTGCCCCCCCCTTTCACAAAATCATGGATCAGCCCCTGACAGACCTGCATTTCTGTGCCCCCCCCCCCCCTTTCACAAAATCCTGGATTCGCCCCTGATGACAGCCCTGAGTGTCTGTGCCCCCCTTTCTACAAAATCCTGGATCCACCCCTGATGACATACCTGCATTTCCACGCCCCCCCCCCCCCCTTCTTTACAAAATCCTGGAACCGCTGGTAATAGTAATAATAATAATAATAATACATTGTATTTAGAAGAAAACAAAAAGTCAACGCACCCTTTCGGACTTAGCCTGGCCGAGGATAGGATTTAATATATTTCGCCCTCTCTTGTCCTTTTATTACCAGTATATTTCTCAAAAGTTTGTTCTTTTCTGAAACTCGACAATATTTCTGTTCGACTCTACTTTTTGCGTGCTGTATTCATATTCGCGATAGACTATAATTCAGTCGTTTCGTTTGATTCTGTGGGTGTCTCTATTTCTGAAGTTATCTTCATTCACGGTCGTTGTCTATATTTCTGAAGTTATCTTCATTTCTGTGGTTGTCTATATTTCTGAATTTGTCTTTATTTCTGTGGTTGTCTATATTCCTGAAGTTGTCTTTGTTTCTGGAGTTGTCTTTATTTCTGGAGTTGTCTTTATTTCTGTGCGGTACGTTCTCTATATTTGTGAACTTGTCTTTATTTCTGCGGTTCTCTATATTTCTCAACTCATTCTGTGGTTGTCAGTATTTCTGAACTTGTCTTTATTTCTGTGGTTGTCTATATTTCTGAACTTGTCTTTATTTCTGTTGATGTTTATATATTTCTGAAGTTTTCTTTATGTTTGTGGGTTTTATTTATTTCTGCCTTTTTGTTTATTTTTAACATTATATATAATATTTGTCTAAGTGTTTATTTCTGCGTTTATTCTCGACATTAAATTAATGTTTCTCAAAGTGTTAATTTTGGCCCTTTAAGCCCCCCATAGGTTTCAATGGGTACCCATTAGGATTACAATTTAATTGGTATATTTGCAATTGGTATGAGCTTGCCAACTGGTACCCATTAGAATATGAACTGGAAATATGGAAGCAATCAATGGGTATCCATTGATTTCAATGCTAAGCACTGATCTCAATGGGTATATATTTGGTACCCATTGAAACCAATGGGAACCCATTGATTTCAATGGGTACTAATTAAAACCAGTTCTCAATGGGTACCAACTGGTTTTAATAGGTAACAATTAAATCAGGCTTCAATAGGTACCAACTGTTTAATTGTCCATATACTCTCCGATACCAATTGGCTTCAATCGGTAATTCAATTGTTAATTCAATTTGGAATTTTAATAGGAATTTCATCCTGGGTGCATTTCAAAAGTTTGGTCTCAATATGGCTACCAGGCGCCATTTTGAATTTATGCAAATTATGAAAAATTTCAAGGTTGCCGTTTGGGCAGCAAGGCTGAAATTGATCACAAATCAGAAAAAAAAACTTCAGTGTACGCAAGTTTTCTAGCATCATGAAATCCCAAGCCGACTAAAAGAGGCCCTCATATTGACAGTAGGAACCGACTAACGATGAAAGGGCTGGGGAGAGCAAAATACAAGCTTTCCTTTTTTATCAACGGAACAATAGCACACACAACCATATTTATCATACATTCCAAAAAAAAATACATCCAAAATATTTCATCATCTTTTGAATATCTCAAAGCTAACAGATCGGCGTATTCAGCAAAGAGCAAATAGCTATGCCCCAAACGCCGTATGCCACCCACCCTATGTTTAAAAAAGAAGAAAGAATAAAATACTTGATCGATTGAAAAGAAAGCATCCTAGTTTGTCAATAATTTCTGGAAACAACTCTGCCGCCCCTCATCTGTTTATCAATAGGCTGATAAAAATTACAATTTTAACAGAAACACTCTACACATAAATTGTCGGATTGGTACTATTTGCCACAATGCATCCGGTATTCCCCTTGACAAGTCGCTGATCCTCTATCGCGCGCGTCCCGTGAATATTGATGAGGAGAGGAGCTCCACTAAGCATATGTAGTATAATTTCCATGACAATTAAACCTTGGCGGTGCACTTAACCTAAGGTTAAATTTTGAACCAGACATTAAACCTGGCTATCAGAATACCCAAATGAGTTAAGCCGCACTTAGTCCTGGGGTGAGATTTTAGCGCAAATTTGTTAACCCGGTGTTTAGTCTAGGGTTAATTTAAACCTTTTATCTGAATACAGGCCTCAGAGTTTAAACAACAAATTTGATCGACTTGGAGTATTTACTGAACCTTTTAATCCAGAAAGTAACCCAGTATGGTCTGACAAAAACCTGGTTACACCCAATTTGCAAACTCTGTTCTCATTTCTGATAATGATTCACTTACCTTCAATACACAACTTAACAGGAGGCGGCGTAGGAATGCAACACCGAACAGACTCGATTACTCTTTCCTAAATGATTTGACACACCACCAATACTTTTGAATCACTTTTTATTGGCATAGACATAAATTACATAAAATGTAATAATTAGTGTCATATACTGCCCTCCCAAATCTTCATATGACCGTTTATTAATAGATATTCAATATATATGAAAAATTCCAATTATTTAAATTAATTCCCCTTTTTTGGCAACACATTTATAATTCTGAAGATTCGAATAAAATTTTAAAAATATATTTTTTTACCATCTCGATCGTTAGTTTGATTCAGATTCAGATTTTTTTTTAATTTATAAGACCTGCACAAAATACATCCGATATAAAAATGTGTCTACGAGAAGCGAAAAAGGGTAATTTAAACTGAACAAACATAACATTTGAAATACATGGAAAATATCAAATAGGACCTTAAACGGAAAGTATAAGACATAAAAATAACAACAATTTAATCTCACACTAACCCCTTAATCGAAGACCCCCTTAAAGGTCCCCTTTTATGTAATTACAAAGGAACTTCATTTAATAGACTTTTCTACTGTGAATCCAGATCTGTCAATCATATTACCTGAATTCCATTCATTAATCTGTAACCTTGAAAATAAGAAAATAACTGGGAACGCCCCTAATTTTTTTGGAAAATCGGTCCAGCGATCGATGACGTCATGTGACGTCACCCACAGAACGCTCGACTCACACAAGCTGGATCGAGTATCGATGTGTGTGTGTTATGGCTATTGAGCTTCGTGTAGATCCCTTCGACTTCGTGCCATTTCAGCACTTCATTTTAGCTTTTTAAAGACAAAATCCTACATCAACGATGGCATCATCTTCTTCAGCCAGGACGCTTATTCAGGATCAGATATATCTGATTTGGAGCATCAAGTCCCAGAAGAAATTGAATAGGAATTAGCCTAGGGGCCCGGTCGTATACTATGTTTGAGCCAGACATGTCGGATTCTGGGCAAGATTCTGATGATGACAGAGACGTCCCTGATTTTAATAACGGAGAGGATATCGACGGGAGACTTGGGAATAACAACTGGTAATTATTTTTTGATAATAGATTGCCGATTAAAGTTTAATTCACGCATATCCACGTATTATGAATCTTGTTTACGCTTGCAAGATGCCCGAGAGGCTGAGCTGATACTTCGCTGATCGGGGCAGTGAGCTCGATGTGCGGCCGGGGTACACCGCGGTTGTTCGCCTGCTGACCCTGCCTGGGCTTGCGCTTGTGCAGTTTTACTGGTGCATTGGGTGGTAACGTTTGATTCTAGTAAATTCTAACATTGATATCCAGAAAACTCTTAGCTCTCCTGTTATCTTGCTTGTTTTCTTTGTGCTGCTACACTAAGTAAGTGTAGGTACCGTTATAGTTGACAAAATAGATTAGACCGAAAATTCTGTGTCTCGTTCGTTAGCTCTTCACTTAGAGACAGAAACGCTCCATTCACTCGCCTGTGCAAACCGAATACACATTGACTTACACACTATACAGTTTGAATGCAGCGTAAGATTTTCAAACCGAGAACAACTTGGACCCTGAATTACCTGAAAAAGGAGCATGAAAAGGAATAAAACAATAAAATTGGTAAGTTGAACATGTTCGTTTAAGTATAGAGCCTAGGCCTAATCTATTTAATTTACACAAATATTGTTAAAATGTGAATAATACGATTTTGAAAAACGACATGCCTACTGTCAAGCGGCTGACAGTGAGTTTGCACAGGCGAGTGAATGGAGCGTTTCTGTCTCTAAGTGAAGGGCCGACCCTATCCAAATAAGAGGCTAACGAACGAGAGACAGAAAATTTCGGTCTAACAATAGATATGATTTTCTTCTTCTTCTTCTTCTTCTTCTTCTTCTTCTTCTCCACCCAGGGTTTCATCCAGTGTGTCTGCATGGAGCGGTATGTGATGGAAACTGCTTACTATTTGTATCGACAGCAGTATGGCGGACAGGCAAGGCAGGATGCAACTGAAAATCAGTGAGTACACCATTATTAGATGATCTTTGAAGGTTTGCATGGTGGAGCTTATAACGTGGAGAAGGTTTACGGTTCACCATGTGTGTTGGTAGGAGGAAAGGGAAAAGGAAATTAGAGATGGATAGACGAGAAAGGATGACAAGAGAGAAAAGAAGAAATAATCTTTCGTGACACTGGGTGAAGTCCTGAAAAGGACTGTAGACCAGATGAGATGAGATGAGAAGACTTGGTTGATGACCGATGGATGAGCAGCGATGGATTGAGTAGCGAAGGTTTGAGTAGATGAGGCTTGAGTAGGAGGTTACTCGACGTTTCGGACAGGTTGACTGATGACGGACAGTCAACCAAAAGTATTTGCCCAGAGCATTTTTTGTAATTGATGTTGTAAAGATGCATGTATCTCAGTCAAGAATGATAACTCTATTGTTAATGGCATATGAGGTCTGTTATTTTTTATGGCATTTGTTGTTTAATTTGTTAATGAAACACACTTTGGAAGCTAATCAGTTTTGTTTGTTTTGTTTTGTTATTTTTTTTTTTTTTGGGGGGGGTGGGCATTCTATTGAATTTTTGATGTTCAATTGTAAGACAACCATTTCCTGGATACAACATCTATATCTACATTTTTACAGAAGTAATAATATATTTCAAATCAATTGAATATTTTTGTCATCTCTGGAAGAGCTCAAACACATTTACTATGCAAGGCTTGTCGTGAATGAAACTAACAATTGAAAAGAAAGGTATGAGTGCGGGAATGAGATCAAAACCAACAATTGGCAGAATGGAAAAAGAAAAAAAAAAGGGATAAAAAGTTGAGAGGAGATGTGTGTAATTGGAGAATATTGGGCAAAAAGAGGGAGAAATGGAGGGAAAGCACAAGGGAAGAAATAGAGAGAGGGAATCATTGGGGGGAAAAGGGAGAGATAAAAAAGTTGAGGGAAGATGTGTGAAAGTGGAGAATTTTGGGCATAAAGAGGGAGAAATGGAGGGAAAGCACAAGGGGAGAAATAGAGAGAGAGGGAATCATTGGGGGAAGAAAGAGATAAAAAGTTGAGGGAAGATGTGTGTAAGTGGAGAATTTTGGGCATAAAGAGGGAGAAAGGGAGGGAAAGCACAAGAGAAGAAATGGTGAAAGAGAGAGAGGGAATCATTGGAAAACAGATTTTCTGTCAAATGAACTACATGCATAAGGTAGAGAAGTAGGAATCAACCTGTACCTGTGATGTATACCCCTTTTTCCTGCCAATGGAGGGGGGGGGGGGGGGGGGGGGTTGTAGGTTGAAAATTGCCCGTTACATTTTCACTACATTCAGGGTGGTAACAAAAATCAATAATAAATATACGGTGGAAACTTAGTATAACGAGGTCCTTGGGACTATTAAAATTACCTGGTTAAATCCAGAATCTCGTTATATCAGTTTTAAAAAAAAAAGAATATAAAGAGTTGAGACCAAAATATTGCCTTGTTATATCAGGAATATTGTTGTATCAGACCTCTTTATACTGAGTTTCCACTCTACCATGATAAACATTTTTATAACACTCTTTATGGAGAAAGATCTTTTTCTTCATCAAGAACAAAAAAAAAATCATTTTTAATAGTAAAGACCAATTGAGAGAGGTGCTTGTGAGGTAAAGCTCAGAGTCGCCAAATTTCATATTATTGATACATGTATGATCAAACTTGTTTCAGGGATGGCCTCTTCTTGATGCCATACGCAGCCCCGTGCTATCGACGAAGTCCTCCGCACAAAGTGCTCGGAGCACACAACACTGTGCTCACTCGGCCCCTTCCAATGGGCGCGAGTTAATTTTACTTTTGCGGTCCATTTCCTTCTTATATTTGGGTCTTTAGGGAATAAATGTAGACTGACACCCTCCTTTGTGGTGTTACTGCAACCTGCAACAACGCAGCGTTGCGGCATACTTCTTTAGAGGTGGTTTTCGAGGTGGTATACACAACAGCAAGTTAGTTTGCACATGTAATACATAGGCAATATTGTAAACAAGCATCGGCAATGTCGGTTTGTGACGTCACACGTCAATCATGCTCGCGGAACGAGAATTCGGGGTTTAAAAGGGGGCGGAGCTTAAGAGACTGTTTTGGACATGAATACCTGGGGGAAATATTATTTTAAAAATATTTTGATACGTATTTATTGCAAACGGATGTGATTTTTCAATTTAGATGAGATGCATGTACAAAATACCAAGAATTATAATTTCATAAAAGGGGACCTTTAAAGCTGTGGCTAAAACCTTCAACTCATACTTTTCACAAATTGAACAAAACCTAGCACAAAATATCCAGACAACCGAAAGAAAATTCCACATTGTTTTGCATAACCCAAACCCATCTTCACTGTTTTGTTTTCCCAACAAACCGCGAGGAAATTATTGGTGGAGGATATAAATTGGAAATTAAGAAAATTCAGGACATTAACAAGTACATGTTCAAGTCAATTATCTTATCTACAGCAAATCTTTCGGTTAATTATTTTTTTTTAATTATCAATAACTACGGGTATAGTACCAAATTAAAGTTAAAATAGCTAAATTCATCTCAATATCCTAGAAAAGTGGTCATTCAAAAGCGAATAATATAGGCCAATATCATTATTAGCATCCTTCTCCAAAGTTTAGAAATAATTGTCTTCACTAGAATACATTACACAATAAGCATAATACTATTTGTGATTCACAGATTGAATTTCAAGGAAACCACAATACAACACAGGCAATATTAACATATATATTTATATTTTTCAGCGAACCCCCTCTGACAGCGTTCAGGAAGGGATGGTGACATTGAGGTCCAGGAACGACAAAGGTACGGGCATCACCACATCAGTACATTACAAGCCTTCAGATTCCCATGCTTACCTCAACTACAGATCTTCGCATCCGCCTGCATGTAAGAATTCCATACCCTTCTCGCAACTTTCTCGCATCCGTCGTCTGTGTTCGGAGGAGGATGACTTCAACCATCGAGCTGATGAGATGAGAGGGTTCTTCAAAGAACGTGGGTACCCAGACCGGATCCTTGCCAATGCAACGCACAGAGTTATGTCAGCAACCCCTGCTGATGCACTTCAGTCAAAGGAGAACGGTAACACATTGAGGAAGATTCCGTTAGTGGTAACTTACCATCCTACGAGTGAGCGTCTTGCCAAGTCAGTAAGGGAGAATTTCCACATCGTAAGTGACAATCCGGCAACAAAGGAAATCTTCTCAGAACCTCCTCTGACGTCATACCGGAAGGACCGCAATCTCCGCCAACTCCTTGTTAGGTCCAAGCTCAATTCTCCCATCTCCTGTACCGGATGTAGGCCTTGCAGGAGACCGCGATGTAATACTTGCAGAGTGATATCCAACAGTACACAGATTCAGGGACCCAAGGGTACTTGGAGGATCAACGGGAGTTTTACTTGTGTTACTAAGGATTGCATATATGCAATCAACTGTACGAAGTGCCAACATTTATACGTCGGCGAAACTAAGAGGAGGCTTTCCGACAGAGTTACTGAACATCTTCGCTCAATCAGGATCAAGTCTGCAGGCCTGCCTGTGGCACAGCATTTCAACCAGCCTGACCACAACACTGGACATTTCCAAGTAAGCATCCTTGTCAATGACTTCAAGTCAGATGCGGCCAGGAAAGAGAGAGGTACGCCTCATCCACTATCTCGGCTCTCTCCAACCTGGGGGGATGAATGTATCTTTTTACTCTTTTCCTACCGTGTGATTTTCTACGTTTTCTTTCTTTCTTTCTTTCTTGTCATTTCTTTTCTTTTCTTTCCTTTTCTGTTTTCCTTCAGCCTTTTTCTTTGACTCTTCTCTTCTTTTTATTTTCCTTTTCTGTTTCTTATTCTCCCTTTTCTGTCTCTTTTCCTCTCTTTCTCTCTATTTCTTCTCTCTAACTCTCTCTCTCTCTCTCTCTTCTCTCTAGTGCGCGTGATCTCCCTCTCTCTCTCTCTCTCTTTCTCTCTTTCTCTCTTCTCCCTCCTTTGCACTTTTGCTTTTGATGCGTGTGGTTCTAATATAACTTTTGAGTGAAAATTAGAGGTATCCTTCAGGTCATGCTTGAATCAGCGCACGCTATTATAATGACCCCATTTCAAAATTCACAAGATTAATGTCATTCATATATTGTCCTGAGAGAAGTCAAATCCATGACCATGACTGTCCGTGTTGTGTGTATGCGTTGGGCTGGTTAATGATAAACTGACACTCCGTGCTGGCCTTGAATCTATTATTGCACGTTTGACTGAGTACGATTTAAAAGATAACATAACCAAGACTAGAATGTTACCGTAGATGTGTCACTACAGTTTTATTGAGAAACAGGTTCAATACCCTTGTAAAATGATCTACTGACATAGTATTATGATGCGAAGATCAGAAGTTTGTTATGTTTTCCTTTACATATCCTTTAACTAATGGATTCAAAGTCAACAGGATGTCAAGATGTCATGCACACAGAGCTGACAGTCGTGGATCTGACTGTCTCTCAGCACACTAGAACAAATGTAATTTATCCTGTGAATTTTTAAATGTCATGTTGTCTTCAAAGTGTGCTCATTTAAGCATGACTCGACGGATACCTCTGATTTTCATACACAATTTGATTAGGAACCACAGGCACACTCCCTTCTGGGTAATTTTTTTTAAAACGTTACTGTTCATAAATTATGAGGAGTTGCTCAGGGGGAACTTACCAATACCTTATACATTTAGGCCGCTGAGACGGGCCAGTGGTTTCGGCGACTCCATATTCAGCCGACCGACATATTGACAGATCTTTAACCCTTTTTCTTCTTCTGTTTGAAACTTCTTATTTGTTTAACTCAAAAAACAAAACTTATACATCAATCAATTCAATAACATAACAGAACAACCATGATAAATCGTATAACATAAAATTAAAATAACCTAATGGAAACCATGGACTGTAAACAAAACCAAAAAAAAAAAAAAAAAAACCCAAACACCCTGTATGGACCTTTACAACACATTTTCAACAGGGCACCATTTTCTGTAATGTATGTTTTCCTTTTCCTTTTGTTTTTGCATTAACTAATTTTGTATGTCTGATGTTACGAATAAAAGCTATGAGACCCCCTAAACTGACTAGGCCTATTGTTTTCTTGCATCTCTGAATATGTATGTCTCTTTTAAATAGCATCACTGAGTGATTTAGCAACATTTTATGTGGTCCTTTCCAGTCCTTTGGGAAAACAAACATTATTCTTAAAATCATTTGTAACACACAATCTAAGAACGGTTTTATCAGCAAAAGCTTGCCTTAAGTCTACGGCAATCTTACAGTCATTCCAGATATGTACAGGAGTTTTCACAAAGGTCTCACAAAAAGTAGGGACTTATGTGTCAACTTGCTTCATTTTAAACAATCGGTAATTTGTATATAAAATGTTGTCCACAATTTTAAACTGGAAATCTCTCATTTCAGTTTGTATTGTGCATCGAAAAGGGAGCAAGTAAATTTGTGACCACTCTTCCTCCTCTATCCCATACTTGAGAGAAAATATTTGCTCAAAGACAGGTCTGTTTATACAATCATTAATAAGATCAAAATAAATGTTCCCAGTTTTTAATTTTTGTATTTCCAATGTAAAGAAATCTAGTTACTCATGTTCAATGTCCCATTTTCTCCAGAGCCATTTCTAACAATAAATGATTAAATGTTTCCCTCTTTTCCTTATTACTGAGGACACAATTGCCATATGCATGTATGTCAGGTACCCCTCGCTATTTCCGAAAATCAAACTGCACAACCTCGCCATGAAGATTAAAAATATGATAGACATAGCATAACCCTGGCTCATGTAAATCATCACAACAAAATGATTTTCATCAACAAGAATGAATTGATTATTCCAAACAACTTGATGAACCATGCTTGTTTGATTTCCTGGTCACCATCCGATTAATTTTGGACCATGCTAACAGCAAATTACAAAAAAATGTAGGAATGCTCAATGTTTTTAGATGATTTGAAGAGTAATTACTCATAAATATAAATTTTCAAAAAATGTTTTTTCATAATAAAGTTCAAGCAATAATTTCCAATAGTGATTTGACTGCATAAAATGTCTTCGAATAGATTGGACCAATTTGAAAGGGATAGATAATGGTTTTGGTGAAGATTGTTAAGTAATTGAAACGTGGTAACCCCGCTAGTCATAAGGACCCCTATTCACAACGTGTAATTTCCTATACTTGAATGGTCGCTATTCATAAAGCGAAAAGGGGGTCACATTTCATAGGGATTGCTCTTTATAATAGGAGAAGAGGGTCACTATTCATAATTGAAGAAAAGGGTCATTAATCGTAAGGACCGTTATTCATAATAAGTCAAAAGGGTCGCTATACATAATTATAGAGAGGGGACCATTATTCATAATACGAAATCGGGGTCGTTAATCATAAGTGTTGCTACTCATAATCGAAGAAGATGGTCGCTATTCATAAGGCGATGCGTCATAGCATTGTTATTATTATCATCATTATTGTTTTGCATGACTGATAGTTTAAAGAATTAAGGTAACTATTATAGCGGGGTCTGCTCGCTATTCATAAGGACCGCTATTTATAACAAAAAACTGCTATTCCTTTTTCACACGTTAGGTATAGTGGCCCTTCTGAATAGGTATCAACAGTGGTCCTTATGAAAAGCGAGACCGTTTGGTCGCATGAATTGTGATATATGGCAATGGTGTACACGCGTGTAAAACTCAGAAAATCACACATGACACTGATAAATAAACAGCATTTATTTACCTGTGCATGAATAAATAAACCATATTGTCATCTTACTCTTTTTTTTATTATACAACACTTCTCCTTCGCATATATGTCATCGTTTTTACCATTTATTACTGTTATTCTTATTATGATTATTTGTATTATTATTATCATTATTATTATTATTATTATTATTATTATTACCATCATCATCATCATTATTGCGATTGTTCTATTTTTTTATTTTTTTTAATTTTTGTAATGCAGAGCTTGATTCCTAAAGGAGCTAAATAAATCCTTTTTGACCGAAAAAGATTTTCAGATAAATACGTGCATCTCAGACATGGTAATTAAATGCACCATATCGCATTTAAAAAATATTTTTCTTGAAAGTTGAAAAAAAAAAATTCGGTTTCATTCCAAAAGGAGCTAAATCCCAAACTGTTCCCATTCCAAAAGGAGCTAAATCCACTATGGTCATTTAGGATTTGTTCATTTAACCCCATTACCCAAAGATATGTATTTTGATTTTTAAGCACATGTTGCTGCTACCAGTCTACCATCAGTGAAACAAATTTACCGAGTTTCACCATTTGTATGAACATTTTGGGGATTTAGCTCCTTTTGGAATGAAACCGTCTGTAGAAATTCAAGAAAAATTATTTTCTGAATTCTCAACAAATACTCGAATGTATGTGACGGAGGATTATCCACTACGAATTCGCACAAAAGCACAAATGCCCGCCCTGAAAGCCGCCAGGAGAGCTGGAAAGCTAGCATATTTTTCACGAAGCAAACTATCTAAATTATATATCGACAGAGTATGGATGCCTCAAGCTAATCAAGCGAACTTTGTCCAGAGCCTCAAGGAAGGAGCAACAGCCCGCGCAGAAGGCACAGAAGCTGCCGAGTTTAACACCCAGGTTGTAAGCGTTTTATCGATGGAGCAGTGGAATTTCTTAGTGGAAGCGTACATTAATAAGGTACACCGTCGCTTGGTCTACCACCACTTGGTCCAATTATCAGTTCGTCGAACTCCATGTGGTCTAACTTCATTATTTTTCTCTACAACCAGTTTGTCTACTTACCATTTCGTCTAATTTCCATTTGGCCTAAATACCAATTCGCCTAATACCCAGTTTGGCTAACCCTATTTAGTCTAAAACCCATTTGGGCTAATTTTCACTTCGGCTAATTTTCACTTCGGCTAATTTTCACTTCGTCTATTTCCAAATAGTCTATCAGTCATTTTGTCTACAGGCCACATAGTCTAATATCCATTTGGGCTACACCTACTTTGGCTAGTACCATATGGTCTACCTATCATTTTGGTCCAATTCCATTTAGTCTAATAACCAGATGGGCTACTTATCATTCAGTCTAACTGTCATATGGTCTAATGACCATTTGGTCTAATATCCAATTCGTCTAATAACCAGTTAGACTACTTATCATTTGGTCTAATTTTCATAGTAATGGCCATTTGGTCAAATTACTATTTATTCTTCTGGCCATTTAGTAGCAAGTTGAGAAAGGACAGGGAAAAGAAACTTTAAAGAAATGAAACTTCAAAGAAGTCATCGTGCATTAAAACGTGCATTAAAAGAGTTATTTACCTTGTTGCTGATTATATCAAGATCAATCGAAATCCCTACATTTTATATATTAATGATTTAATTTATTAAAATCAATTATTTGGTATTAGTTATTCGTAATTAAAACATTCATAGGTCTCCTCTTCCTTTCATGACTTGAATAGAAGAATCTGATTTTGTATTGCGCTTCAAATTATGTTTGTTTGGTTGATAATGTGTTTCTTTTGATAATCATGTTTCTTATTTGATATCCGATGTACAAATGTTTGTGCAAGTAGTCAATTACAGCTAGGGGCGCTGCATGGTATTTTCATAGGAGGGGCAAGACGACCCACATACTTGGGGATTCAACGAACTGCATGGGTACCTTTTTTTTTTAAAGGGGGAATTTATAAAGGATGAATACAAGAATGGAAACTGGCGTTTTGATACGTTGCTGAACCCCTACATTGTATTTAACACACGTTACATTTTAAGGATATTATTTTCTAATCTTTGCACAATAGGCAATTCTGCTCTACTGCCATGAGTTACGATGAGTGCGAGCGAGCGTAGCGAACAAGCTTCGGGCGGGGGATATCTTAATTGCTGCAATAGTATTAAACATTTGGGCACTGTGTCTCGAGCACTCGATAAGTTCCTGCTTAAAGGTGTCACACTGTTGTCATATCAAGAACTAAATATTCTGCCATTAAGCTTCTCAGATTCTTTTGAGCTATGCAAACTGCTTTTTTCAGGGGCGGCGCTACAGGGCGCGATTTCCCCCTATGATTTTCCAAGTGACCAAAGAGAGAGAGAGAGAGAGAGAGATTGAGAGGGAGATAGATATAGGGAGAAGGAAAGAAGAGTATCCAACTATTATTATTATTATTATTATTATTATTGTAAGGTAGCATTATTATGACGTATGAATTTGTTTCCATGATCACTTCACCCTCTTATTTACATTTTCTCTCTATTCAACCTTCCACCTGTGATTGCTCCACCTACATTCCTTTCCTGTCACCCCTATTCACCTTAAATCTTTTGTTCTCTCCCAGGCCTATTGAACCTTGCCTGCCATACCATCTACTATGACTATGACTCATCACATGACCCATTCTCTCTTTTCTTATTGGTACTTCTTGTAGACTTCTGATTGGTTATTTTTGTTTATGTACTTGTCAGCCATTTTGAGTTTATATTAAAATATACTTCAGTGCATCTCCAGATTTCAAGCCTGCAAGACCTATTTTGTAGTGTCTGCTACAACTGGTGGCAGCGGTGTTCCTTCTGCACTCAACTGTTATTGCAACCTACATGTAGAATTTCTTCAGAGTTTTCTTCAGAGTGGTGAGTTATAAGTGAAAATCTCCCTTCATCTTTAACTGTGAAAGTGAATGTTTGATAGCACGAATTCACCCTTCTTCATACTCATGTACTGTGTACTCTCCCTCCATCTTTACTTGAGATTGTGACAGTGAGTGTTTTGTGAATTCGCCCTCCTTCATGAATTGCTGAGGATTGAACTGAAAGTGTCTCAAACCTTGTTTTCATCCTCCATCTTTAATTTGTGAATGAAGACATTTATTCTCTATCAGTGAGTGAGAATATTTCACCTTCATGCAGAGCCTGTAATTTTAGTAACTCGCCACAGTCTACAGCCAGATTATAGCTAGTCTACAGCTATAGGATCTTGTGAAGGCATTCTGAATTTCAAACTTGCACCCTACATCATTTTGAGTTAGCAATATAAATAGTTGCAGAATACACCCTCATTTCCAGTTTTGCCGCTCAACACATGCACTCCACCTACCAAGCTTTATGAATAGTTTGTCAACCTACTTCACATCCATTATTAGTCAGCATGACATCCTATCGTATTGAGCTGCCTGAAGTATTTAATGGAGAAGATGGCAAAGACTTTCATCAATGGATAAGACGATTTGAAGTGGCTGCAGAAGCATTTTCAGATAGCTCTACCAATCTACACGCCCTCCTTCCAGCAAGACTCGCAGGGTCTGCTTTTACCGTCTGGGAAAGCATGACTGCCACTGAGAAGAAAGATTTTACAGTGGTGAAGGAGAAACTCTCCCAAGTTTTTGGCCGCACGCAATTCATTGACACTTTCAAGTCCTGCATCACGGCCCGCACTCGCCGATTGGGTGAACCACTTGAAGTATTTGCTGCTGCCATAGCATCGATGGTGGAAGAAGCATTCCCCAACTATGACAACCAAGCCAAAGCTGGAGAGAAATTCCGACGATTCATTGCAGGAGTAGATAAAAACCTCCAAATCAAAATCCATGAACTCGGAGGCTCCAACTTTGAAGAGGCCTTGAAGATTGCACTACGAGTTGAAAGAGCGAGTCGAACACATCAAGACTTTGGTGTGCAAGTGGTGGCAACGGAACTCCAAACTAAGGACGCCACCCCTCGGTCGTCAGAAATGCAGCTAGTACTACAGAGACTGAATGAATTAGAACAGAAATTTGAAAGGATGTGCTTGAAACTAGAAACTGAATCCAAGACCAAAGTTCATCCCATACCAAGTACCAGATCTCCACAACGACATAGCAGCCCAGAACCAAGAGTCGGTGACAGGTATAGACACCACAGATCTCCATCACCAACCCCTCGTGCTTACCACTCCTGGGAACCAAAGTATAGACACAGGTCTCCAAGTCCACACTCCAGGGACTATTTTCCACACAATCCAGACAAACATCGTCAATACAGGTCTCCAAGTCCCCGGTACTCACGACACAGATCTCCTAGCCCACGATGGAACATTCAGGGAAATGTTCGAGAACCACATCCACCCCACTTCCAAGCCTATTCAGGAACTTCACCGCATCAGTCATCGGGCTACAATCGGACATCAAGGCGGGATCAACAGTTTCGCCCATCCATGACAGGTTACCAAGCTACCGGTAATCCTGGCAGTCAAGCTCCCTATCGTCAAGCAGTACGTTTTGACGATCAACAGCCGGAAAACTTCTACTAGTTGATGAGACGGGCCATTCGTCAACTACACCCACCAAGGCCCAAAACCAAATGCATGTAGACTCCATTGCTCCAGAGAAATCGCCCTACATCCCTATTGTTATTGACAGTGTGTATGCACTAGCCCTCGTGGATAGCGGATCATACATATCACTCTTGAGTGCCGACTTTCTGTCATCTATCCCTCCATCACAAAGGAGTCCACTTGAGAAGTTTACAATCATGGCATCCTCCGTCACTGGTAACTCACTAGACAACATTGGAACAGTGGTAACATCAATACACCTGGGAAACAAGGCTACGCAACACAAATTCATCGTAGCAAGGAACATCACACACTCAATCATCCTAGGATGGGACTTCATCGATAAACAGAAGGCAACTATTTCTCCAACATCATTCAACATGCCTGGCTCCACCATTCCCTTCCTCGACCGACAACAAATCCAAGCCCCGCTGAAGTGTAAAGTTTCTCTGGTGGGACATTCTCATATTCCCCCCATGTGTGAAGCCCATGTACAAGGAAGATTGTCTTCTCCACAGTTCGACATCGTACCAAGTGACTACAATGGCTACTTTGATCCAATGACCCAAGATCACGTCGCTGTCATCGGTGCCAGATCCTTATTCAAGCCTCAAGATGGTCTCATTCTTGTTCGCCTCATAAACCCCTCCAATGAAGCAGTGGATCTACCTGCAGAAACTTGTCTTGGACATTTCTTCTCAATGACTGGGAACAGCGAGGAAGAATACGAGATCGTCAGTGTAGCTGCCAACACAGAAACACAAACATCAGACAAGTCTCTAGCTGCTGGTCTTCTCCCTTCTTCTGAACTCACAAAACAAGAGTATGAGAAAGCCGAGCAACTAATCGAAGCTTACCAAGACATTTTCAGTGCAACGCCTCATGATATTGGTCAGACTGATTTTGTTGAGCACCACATCAACACATCTACAGACATTCCAGTACGACAAAGAGCTTACAGAACCTCCCCAGCAATGAGAGTGGAAATTCAGAAGCAAGTAGACGATCTTCTAGAAAGGGGCATCATTGAAGAAAGCTACAGCCCTTGGGCAAGCCCGATTGTCATGGTGAAAAAGAAAGATAACACCTTCCGATTTTGCGTGGACTACAGGAAACTGAACGCAGTGACTGTCAGGGATTCTCACCCTATTCCACGACAAGACGACTCAATTGATTCCCTTTCTTCATCAACATATTTCAGTGTCATGGACTTGTCCAGTGGATACTGGCAGGTTAAGCTTCATCCTCAAGACAAGGAGAAGACTGCTTTCACTACAGGCACAGGACTATACCAATTTACCGTCATGCCGTTTGGACTTGTAAACGCTCCTATGACATTCCAACGTATGATGGAAGTCGTTCTCCATGGCCTTCACTGGTCTAGATGCCTGGTATACCTTGATGACTGTATAGTCATGGGCAAAGACTTCGATGATCATCTCAAAAACCTCCAAGAAGTATTCCAACGCTTCCAAGACGCTGGACTTAAACTCAAACCCTCAAAGTGCAGCTTGTTCAGGAAAGAAGTTACCTACCTGGGTTATGTAATCAACACCAATGGAGTAAGACCAGACCCAAACAACGTAGAGAAGGTCAAATCCTGGCCTCAGCCAAGAACTCCAACGCATGTACGATCCTTCTTAGGCCTGGCATCGTTCTACCGACGGTTCATACCCAGCTTTTCCAAGGTTGCATCCCCTCTAACGACCCTAACACATAAAGGTCAACAGTTCATCTGGACAGCAGAGTGCGAGTCCGCCTTCCAACACCTGAAAGAGGCACTGACCAACCCACCTCTACTCGCCTACCCAGATTTCGATAAGGAGTTCATCCTGTCAACAGACGCATCCCTTGCTGCTATCGGGGCAATCCTCTCACAGATCCAGAATGGCAAGGAAAGGGTTATCTCCTACTTCAGCCAGACTCTCAACTCAACCCAAAAGAAATGGTCTACATATGATAGAGAGTTCTGTGCCATCATCTTCTCAGTTCGCCATTTTCGTCACTTTCTCCGATATCAACACTTCACCATTGTGACTGACCACAAACCTCTCCTAGCTCTCCAGAAGTTCCCAATCCAAGATGATGCAACTGGAAGGAGAACACGATGGGTAGTAGAACTCAATTCTTACAGATTCAGCCTAACTCACAAGAATGGTCAATCACTCAAGAATGCAGATGCACTATCCAGACGACCTGAAGAGAACCAAGTCACCTCAACATCCAAGAGTGAAACACGGGAGTCAATCATCACCCAAGCTAAGTGCAATGCAGTGGAAACTCGTTCACAGAAGTCATCACGAGCATCAAGTAAACCTGCAGTCAATGACTCCTCTACCCAACCCTCAACACAACTGGAATCACAATCTCACCAGCCCTATCATGGCATAATTCTCGACAGTGATGTAGATGTCCAACATGAGCAGCAACTCGATGACGACATCAGGACGGTAATCGAATACATCAGCAATGGTGAACGACTAGGCAAACGACAGATCCGTAAGCACAACCCTCGGATCAAACGCTTTCTATGGGATTACCCGAGACTTGTCCTCTACAATGGCATCCTGTACAGGAAGAAGAAAGACAAGTTAGGCAACCCCATACTCCAGCTCGTGGTACCAAGCTCACTTGTCCCAAGAGTACTCAAGGAATTACACGGTGATCCATCATCCGGACATTTCAGTGCACACCGAACTCTACAGAGAGCAGAATCAATGTGCTACTGGCCTTTCATGAACAAGGAGATTACCAATTTTTGCAACACATGCACAGCCTGTGAGTCGTTCCGTCTACCCAATCCTCGACACCAAGCCCTGTTACATCCAATTTCTACTTCACGCCCTCTGGAGATAGTCTTCGCTGATATTGCTGAACTTCCTATCACAAGAACAGGCTTCCGCTACATGTTGGTCGTGACCGACCATTTTAGCAAATATGTAAACATTTATCCCATGAAAGATCAAACAGCTCCAACCATTGCCAAGCACCTGTTCGAGGAGTATGTGAAAGAGCATGGTGTACCAGAGACTTTGCATACTGATCAAGGCAGACAATTCGAATCGAGATTAGTTCAAGAGTTATGCACCAAATTGGGCATCAAGAAATCTCGCTCGACTGCGTATCACCCCCAAGGAGCTGGTATAGTGGAACGATGCAATCGCACCATCAAAGATCAACTAGCGAAGTATATCTCTGATCAGGGAGGAGAATGGAATACTCACGTTAACCAACTTCAGCTAGCATACAATACAAGCACCCATTCTACAACGGGACTGACACCCTACCTGGTAATGCATGGCAGAGAAGCCCGCATCCCAGCTAGCATCACATGTTCAGCTCCTCCTCCATCTGGAACCTCAGTACTTGAATACGTCTCGAACCTGTCACACCGACTGAAGAAAGCATGGGAGTACACCAGACAGAAAACTCGACAACAGCAACAACAGCAGAAACAACATTACGACACAAGAAGCTGTACAGCCAAGTACGACACAGGTGACCTAGTCTGGTTACACGACCCAACCACCAGCAGGAGCAAACTTGAACCTAACTGGAAAGGTCCCTTCACTGTCACTTCTTCGTCGAATGATGGACTAAATTTTGACATCGTAGACACCCATGATGAAAGGACCAAGCGACGTGTTCATCACAATCGCCTGAAAAGATATCGAGCTACATCCTCTTTGGAGACACCATTACCTCCTTCCCCACCCTCTACATCTGAAACTCTACCAAGATGGATGAGAAAACCTCCAACACCTCTAAGACCAGGTCCACCGGCACCCCAATCAACAGAAGGGACCAGGAGTAAGATCCACTCAAACCAGCCAGATCATAACTCTGCCTTCATCATGTGGTCACCAAGACCACCAGACCACTTTCTTCATCACGGGCAGTCAAACCATGACCAACAGTCAAGGCCAGGTTTGTCTGTTCAGCAACAAAATACAAACCAATCCCCTGGTTCCCGGCAGCCGACAAACTCTGACCACCAGCCACGGTCAGACGAAGCGGTTCCACCCCAGCAGCAGCCAACTAGTCATTCCTATGGGTCATCGTCTGCTGACCAAACTCAACTCGGGCCGTCATCACCTTACCAACCACACCTTGGGCCATCATCATCACCGCTGGCTGACCAAACACATTCTGGGCCGTCATCATTGGCAAACCAACCACAACTCAGGCCATCATCGCCATCTGGCCATTCTCAGTCTAGGCCGCAACACCATATCAGGCCATCCAAAACAGACCAAATCCAACTCAGACCACACTATCAACTCCGGTCATCATCAGATCAACATCACCAACTTGGGTCATCGTCACCAGCTGACCCTCCAGACCGTCAACCCTCGTCGAGATCAGAGCAACCTTTACGTACCACATCTACCACGTCTACCAGGACCAGTGGTCAACAACAACAACAACAAGATAAACAAGCAAATGACAATGAACAATTACCAAGAACTGAAGTACGCCAAAATACTCAAGAAGCTCACTCTAGATATGGACGCCGGATAAAGTTACCATCCAAATTGCAAGATTACAAACTGTAAAATTATAGAAAAGTATACTTTATAACGTCGAAGACAATTTGATATTTCAAATTTAGCTTCTCTGCAATATTTGATTGTATTTTCATCAACAACAACAAAAGTAAATAGTTTAAAGATATTCCATTCACTAAAGAAAATCTACAAAAAGATGATTTTCTAAAGATAAAGGAAATGGAAATAAAAAGTATAAATTTGAACAATTCAAGTTAACAAACTTCTACTTGAATTTATTCTGACATAAATTTAGTACATGTGTTATATGATAACTTTACAATTTCTTTTTCTGTATGAAATTTCAGTGAATGTATTGAAGTGTATCAATTTGTCATTTGTTGCATATAAATTGTGAAAAAAAAAGAAGAAAATAACAGTTCAGTACGGTACTCAGTTTGATTCATGGCTATATACAAAAAGAAGAAAAGAACATGTAAAATTTTAATGCAGATTTGCTTTGATCATTCATAGTTACGTAGTTTTCAACAAAAAAAAAGACATACATACAATGTATACGTCAATCACTTAGAAAATCTTGGAAAGTGATATTTCTTCACGTAAAAATTCTAAAATGTTATATCATGCACAAATATAGAAACTTTGTTTGGTAGTATATTTGACTTTGAGAGATGATTTTTCAAGATTTGATTTCAAGAAGCAAATTGTATTTTATGTATTTTACTATTTGATTTAACAGCATAAATGTATAAATGGTTTACTATATTTCGATATGAAATGCTTTGTTATGTAACATTTTTATTTTTTATTTTTTTGATGGAAGAGTGCCAAATCGCATTTAATAGAAGAACATATATATTGATTTTCTGTCGTAGACCAATGACTTAATTTGGTAGATTGAGTACGCCCTAAGTTTTTTTTTATCTCAAGAGCTACTGGAAAATGTTAAAAATACATTCTTGTTCTGAGATATAAAGGAGTACATTAAAAGTTCATAATTATGTTTGGCATCATTCAGTGATATTTTTTTGCCATTTAATATGCATATAGATTTCCGTTTGTTTTCATAGTTTTTATAGGACAATGTTAAAAGTACCTTAATGCAAATTTGTCACATCTACATGTACCACAAGACGCTGGACTTGTTAATTAGTTGTCAAAGAAAACAATAAGTGAACAGAAAAACTTGTCTGTAAATTTTAAAAAACTTTTTATGTATCTGTTAAGTAGACAGATTTGTTTTATAATTATGATGAATTATGATTCTTTATGGAATTAAGATATACATGTATATAGAGTCCAACATGCATCAATGAATTAATTTACTCTATACCTATGTTTTAGTCCGATGAATTCATTGAAAGAAAATTATTTCAGTTTAATTAGATGTGAATTTCAGATATTTACATGTAGGTACATAGAATACCAATTGCATTTGAAGCCATTTATATAATTCATTTCTAACTTATGTATAGTAAATTATTTGAAATGCTTCGCCTGTAGATATATTTTGATTGCAGTTGTACATTTTTAATGCATGGTTTAATGTTAAAAAAAAATATCCCTTGAGGGCAAACGATTATAGTTACAAAAGGAAGCTTGTAGAAAGAGATTTATACATGTTTCTTGATATAATTTGTGTAATTTATTTAGAACTGTGTAGAATTTCTGTCCCCTCGAAACATGGTAAAAAAAAATTTTTTTTTAGTCAAGTACAGTATATAAACATATTGATTGTGAATTTACAGATTATTGCACTTATTTGAAAAATGAGGACATTTTTCTGATAGGATGGAATATTATGTAAGGTAGCATTATTATGACGTATGAATTTGTTTCCATGATCACTTCACCCTCTTATTTACATTTTCTCTCTATTCAACCTTCCACCTGTGATTGCTCCACCTACATTCCTTTCCTGTCACCCCTATTCACCTTAAATCTTTTGTTCTCTCCCAGGCCTATTGAACCTTGCCTGCCATACCATCTACTATGACTATGACTCATCACATGACCCATTCTCTCTTTTCTTATTGGTACTTCTTGTAGACTTCTGATTGGTTATTTTTGTTTATGTACTTGTCAGCCATTTTGAGTTTATATTAAAATATACTTCAGTGCATCTCCAGATTTCAAGCCTGCAAGACCTATTTTGTAGTGTCTGCTACATTATTATTATTATTGTATCCCCCGGCAGTATGCCGGAGGATACTTTGGATTCAGCAGCGTTTCGCCGCCGCCGCCGCCGCGTCACATTCTTGTGTGCGCTCTAGCGGTCACATTTCTCGACGAATTTCTTTCAGTCTTCCTGTGGACGTGTATCTTGGTAAAATCTGGACCCCTATAGTTTCTGGTGATGCTGCCCCCAGTGTTCCGTCTTTTATAGGGTAAAAGGCCATATTTTGGGGGATAGTTTGTGTGCGCTCTAGCGGTCACATTTCTCAACGGATTTTGTTCAAAAAGCTTTCAAAAAGCTGTGGCCACAACCTGTTCAGGGATGGCCAACAAAATGACGCATAGTGTTGGTAGGTGCGTAGACGAAAAGGGAATAGCCCAACAGGCAATTAGCCTTAGTGATAATTAGACAAAGTGATGTTTAGACAAACTGGCATTTAGACCAACTGACAATTAGACTAAATGGAAAATGGACTAAATGAAAGTTAGACCAACTGCACATTAGACCATATAAATGCTACGTAGACCAAAATGATACTGGACCAAGTGGATTTTAGACGAAATGCCTGTAGACCAACTAGTTTTAGACTGACTGGGAATTAGACAAACTGACATTAGACGAACTGGTAGTAGACCAAGTGACAACAAAATAAAGTAGACGAAATGGTAATGAGACCAAATGGTAATTAGACCAAGTGATAATTAGCCCAAGTGGTAATTAGACCTTCTGGTTATTAGACCAAGTGCAAATTAGACCAAATGAAGAGTGGACCAAAAGGGTTTAGCCCGAATGAAGGTAGCCCATCTGGAAATTAGACCAAGTGACTTTAGCCCAAGCGTGCATGAACCCATTAATAAAGCTGGCGTCACACTGTCCCGGAATGGACATACGATGGCCACACGAATATTCCATTTCGCGCGAACATGGTCAACAGCGAATCAATAGCCGAAGCAAGCACGATGCTCACAGAAGGTCACACGATGGCACCCGAACCACACACGATGATGTGAATTTTTATTGAAAGTTTACCCCAAGGACACACGATGGCTACACGACGTCGTAATGAGAGTACAATGCATGAAGGCGTCAATGTGACCTCCCGATGGTATAAAACCTCCAGCCGACCGTACGCGTTGGAAATGCAATTGCTGATCGGAAACTTGCAGGCGTCACACTGTCCCGAAATTGAGCAAAGATGGACACACGATAAAGGAAATGTTCAATTTCAGCTCTGATCGTGTAATCATCGGGCCATTCGTGGGTGCATCTTAAGCCATCGTTTGACCGCCGGTGGAGTTTCTCAGGCTCCGGCAGCAACTTCGTGAGAGGTGGCAAAATCTTTGGCATGCCAAAAAAATTGCCCGAAGACCTTGTGAAGGTTTATTTTCGTGTTGAATTCGTGTGTCCATTTTGCATTTCGTAAGGCCATCGTGAGGGCATCTTGTCAAATCTTTACTGCGTGTGCTCATCGGTGCCATGGGGCATTTTCGCCTCACAAAGACAATATGACTTCAATATTCATGTGGATATCATTAATAATCAATAATCAAGACCTTTTATGGGTTTACTTGACTCACTTTCTTGTACTCAACATGTTGGCTTTAGTACTCATACTCACGGTCATACTCTAGATTTGGTTATATCTCGTAAGACAGATGACATAATTGTGGGCCTGGTTCTTTGATTTCAGATCATTTTCCTGTTATGCGTCAGCTGAATTCATGCAAATCACCTTTGATTTCTAAAAAAATATCTTTTCGCAAATTCGGTTGTATAGACATGGATTCACTGAAGAGTGATGTTGCTAATAGTTCCTTTTGCACAAACACTCCTGATGATTTTATGGAATAGGTTTCTTTATAAATAATACTCTCAGTTCAGTTTTAAACAAACATGCACCTTTGATAACCAAGAGTGTAACTCCTCGTCCACAGGTACCTTGGTTTACGGATGATGTTAGGACAGAAAAAAGAAAAAGAAGGATAGCAGAGAAAAGATGAGAACAAGAACCCCTCCCGATTACGATCAGTGTAAAGCTGCTCGTAACACGACATTATTTGTTATCAATAGGGCCCATCGTATATATTACTCTGAAATTGTAAAGGAGAACAGTTCTGATCTGATCAAAGAAGTCTTTGGTGAATATGACCAGGCTAAATCCTATGATACCTCCTCATGTTGATAGAAGACAATTTGCAAATGATTTAGGAAACTTTTTCTGTGATAAGATAGTGAGAATCCACTCTGACATTAAGACAACTGTAGATGACAGAACTTGTACTCTAGATGATACTCTTTTGGATTGTACAGATCTTCAGATTTCACTTTCTCAGTTTTTTCCTTCTTTCAAAACATTATCTGAAAATGAGGTTGAGAAATTAGTCAAAGGCTTGAGTAAGAAATCATGTTCTCTTGACCCAATGCCTACAAAGCTTTTATTGAATTGCACTGAATCACTGCTCCCAGTTTTTATAACTTGTCTCTCTCAAAGGGCCTTTTCCCTTCGGATTGGAAAGTAGCCTTAGTTAAGCCACTTCTTAAGAAACCTGGTATGGAGTTGAATTTCAATAATCTTAGACCAATCAGTAATTTACAGTACATATCAAAATTAGTTGAAGGAGCTGTTACACAGCAAATTCAACAACACCTCTGTCATAATTCATTGTTCCCATGTATGCAGTCAGCATACAGACAGTTTCATAGCACAGAAACAGCCTTGATCAGAATAAAAAATGATCTTCTCTTGGCCATGGACAATCAAAAAGTAACATTGTTGGTACTTTTGGATCTAAGTGCCGCGTTGGACACTATTGATCATGTAATATTGTTGAATATACTGCATTCTTCCTTGGTTTAAGTGGCTCTGTTCTTTCATGGATTGAATCCTATCTTACAAACAGGCAACAAAAAGTAGTACTTAATGATGTCGAATCGCAGAATTTTCCTGTTTTCCAAATGGGGTTCCACAGGGGTCACGTCTCGGCCCCCTTCTCTTTACACTTTCGAAGGCGTTTTCCAAACGTATCTTGTCATTGTTATGCTGATGACACGCAGTTGTACGTTTCTTTTAGCCCTGATAAGGATCAACAAGAGCATAATATTTCAATTTTAGAAACGTGTATAGGATAAATTCGTTCTTGGATGCTCCAACATAAGTTTCTCATTGTTGGAACATCCAGACAAGACGCAAAACTGAATATTAACCATATAACAGTTGGAGATGCGGAAGTGAAACCGACAAGCACTGTGAGAAATGGCTAGATTCTCGTTTAAACACGGAGACACAGATATCCAACACATGCAAATCTGCTTTTCATATGTTATATAATTTGCGTCACATCGGTAAATACTTAGATCAGAAAAACACTGAAAGCCTTGTCCATGCATTTATTAGTAGTAAACTTGACTACTGTAATGGATTATTGTTTGGCTTGTAAGATTCACAGACCATGAAGTTGCAGCGAGTTCAGAATGCCTGTACAAGACTTGTGACCAATTCCTCAAAATTTTCCCACATCACTCCTGTTTTGATGAAGTTACATTGGTTGTCAATAAAGTACAGAATCACATTCAAATTACTTTTGCTTATTTACAAAGCTTTGAATGGTCAAGCCCCAAATTACTTGTCTGAATTATTATCTTTTAAATTGCATCCATATACGCAAAACTTACGAAGTTCACGAGACAAACTGCTTCTACATTCGAGAGCCAGCAGAAGAACCGCGCAAAGGCAGCCGCTACACCAGGCAACGCCCAACCCCAACCACACCCCCACTCGCGGCTGACCGTTAGAACGGATCTTCCACCTTCAATGAAGAGTCGTCGCGCTTTCCTCGCCAAAGAAGCATATAAAATGCGTAAAGAACAAGGGCTTTCTACACGAATCTTCGTTAGAGGTACGGAAGTTTGCTTACAGTCGAAGGAAAAAGGCACATCTAAGTGGACTGATTACAAGGACCAGTAGACTTTCAGCACTTTGCTTTTCACCAGTGAATACGGTACTGACTGTTGTCTTTTATTACTTTGTTATATTATATTATGCTATCATAACTACTGCAAAAGTATGTTGTTGTGATCCTGTTTGACCTTAATCTTCTTTTTTTCTTTCATAAAAAAAAGAGATACTAAATTTTAACATGCAAATCGTAGTTATTTGCATGCTTCAGCAGATATTTTATTTTCTCTAATCAAGCATTTTGAAAGTAAGGAACTGACTATTTCATGTTTTTTTTTCATGTAAGTACTGTATTAAAGTCAATTCTCGTATAATATTGATAACTGTTTTCCACCAGTCAATACGGTACTGACTGTCTTTGTCATATTATACTGCTGCAAAAGTTTGAAGTTGTGATCCGATGTGATCTCTTAGTCTTATTTTCTTCTTTGATATAAAAAAAAATGGAGATACTACATTGTAACATGCAACTCGTGGTTATTTGCATGCTTTAGTACTTGTTTTATTTTCTCAACTCGTACATTTTGAAAGTACGGAATTGACTATTTCATGTTTTATTCATGTAAGTGCAGTGTTAAAGTCAATTCTCGTATAATATTGATAACTGTTTCCATCAGTCAATACGGTACTGACTGTCTTTTACTGCTTTTTCATACTGTGCTAGTACAACTACTGCAAAAGTTTTGATGTTATCCGGTGTGATCTCCTAATCTTACCTTTTTCTTTCATAAAATGGAGATACTATATTGTAACATGTAACTCGTTGTTATTTGCATGCTTTAGCAGATATTTTATTCTCTCTACTCATACATTTTGAAAGTAAGGAAATGTCTATTTCATGTTTTTTCATGTAAGTACTATACTATTGATAATATTTAACAATTAGAAGCTAGAAATTCAGATGTTCCAATCTCTTGATCCAATTATTTTATCATTAATCATATTATTTATTATCTCAACCCTGACTTTTGGGGTTATGGCAGATACCTCATAGTCTGTTTGAATGCCTCTATTTCAAGATTTCCAGATAGAAAGCATTTTTTTTTTTTTTTTTTTTTATTAAGTTGCTCTATACCTTTTGATGGTTTTCATGTACCTCAACTGACCATCTTTATAAAACAACTGTTGTACATTAATAAGTGTTACTTGGAGATGTATGGATTTATCTATGGCTGATGATATTAATTCCATTACACGTCCAAATGTTAGATGTGAATATTATTTACCTGCTGAGTTCAAGACTAGATTTCAGAATAAAGGTCAATCACATAGTTTTTTGCATATGAATGCTCGCAGTCTGGCTAAGAATTTTGATGATGTACAGTTGCTCCTGGCTTCTCTTGATTGTTTATTTTCTGTTGTAGGTATTAGCGAAACCTGGCTCCATTCTTATTCACCTCCTTTGTATGACATTCCAAATTATTCGCTGCTACGCTGTGACAGATTGGAAGGGAGAGGGGGAGGAGTTGCTTTTTATGTCAATAATGCTTTGTCTTTTAAACTCCGCTCTGACCTTTCTTTCAGTCATAAGAGTGCGGAGTTGCTTTCCATCGAAATTGATTCTTGTCTTTCCGGAAAAAATGATGTAATTTGTATTTTATATAGACCCCCAAATACTAATAAGAAACTCTTTTTAGAGGAATTTGATAATCTGCTACACAAACTAAATCGTGAAAATAAAAATATTCATTTCATGGGGGATTTTAACATTGACTTGCTCTGTGACAACAACATTACTGATGATTTTAATACGCTATTAAATGTTCATTCTATGTTTTCTACAATTTCAAAACCGACGAGAATAGATGTGAATACCAGTACTCTAATTGATAACATATTTACTAATGTTTCTGATTATAATATTGAAGCAGGGCTTGTTTATTCTGAAATTTCAGATCATTTGCCAGTTTTCTTGCTCTTTTCCAATTGTATTGAAATTAAAATTAAAAAGAAAACAGTTGAAGTTCGTAAATTTACAGAAGATAATATTGCCAAGTTGAAATCTGATTTAATGTCGGAAACGTGGAGTGACGTCTTAATTTGCAATGAAATTGATATTGCGTATCAGAAATTTTTAGATACATTATTGAATTATTTGAATGTAGATATACCAAAAGTTCATATTAAATCTCGTAAAAACTTACCCAAACACCCTTGGATTACAAGAGCAATTCTGAAATCTATTAAACAAAGAAATAGGCTTTACAAAAAAAGCCTTTGTAATCCTACAGATGAAACGGAGCAAGAATATAGGCAATATAGAAATAAGCTAACACATATTATACGCACATCAAAAAGAATGTATTATACTAAACAGTTTGAACAGGCAAACGATTCTTCCTCCAAGTGGAAGATAGTAAATGATATTCTGAAAAGGGGAAATGTTTCTCATTCAACTGTATTTAGGCACGATGATGTTACTGTAAATGATCAACATGATATAGCAAATTGTTTCAATACTTATTTTTCAAACATAGGTGCTGAACAGGCCCTGAAAATTAAAGGGTGTAACGTAAATTTTCGTGATTTTCTCCTTGATTCCTCAGTAAATAGTATTTTCTTTAACCCCACAAATGCAGTTGAAGTAACGAGGATTGTTGCATCACTCAATTCTACTCATTCAACTGGACATGATGAGATGAATACGTATTTGTTAAAAAATATAATTGGTAGTATAATTAAACCCCTCGTTTTCATATTTAACTTGTCTCTGTTCTCTGGTAGTTTTCCTTCAATAATGAAAATTTCGAAAGTAATACCTATCTACAAGAAAGGCGATGCAAGTTTATTTAGTAATTATCGGCCTATCTCAATACTCTCATGCTTTTCAAAAGTACTAGAACGACTTGTTTATGATAGATTGATATATTGTATACCTTCTTGGCTGACAATAATTTACTTAACAATGATCAGTACGGATTCAGAAAATTTCATTCCACGGAATTTGCTATTGTAAAATTACATGATAGGGTATCATCTGCTTTAGCCAAACACGAACATGTCATAGGAGTTTTTATGGATTTAAGTAAAGCATTTGATACCCTTGATCATGACATACTTTTACACAAGCTTTACCATTATGGGATTCGCGGTGTATCATTAAACTGGTTTCGAAGTTATCTTTCTTGTAGAAGTCAATATACAATATTTAACAATGCCAATTCCACTATGTCCCCTGTTACGTGTGGTGTGCCCCAGGGCTCCATTTTAGGCCCGCTTCTTTTTTTAATTTATGTTAACGATATCTCCAATGTCTCTTCTTCATTACAATATATACTATTTGCTGATGACACTAATATTTTTTGCTCTCATTCAAACTTAGATAATCTCATTGAAATACTGAATGCTGAATTACCGAAATTATGTAATTGGTTTAAATGCAATAAATTATCGTTGAATTTGGGTAAAACTAACTTCATTCACTTTAAAACTCGTGCTAAAACTGAACAAATTAATGTTTCATTAAAGATAGACAGTATTACTATTCAACAAAAGAAAAATACCAAATTCCTAGGCATTTATATTGATGAGTGTCTGTCCTGGCATGAACACGTACGTGAACTCTCTAGAGCTTTGTCTTGTTATATTGGTGTTATGTACAAGCTGCAACCCTTTGTCCCTCCTCGTATTTTGTCCATTATTTACAACTCCTTTATTCATTCTCGTATCTCGTACTGTAACATTGTATGGGCCAATAATAAAGTAAACACTGATGTTATTTTGAGATTGCAAAAGAGAGCCATGAGACTTTGTTGCGGCTCCGGGTATTTTGAACACACTGACCCATTATTTTTTAAATTGAAGACTTTGAAAATAATTGATATTCATTTCATGCAAATTGCAGTGTTCATGTACCGACTAAATAAGAAGGAACTACCTTTATCATTTTGTAATGATTTTACTCTGAATAGAGACATTCATAATTACCCAACTAGACATTCTTCAGATTTTCATTTGTTTACTTTTGAGGTACACTGATGTTTATCCTTTCAAGTAGAAGCATATGCTATGTATTATTTTTTTTGTAACCCTTTTATTTTCTTTTTACATTTGTAACTACAGAATGTCTTATTTTACGCCATGTTCACTATAAACAAAATATTTATCAGTTATATTATACCATAGGGATGTTGCGCTTCAAACATTCTTTGTTTATGCACTGTTCCTGCTATGCATATTTCAATGTAACTCACTGAATTTTGTAATTTGTAAATGACTATGTTGCATGGTGAAAAAATAAAACAAAACAAAACAAACAAACAATTGCCTCATGTCAAAACGAAAGCAACTCTTGGAGATTGTGCATTTGCCTGTGCTGCTCCAAAACTCTGGAACCAACTTCCTCTTGCAATAAGGAAAGCACAATCAGTCCCCATTTCTAAATCTCTACTGAAGACCCATGTGTTTTCAGAGGCTTTTAAGTAGATTAGTTCTGTTGAGATAGTGTAAGCATATAGGAGTCTCCAGCAAAGCGCAGTAGAGTATATTCAAATAGTAGCTGCGCTATATAAATTATTAAGGAAAAGAAGAGACGAAAAATGCCCGATGGCACCGATGATCACACGAAGGAAAGACGAAGATGACACGATTTGACAAGATGCCCTCACAATGGCCTTCCGAAGGGCAAAATTAACACCCGAGTTCAACACGAAAATGAACCTTCGCAAGGTCTTCGGGCAATTTTTTTGGCGGACACACGATGGCTTAATATGCCCTCACGAATGGCCCGATGTTTACACGATCAGAGCCGAATTTGAAAATTTCCTTTATCGTGTGTCCATCTTGTTTCAACTTCGGGACAGTGTAACGCCTGCATAATGAAATAACAAGCACTACGAATTCGCAAGCGACGTGAACCACAACGTATACAGCTCTGAAAAAGCGGCCAGGAGAGCTAGAGCTGGAAAGCTAGCAGATTTCTTACAAAACAAACCATCTAAGCTATTGATGAGATATGCATCAAGTGATTTAAGAAAAAAAAAATATGCAGAGTGTTCCTTGAGAAAGAGGAAGGAGCAACAACCATCGCAGAAGCTGATGAGTGCAACACCCATGTTGTAAGTGTATTTTCATCGTCATCAGTGGTAGTAGAAATTGATAATGTCAGTATATAGTTTATTAATTAAACTTCATTTTGGTCATCTCCGGCATAAGAACTAGGGGAACCGACATTTGCTCCGGCGGCAATTGCTCCTGCGACAAATGCTCCTAAAAATACGACAATTGCTCCGCGACAATTGCTCCGCGATAATTGCTCCTGCGACAATTGCTCCGTCGACATTTGCTCCTGCGATAATTGCTCCGGCGACATTTGCTCCGTCGACAATTGCTCCTGCGACAATTGCTCCGTCGACATTTGCTCCGATCGAGCGACAAATGCTCCGCGACAACTGACTGCTCCGTCGATAGAAATGCGACAATTGCTCCTGCGACAATTGCTCCGCCGACATTTGCTCCAAAATATGATTATTGTTCAGTCGTTAAAAATGCATATATGCGACAATTGCTCCTGCGACAATTGCTCCGTCGACATTTGCTCCGATCGAGCGACATTTGCTCCGCGACAACTGCTCCGTCGATAGAAATGCATATATGCGACAATTGCTCCGTCGACATTTGCTCCGATCGAGCGACAACGGCTCCGTCGACAGAAATGCTTATATGCGACAATTGCTCCTGCGACAATTGCTCCTGCGACAATTGCTCCGTCAACATTTGCTCCGATCGAGCGACAAATGCTCCGCGACAACTGACTGCTCCGTCGATAGAAATGCGACAATTGCTCCTGCGACAATTGCTCCGCCGACATTTGCTCCAAAATATGATTATTGTTCAGTCGTTAAAAATGCATATATGCGACAATTGCTCCTGCGACAATTGCTCCGTCGACATTTGCTCCGATCGAGCGACATTTGCTCCGCGACAACTGCTCCGTCGATAGAAATGCATATATGCGACAATTGCTCCGTCGACATCTGCTCCGATCGAGCGACAACGGCTCCGTCGACAGAAATGCTTATATGCGACAATTGCTCCTGCGACAATTGCTTCGTCAACATTTGCTCCGATCGAGCGACAAATGCTCAGCGACAACTGACTGCTCCGTCGATAGAAATGCGACAATTGCTCCTGCGACAATTGCTCCGCCGACATTTGCTCCAAAATATGATTATTGTTCAGTCGTTAAAAATGAATATGCGACAATTGCTCCGCGACAGTAAACTCGGTAGACATGGTAGATAAAAAGGAATATGCGACATTTGCTCATCGACAATTGCTCCGCCAACATTTGCTCCATTTGAGCGACAATTCCTCCGCGACATTAGCTCCGTCGAAGAAAATGAATATGCGACAATATCATTGCTTCGAGATATCTCGAATATCTCGAAATACATGTATGTCGAGACAATTACTACCGTACCTCTAACTGCTTATTCCACGAGAGTACGATGACACTGGCGTCAATCCGTTTCGAGGAGTGGGATGGGGAATGAACAAAATATTTTGCCGAAATTTCTTGCTCACATTAATTTGACTATACACACCCCTCACCCACACACCCCAAGACACATACTTTTATTTATTTTGCGAGCGAGCCAAAAATTACCATATCTTGCCTTAAAAGAAGTCTCGTTTTTTGTCAAAATACACTCTGGACTTATAAGATATTTAAATGGTATATTTGGTTACCTCACTGCCAAATATTACATACTTCGCTGTTGCAAATGTTTGCTGTCCAAAACCACACTGTTTCTAAACATTGCGAGCAAGGAAAACGCACTCTCTTGGGGATAAAGTATCATTTCGTCATCAAAATACACCACAGGCCTATAACCTTTCTAAAATATATTCGTCCGCCTCCCGTTGCATGCCCAATTTGTTTGCCTTCCCAATAAGTTTCACTCTAGCTTTTCAGTGAGCGCAGCGAAAAATATTATGATATGCGGGCATCCGCTGCTGGAATAAAAATGATTGCTAATCGAAAACGTCTTGTTTCTAGATTTTATAAGCGGGCAAATATTGATTTTTTTTTTTAAATACTAAGAACAGGTTTAAGTGTATTGTTACAATCCCTTCTCGTGATTTTAGTAACGTACATTTATCGGCATCTTCCGTTCACACAGAGAGTATGATCAGGGTGTGATGATATGAATAGGCTAATGGTCACAGGCGGTCATGTCCTGAAAATTCATCTATTTTAGGTCAACTTGCCGCTCGAATCCTTGCAGACATAACTATCACTTTATGAGTTAAAGAATTAAGCATAAATATTGGATAAAAGACAAGATGCAAACCTATTCCCTTTCGTGATAATATAAATATAACCGGCATAGGTTAAGATAGTGAAATCAAGCGAGCGAAGCGAGCAACGCTTTAAATTAAATTAAATTCAATTCTTTTCAATTCAGCTTTATTGAGATTCATATATAAAAGAGTATCATTAACATTAACATGCAAGAAATTATGATATAGTTTAGTGTGTTTAGACGGGCATAGTCATTAAAATTGCATGTAATTATTAAAACATAAAAAAGACTGACAATAAAAATAGGAACCTGGTTGCTGTATAAAAACCCTTGTGGGTTTGTCTTGACAGCCACGTTCAGGTTTTCCCTTCATTGTCATTCCTCTTTTTCCTTTCTCTTTTCCATTATTATTTCTTCTTTAAAAATTGGGGGTATATTTTTTACACGCCATTCACCCTTCTTCCACCTCTACAAGCGATTTTTTTAAAATGTATTTATGGCTAGACAGGGGCGAATGGGGGGCTCTGACAATCAGCCCTGGGCACCCCCCCCCCCCCCCCCCCCGCACAAAAAAGTGAAGATGGTGAGTGTACAATATATTTTGATCTAGTCCTTTAACCTTTAGTGTGCACATTTTCTCTTTGCATTTAGATGTTTTTAAAGAATCCATGTTCGGGGGGGGGGGGGGTGAGGTGTTTTGCCCGAAAATGACATTTTCTGGTCCAATTATCACACTTTTTACCCAAATATCACATTCTATGGCCATAAATATCATTAATTTTCAAGTCTCACACAGCCTCCTGGGTCGTAGCATATGTTTCTTTGTACTCGTAAGACAAGCATATTCAGACAGATGTCACAAAAAAATTACGTTTTATTTTTTACCCCATTATTAACCACATTTAATGGGGGTGGGCAAACTTTCGTCCATATCACTTTCATGGTGGGTAGCAACTGCCCCCCCCCCCCCCCCCCCCCCCCCCACCACAGGATCTTCGACGCACCTACTTCTTTTCTTTATCTATCTTTCTTTTTTGACTTCTTCCTTGCCCTTTTCTTTCTTTCTTCCTTCATATTTTCTTCCACATGCACAGCCGAATGCATACCGACACGGGCATTGTAGTACTAGTACCAACGGCAAGTTTTGAGGGGGAGGACACATCCACAAGTCCCCCCCCCCCCCTCCCATACGCCACTGGACTCCACGTACATAGGCCTTTGCATGTTTTTATTTTGATTGTTCTTTTACTTTATCATGGTTTATATATTTCCTTTCACTGCCATACGTTTGACGTTTGCTCTGATTCTTGTTTCTGTGTGTGTGTTTTTTTTTTTTAGTTTTGTTCTTAATAAGCCGACACCAGCTCAGCGCGGCAGGAGCCGGGGAGCTGGTTCCAGGCATAATTATGACCAGCTTAGAGAGAGAAAAAGAAAGCTGTACAGTTTAGTCAATATTTGTTTGTTTTTGTTTGCAAGGCGTTTGTCAGCTCCACGCTGAGGGAGACCCGGGAGCGAACACTTAATACCCCGCTTGACCAGTTTAAAAAGTTGAACTTGGCAACCCAGAATGATTGTCGTACTTTTGTATTACTGGTATAAATTATTCTATCTTTCACGTTTGTATTATTTTTGTTTATATTTAAACCATGCAGTTCTGCATCGGGGAGTCAGGGAGCTAGAGGCATTATTATGATATTTTCTGTTTGATAGAGTACTGCCATATTAATAAGTATAATACATGTATATGTCAATTTGTTTTGTTTGCGAGGCATTATGCAAGCTCCACGTGGCGGGAGGCCCGGGAGCAAACACTTAATTCCACCAATTCCCCATATTTTGGGCGTATATTCCCTTCCCCTCACTATTACAATATTAAATTGAACCTATGAACTTTAGCAATTCGCAACAACCCACATACAGGACTGGCTTGTTTTCCCCACCAGCAAGTGTCATGACTAGTAGATAGAATGGCTATAATTTAGAAATAAATGTTCGCCATCATTTACTCAGTTGTGTTAAAAATGCCCAAGATAAAGAAAGAGAGAGAGAGAGAGAGGGGGGGGGGGGAACAAAATAATAAAACATAATTATAGATGAATAATTAATAGGTATAGGCAAAATCACAAGGGGAAGTGGTAGAAAAAATATTTAAAAAGGTTTATTTCCAAATCCCGAAACACCAACAACAGCTATTGTTCTGAATTCGTTGTGTTCGCTTTTGTTGAGGATTTTATATAAGGTTGCCGTTGGAGCAATTGTCACATACATAAGCATTAACGACGGCCGACGGAACAGATGTCGGCGGACAAGTTGTCGCATGAGCAATTGTTGCGGAGCAATGATATTGTCACATATTCATTTTATTTGACGGAGCTAATGTCGCGAAGGAATTGTCGCTCCAATGAAACAAATGTCGGCGGATCGAGTGCTTTCCGCCGGAGCTAATGTCGCCGGAGCAAATATCGACGGAGCAATTGTCGAGGAGCAAATATTTATTTCTATTTACTGAGTTTATTGTCGCGGAGCAATTGTCGCATATTCATTTTTATCGGCGGAGCAATTGTCGCATATATTCATTATTATCGACGGAGCAGTTGTCGCGGAGTAGGTAATTGTCGCTCGATCGGAGCAAATGTCGACAAAACAATTGTTGCAGAAACAATTGTCGCAATTGTCTCATATATTCATTTTATCGACGGAGCAATTGTCGCTCGATCGGAGCAAATGTCGACGGAGCAATTGTCGCAGGAACAATTGTCGCATATATGCATTTCTAGCGACGGAGCAGTTGTCGCGGAGCAATTGTCGCTCGATCGGAGCAAATGTCGACGGAGCAATTGTCGCAGGAGCAAATGTCGACGGAGCAATTGTCGCAGGAGCAAATGTCGACGGAGCAATTGTCGCAGGAGCAAATGCCGTCGGAGCAATTATCGCAGGAGCAAATGTCGACGGAGCAATTGTCGCAGGAGCAATTATGGCGGAGCAATTGTCGCGGAGCAATTGTCGTATTTTTAGGAGCATTTGTCGCAGGAGCAATTGCCGCCGGAGCAAATGTCATACATTCTGAAGGCGTGCAACTAACTAGAATACAGCAGCATACACAGTGCAAGGAATGAACATGTAGACCTACACCAAAAATGGTTCACTTTAGATCCCGCGTAAAACGGAGATACGCTAATGGCGTTACTGAGCAGGAGTAATCAATGCGCTTATTTATGCATGAACCAACTATATATTTAAAATAAAAACGACCTACTCTTCAGAAGGGTCAGAAACAAATTTTATTGGAAGATTGGATTAAATTCAAAGTGAATTCGAAGCTAAAATTCCGGATGGTTTTACCGGAAGAAATTTATTGCGGAAATATATTTGAGTAAAAAGTTATCGAGGGTTGAACTCGATCGTGTAGCCCCGTGATGCTCCTGTCCTTATTCCGCTCACTCCTACCCGGGTGGAGCCACTCAATGTGACTTGGGGACTGCATGACCGTTACCAAAATCGCGGATAAAGGGGTGAATTTCAAGGAACGTCCGCAGACAGAATATGCCTCGAAATATAGAAAATACGGGTGCGCAGGTGTCCTCGAAATTGATAAAATAGGGGTCAGGAAAAGGGAAGAAAACAAGAAAAAAAGCAAAACAAAACAAAGAAAAAACCCGGATCCGAGTTGCTAGCTGCGGGCCTGCCGGGGAGGGCGCGCTCATCGTTGAGAAAAAAAATCCTTGCACTGCACTGCCGTCACTCAGCAAGATGGCGCGGATGTGAAGGTAAGTTTTTCCCACCGAACTCTATGACTGGAATGGGCTCGATCGCTCGCTGCACACAGGACTATTTTCATTTATGCCCTTTAAACTAAAGATGAACTGAGAAGATGCCGTTTTGCGCTGCAGTCAACTGCACGAATCGTGATGTTCGTTAAAGTCGTGAGAAAGGAATATGTTTCACTTTCACAGGTATGAAGACCCATTTTAAACAAGTAACACTAGTAACAGTCCCATTCATACGCTTTCATGTTAGTTTATGGGTGTATAGGAACACTCTGCGTGGTCGGATTTTGCGTGGTCAAAATGATTTGACCCCGTTTCGTGGTTGTTTAATTCGTTGAGCCTTCGTCAGTTTATAATTTAACAACAACAAACGTGGTCAAAATGACCCCGCAAAAATCGGTCGGCAACAATGCAAACGACTCTAATGTAAATTTTAAAAATATAACAAGATATCATGAAATGATATCGTTGATTGATTCGGTAATTAAGGGAAAAAATACTGATTCAGTAATTAAGGGAAGAAATACCAGTCAGAATGACACTTTTCTTGGAATGCACATTGCGCAAGGTACACGCGTCGCCGCGATGTTAACAAGCCCATGTATTTCCCGCCCGCGCCCGCCGGGCGGCTGGCTGTGTAGATAGGTATGATACATGTCTGTGTACGTGTAGAGTTAGCGCGCAGGGATATGTGTACAAGTTGTAACTAATCCCGGATCGGAGTCACGGAGTCGTTACTTATGGAATGGGGGTTCGAAGATCATATTCAGAAGTTCAAAGGTGAGTGAATCTTTCTGTGTTTTTTTGTTTTATGTTTATTTAGGAAAGTCGTCATCAGTATTGTTCTCCTCTTACTAGCAGGATTGCGTGTATATTCATTGATTTTGCAGCGTTGATTCTACGCCAGATCTGCATATCTGAATGAGATATGAACTTTTTGTAGTGCATGTACATGTACGGTATGGTACTTGTCTTGGTAGGCTAGCCCCGGGACGCTGCCACGAAGTTTTTCATGAATTTAGTGTATTTGTGTGTGGAAGTGGGTTGCTGAGCGTTTGTTTAGCATTATGTCCGAGGACATTTTCGGACAGAGAACAAAAAAAAATAATGACAACAATGGTCCTCGGAAGCCGGACAATAGTCCTCGAACGTCGAACAATAAATTTATGCCTTATTCCGTCGACTGTCCGAGGACGAGTAACAATAGAGGAACAATAGTTGTCCTCGGAAGTAAAGCCATGTAAACGTGTGTGTGTGTGTGTATGTTTGTGTGCAGGGGGAAAATAATTTGTTTTTTCCCAAAGCCATTTCTCATTTTCTTCAACTTCAAGATTTCACCAGAGCATTATTTTTTTTTTAGCTAGACCCTATTTAAAAATTCAAGAACCATTTGAGGTATGAACTTCAAACTTGGTGCTGATACGTATCACCATAGGAAGATGATCTGATTAGATTTTGGGGAACGTAGGTCAAAGGTCAAGGTCACAGAGATCAGTTGCTGATATTTCAGGTGTTTGTCTCGTTCTCGCGATAACTCAAGAACCTGTTGCATCATTTGTTTACAATGTATATTTGGACTGATCAAAGCTTGATCATAGTTTGTTTATTTGGATCAGCTGGTTAAAGTTCATTCAACTGCTCACTTCCTCACTGGACAATACCAAAGACCTTCTTCTTATTCAACTCCTGCACTCAGCATTCATCTTTTGTTCTCCACTACACCAGGCAAGGCACTCTACACATGTTCTACATTCTTCATTGCTTCACTCCCTTATAATAGAACTTGTTTTTGTTGCCTGGATACAAACCTTCCAATGACATGAGTTTACTGAGCACATGGACTTTTAGCTTTTCACTTAGTAGGAAGTTTTCATCTAGAGAACACGTTCTTTTTCTACCGAGTCACACATTCCCAACCTAGGACTACCAACATTTGGACATCCAGTGATCCACTTTCTTTTCGCTTGTGCTGGCCGCGGGGCCAGTGCAGTATTTGTAAATAGAGCTCTTTCGCGATCGCGAATATTCAGGATTTTGTTTCGCCAACTCTTGCCTACAACTATTACATATAATCTGCATTATTGGATTCACTGACGGCACAAGAAGGAACATCATTGGTGAGTAGGAAACAACAAATAACCATTTCCTACATTGGTGACCCCGACGTGATTGTCGTTCCTTCATTTTATATCTTCAGTGTACGGTTGCCATTCAACGACTTTATAGTTTCTTGATCTGCATATTTGCATTCGTTTTTGACATCACGATTTTGGAAGGAGGAGATCCTACATGTACATCTAGTCCTCCTACAGTAGTAGCTGGAGCAGTCAGCCTCAAGCTTCCCCCTTTTTTGGCCCAACGATCCTGCACTCTGGTTCGCCCAGGTTGAGGCCCAGTTTTTGACGCGTGGTATTACTTCTGAGGACACGAAATTTGCGTATGCCATAGGCTCTTTGCAGCCAGAAGTAGCTCAGGAAGTCCGAGATTTTTTGATTTCTCCTCCCGAACAGAATCGTTTTTCGTCACTCAAGGCAGAATTAATCAAGCGTACTTCAGTTTCAGAGCAACATAGACTGCATCAGCTGTTAATTTCTGAGGAGTTAGGAGACCGCAAGCCCACCCAGTTTTTGAGAAGGATGCAACAACTTTTAGGCGACACAACACTGGATGACAACATCCTCAAACAACTTTTCCTACAGCGTCTCCCACGTAACGCCCAGCTCATACTAGCTTCGACCAGTGACTCTGTATCTATTGAACATCTTGCCAGCATAGCAGATAAGATAGTGGAGGTAGCTTCACCATCATCTTCACCTGTAGCTACTGCCCAGTCAGCTAGTGCTAGGCCTTCACAACAACCAACTCCCACCACCAACACTGATGAGGTTCAGCGTTTGTCAGCTCAGGTCGCACAGCTTACCGTTCAAGTGCAAGCGTTGACTTCTTCACTTCAAGATCGGCGTAGTCGCAGGAGGCGTAGAGATGACACTTCTTCGAATCGACGCCCTTCCCAGTCAAAGAGTCCACGCCGGCAGCAGCAGCACGCTAGCAGTGAATGCTGGTACCATTGAAGGCACGCAAGTGTGTGAGTCCCTGTTCAGTGAGCCGCCGACACCCTTCGGGAAACGAGGCAGCAAGGGAATATGGGCAACTACTTCCTTTGGCACTCAACACCCTAGTCGTCTTTTCTTTATTTATGACAAGTACAGTGGCACCAAATTTCTTGTGGATACAGGGGCAGAAGTCAGTGTAATCACACCAACAGCCCAAGATAGACGACAGCGTTCCAAGTCGAACATTCTTCTCCAGGCTGTTAACCAGTCTCCAATCACTACCTTTGGGGAACGCTCACTCACTTTAGACCTCGGACTACGTAGAACATTTCGCTGGATTTTTGTCATTGCAGATATCCAGACACCTATCATCGGAGCAGATCTTTTAGATGAATTTGGTCTCCTTGTTGACATAAAACACAGGAAGTTACTGGATTCAACTACCAATCTCTCCATCACAGGTATTTATGCTCCTCCTAATGTGTGCACAGTCAGTCCGATGTTTGCTACCCCTTCTGGCAGTGAGAGATACACCTTCATCTTGAGAGATTATCCAGAGATCACTCGCCCAGACTATCATCCCAAGGCAGTGAAACATTCTGTTACTCACTATATTGAGACTACAGGAGCACCTGTTTTCTGTCGACCTGGTCGTTTGGCTGCAGACCGACAAACCATCGCCCGCTCTGAATTCCAGCACATGCAAGATTTGGGTATCATCCGTCCTTCCAGTAGCAACTGGGCTTCACCGCTCCATATGGTACCCATGTCGACACCAGGTGATTGGCGCCCTTGTGGAGATTACCGTGCCCTTAACACCCACACTGTGCCGGATCGTTATCCAGTACCACACATTCAAGATTTCTCAGCAACTCTACAGGGCAAGACAATATTCTCCAAAATCGACCTAGTCAAGGCATACCACCAGATACCAGTTGAACCAGCAGGCATTCCAAAAACTGCTATCACAACACCCTTTGGCCTGTATGAGTTTGTGCGCATGCCATTTGGCCTCAGGAACGCAGCACAAACTTTTCAGCGACTGATGGATGAGATCGTGAGAGGACTTCCTTTCGTCTTTGTATACATTGATGACGTTTTGGTCGCCAGTTCATCAGAAGACGAACACGAACGTCACCTCCGTCTCATTTTTGACCGATTTCGAGACTATGGCATCGTTATCAGTCCTTCTAAGTGTCAATTCGGAGTGTCATCACTCACCTTCTTAGGACACACAGTGGATGCACTAGGAACACACCCTCTCGCGGAGGGCTTGTCTCGAATGGGTGGGTTGTGGGAGCGGGATGGGAGCGGGAACGGGCACACCCTTTCGAGACAAGCCCCCCGGTTATCTCGAATGGACGCGTTCCCAGCGAGAAGTTCAATGAACGCGCCACTTCGAGACAACCGAGGGGGGGGGGGGGCTTTCCTCGAATGGGTGTGTTGAGTAGACTTTTGTAACAGACGTTTTAGAAATTTTTTGAAAAATGTACTCTTGCTGGTTTTTTCGTTTTTCTTTTGTCTAAGATGTAGAAAATATAACCGGGGGTTGTCAAATGAATGTATGAGGTTGCATGAATTCATAATGGAATGTTCATTTAAAATTCAAAGGTCTGGTCGGGCAGACAGTCCAGAATAGAATGTTAATTCACTGCGGCGTATTTTTTTACGGGGGGGGGGGGTGGCACAAGATGGCCATACCCACCCCTTATTGGTGGGTGAGTAAGAAAATAGGAAGATGAGTGAGGAAGATGAAAAAATATTCCCGGGAAAATGTAAATAGGGGGGAGGGGGGGGGGGGGGGGTCACAAGATGGCCATGCCCCACCCCTTATTGGTGGGTGAGTAAGAAAATAGGAAGATGAGTGAGGAAGATGAAAAAATATTCCCGGGAAAATGTAAATGGGGGGGGGCACAAGATGGCCATGCCCCACCCCTTATTGGTGGGTGAGTAAGAAAATAGGAAGATGAGTGAGGAAGATGAAAAAATATTCCCGGGAAAATGTAAATAGGGGTCAATTTTCGCAGACACTGGTGGTTTCCTCCCCGGGATAGGGGGGTAAAACAAATTCCAACTTCTCCGGGATAGGGGGTCACTTTTGAAAAGGAGGTACGAGCATAGGCCTACCCCTTGTATGGGGAGTTGGGGGGGGGGGGGGGCCGGGTACAAACGACCTTTTGATATGCGTTTTGACTTTTGATAGTAGGTATTGATAGAATGATAGTGGCATTAAAAGGTGTTTCTAACTTTGGAAAGATGATAAACACACCTTGGCTTATGTCAGCACATGTCTGTAACACAATTTCACAATATTTAACAGGTCACGCCAAAAAAATAAAAATAAATAAATAAAAAATCCTAGCTACGCCACTTGCCCTTTCGTCCCCGTGTGTTTTAATGCATAATTATTCAATTCTCCTATTTATTTTGCACAAATAATAATTTCCTTGTCAAAAGCTTTTACCCCCGGTTATATTTTCTACATCTTAGACAAAAGAAAAACGAAAAAACCACCAAGAGTACATTTTTCAAAAAATTTCTAAAACGTCTGTTACAAAAGTCTACTCAACACACCCATTCGAGGAAAGCCCCCCCCCCCCCGGTTGTCTCGAAGTGGCGCGTTCATTGAACTTCTCGCTGGGATCGCGTCCATTCGAGATAACCGGGGGGGGGGGGCTTGTCTCGAAAGGGTGTGCCCGTTCCCGCTCCCATCCCTCTCCCGCAACCCACCCATTCGAGACAAGCCCTCGAGGAGAACGTCACCAAGATCCGAGAATTCAAGGCTCCTACATCACTACGCAAACTGAGGGAATTATTTGGCCTCGTCAACTTCTACAGACGTTTCATCCCTCATTGTGCGGACCTACTCCAACCTTTGACCGACATCCTGAGGAACCAGACACGCAAGAACCAGCCAATTACACTTGATGACACAGCTTGTGCTGCATTCGACAATGTGAAAAAGTTACTGACTGATTCTACCCTTCTAGTTCATCAACAACTTGATGCACCATTGTCTTTGATTGTCGATGCCTCCGCTGTTGGTGTAGGTGGAGTAGTGCAACAACAAATCAACAACCAGTGGCAACCTCTAGCGTTTTTTTGCAACCAGCCGAGATGAAATACAGTACATTTTCACGGGAACTCTTGGCTTCATATCTTGGTGTTAAGCACTTTCGTCATATCTTAGAAGGTCGCCACTTCACTATCTTCACCGATCACAAGCCTTTGGTCTATGCACTTCACTCCAAGCCTGATCGTCACTCACCTCGTGACATCCGACACTTGGACTACATTTCACAGTTCACCAGCGACATTCAGCACTTGAAGGGAGCCAACAACTCAGCAGCAGATGCTTTATCCCGTCTCTATGTCAACAGTCTTCACGCATCATTGAACATTGACCTTGAGCAGATTGCCCTCGACCAAGAAGACGATGAGGATTGGAATGACATATGTCAGCTGCCGTCATTGTCATTCACGCATGTTCCTCTTCCCTCTTCTCACAATCAGATATGGTGTGATACCTCAACAGGACATGAGCGCCCTTTCGTCCCAGCGCAGCATCGCCGTGCTGTCTTTGATAGTCTCCACAACATGTCACACCCTGGTATTGCAGCATCTAGGAAACTGATCAGTTCTCGATTTGTATGGCCTGGCATGAATAAGGACATTGGCCAGTGGGCTCGCTGCTGCATCCCTTGTCAGAAGGCTAAGGTCCACCGACACGTGAAGGCACCATTAGATACTTTTTCCTCACCTGACTGAAGATTTGATCATATTCATATTGATCTTGTTGGACCCCTTCATCCTTCTTCAGGTTTCACCTACTTGTTGACATGCGTTGACCGTTTTAGTAGGTGGGCAGATGCTATCCCCATTCACAACATCACAGCTGAGACAGTCGCCAAAGCTCTTGTCCATAACTGGATCTCTCGTCATGGTGTTCCCTCTACAATCACTACAGACAGAGGAACCCAATTTGAGTCCAACCTCTTCTCTCAGTTGACCACACTATTAGGATCCAGCCGCACTCGAACAACAGCTTATCATCCTTCATTCAATGGTGTAGTTGAACGTTTTCATCGCCAGTTGAAAGCTGCATTAAAAGCCCATGGAGCTGCAGATGAGTGGTCGGAATACCTCCCTGTAGTTCTTCTAGGAATTCGCTCCACGGTAAAGGAAGACTTGGGCTGCACACCGGCAGAAATTGTGTATGGGACCACACTGAAGCTGCCTGGACAGATGGTTAAGCCAACACATCCTACTACAGTACCCGATGTTACCAATTATGTACACAGACTTCATGAGTACATGAACCAGTTATCGCCAGCAAAGACTCGCAAGCAGAAGGTATCTTCGTCTGTGCCCGCTGTTCTTGATTCATGTGCCTATGTCTTTGTTCGCTGTGACACTGTCAAACAACCACTGCGGCCGCCATACACTGGTCCATTTAAGGTCGTCAAGAGAACTGCAAAGTATTTCATTCTCAATATACGAGGCAAGAATGAAACTATTAGCATTAGCATTAGGCTTGACTCAAACCCGCATATTTAGACAGCGATCTAGCAGTACCATCACCACCTACCAGTCGACATTCAACACCACCTCCTCCCACTCATTCTCCAGCTCCAGTGCGGACTACAAGATCAGGACGTCGTGTTCACTGTCCGTCTCGTCTGGCGGATTACTCACCAGGTTGAAGAGACTATAATATTATGGAACATTTTCATATTTTCATCGATCAACTCTTCTTAAAAATACTGATGATCTAGGAGGGGGCTACTGTAGCAACTTCACTCATCATTTGTTTACAATGTATATTTGGACTGATCAAAGCTTGATCATAGTTTGTTTATTTGGATCAGCTGGTTAAAGTTCATTCAACTGCTCACTCCTCACTGGACAATACCACAGACCTTCTTCTTATTCAACTCCTGCACTCAGCATTCATCTTTTGTTCTCCACTACACCAGGCAAGGCACTCTACACATGTTCTACATTCTTCATTGCTTCACTCCCTTATAATAGAACTTGTTTTTGTTGCCTGGATACAAACCTTCCAATGACATGAGTTTACTGAGCACATGGACTTTTAGCTTTTCACTTAGTAGGAAGTTTTCATCTAGAGAACACGTTCTTTTTCTACTGAGTCACACATTCACAACCTAGGACTACCAACATTTGGACATCGCATCTTCATTTGTTCATCCATGTTCTTTATCTGGCAAACAGCAGATTTGACTATTTTTTCAACATTAGACAACAGTGATCCACTTTCTTTTCGCTTGTGCTGGCCGCGGGGCCAGTGCAGTATTTATAAATAGAGCTCTTTCGCGATCGCGAATATTTAGGATTTCGTTTCGCCAACTCTTGCCTACAACTATTACATATAATCTGCATTATTGGATTCACTGACGGCACAAGAAGGAACATCATTGGTGAGTAGGAAACCACAAATAACTATTTCCTACATTGGTGACCCCGACGTGATCGTCGTTCCTTCATTTTATATCTTCAGTGTACGGTTGCCATTCAACGACTTTATAGTTTCTTGATCTGCATATTTGCATTCTTTTTTGACATCACGATGTTGGAAGGAGGAGATCCTACATGTACATCTAGTCCTCCTACAGTAGTAGCTGGAGCAGTCAGCCTCAAGCTTCCCCCTTTTTGGCCCAACGATCCTGCACTCTGGTTCGCCCAGGTTGAGGCCCAGTTTTTGACGCGTGGTATTACTTCTGAGGACACGAAATTCGCGTATGTCATAGGCTCTTTGCAGCCAGAAGTAGCTCAGGAAGTCCGAGATTTTTTGATTTCTCCTCCCGAACAGAATCGTTTTTCGTCACTCAAGGCAGAATTAATCAAGCGCACCGAGTTTTTGAGAAGGATGCAACAACTTTTGGGCGACACAACACTGGATGACAACATCCTCAAACAACTTTTCCTACAGCGTCTCCCACGTAACGCCCAGCTCATACTAGCTTCGACCAGTGACTCTGTATCGATTGAACATCTTGCCAGCATAGCAGATAAGATAGTGGAGGTAGCTTCACCATCATCTTCACTTGTAGCTACTACCCAGTCTGCTAGTGCTAGGCCTTCACAACAACCAACTCCCACCACCAACACTGATGAGGTTCAGCGTTTGTCAGCTCAGGTCGCACAGCTTACCGTTCAAGTGCAAGCGTTGACTTCTTCACTTCAGGATCGGCGTAGTCGCAGGAGGCGTAGAGATGACACTTCTTCGAATCGACGCCCTTCCCAGTCAAAGAGTCCACGCCGGCAGCAGCAGCACGCTAGCAGTGAATGCTGGTACCATTGGAGGTACGGCGACAAGGCACGCAAGTGTGTGAGTCCCTGTTCAGTGGGCCGCCGACACCCTTTGGGAAACGAGGCAGCCAGGGAATAGGGGCGACTACTTCCTTTGGCACTCAACACCCTAGTCGTCTTTTCTTTATTTATGACAAGTACAGTGGCACCAAATTTCTTGTGGATACAGGGGCAGAAGTCAGTGTAATCCCACCAACAGCCCAAGATAGACGACAGCGTTCCAAGTCGAACATTAGATTCTGTTGTACATAGGTCAAAGGTCAAGGTCACAGAGATCATTTGCTGATATTTCAGGTGTTAGTCTCCTTTTTGTGATAACTCAAGAACCATTTGAGGTATGAACTTCAAACTTGGTGTAGGTACGTATCGCCATAGGTAGATTATCTGATTAGATTTTGGGGTATTTAGGTCAAAGGTCAGAGAGGTCAATTCTTAAATGTTGCCTTGTTAACGCTGTATCTCAAAAACCATTTGTTCCATTAACTTCAAACTTGGTATGAAGACAAAGACAATCTGATTAGATTGTGCCAAGTGTAGGCCAAATGTCATGAAGGTCATTTACCATGAAATTTCTCTTGAACAATTTGAGCCATTAACTTCAAACTTGGGGCTACATGTACATGTAGAATGTGACAAACTGATGAGATTTTTGTTCACAGAGGGCAAAGTCAATAGATCATAGATGTCATTACGTGTGTGAAATTAATGGGTTGTTTAAGCTTTGTTATCAAATACATGTACATGTATATATGAACTATTTTGTGTTTATGACTAGGAGGAGGTAAAGCGATCAGACTTTGGGTAATAAGGTGTGAGGTCCAATATCAAAGAGGTCCACTCATATGTAGTTATAGGTTTTTTATTCTGATTATCAGACTATTTAAAGAACAGTGTGAGCCATCAATTGAATTTAGGCGGAGGCATATAGGAGACGCAGTCGCATTCATCTTGTTTTTATATAGGTTGGCAGCCCAGTTTCATTGAATGGAAGTCAGCTCACCCCGATTTCCAATAAAAGAGGAAATAGTTGCATAGTTAAGATTTTGACAATTGTATTGAATTACTGACAAATATTCAAATGACACATGCATTTAGACCAGTGTTTAATCCTGTTTTTTTTTAAAAGAAAATTGTGTCATTGTCCAACAGGTGTAATATGTCTAGGGCTGATAATAAATATATTTGTAATTTTCAAAGTTTTCTCCATTAATTCTACTTGTTTTATTGTTGTAGATATATTTTGCTGACCTATAGCATATAGGTCTGACCTGCAGGGATGGGTAGCAGTTAGGCCTACATTCCTAATTAAATTCAGAAATGCCAGACTTGAGGCTCGCTCTGAATAGCATTTAACCTAACAAAACAAAAGCTAGATTAGGCTAGGGCCAAATGTGGCTACTGTGAACATTAGAATTTGTTTGGAAAATTGGAATGTAGTTGAATGTAATTAGGAATGAAATTGCTACCCATCCCTGCTGACCTGCATGCCAATTTGCCAACTTGCTGACCTGTAATTATGCTAATTACAAGTACCAACTATAACATGCAGCACTGTTATGGTTTTAGTGCTAGCAATTTATATATTTGCCTTGAAATTGGAGAACCACTTTTCCTTCAAGTTCATGATTATAAAGGAAAAAAAAATGTTGTATAATATCAATGTATTGGCTTCCAGTAAATAACTCCCTTCCCCCCTTTTTTCTAGGAGGCCTTTTTTACTAAAAGCAGGGAAAGGCATTCAGCTACAGGCTATATCGAGGAACGCCTTAGAAATGTGAGAAAAAGAATGCCCAAACAAGCTAGCTCCGTGAAGGATCAACCCACAGATCAAGGAAGTGCTGAACTTCCCGCTGAAGACAAGGGTAAGAATAAGATTGAAACATGTATTTAGTATTCAAAAGTTCTGAAATTTACACTTTGGGGAAATAAAGCCCACTGCACACTATACTATCGACTACGATCCGATTTTTGAAATAAATCCCAATAGCATTAAATATAGGCATTTTAACCAATGAAATCTACCCGATTCACATTCTGAACAATAATATGAATACTCAGCATAGGAATTTGGTGTGATGTCTACCTTATATCCGGAATAAGAGCCAAATCAGTTTCAAATCGTAGACAATCGCATGACTGCTCTGACGTCACTACGATTTGGAGCCGATTTGGCCTTTCCTCTGTCTAGAATGCTTGTAATAGGTCGTAATTTCGATTTCACTATCTATATCACTATTCAGAACCTCAATTCAACATATTTTCTGAGTTTAACTGTTTCTATCTAATGCTATTGCAGAACCTATGGAGCTTCCCCCCTTTTTCTTCTTTGGAAATTTCAGCAAGAATTCTGTTAATTATTTTAAAAAAATCCAATTACGTGATCCTGTTATATAAATATAAAATAATCACCTTGGACCCCATGGAAGAACAGTGATGTCCATGGGCATAGCTGAACTGGGTGTCCTTCCGATTTTTCATTAACTTTGTTCTTCTTTTCCTTTACCTTGTATGATATATTCGTTTTGTATGTTTATGTATATTTTGCTATTTATGTTCCTATGCTCATTTGTTTTTATTGTGAATTTCGGAGAATAAATAAATTCAAATTCAAATATTACACTTTCTTCCAAAATCAGATCGCAGACCGATCGTATAGTGTGCGGTGGGCTTAAGTATGCTAAAGTTAAGATGTTCAAAATGTCAGATCAGGAACCCATTTCATAAAGCTTGTTATCAATAACAAATGCAAAATTTCTATGATAAATTTGCTATCAGCCAATCAAACACTCCGATCTCAGCAGCTTTTAACAGTTATCGTAACTTTGTTATAACAATTTTTATGAAACAGGACCCTGAAGACTGTCTTATAAGTGAAAGTGCAATAGAAAATACACAAACCTCTGTTGGGATTTTATTGAATTGTTCAGTTTGCATGAAAAGAGGTCAATTACTTTACAGATAATTGGGATTATTGCCTGAGATTTTCAGGGTAGATTTTTAATATCCAAAAAATTATGTTTTTCAGAAATTTACCTGCAAATATGTAATGGGGTCTGTAGAATATAATAATATTCAGTGAAAAATTAGTATTTTAATATGAAATGCTAATGATTTGAAAGTATATTTATAAATGCTGCTCACGTGTTCCAATTTAACCATCACAGGATGTGTCCATATGAGGTTGTGTGGATGTTAACGTTCAACCAGAAAAAAAGCAAATCATGTACAGTTTGGAGCGCATCCTCAACTGAGTCACTCCCAGGTGACGATATGAATGTGAACTCTGCAAAATGAAATGTAATTTGAACATGAAATTTCAGTGAAAATTCTGCAGAAAACATTTTCATGTATAGCCAATTGATGTAGTAATTTGGCATCTCTTCAGACATTTTGTTTTTGCCTTCCCTTTTACCTATTATTTATGCTATAGATAGATGAAGATTTCCGGACTTTGTTTGGAAAAGCGGTCGCGGAAAGTCTCTCTATGAAATGGACAGGAGAAATGGCGAAATAGATCAGACAATATGCCCAGATGCAAAGAAGCAGCCCATTACTGGAGGAGCTTTGTGCAGGCATCGACATTGGTAAATAGTCCTGAATTTTTTTGTCTTTCTAAAAGTCCTAGTAAAGACTTTGCACACTATATGAAATGTATGAAGACTGCCTCTACGTAAAGTAGGCCTTTGTAACATTTCAAGAAAGAAGCCTCCCTTAAAAAAAAAGGGGGTAATATTTTCTTCTCTAAAGCCTTAGTCACAACTGCCCGTACGGGCTTGTACGGGTGGTTTACGGGTGGTTTACGGGCAGAAATTTGGAAAAACGCGAGGGGGACGCAGGTTGTTCGTACGGAATTTCGAGTTCGCAGACAGCACGCTAAAGCCGTAGGCCGAAAATGTGTATGCACATTATTTTCTGCGTTCTCGCTACGACAGGCAGCCCGCGGACAGGACGTAATGAACACTCCAGTCTCCGCAAGAGGGTAGTGCGAATAGCGTGGGTGGGTCGCACGTTTGTTGGGGGTAAAAACCGCGCGAATACCGCAGGCAGCACTGACGAGGCACGCATGCGGGCCACGTGCGTGTCACGCGGGTATCCAATCATAGCTGAAAACGTGCATGTGACTTGCGTGCTTCGTGTGTCCCACCCACGGCGCATGCAAACACGTGCGTGCAACGTACGGCCAATTTGGGGCCGGTATAAAAACCGTGCGGGCAACAGAGTTCTCACACTTTCGCTCTGAATTTTCAGTGTCTTCAGGAGGTCCGACGTTTCTTCAAGACATTTTCTAAATCAGGACTGACCCTTGAATCACAATGCCTGGAGCAAGAGGCAGGGGTCAGAAGAATGATGTGAACGATGTGGATGATCAGGGATGAGATGTGATGTAGCACAAGTGCGAGGTGCTTATATAGGGGTGGAAATCCACCGCCGACCGTACTGTCGCCGTACGGTTTTAGTACGTTCATCTTGCTTTCACCCTACTACCGTCGTGAATGTGGCGCAACAGGCCCGTACGTTCTTGCAACACGTACGGTGTACGTGCGATTAACGGACGTGAACCTTGCGTCATCAGCACGGAGCACATACAAATCGCACTACATTTGCACGTTACACTCACGATTAAATTTCCGACTGAGGCGTACTGACGCCTTGCGTGCCGCACGTTAACTGCAAGATATACATGCTCCTTGCGTATGAAGCCCGCGCAACCACGCTACTACTTATACTCCCTGTGCGAAATGCCCACGGACCTCTACGTTTTTTCCAACCCCGAAAAAACGCAGAAACCGTGCGTCCTGAAAAAACGTACGGGCAGTTGTGACTTACGCCTAGGTCACAACCAGCCGTACTTGCAAGTGCGTGCTGTCTGCGTGCAAAAACGTGGGCAAAATTTGTGGATCCGTACGTGGTGAGTACTGCCTCCGTACGGATTTGGGGCACGCAGACAAGACGTAGAATTTTTAGTGCAGTAGGAACTTTCGCTGCGTTCGGGCTGCGGGCGGTCTACGGATTCACCCCCAGTACGGATGACGTGCGTGGACGAGCGTGCCCTCTGCTGCTAACGAACGCACAACGCACGGACTCCATGAATTTTGAAAATTTGTCATACAGTTCCTTGCTCTACAGACAACGCACCTAGCACCTGCGTGCTCCGCACGTGATAAGTGCGGGGTCCGTGCTTATTCGGCGCTTCTCCAGTTCAATTGTCCAGTGAGCACGCAGAACTCACGTAAACCGCACCGAGGAAGTACGTGCTTACAACTTACAACGCACGTTGTGCGCGCTGATTTCTGCAGGATAAAAGCCGAGTAGACTGACGAGTATCATCATTTCGTCTCCAAGATGCCCAAGAAGCTTAACAAAAAGGGGTCAGCTGAAAAGACAGCTAATAGGGCCAGAGAGGCCCAACGGAAACGGGCCGTAGATGATGTAAAGGCAGGCGACGAACAGATGAGGAGCGACATAGGGCGGGAAAACTCACGTTTATCGCACTTGCACGCACTTATTCCCTGCAAGTCAGTAAGGACACCGTACGTGAAAGTACGGCCTCCGTACGATAACGCGGCAACCGCACGGCGATCGTACGTTGTAAGCACGTTGTAAGCACGTACAACTCACTTACCAGGTGCGCAACGTACGATGTACGCAACCACTCACGTCCAGGCGTGGCGTGCGGGCCGCGTATATATATACTTACACCTTGCGTTGTAGTGCGTGTGAAGTGCGTTGACGTACTCCTTCCCTGCTCTTGCTACTCCCTCCCCACGTTTTCAGAAAAACGTGGCGGACGTGGCCTCCGCAGAACACGTACGGACTAAAAACACGCACGGCGGGTTGTGACCTAGGCTTTAGGCTTTAGATATCCCCCATGTTTAATACCTCACTCAATTTACGCTACGGCGGCTGTGCGGCGGCCGTAGAACTCCAAAATCAAGTGATTCCTGCAGTTGCCGTAAAAAAATTATGGCGGCTGTAGCGTATTTAATTTCTACAATCGCTGTAGAAAATAAGACAATAGATGTGTTGCCAATTCCTCATTATAATCTCCTTGCTATGAATGGGTAGTGTAATTCTGCCCCCACGGTAGTTGCAAGGTTACCGTACGGCCTTCCTGGGGCAGCCTTGTAGTATGTTTAGTCAGAAAAAGTATGGGGGCCGCAAGGATGCCCTACAGTGACTATGCATCTCACTTTAAAAAGGGTGTAGGGCGGCCAAAGTTTTTCTGTCTCCATGAATTAAAAATATGCTGTGGCAAATGTGACTGTGAGGGAAAGTGGCCATAGAAATACTGCAGCGGCCGTAGAATTTCTACTGACCGTAGAAATGTAAGGCTATGCGGCCACCTTAGCGCAATGTGACTGATCTATCAAGGTAAATGAAAATGTATATGTACTCATATCACATTTCAGGTAATCCACAGAGTGCACTATACCTACTGCCTCTGTTCCTGCCACCAGGAAGAACAACCAACACATGTGGAAAATGCCGGATATCAAGTAGTGAGGAGGCACTGAGATCTTTCATAGATGCCCAGCCAGTAAGTTAAAAGCAATTGTGTTGGTTACAGCCTTGAACTGATTTTGAGTTAACAGTTACGGCCTCCTCCCCCTCCCCCCTTCTTTATATGGTTGAAGGCGTATTATTGTCAGGTTTCATGGAGACTTTGACACAATTGAGTGCTTAACCCTAAGGAGGCCAGGGGGGGGGGGGGGGGGGGGGGGGGGGGGCTAGGTGCCAGGTATAAAATGTCAAGGGTAAATATGTCAGGTGGTTAGGGTTACCTCTGACATTTTTACACCGTACCGGGGCATACCCCCCCCCCCCCCGACGAATCTCGGGATCATTCCACCGCTCCATGTTTGCTTTACCCGAAGATGTAGCTCTATTACAGGGATTGCCAGTGCTTTTTACATAGTATAGGGTCAGCAAATGATAATCCACTCCCTATGAAAGCTGACGCCCGAGCGACTTTAGGGTTTACCTGTTAGTTCCACGGATATCTAATAACTTTACAGTCATAGGCGCCGGAAGCAGGGAGGGGGGGGGGGGGCATTCGCCCCCCCCCCCCAAACGAAAAAGTGGGGGGCAAAATGCATTTTCGCCCCCCCCCCCCCCGCAAAAAGCCCCCCCCCCCCTCAAAAAGGGAGAGGAAGAAGAAGAAAAAGAAGACGAGTTTGAATGAAAATATTGTATATAACTATTTTTCGCTCGCTCGCAAAATAAAAGATGATAATTATGTGTGTGATTTACGCCTCGATTTCGAGTTTCTTCGAAAATTTTAACGCGTCTTGCCCCCCCCCCCCCAAAAAAAAAAAAAAAAAAATTCTGCGTAAACCTCTGGTCACCTCCGGAAATTGGTGATACGAGCCCCCTCCCCCTCCAAAAAAGTGAGCCCCCTGGGGTGTTTGCCGCCCCCCCCCCCCCCAATCCAGAATTGCTTCCGGGGCGCCTGTTTACAGTCGATGTCTCTTTGCATCGAAAATTAGTTGGTAATTTGCGCTACCTGCTATGGTAGATTTGATCGATACTTTCAATATTATTGCACAATTGGACAGGTCCAGTGTTAAAACCTCGGCAAGATCATTTCCGCTGCTTGCACTGCATGTGCGGTTTAGCTAAACTCCCATAGTAACTGCATGGGCCTGTTGATCTAGCTGCAGTTTGTCGTCTTCTTTTCTTGCCTTTAATTTTCTCTATTTACCCTGATTTTCTTCATGCAGATTGGAACGAACTTGCCCTCCTATCTTGGTGAAGTGCTAAAGGCAGGGGATCGCCCACAGCCATACGTCCTGGTTCTTGGAGAAAGACTTCAACCAGCTGAATCTTTTGTGGTCATTGAAGGACATTCAATCACGACGCAGTCTGTACTTGCCGCGGTTGATGTGTGTTTTAAAGCATTGTATACACTGGACATTAACTACCAGCGGCAGTGTGCAACTTCCTGGGAATTCCTTCAGAAATATGTGTACGGCATCAAGGATGGAAAGGGAAAAGAAATGAACTCTCCAGGGATTCGCAGCCTGAGGGCCTTTCTGGACAATGTTCCATCATGTTGAAAGTGAGGACTAACTGCTGTTAGTTTATACATTCCCCACAATACCTGTCACCTAAGTAAGTTCAATTTAATGTTAAAAACTGTGTTCAAATGTTATGAGTAAATATTTGTCCCTGGAACACATGTGAGCCTTCACCACAAAACTCACTATAACTTTGATACTGTGGTCGTGTTCTGAAATCTACAATAAACATTTTTAGCTCATCGGCCCGAATGGGCGAGATGAGCTTATGCTGTGGCGTGGCATCCGTCGTCCATATGATTTCATTAATATTTCTAAGTGCTGCACACGTATACTGATTCAACCATCACAGGATGTGTCTTTTATATGATACAATGTAGAAGCTGTTGTTTATAAACTTGGCATAATCCAACAGATAATGATGTTACCTAGATTTCATTTGCAACTTCAAGATATAATTATTTAAAAAAAAAAGAGAAATGTCATATATCATGACCTTTTTACGTTGTACATAGATTGTGAATAATTTGAAGATCCAAATGAAAATATGTTTTATATTAATTGAAAATCTGAATACTAGTCTTTAAAGGGAGTGTCAACCTTTTTTAAAAGGCACAAATTTAAAGTTGTCGAATACATCATAAAGGAGAAAATCCAATTATTTGAAAGCTCATCTGATGTAGTTGGAGATAGATCTTATTTCAAGGATTTGTATGACCGTATGCAGTGTCAAAATGAATATATATTTTTTTTTGGTGGTGGTAGTAAAAGTTTGTTTGTTTTTTTTTAATGTTTTTTGTTGATTTTTTGTTTGTTTATATCAGAAATTCTGCACCAAATATATCTGTACCATTATCTCCAGTAAAAAAAAACAAAAAAACAAAAACAACATATATGCCAAAGGTTGACACTTCCTTTAAGTGATGGAAATGAATAATGCTTGTACTCCAAAATGTTGTACCAGTAACAAACTTTCAAAACATATTTGACTAGTGTTTGTTAATTCAACCTGTGTACATAAAATTTTGAGTGATTGCTTATGCAACATGGTTCATATTAATGTTGGTAAATAGTTGATGTAAGGGTGACTATCGATTTTTTGTAATAATATACCGTTCCAGGTTTAATTGCACCATTTCATCTCAATATCAGAGCCAAAGATTCTGATGCCATGGCTTAATGCAACCGGGGCCACGTCTTGAAGATTGTCACGAGTGATGTTTTTTTTCCAATTGTATGTCCCTGATACGTTTCCTGGACGTTGCTGCCGTATATTCTTGTACTGTTTTCACTGGGTGCAAGTTGTGCTGTAGCCATCGACACATTTCAGCAGTTCTTCTTCTGAAATGGTTGAATCTGACATAAAAGAAAATAAATCAGACTCTACCAGCTTCTTAATTTTAAAAATATTACCTGAGTAATTTCAATTTAATGTTAAAAACTGTGTTCAAATGTTATGAGTAAATATTTGTCTTTGGAACACATGTGAGCCTTCACCACAAAACTCACTAACTTTGATACTGTGGTCGTTTTCTGAAATCTGCAAGATAATAAACATTTTTAGCTCATCCGGTCCGAATGGGCCAGATGAGCTTATGCTGTGGCAGAATCTGAATAGTAGTCTTTAAAGGGAGTGTCACGCTTTTTAAAAGGCACAAATTATTTCTTGCATTTTGTCCCTATTCACCCATTTTACTATGTTCACTTTCAGATTTGGACGACTTTTGAAGAAGTTTTGCTTGATAAAATGTGTTCAATGCTACGATTCTAACTTTTTGAAATGTGAATGGTCATTTAGTGTTCTTGAGATATTTTAAAAAGTTGAATGTTTCGATACAATACTGTACATAAAGAGAATTGTGTCAGTGATGATTCATTTCCAAATTTTTAAGTTTAGATTCCCTTATTTTCTCTAGGGGTGTATAGAAATGCACTAAAGACTGCATGCTTATTATACTCTATAGCCCCATGCTCTCCCCAGGCTCTCATTGGCCAATGACAGATTTTTCACTGAACATTGTCCTTTGTCATATAAAAAATGAAGATATACCTGTCCCCTGATTTCACAGTAACAATTTTCTGCCATAATACATTTCTTGAAGAGATGATTGTATATCCGCTTGTATTTCTTTTGGTGTAACTAAAAATTGGCCTTGTCTCGGAAACATAAATGTTCCACCGAAGGGTTTGAAATGCTATTGAGGGAGGTTTTAAGTCCCGAGACGAAGTCAAGGGACTATTACCTCCTCGAAATAACATTGCAAACCCTGAGTTTCACACATTTCGTATGTTCCCGACAACAAAAGTCATCATCTGCTATATTGTATGGGTTAGTCAAAGTACTGAGAGAACATAGCTTCAACTTGTCACGAAAACTCTGTTGAGCCTGAAGATAAATTGTGTGCATCGAAAATTATCGGCCGTCTGATTTTTAACGTAGTATAGAATAGGCAAATTCATTCTACCGTTTGCGCTAAACATATCGTTTTATCGTTTTGAATCGGTTATCATTTGTTTACGTAAAAATGTTTGCCCATGGGTTCCATCACATGATCGTGTTTATCCAATCACTGATTGGTATTTGACTAACACATAATGATATAACATTGTGTTGCACATCTCTTGGAATTAGTTCAGTTATTACAATAGAATTTAGTTTTATGCCTTGAATTTAATGTATAATGCATTCTGGAATTAATCCAATTATTATACTGGAGTTGAATTTTATGCCTCCAATGTATAATCATTCTGTATTTTATATTGTGTAATTGTCAGATCGAAGACGCATGCAAGAAGTGAGAAAATGTACTTTTCAATTGAATTAAAATATGCGTTATGTTGCTCTGCCATGGTGGAAAATTAAAATAAAAGATTCCAGTTACATCACATTTAGTGTGCAAATTTTGTCATGATGTGGACTGTCCTTGAGAAATGACCACGTTGCGTGGTCGGAAGAAATGACCCCGTACGTTTTGACGGGGTTATAAGGTAATGATCATTAGTATGCGGGGTCAAATTATGAGGGGTCAAGTTATGCAGAAATGACCACGCAATCGTGGTTAAATTTTTGACCACATTCGGGGTCGAAATGTAACCACGCTATGTGGTTACTTTTGGTGACCCCGCATGGCGGGGTCAATGTGACCACGCGCGGGGTTTGTGCATAGTTGATCCCGCATGCGGGGTCATTTGTAACCCCGTTTGGGGTTATTTTGACCACGCATTTTTAAGAGTGTATAAGGCACCCATAGACCATGTAGCCTTTGTAGACCCTTGCCACTTATACATGTACAAGCTTATCTGAAGATAAACTAGCTTTTACGGGTGAATAAGCTTCAATAGCTTTTGTGTGTACTATCAGTGGGATTGTTTTCCAGTCTAGACAATTCATATATCATACATGAGAGGAAAATAATCATTTAAAATTTCATTTTAAATTCTGAATCCCCAAATTTGTGGCACAGTAAGAGTTGAAGAATCCCTGAATCAGGTAATCTAGCAAATTTAAGAAAATTAAATCTTGCTTACAGCAATTTTGTTGTCTGTTTTGACTGCTGCAACAGTGAATTTGAACACACCTGGGATGGTATTCTGAGATTTATTTTATCTTGATTTTAGTGAAATAATTTTAATTGTCATAACAAAATGTACGCTTATGGCGTATCATTGGTTAATGACTGCACAAATGTGGCTGTGTACGCGGAATCCATCTGCGCAAACACCAATGAAATTTTGCTATTTAAAATTTGTTATGACAATCAAAATCTTTTCAATAAAATCAAGATAAAATAAATCCTAGAATACCACCCCTGATTCGAAGACTCTTCATCTCTTAGAGGCCTTTCACACTCACTTCTGGACCGCTCCAAGTTAGAGCGCTCCAGAGGAACGGTTCTTGAAGAACGCTTCGTTTGCTTTCACACTCACCGCATTTTTTATGTCTCGAATCGCTCAACGAGTCAAAGTGGTCTTGTTGCTATGGCAGCTCAGATCAGCGGCTCAAATTTTTCGCGCGGAATTTCGCGCGGTATCAAATCGCTCGCTCAATGTATCAAATCACCCATTGATTTCCCGCGCCACACACACTCACTTCCGGTTGAAGTACGCTTTAGGATCGCTTTGCTTTCACACTGACACGTTGGAGCGCTCTAACGAGGAACCGTTCCTCAAGACCACCTCGCGAGGTGGTCTTCTGGAGCGCTCCAGAAGTACGCTTCCTGGACCACTTGAGCATTCACACTCACCTGGGAACCGCTCCAGAGGAACCGTTCTTAGTTAGAGCGCTCTAACGAAGTGAGTGTGAAAGGGCTCTTACTCAGACACTCTGCCACAAATTTGGGGATTCAGAACTGAAAGTGAAATTTTAAATAATTATTTTCCTCTAGTGTATGAATGATCGAGACTGGAAAAAGGCACGCTGATACACACAAAAGCTATTGAAGCCTATTCACCCGTAAAAGCTAGTCTGGAGTACAAGGTTATCTTCAGAAAAGCCTGTACATGTATAAGTGGGTATGAGGTTATTTAACTTCGCCTATTTGTGAGTGGTCATAGACATAGTGGTTATTTGAAATAACCATAGAGTTCAGTAGTTTTTCCCAGGAGTTTATATGAACTTTTGCCGAACTATTTTCAAATGAATAACACGTTAAAGGTAATGTACTACATTTTCATCCTAAAATCTGACTTTCCAAGATTGTTGTGTTATGCTGAAGATTACTAAATGTGAGAAGTTATCACCAATCAATTAAGCAAAAAGATTGGTAATTATATGCGTATTTTTAATTATTCTAATAATAATTCTTTTATTCGCGGCCTCGAATTGAATCAGCGAAATTCAAAATTATTTTCGGCCGTTAGCTAACGGCCGAAAATGATTTTGAATTTCGCTGATTCAATTCGAGGCCGCGAATAAAAGAATTATTATTAGAATAATTAAAAATACGCATATAATTACCAATCTTTTTGCTTAATTGATTGGTGATAACTTCTCACATTTAGTAATCTTCAGCATAACACAACAATCTTGGAAAGTCAGATTTTAGGATGAAAATGTAGTACATTACCTTTAAAGCCTATAAATTTCTTGTCCTTGAAATAAGGTAAAATAGGGGTAAGTTTCCGAAAGTGTCCTTACAATCTTAAAAAGAGGGGTATTTCAAAGTACCATTTTGTCCTTGTTTTGACGTAAAAAGGGGGTTAAATTTCACAAAATGTCCTTGAAATTGACTGCAAAAGGGGTTTATTTGCATTTGTGGTAACAGTCATACACGTCCCCCTCTGCGGGGGAGTGGCTCCAACGGGACTTTTCGTTTTTGTTATTTTTACTTTTAGTACAAAAAAAATACAGAAGTTACATACAGAAGTTACATAATTATTTCGGAACCTGTCGGTGAAAATATGTTAATGTTGTTTCTACCCGGTGCCTGAATATCTGAATTTTGAAGATCCTCGGTGTAGGGGCCCCGGTTGCAGCCCATTGACGAAGGGGGACGCCTTTTGCCCGAATATGAACTTATCAATTCCCAAATTGTTGCGAGCAAGCAAATTTTTGCTTTTTCTTAGATAAAGAACATAATTTATAAACAGAAGTTACCTAATTATCTGGGAGCCTCGCTGCCGAAATACAGCCCTTGAAAAAGTTATTAGACCAAGCTTTTAGGTACTATAATATGCATTCAAACTAATGAAATGCTTTGTCTCTGTATTCCATTGAATGACTAACAAATTCCAGCAATTGTACCTTGCTTTTATTATATTTTAGTTCCTTCTCACCACGAATATAACACTTTCAGTAACCATTCTTGATCTAATAATTTTTACATGGCTGTATGTGGACATTCTAGCAACTCACTTCGCTGCCCGAATATGAAGTGGTTGCACGAACATCGGAATTTGAAAAGCCTCGGGAGAAGGGGGGCAGCCTAATGCCGACGGGGGAGACATTTTTCCTGAATATGAAGTGTTTTGGGCCGTTTTTCCTTTCCTCTATTCTCTTCTTTTTCTCCTTTCTCTTTCTCCTTGTCCCTTTGCTCTTCCATCTCCCTTTTCCCCGCCCCTCCTTTTTTGCCGACAGATTTGGCACATTTGCCGGCAGCAATTTTGATTTGGGGGTAAAAAAAATGTCAAGTAATCTCTGTACAGAAAATCCACCTCACGTAATTCAGCTGTTGCTATGTCTGGCCAAGTCTCTGGCTAGCTTTCAGCACGTGTTTACGGTAACAAGTATTATGGAAAAAATGTATTCAGTATTAAATCAGTCTATTCACATCCCTATGATTTAAGGCTACATAAAACCTATATTTGCGGCGAGTCGTTTCTTCTGTTCTTTTTTTTGTGGGGAGGGGTGGATAAGTGCATATTATGAATATAATGAAATCTTTCAGTTCAGCTGGATGAAAAACAAAATATAAGCAACATATATTTTAATGTTTATTATTTACATTTAATGTCAGTCAGTATAGTTGGCATCATAAAGCAGTGTCATTTGGTCTAGAGCAATGAAGTCAACATTAGCGCATTTCCGGTTGGGGGAAGGAAGCACGTGACCCGGGCGACACTTGAAGGGGCACAGAAATAAAAATGCGAAAGAAAGAAAGAAAAAGAGGAACAACTGAATAAATATTATAACCCTGAAGGAATATGCGCCCCTATCTTCAGGGTAAACGAATTAGAAATACAGTTTTTGAGGGTTTAGAATGCGAACATTTCCTAAAGGTCCGTCGCATTATAGTTTAGACATAATTTATAAATAGTATACTGTTAATACATGGTTGGGAGTGTGTTGGTGCGATCTGGCAACACAGAGGTTCTTATCGTGGTATATACTATACGCACGAGGCGCAAGCCGAGTGTTTTTGATACCACGATAAAAACCTGCGTGTTGCCAGATCGCACTAACGCACGAACTCACAAACATGTATTAATAGTTTTATAAAACGGGTCGGCAATATGATTATGAAGTCTATAAAACTGGTTACGAACCACAGTCGCACAGTCATGGAGGCTGCCATTTGCTTTCCTGGATGACATCACAGAAGCGCAACCAACAAAACTCATGCGCGTTTCAGTGCGCGCATGCAATCCCTGCTGCTAAAAATGACAATTAAACTACGCGATTTCATTGCGTTTTAGGTTTGCACGCACCAGAGGTACGCGTCCGTGCAGCTCAGCCGTGCTTTAGAGCCTTTTTGCCGTGCGTTATCACTTTTTTTTGCTTGGTTTACGTGGTGTTATTTGACCAATCACGATTGCTAAATTCTTGAACCCGTTTTATAACGTTTTTTTAAGGATTAAAAACAAAAATAGTATTTATCGTTGCTCTTCTCGCTATCGTGTAGGTTTCATAAGCCTCTTGTTAAATATTGCGCCGCCAATATAAGATAAAGTGTATAAAAATGATTTTTTGCAAAGGTTCAACTTTGCCTTAATAGTATAAATTCCTCACCTGTTTCTCAAGGGCAACATTTGAATGAATAGAACCCCCTTTCATTAAAGTTCAAAATTCGTCTCTCTACCTCTCTATGGTAGTGCTCAATTTCTTATTTTATTTAATAAAATACAATTAAAAATGGAACATTCTCCTGCTCAGTCGCTTTGCTCCTTCGCTTAAAAAAAAAGATAAAGTAGATAGGTTTAGGCAGGGAGGGGGGGGGGGGGGGGGGGGGGGGGGGGGGGGGGGGGGGGGGGGGGGGGGGACATTGTTTATCCCGGGCACGAGGATCTCTAAATACGCCACTGAAAGTCAAACTTACTATGACCAAATCCATATCTCATATTTGTGTGCATCGTTTCATTATCAATATTGAGACTGAACTCTTAGTGTGCCAAGGGATTTAGTTCTCTTCAAAATTTTACCAAAATGTGATCAATACTTATTTTTAAAAGGTCAGCACTTCTTAACTCTCTATTATTACACAAAATATTCTTTATAAGACTGGTAGGAAATGTATTACCATTTCTTACGAAACATTATTACTTTACCCAACATTATGCATACGAATTATTATGAGTTTCTTTTTTGGCCATTATGTCTTAGTTTCTCATTTGTTTACCATTGTTTAATATTGAAATAAGGTTACATCTCTTTAAAATTCCGCAATTTTACTGAAAACTATATGGTAGCATATAATTATAATCATATATTTAGAATGCTTGATTTATGCTAAAAAAATTTGATAAATATTGACTACAATATACCTTTCCTGTGGTCTAATATGTATGAAATTATTGTTGTGATTTTTCATTTACAAATATCAAGAATAGACTGCAGGTTTGCAAAGATGACCCCTGATTTTCTTCGTTATCTAAATCTCTATATAAGTACGCTTGGGGTATTCTTTTAGTTGTTTGTTTGGAAAAGCTGTAAACATGATTTCATGGCGATGATCTATCTTGTAAATATAAAGGTAGTTAAAATAAAACAATCAAAGTTGAAATTCATGTTTTAAGTTTAACTGACTGTCCTCCAATTTTGTAAGAATTTGCTTTAACATAGACAAAAAGTCAACTTTTTCTTCAAAACTATGTCGACCTATTTACAGACCTACATCTTGCAAGAAAGGTTAAATGGTAACTCTCATATTTTTAGAAATAGATCCAGATACCTTAACCTGTGTCAACTTTTTTATTATTTCATTTTTTTTTTTTTTTTCATTTGACAGATATAGTAACAGAGTGAATTAGAAAAATCAAATGTATCTACCAGTTATATTAGCATAATGACGATAAGAATACAGCACACGCAAAAACCCTCAATAAAAAGACTTCAAAACAGATGGCGCTAAAGTCTTTATGGTACATGGAATGTGCCAGAATGCTGTTAAACACGAAATAATTATTATAAATGCATTAATGGAACATAGAAGTGTCTTAAAATGGCATAACGCAAATTTATTTTTCTTTATTATCATTGTATAAATAAAAATAGATTCCTTATTTTCTTTCGATACAAACATTTCTCCTTTCAAGCATTGTTTCTTGAATATTATCATGGACCAACTAGGCTTAAATGACATGTATTATTGGTATTTGATAATGATGGAAGGGTTGCCACAAGCGGATTTCGGTAGGCAGAAACAAATTTTGACACCCCTTCCCCCCAAAAAGTCTTTGAAAGACAAGTATATTATTGTGCCCCCTTCCTTTTAGGAACGATAACTTTTTTTGTTTTGCTTGTCAGAGAATTATGGAGGAAAACTGGACCCCATAAAATCTGGTAACCCCCCCCCCCCCCCCCCCCCCCCCCCCGATCGACTTTTGGAGTGCCGGCGAAATTTTTAAAAATCGTGGAGGACTGGCGATTTTTTTTTCACCATCTCATCACCGTCATTCGTGGATTTGAATTACCAATTTTGTGTCTTTTTATAAATGGATTTTTGGGGATAAGTATATCCAGTGCGATAATAGTGATGCTTATTCTTTAAAGCAAACTATTGTTATTAACACTACACTACAAATCATGGTGTAATAAATAAACAATTTATGTTGATAAATTGCATTTTGTACTTCCGTATGGACAGAGTGTGTGCATTTTGCAGGTCCGTGCGTATATACTTCATGTACATCTATATATGCATATGTATGTGTGGGCGTGTTTAGCCGTATGTCCGAGGACGGAGGAACAATAGAGGAACAATACTTGTCCTCGGAAATAAAGCCATACAAAGCTGGGTGTGTCTGTACGTGTGTGTGTGTGTGGGGGGGGGGGGGGTGTTTGTGCGTGTGTGTTCTTGTGTGGGTGTGTATATATATATATATATATATATAGTTATAAAGAAATGTAGATGGGAGAACGTATAGAAAAAAATATTTAAAGTAAGATAAAGTTCACTCCGAGAATAAAGACATAGTAGATATCCGTAGGTTTGCTTCCACAAGCGCTTTCGTTTAATTCTTCAGGTGGAATGATTAACCTGTTAGTTACATGCGTTTATATATCGTACAAGTAGAAGTTACAAACATTTTACAAGTCTTTCAAATATCCGTTGTTAAAGTTAGGAGATCTATTCAATGGACGGATAGTTGCTGGTAGATGAAAGCTAGAAGAATGAGTTGTGATAGCATGGAGGATGTTGAATAGTTGGCCTGGTGAGCGGGGGAAGAAGGATTATGGCATTTGGAGTCAATGGAACAGTGGATTATTGTTTGGCACAGTACACAATAGAGTAGAGTGATTACAATAGCTTAAACCGGGTATAGACTTGTTTGGTTATTCTGAGATAAAAGAGTATGTAGACTTCGAAATTCAATAGTCTGACGCATTTCTTAAGTTAATATGATACATAAAGACCCTTGGTGTAAAATGCAGTCAATGAACATGGTAAGGATTCTACAACGATTGACTGTTGAATGTATATACACATAATAGTACATGCAACATTATATAATATAATATACACTGTATACTATGTGGTAGTTAGAGTAAAGGAACAGCAATTCAACGGGTTAAGAAATGCGTCAGACTATTTTAATTTCGAAGTCTACATACTCTTTTTATCTCAGAATAACCAAACAAGTCTATACCCGGTTTAAGATATTGTAATCACTTTACTCTATTGTGTACTGTGCCAAACAATAATCCACTGTTCCATTGACTCCAAATGCCATAATCTTTCTTCCCCGCTCACCAGGCCAACTATTCAACATTATCCATGTTATCACAACTCATTCTTCTAGCTTTCATCTACCAACAACTATCCGTCCATTGAATAGATCTCCTAACTTTAACAAAGGAGATTTGAAAGACTTGTAAAATGTTCGTAACTTCTACTTGTACGATATATAAACGCATGTAACTAACAGGTTAATCATTCCACCTGAAGAATTAAACGAAAGCGCTTGTGGAAGCAAACCTACCGATATCTACTATGTCTTTATTCTCGGAGTGAACTTTATCTTACTATATATATATATATATATATATATATACACCCACACACACATGTATATATATGTATATATATATATATACATGTATATTTGACTAAAGGGTACATTAGGTCGACACCTAACCATACGGTTTATTCCGTCATAATAGCGACCCCTACATTAGGTCGACAGTTGGTACATTAGGTCGACAGTTGGACAAAGAAAAAGAACAAAAACTGTCCTCCTAATGTACCCATTAGGTGTTTATATATATATATATATATATATATATATATATGTGTGTGTGTGTGTGTGTGTTTAAGTGTGTTTAAGTGGAACAGAAAGCTTTGTCATTGGACTTACTAACATCTACTTCGAATTAAAAACGATTTCTTTTTTTAAAGAATAAAATGGGTGAGGATTGTCTTTCATATTAAAATTGCACATGCATTTTTCTACTTGTAAATAGGTAAAAAGAGGTGTAGATATAAGGAATTGAGTATCTGTTTGTAAAATATTTGAAATAATTTAATGATGATGAGCCTGTCCGCTATGCATATGAGAAAGTATAATTTCACAGATCCAACACCCCTCCCCCTCATTTTTTTTTTCAAATCTGTCAATATTACCTACATTTGTGCTATTTGCATTCATTATAGATACAAAAATTACATCTTAATTTACATATTTGCATCTTTCAAAGAAGGTTAACTTTTAATCTTTGTAAAGATAAATTCAGATACTTTAAACCTGCTTGAAGTGTTTTGTCTACACGATCAGTAATGGAGGTTGGAAAGGAACATGCTAACAATTTCAAAGTCCGATTCCTATAAAGATATGGAATCATTTCATAAACTCGAAAGGTAAATATAAATCATGAAGACGATAAGAATAATGGACACAGTGCATGCAGTATTAAACAACTGGTATCAGTGTATTGAAGACACTTAATAGTACAATGACAAGAAAAATAGCTATTGTCGCTTAATGATGTACGAACATTTTTTTTTTTCCAAAGTGAAATTAAAATTTTCAAAACTAAATTATTACATTATTGTCTTCTAAAAAATAATGTTTCCCCTTGCTTTGTAGACAATATCGCCACTTTCTCTTTCTCAGCTCTGTATGATTTATTAAATGTACTCACAGCTGAATCAATTTTGTATATGGACATGAGAGTGACGAACTTTTCTTGTCGTTTTGTAAAGAGATATAAAATGCTAAATTTTATGATAAAGAACATAGTTAAGCAATTTCATAATGAAAATATTGTTTGTTAATTTCTCCTTTTTTGCAGCTCCGTGTAGGCTTGTTTCGAGCAAGGTTTATAATATGGTGATTGTTAATTTTCTAGAGAATTGTTAATCTGTTTCATAGATAGATGTAGATACTTTGGACCTGAATTAAGAGTTTTTTTGTTTTCATCACAGGAAACAGATAATAGATGAGTAAAATAACACAGATAATAATGAAGATGAAACAGGTAAACTTAATTAAAATGATAAAATGACATGATACAAAGTTACTTCTGTTAGTTTTTCTATATGTAGACTATTCATAATAACTTCTGTAAAGGCACTTTTTTCTACAGGGCACAATATCAAGTGACAATTATTGGAAGAAAGACTCAGGCAATTTGTAATCATGATGATTCAATAACGTCTTAATACACACAATCTGAACTTGTTCTTTTTTACAACAAATTCGACCATTTTGTCTGCTTTAAAGGTGGATTCACACCAAGCACGACACACGACAAACGACACGGCAGCACGACATGCTACACGATAAACGGCAAAAAACAGTGCACACCACTCACGACATTCGCTAAAACGTCGTGCTGTAGAGAGGGTGATGTCGTCTTCGATGATGAGAATGTCGTGATAGAATTCATTTCAAATTCATCATTATAGTCATCAAAATAATTGTAAAGATAAGACGGAAGTTTCATATTTAAAAATCTTGAAATCATTTATATTCTTTATTTGGATTTTCTGAAAGTTGTTAAATTGGTCATGTGACTATGTTGAAGAATTACAAAAGTGATATTTGGTGTTTATTCAGAATAATCACAGCTAGGTTTTCTTTCTTCATTATTGTGGTCGTGTGAGTATATTATTGAAGAAATAGGCCTACATAAAATTGATGATCTTTGTTGTCTATTCGGAATAATTCAAGCAGTTTTCCGGGGGGGGGGGGGGGGCGGAGAAGGGGGGTCCAGTTCCCCTCCATAATTCTCTGACAAGCAAAAAAAAAAAAAAAAAAAAGGTTTTCGTTCTAAAATGGGGGGGGGGGGGGCACAATGCATATTTTTCTTCCAAAAAGGGGGGGGGGACGGGCCGAATGTGCCCCTCCTACTAAATCCACCACTGCTTTGGAACATAAATTTTGCGGCGCATACCCACTGTACACTATATGGGGAGGGGGCAATTTTGTCTTATACACTCACTCTTTACCATATTTTATAGATAATTAAAACGACCAGAAAAATATATTTTCTTAATTGAAAATAGTTGTGCAGGCTTATATATTTTTATGGATTTTGGGTTACTCCAGACATTAGGAAAGTACTTGAATTTCTTGGTGGACTAACAGAAATTTTTGTTTTCTATTTCTATATAACAGTAACCCTAAATTAGCCCTATATTGAACCAATCTGTGAAAAAATTTAAAAGAAGCTAATTTCAACTGATTTGGGTAGCTATGGGTATGGACAACTACCAAAAAAAAAGGAAGGAGTGATAGAGGTTGGGGAACTTTTTTTATTCAAGGTCAAAGGTCAATGACCTTTTTCAAAATCACTAAAATTGATATTTCAAGAAAGGAATATGGTATCTGCATGATTCTGGTATCAAAATGCTTAGAACTAGGAAAGAAAATGATGTAGAGTAATTACTAACTATAAAAATCAAATCTTGACCTCCAAAATTGAGGTCAAAGGTCAATGACCTTTTTCAAAATCACTAAAAATGGTATTTCGGGAAAGGAAAGTGGCATTTGCATGATTCCGGTGTCAAAATGCTTAGAACTAGGAAAGAAAATGATGTAGAGCAATTACTGACTACACAAATCAAATCTTGACCTCCAAAGTTGAGGTCAAAGGTCAATGACCTTTTTCACAAAATCACTAAAAATGGTATTTCAGGAAAGAAATATGGTATATACGTGTACCTGATTTCGGTATCAAAATGCTCAGGAATACGAAAGAAAATAATTTAGAGTAATAACTATTAGATTAAAGTCTTGACCTCTAAAGCTAAGGTCAAAGAGGGTCAAAGGTCAAAATTGATGTTTTATCATATATCAACCTGGTATAAAGAAAATTATGCTACTGTTTCAAGTGTGAAGAGAGAAATCAAAGTGGCTAATTCCTACTCGTTCCTAATTGTTCTGGCAACAACAGGAAAAATTGGTTATTCCAAGAGCAGATGATGAGGTGAAATTCCTTGTCTTTGGGTCAAAGGTCATTGACCCCTGTGCTAATCACGAAACTGAAATTGGGCAAGCATTTGGTACAGATTTTTAGTATAAAATATATTGTGTCCATAATCCTAGGTATTCATAATCCTAAAATAATTCTTTGCCAATCTTTTAACTCATTCAATCCTGATCAAGATAACGTTGGCCTGGTCAGTCTAGCTCGGCATGGGTAAATAGGGACAACCTCCCTATAGTCTACCTTGATCGACATTGCTCTGAGTTCTTGCACAAGTAATATTAGAACGTAAAAAATATCCTTTGCCGATCCAGCCTGAGCAGGTCTATTTAACTGAGTTTACCGATTGGCAGTAGAACCTTGCATAATTATCAACAATTTGAAGAACACTGCTTGCAGCATACAACCTGGGCTTATAACTACTAGTAACTATTGACAACACAATAAAAATCAACGATACTTAGTCTGCTTCCTCTTCATCACTTCCAAGTTCATCATCTCTGAGTTCTGTTCCATTGGAGCAATGTCCAGAGCACACCCCACATGGAGATACACGTGACATACCAGCTTTCAGGCAGCTACATTTCATGTTTTGACATTGTCTCTCCCCTTCTTTGCAGTTGCAGCAAATTCCTTTTAGAAGGTTGTCTGGGGCAATACTACCAAACAACATTGTTGTATTACGGAACTACTTGATGCGCACAACAAACATCTTCGGTCTTAGCTTTCTGTTCAAATCCAGTTCCCATCCTCTTCCTTTGGGATCAAGAATAGAGGTGCCCAGATGTTTTCACACAGCGACTTGAAGATGTACGCGAAAGGAATGTTGAGCTGTTGCATCGTCCTTTGGCTGATTGCTTCTTGAACTTCATATAGCGAGACTGTTCTAGGGGAGTACCCTCACAGCCATTATGTGATTTGCATTGCAGTTAATCAAGCTGATCGAATATCGGAGTCAGTTGAAGTGTTACTTGTGAATGCAGTGATGACACTGGCAGGAAATCTGCATTTGTAGAGAGAACATTTGGTATGTCCATGAGATCTTCTTGTCCCCTTATGAAGGTCAGCAAGATTTTTGCATTTCTTTGATGTCTTCCTGCTCTTTACCAGTGACTCATTATCAAGATCCTCATGGGCCTATCCAATGTACTAATTTATATTTCCAAGCAGACTTTGATGGTCTCTACAACATCTCTACCATAGACATTGGGGATCGAGAAGAGTTTCTCTTCAAGTATGGCTGGTCGTGAAACGACACTGTGTCATGCATTCATGGACATACCAAATGTTCTCTCTACAAATGCAGATTTCCTGCCAGTGTCATCACTGCATTCACACTTACACAAGTAACACTTCAACTGACTCCGAGATTCGATCAGCTGGATTAACTGCAATGCAAATCACATATGGCTGTGAGGGTATTCCCCTAGAACAGTCTCGCTATACCAAGTTCAAGAAGCAAGCAGCCAAGCAGCCAAGGGCAAAATTGATCCTGACAGGCTCCCACCAACGGACGATGCAACAGCTCAACATTCCTTTCGCGTACATCTTCAAGTCGCTGCATGTGTGGAAACATCTGGACACCTCTATTCTTGATCCCAAAGGAAGAAGATGGGAACTGGGTTCCAACAGAGAGCTATAAGAATGAAGATGTTGTCTGGTAGTATTGCCCCAGACAACCTTCTAAAAGGAATTTGCTGCAACTGCAAAGAAGGGGAGAGACAATGTCAAAACATGAAATGTAGCTGCCTGAAAGCTGGTATGTCATGTGTATCTCCATGTGGGGTGTGCTCTGGACATTGCTCCAATGGAACAGAACTCATAGATGATGAACTTGAAAGTGATGAAGAGGAAGCAGACTTAAAGTATCGTTGATTTTTATTGTGTTGTCAATAGTTACTAGAAGTTATAAGCCCAGGTTGGATGCTGCAAGCAGTGTTCTTCAAATTGTTGATAATTATGCAAGGTTCTACTGCCAATCTGTAAACTCTGTTAAATAGACCTGCTCAGGCTGGATCGGCAAAGGATATTTTTTTACATTCTAATATTACTTGTGCAAGAACTCAGAGCAATGTCGATCAAGGTATACTATAGGGAGGTTGTCCCTATTTACCCATGCCAAGCTAGACTGACAAGGCCAACGTTATCTTGATCAGGATTGAATGAGTTAAAAGATTGGCAAAGAATTATTTTAGGATTATGAATACCTAGGATTATGGACACAATGTATTTTATACTAATAAGCTGTACCAAATGCTTCCTCAATTTAAGTTTCGTGATTAACACAGGGGTCAATGACCTTTGACCCAAAGACAAGGAATTTCACCTCATCATCTGCTTTTGGAATAACCAATTTTTCCTGTTGTTGCCAGAACAATTAGGAACGAGTAGGAATTAGCCACTTTGATTTCTCTCCTCACACTTGAAACAGTAGCATAATTTTCTTAATACCAGGTTGATATATGATAAAACATCAATTTTGACCTTTGACCCTCTTTGACCTTAGCTTTAGAGGTCAAGACTTTAATCTAACAGTTATTACTCTAAAATTATTTTCTTTCGTATTCCTGAGCATTTTGATACCGAAATCAGGTACACGTATATACCATATTTCTTTCCTGAAATACCATTTTTAGTGATTTTGTGAAAAAGGTCATTGACCTTTGACCTCAATTTTGGAGGTCAAGATTTGATTTGTATAGTTAGTAATTGCTCTACATCATTTTCTTTCCTAGCTCTAAGCATTTTGACTCCAGAATCATGCATATACCACTTTCCTTTCCCGAAATACCATTTTTAGTGATTTTGAAAAAGGTCATTGACCTTTGACCTCAAATTTGGAGGTCAAGATTTGATTTTTATAGTCAGTAATTACTCTACATCATTTTCTTTCCTAGTTCTAAGCATTTTGACACCAGAATCATGCAGATACCATGTTCCTTTCTTGAAATACCAATTTTAGTGATTTTAAAAAAGGTCATTGACCTTTGACCTCAAATTTGGAGGTCAAGATTTGATTTTTATAGTCAGTAATTACTCTACATCATTTTCTTTCCTAGTTCTAAGCATTTTGACACCAGAATCATGCAGATACCATGTTCCTTTCTTGAAATACCAATTTTAGTGATTTTAAAAAAGGTCATTGACCTTTGACCTTGAATAAAAAAAGTTCCCCAACCTCTATCACTCCTTCCTTTTTTTTGGTAGTTGTCCAAACCCATACCTACCCAAATCAGTTGAAATTAGCTTCTTTTAAATTTTTTCACAGATGAACCCTAATTTCGGGATACTAATTTGTCAACAAAGTAAAAGCAATTCTTTACCCCATATTACGGTGCATCTTAAAATGACTCAAAAGAACCCATTTTCAGAGTTTCATTGAAAAAAACACAACATACTTTTAAATGTAATTCCCCATTTCTTCTCCCTCTCTCTCTTTCTCTCTACCCCCACCCCCCCCCCCCCCCCTCTCTCTCTCTCTCCATGCCCCTCCCCCTTTCCCTTTAAAATTTGTAACAAGTTCAGTGCCTGTTGTATTCTGTTTGAGAGCTGAAAAAACTGTAGGCTAATTGGACAATACAAACAATACAAAAACCAATATTTAAAAGACTAAAAAAAAAAAGGAATTTAATACTGTAATTCAAATCTTTAATGGGATTCCTACAAGCACCTTTAACAAATAGACCAATATGGATTTTCCTTAAAATAGTACATTAAAAAAAATCATGCAAATATGAAACCAAATAAACTAAATATCTTAATATCTTATCAATTATAGTATTGTAAGGTATGTAAATAAAGTTCAAGCTCCATTAGAGTGCAAATTAAATTCATCCCCCAAGAATGTATGATGTAGTAAGCAAATACAATTAGCTCGGACACCCCCCTTCTAAAATACTTGGGACGTGCTGTAAAATGCACCTCAGTCCCGAGATTAAATCTGCAATGGCCTAATGATTATGTAAGGGGGCGGACGTAACTTGATATTCAACATTAACCACAGTTAGATTTTGAAATAGAGATTTGGCAAAAGTTTAAATGTCCCCACTAAAAGAAATTACTTATTGCAGACTAATAACAATCTAACCAGTTGTAATGCATAACATGTAGCAAATTAAGGAAGAGAAGTAACATATATATAGTTATAGGGGCTGTAAAATAAAATTCTTCATGGGAGTAGGACTGTTATTCAGAATACTGAAATGAATGGATTCTGTCAACTTCATTTTTTTATGCCTTTGGTGTGTCCTTGCACACTCCATTGTAAGATCATTTGTGGACTGAGATCGGGGGGGGGGGGGGAGGGCAGGGGGTACTGGGGTCCTAGGAAATACAAGGAAGGGTGTGGTGACACATGGAGTATTGATATTAGCAGCCGATGGACTGGGGGAGGCACTGCTATTTGAGAATGATGAATGGCTTCAAGTTCATTCCCTTCGACCCCCTCTTGTCCTTGAGAGCATCCTTTCAGCTACCAGGTACAATCTCTTGTAGATGTGTTCCCTACAAAATGAAAAAGGAATTAAACAATGATATAGCCTTCCTAACATCATTACAACATAGCTACAAAGTGACTAGTACAATTGTATAACATTTTTTTTCACAAAACACATGCATCAAAGTAACTAAACATTTACTTGAATGAACAGAACTATAATAAGATGAGAAAACAGCACTTAGCATAGCAAGGGAATATAACACAAGTATGCATGATCAGTGTTGATGTATTAAATGTTATGGTTGTGTAGGACCATGACAAAGCTTATGTTAGTAAATAGAAGATCAGGGTATAAATTATTTCCCTATTAAAACGAAGCAGATCAACTATTTGACACGACTTTGAATGAACACCCATCCCCAATTTCCATGAATTCATGCATTGGGAAACAATTGGATTGTTACATGTATTGTACTATAAATAAAATTGTACTTACTCTCTAGGTAAGGATGTGAAATCAACAACACGAGTACGTTTGTAAGTGTTTTCCCTTGATGACGGGAATCGGGAGTGTGGTGACCTGAAATGATGATGCACCAGTTCCACTTCTCTTCCCTCGTTCTTCATGATGTACTTGTACTGCATGAAACAAGCCTGTATGTTGACCAAACTGCATTCAGCTCTTTCTCCTGTAAATTTAGTGAGAAAGGAAATCAGATCATTATTGTATTTTTGCCAGGATAAGAAATAACAAAGCAAAATGAAACTAATGATAATTTTCTTTAAAAGACAAAATAACAATGCTGACAATAATAATGATTTAAAAAATAAAAACAGTAAAGAAAACATTTAAACAGGTGAATTCCGACGTGCTTTATGTTTTATTTATAATAACATTATTGATGGGGGATCTACTGTATGTAAAGTATCTAGATATAAAAACGACTTGGTAGTTTCCATCTCCAAACGAATCTTTAACTTCATTTCAGAGTTGAATGAAACAAAATAATTACCAGATCTTTCAAGCTTTCTGGCAATCTTTCAGTGTCTCGCCTTTAATATCCTTATCTTTGTACAGCGATTTGCCTGCTGGGTTTCCAGAAGTTCATCATAGCCCATTCTTTTATGCTGCAAAAAGATAGAGGAAGAAAATAACAAAAAATAAGACTACAAATAAACGGGTTCATAAATATGTAAGGTTCTTTAATGTTTCTTCATGAAATGGACTTTTATTTCATCTTAGAAATCCACATGTAGTCTCATATAGAATGGGTGGTCTCGTGATGTAAATTTATGTAATTATTCAACTTGGAAAAAAAAGTGAAACATAAAATTTGACCTATTTCAATCTATCAAAAGTTTATTTAGTGATATGGCAAAAGATAAATCATAATAAAGACATAGTACTAGTGATATATAATTTGATTCATAATTGCTATGCTCCCACTCAAAGTGATGGGATTCGTACCTTTTTCTTAATGTAGACTTACGGGTTTATGAACAGCAAGTAGAATGTACATAATACATATACATTGTAGATCTACATCAACTCTAGATCCAGGGGTGGATCCAGGAATCAGGATTTTGTCAAGGGGGGGGGGGGGATGTCTCAGAAATCTTTCTGACAAGCAAAGAAAAGAAAAAGTTATCAAATTTTTTTGATCCAGTTTCCCTTCAAATTCTCTGACAAGCAAAAAGGGCATGCCTACCTAAATGTGCCACTGCTAGATCTTTGACATCCCTATTGCAGATTTGTAGCCCTAGGCCTATAAAAAAAATCTCTCTGAAAATTTTGGTTTTATTGCCTTATGTAAAATTGATCTGATTATTTTCTTCCTCCATTTTTATTGTTATTGGCCTGTCACTTAGACTGGTTCTAGATCTACTGGAAATGCTTTGAATAAAACAAAAAGAAACAAAACTACCTAAAACAAACAAATAACAAAACAAAAAGATATGGAAGAGTCTAACAGTTAGACTAAAAAATGAAGCCTAAAAAATGAAGTCAAACTCTAGACTCGACACTGTACACATCATTCTTTTTATACTAAACAATGACAAAGAAAAAAACACTAGGCCTAGGCCTATATCTAGACCTACAATTTTTGTACAAATAAGAAAAAGGGTCTGTGACTTAGATCTAAGTTAAATCAACATAGTCTAGACTCTAATTATATATTATGTTACCTAGTCAGGGACATGTAAATTGATAATAGGCCTAGGCCTAGATACAAATAGTATAAATACAGAGTAGGCCTATAGAGACTAGACGCTTGCCTAACTTAGAATCTAGACCAATATTATTTGGCCTAGGCTCTAGATCTTGACCTAATACCAGCTTAGTAAAGTACAAACCCCCGTCCCTCAACACCCCCCCCCCCCCCCCCCGTCCCCGAGGCCAAAGTAGGCCTTGCCTAGGGCTAGGCTCTTCGTAACAAATTAAGAACTAGGGCTAACAATAGTGTGACTATGATGTAAATTTCATGGTCTAGTAACGTTAAAAGTCAGTGAGAGGTTCGAAATTTGCAGTCAGTGTTTTTGGTTTGGTTGTTTGTTTTGGGGGAGGGGGTCTCTCCCTCTATCACTCTCTCTGTAGATTTTACAGGCACTAGGCCTAGACCATGATAGTCATATCCAGACCATAGTTAGGTCTGACTTTAAACGGATTGATGGCCATACCATGCCCCCTCCGCTTGTCAGGCCAGATACACTGCCTGGACTCCTGGACCTGGCTTGGTCCTGGGACCGGGCTTGAGTTTAGCTTTAGTCCTAGATCTAGTTTAATTTAGTTTAGTTTTTATATGTTAATGTTAGGAATTTTATATCTAGACAGCTGGATCTATTCTAAGTTAGATCTGGAGCCAGATCTACTCACTGAATTTGCTCATAACCTAGCCTAGGCTAGGGCTAAGTAAAGTTTGGTTTAGCCACCATTTATTCAGTCTGCAGTCTTAGTTAAATCTATAGTATAGGCCTACTGTATTGTTTGTTAACGTTGGGTTTGGTCTTTGTAAAGTTGGTCAAACATTGGCCTTTGTCATAAGTTGGTCAAACATTTAATATAGGCCTATAGACCTCTCATCAAATTAGGCTTAGTTTTACTTACCGAAGATAAATTTTCAGCAACCTTTCAACCAAAGGATCAATCAGACAAGTAGGCCTATGTATAACATGGAAATCTCGTTTTGGTTGGACTCGACGAAACATAACCAGTGCTGTGTTTTTGTGTATAGCTCTATGGTACTTTTTGTGCGGTGCGATAAAATAATTTACACGTAAAATCCCATAGAGATATGAGCTGGAGAAATGAAAAGTTTCTGCCATCAATTAGCAGCCTTGGATAAATATGACGTCACTGCAAATCCTCCACGCTAATTGGTTGGTGGCCAAAATGTCGTTTTGTCGTGCTGGGAAAATCGCTCGCTGAGCGATTTTCTGAAACGACTAAAAAACCCTAAAAACGTCGTGCACGACGTTTCGGAAAATGTCGTGGCAGTGTGCACGGTGTCATAGGGTTTGCATTAGAGCGATTTTTCAGAAAGTCGTTCATGTCGTGCTGTCGTGTCGTTTGTCGTTTGTCGTGTTTGGTGTGAATCCGCCTTAAGCCTGTATGGCGTTAACTTGGCTCCAAACAAGCTCTTTAGAAATGCAGTTTCTTTTTCAAAGCAGTATTCAACTTCATTTTCAAGCCATCAGCTTAAAGTTTTATAACCTGTAGATGAAATATTGTTCACAAAATGGGAACCCATATCGTTATCATTAAACCCAAAAAATAATAGGAGGTAAACAATCATACAAACAAATTATCTGACATTATACCAAACAGTACCCAAAACACACCCATTCAACAAACACTTCTTATCATTACCTCTTGATAAAACTTGAGAAACCTGCAGGTAATACACGTAGGCCACGTCGGCAACCGACTCTGTCACTTCCCCGAAAATAGATGGCGCCAAACCCATGGTACAGATAGAGGTATATGTATAAGCTGCAGATTCAGCTGGGGTGAATTGTAAACATATAACACTATACCTAGGATTATTTTGTTTCATTGTTTCCTGATAAAAAACTTCGGGCTATACACATATGTCACGAACCAAATCATTTTCAACAAATACTTGGCGCGAAAATATTCTAACATTCTTACCAAGAGTGAAAGATAACTCTTATTTTCAATTTATTTCATTACCAATCACTTCGCCTTTGAAATGTAATTTCATTATCAAATACTCGAACTGATGGTTACAATGGCAAAACGATAAAGGTAAATCACATACAGAAAATTACATAGTAAGTGTATAACACACGCATGCTACGTATTGTTTAACCTATTTGTATCTATATACCTTTTTTTTCGAAATGAGATCATAAAACATGTAAAAGTAAATAATATAAAGTTATATTGCACGTCGTTTTCTCTTATTGGTCATTTCACTTTTGCTTGCAAGTAATACCGTTATATCTTAATGGAAATTCATTGTGCAACATTGCATGTCGTACATTTGTTTCCGTTTTATTTCATAGAGATGGAACCATAACAGTTAAGTGGTTAATATCCAAAAGTATTATTATAGGCAGTTCAATCTAAATATGAAAATACGGTAATATAACTAGGCATTAATTATATAGAAAAAAACATGGACATGGCAGTATCCCCTGCACCTTGATATATTAGCCTATTTGCATTTCATATTCTTTCATGATAGATTAAAACATACATACATTGTGGAGAAGAGCCCCCCCCCCCCCCACCCACACACACACTTTCCATCCACATTTTTAAATGATAAAAATACGCGTTACTTTGAATTACTCAATGTTCAAGATAATTAATGAAGAAGACGATATGCTCTATGTTATTATTTATTCGTATAACCCCGACTTTCCTTTTAAAGAAAATCATGTGTTTTTCGTGTTTTTTTTTATTTGAGAATTTGCAAAGGGGGAAAGTAAACTATGAAAAAATTCCAACGAAAAACATGGCGCTCGTCAATACATGTCATAGCTAGCGGCTATGAATCAATTCTGCGATACAACCATCGACCTCCACCAAACAGAAAATAGAAAAAATAAAAATAAATCAAGTTTATACTTGTAATTGTAGTTTATCCTTTGTTCTTTTTTTTAATTACTTGATAGTTACTCCCCTTCTTCCTAACTTGTGTTCTCTTCTCCCCCTTTCTTTCTCTTTCTCCTTCTCTCCTTTTCCCTTTTTCGGCTTCTGCTATGTTTCTCTTCCCCAAAACAATTTACTACTTGGGGGTAACTTAATGTACTGTCACATGTTATAGCTATTTTAATTGCTGTAATTCGTTATTTTTCCATTATATTTACCATGTGATCTGCAATTGTACATGTATACAATTTTAATTTGTACACAAGACAAATATCGGCCTTTGGACCCGTCCGTTTGTCCTTGTTTTCGATAGTTTTTAGCTCAATAAAATCCGATATATATATATATATATATATATATATATACAATTCGATATGTATTACCTACATTTGTCCCATTTGGATACATTATAGACAATTTTAGTCGGATCTGGGTACAACTATCAACTCTTAATTTACATAATTGCATCTTTCAAGGAATGTTAATTTGTATATTGTAATCTTTTTGGCGATAGATCCAGATACTTTAAACCTGATTTAAGTGTTTTGTTTACATGATCAGTGATGGAGGTTGAATATGAACATGCTGTTTCAAAGTCCGACGATTCGTATCTTAGAGATATGGAATTATATTATAAACTCCAAAGGTAAATTTCATTTATCATAACAATGATGAGAATACTGCACATAGTGCATGTAATATAAAACAACATGGTGGCATTGGAAATTCTTTAAAAATAGATGGCACCAATGCATTTGACCTTTTTTTTCTTCCAAAACTATAGTAAAATCCTTAATACTACATGATGAAGGTTTTTCTCTTTTTTACAATTAGAAAGGATTCTGCTTTTGCCTCACGGAAAATATCGCCACCTTCTCTTTCTCAGTTCTGTATATTTCATTGAATATGATTAAATCACATTAAATGTTGTATTTGGATATGAGTAAGGTAGTTGTTGTTGCTGTTTTTCTTTTTTGTGACCAGATGTAACATGCGTAATTTGATTATAAAGAAGGCAATTTCATAAAGGCAATTTCATAATGAAACTTTTGTATTAAATGTGACCCTCCACCACAAAACGACCAATAAGTCGCAATGGGAGTTTTAGAGTAAACAGCTGAAATGGGTGGTTTGGGGTGGAAATGTTTATTTTAAGTTTTTTGTATTTTCTGAAAGTTCATTTATTAATCTACCATCTGACGAAATTTCAGGGGAAAATACCATGTTGAAATATGTTTTGACTCTCATTCAAAATGACCATGTTTTCCTGGACATCCAAACTTTTTGTGTCAACTTGCTTCACATATCTTTTCTGGTATAGCTTAAAAACTATGCACTGTCTGATATTCAAAATCGAAAGAAAAAAAGAAATATATCTATTCTGAAGGTACGGAAAGTTTCAATCCAATCCAATAAGTACTTCACGGTGTATGCTAGGGAGTTTTGACTCAACCTTTTGTGCGACAAACAATAGGACACAGATTAGGCGTTCTTAAATGGTCACTCTTCTTTAGAGCCCGTTTTCTCTATTGTTTGGGTCATTAGCCTGTCTGACACGTTGACATTCTCATTGTAATTTACAAGAGTTTGTCTAGTCTATACAGGACAATTTATATATCATTTTAAGTAGTAGAATCTAAACTTTTCAACTGTGTTGACATTTTTAAAAACCCAAATTTCCGACTTATTGGTCGTTTTGTGGAGGAGGGTCACAAATGGTATCTATATAGCTTTACTACATAGACAATAAGTCAATTTCTCTTTTTCAGGTCTGTGTAGGCCTCTTTCAGCTAAGGTTAATAATATGGTGATCTGTTTTATAAATAGACGTAGATGCTTTGGACTTGATTGAAGTGTTTAATGTTCATGATGGATGCTGGTAGAGGAGATGCAAACAGTTTCAAATGTCGTCAATTAGTATCTTAGAGATATGGCATCGTATTTTAAACCCATACTGCAAATATAATTTATCAAAATCTATCCCAGAGCGGCTGAAAAGATAAAACTTGATTGAATTAGTTGATCCATGGAGACAAGAAAATCAAAATATAAAACGGTTAACATGGAGAAGAATATCTCCAATAAAACAATCCCGTTTTGATTTGTTTTTGTGGTCAAAAGAGCATTAATCTATTTTAAAAGAAACGGATATACTACCAGGTTATCGTACAGATCACTCAATGGTTACTTTAAGTCTAGGTGTTCTGAATTTGAAAGAGGTAGAGGATACTGGAAATTTAACAATTCCCTTTTAGAATATCAAGTGTATACACAGTGTCTGAAAAAGTTGTTTATCTTAATAAAACAATAAGCTGCATCTCAAAACGACCTATAGCTGACTATAAATGACCAGTTGTATTTTGAAGTCTTGGAAATTTGAGGCTTATCTCTTTCTTATTATGTGAAGAAAAAAAAAGGATTGAGGAAGAGGTTGTGTTTGAAAAGAGTATCCAAGAATTAGAAAGTGAACTAATCTTTAATTCTAACAGCGACTTCGAAAAAGAACTATATATTTAAAAAAAAGTATTTTACTGTTGCATATGGATATAAACCTGCCGTTTCTTATCTGAAAAATAAAAGAAATGTTGAAAAAGCAATGTCATCTATTACTTTGAACAACGGATTAGTTGTTAACAATCCAAAAGAAATTACAAACGAAAGTAAGACATTCTATTCAAAATAATTTTGTAATAAAGATCTTGTTTTGGAAATAGAAGCTATTCACGACACAATCTTAATATAATTAGAATATCATACAATGGAGAGACTAGGTGGACCTTTAACCTTTACAGAATGACCGAAGTTTGAAAACTTAATCATGGGAAAGCCCCTGGTTTTACAGGTATTACAGGAAAGAATTGGCACCTTTTTTTAGAACAATTTATTATCCCTATAAGTTCAGAAAGCTTTCTAATTCTCGAAGAATCTGAATTATTTCTTTGATACCCGAAGGAGATAAACCTACACAATATTTACAAAATGGAGACCTATAACTCTTTTAAATGCATCTCATAAAATTGCATCTTCTGCTATAGCTAATAGAATTGAAAAGATAATGCACCTTATCATCCATAAAGACCAAAAAGGATTTATTGAGAACAGATATATTGGAGAAAACATTCGTATAATTTATGACACTCTCTATGAACTGAAGAACAAAAATATTCTTGGTATGTTGCTGTTACTTGACTTCGAAAAGGCTTTCGATTCTGTTTCCCATAGGTTTCTGTGCAGAGTTTTAGAAATATTTAACTTGGGGCCTTTTATTAATCAACAGATTCATTCAGTCTAAATGCTTACTTATGACTGTATCAATCAAGTAACTCCGGCATTTGGAATTCCGCAACATGTCAACCACAAAGTCATCCGCCGTGATAAAGCCGGCCGTGTTTGGCAGAGAAGGTGCGAATTTCAAACAATGCCAGTTAAAAGATTATTCTACGATATCGTTGATGTCTTAAACATCGGTTGTTTAAAAACAACAATATTGCTTAAAATTTAAACAGCAAAATCTAAATCTAAACTGATTTTTCGCTGTGTAAATAAGGTCAAACTCCTAATTAAACTTTGGTCAAATAGGAACATATTAAACCTCATTTGGAGAAGTAACTCTTGTTAAAACACTTTTTATTTAACAATTTAATTATTTTATTCCGTCCTTGCCAAATCTGCCATCTGTGCTTATAAAAGAGCTGGACAAACACTTATTCAGTTTTCTGGGGGAAAATAAACCATGATCGCATTAAAAGAAATGAGATGTGTAATTCCTTTATGGATGGCCGTGTGAAGATGGTAAACACTGAATGTTTCTTTTTTTCTCTCTAAAAAGAACTTGGATGCGAACAATGTACTACGGATTAATTGACAGTATATGCCTAAATTCTTCTCTGAGCTCGGTTCTATTCCAAGATTGTAATTTTATTCTTTATAGTCATGGTTATTTGGAAATCAAACAGATGCTAAATCAAAGAAGAATTTTTCTATGAACACCTTTTCCATAATGGAGACATTCTAATGCATACAAATCCTGTCAATTTTAGACACTGTAACCAGAAGGATTTAAGATTTGGCAATGACTTAATCGGGGCAGATAGTCAAGTTTTAAGTAGACAAACAAAATATTGAAATTTACCATATCTCTACTGATCACTTAACATACTTTATTATACATCAGGAGATTAGTGAAAAGTTGGGAAGGTTTTCACAGCCTGTCGATGATTTGTTGAAATTAACCATCACTTTTTAGACCAAGCATCCTTCGTATGGTGATGGAGCAAAGAAAGGGTGAACGTATTTATGCCGAATGGTAAAAGAAAACTGAGGTATTATATAACATCTAAAAGAAAGAAAGATGGCAAGCGAAAATCCGGAAACAAGTTTCACCAGGGGAAAATGGCGTTGTTTAATTCTATAACGTTTCAAACAATGCAAGACGTTACACTCAGATGGTTCCAACAATGCTTAATTAAATTGTATTACTCCTACAAGTGTGTTTTTGTGTAAAATTCAGGTTAAAGCAAACAGTACATGTGCATTCTGTTTATTGCATGATGAAACCATTGAACACCTGTTTTTATAATGTCACCTGTTTAGGAATGTATGGGGCTACTTTGAAAAAAGATTGTACGAAAAATTTGTAATAAAATTAATTATCGATTTTTTTTTAAATCAAACCCAGTAAATTCAATAACTGATAAAGTTAAATTGACCGGATTTCGCCTCATACCACAAAACGTTCTAGGTAAAGAGTTATTTCGTTTTGAAAAAGCTATTTTCTGTGAACATATGAAATTCATCCGCAACCTTCGTGTGGGTATTCAATTTTAACTCTTACCATTATGTGCTCTCTGTTTTATTTGATAAAATCCACCTCCAGAGGGTGAGATAGGCAATATAACACAATGATCTCACTTTAGCCTATTTCAGCATTTTTTTTCAGGGTCGTACTATTTGCTTTATATAAACCATTACAATCTTTTTTTCACCTTAATCAGCATTAATTATATGATGCCTCTGATGAAGTTTGATCATAATTATTAATCACACAATAAAATTTTCGTTTATCATTTTTAGAAGGGTTTATTGTATCTCCATCATACAATATGTCTGTGCTAGAGCCTCGACAGTGAATACAAAATAATTAAGGCAAACATTTCTACTTTGAATCTATATACCAAATTGATAAAATTGTGTTAAGTAAATATGTACACACAACAAAACAGATCACGCGATGCCATAAATACTGAAATGAATCTTCTCATCTGATTGCATCATCCTCTTTTTAGTTTCATATCGTATCTTAATGGTATCATTTAAGCTCCAAACACAAATATGATTTATCACATAGACGATGAGAATACTGTACATAATGCACGCAATATTGAACAGCGTGGGGTAATTAAATATACTTAAAAATAGATGGCGCTAGAGCCTTTATAGCAAACAATATTGTGTTTAAAAAAACACCATAACCTAAACTACCTATAGATCTATTGTCACTAATTAGTTGTTTTCTTTTTATTGTTAGTGTGTGTGTAAGTATGTGTAGGGCATGTTGTTTGTTTTTGTTTTGTTTGCTTGTTTTGATTATTTTTTTTTTATTTTTTTTGTATATTTCTGGAAGATTATAGAGCATTTCTAAAGTGAAATTCATGGTTTCCATTCAAGTAATATCACCGTCAATAATTTGGCTTCATAGACAATACGTCTTCTATTTTAGTAGTTCTGTGCAAGCCTATCAAATCTCAGTATATAGAGCTACATCTTTCAAGCAAGGTAACCATCAATATTTGTTAAAGATAGTTCCAGATACTTTGAACGCTATTCATTTTTTTTTTTATAACATGTCAGAGGGTTTGTTAATGAATGTACAAACAATTCCAAAGGCCGACAATAACGATATAATATCATATAAACAAATTTAATTTATCATAAAGACGATGAGAATACTGCACATAATGCTCATAATATTGAACAGCATAGTATCATTAAAAGTACTTCAAGATAGATGGCGCCAATGCATTTCAGACACTTCATAGTAAGTTAAAAATGCATAAGTTATATTATACTTATAGTTTCATTAAGTACTCCATTAATGCTGTATGGAAAATGAAAATTATCACGAAATAATGGCATTGTTTTTCTTCCAAATATGCTGCAATTGCATTTTTGGCTGCATAGACAATAAACACAATATCTTCCATTTTTAAGCTCTGTGAAGGCCCATTTTCTGCAGCCCTACATCACATCAGGATGGTTAAAATTTTAGGCCTAATCGTTAATATAACAACAGATATATCCAGATACTCTTAACCAGATTCAAGTGTTTTGTTTTCATTATCTTCTTATGATTACTTGTTGTATGTAAAGTTTTCTATGTATTATTTATTTATTGTTTTGTTCAGATGTTTGTATATGTTTTGTTTTTGTTTATGTAATTATTGCGGACCGCACGGAAGACTAACTTTCCTATATTGGGTTTATTGCATCTCCTTTATATAATACTTTCGTAAATAATATTTATTGGCTTGCTTTATAATAAATAAAATATATTTAAGGTAAACATTCCACTTTCAATCTAAGCCATATTCATAACGTTATTTTAAGCATTTATGTACATACAACAAAACAGATCAAGCGATGCCTTGAAGACTAAAATGATCCATATCATCTGATTGCTTAGTGTTATCTTTCTTTATCTTTTTTTTTTCTTTTCTTTTCTTTTAACCACCTGATCAAATCAATTATCGAAGTAATTGCAAGAAAAAAGACTGAATCAAAATAACTCCTTTTGAAGAAAATAATAGTTGAAGGGAGGGGAAAACTGCCCCTGCCCGTGATTCCTGACATCTCATAAATTATAAAATGAGTACAATTGCACTCAATACTCATTGTTCTCTATACATTTGCATCCTAAATATGTACCGATAAGGTAATGTACAGTTAATAAACTTACATATTGGCCAATTCTTTTTCAAAAGGTGCACGGCACAATATACATGTTTTACACATTACATGTTCCAATGAAATCGATATCGAGTCGGAAATAATTCAATTATCCATAATATCACTCCAAACCCATGCTGATTTGTGGTTACATCTGAATATTATAATAATAAAAATACGAACAAGTCTTCTGCATATTACATGTATACAGTTTATACATATATGAGCAAAAATCTCGATTTTTCTTGAATTCAGGATGTTGTAACTTTTCAATGTAAAGAAATATGATCCCGTCCACTGCGTATGATTTTGTCCTTGTTATAAAGAAATTCCTAAAAAGATAAAAAAAAAAAAAAAAAAACCCTCTAGGCTTTTGATATACGGAAAATGAAGGGGAAAATAACTCTTTCTGATTTAAGAAAATAGATGGGGGCACTAAAGAAATCACGTTTCTTTACTAAAAATGTCTGTGCTGAATGATTATGATTACACTGAAAATAAAATGGTATTAACATGAGTATTCCCTTTTTATAACTTTAAACCATGTAAAAAGTCAAATATTGAATGGCATATTTGATTTCTTGTAAAAATCATTGCTTTGTTGGAAATGAAAATAAAACTTAAACTGAACTAATTATTATTTCAGATTGTCTAAAAATATTTTCTTTAAAGTACTATTTTCGTTAAAAGGGCGGCCAGTTTGGAAGCCTTCTGCGATTTAGAGGTCACCGCAACATATTTTTCAGAGAACATCCCCAAAATACGGTAGAGAGTTAGACGCAGCTAACTAAAAAGCTGAAAACGATATTTTACTTTGACCCTCAGCTTGATTATTGAAATTGCAGTTACAATTAATTGAACAATTTAAAATGTCCTAAATGGTACTAGCTGTGTACAACTGAACTGCCGTATACAATAATAGTCGTATTGTTTGTTCTTTCTTTTACTTGCTTTTATTTCCCTTTTCTTTTCTTTTTTTGGTCATATAAAACGAGAACAAATTAAACACATTTAAAGTGTGTTGCCGTCTTCTCCCACTTCATGTATTCCTCTCCTACTATAATACTTAAATGTATTTGTATTATTTATCTTCTTTTTTTTTTAATCTTCATCCATTAATTTCGGTCTGATAGTCTGCTTCATTAAAAAAAAAATCGGATGTCCATGTATTCACTCTCTTTACCATGGACTTTAGTGTGGCATGAACAATGAATTGAAATCTAACAACCAATACAAGTGACTATTTTTCATGAGCTTGTCATTTTCGACGGAATGTAAAAAAATAAATAAATAACACTTTCAATCAATAACATAAGCCTGGGCATTCTTAAACTTATCATTAATTTGTTTATTAATCCACAACCTTTGCGCGGGCATTTTAATTCTTACCATATTTTTCTCTCTTTTTTTAAATTCTAAAATCATCCTCCAAAGATTGAGGTAGGCAATATATCGATATAGTAGCGCAGTGATTGCATTTTTATTAGCGTATTTCAGCAGTTTTGAAAAAAGGGGCGTACTATTTGCTTTTCATAGACCATTATAAATATTTTTTTTCAATATAATCTGCATCAAATAGTTGATGCATGAGATAAACTTTTGATTAGTCATTTAGGGAAGGGTTTATTGTATCTCCTTCATACAATATTTTCTAGCTAAAGGCCACGACAATAAACACAAAATAATCAGGTAAACATTTCTACATTGAATCTATATACAATATTGATAGCAAATATGTACACAGCAAAAACAAATCACGCGATGCCATAAAGACTATTGAATCTAATCATCTGATTGCACCATCTTATTTTTTTTAAATAACAATTTCGTATCTTAATGGTATCATTTTAACTCCAAACACAAATATGATTTATCACAAAGACGATAAGAATACTGCACATAATGCACGCAATATTGAACAACGTGGTGTCATTACATATACATAAAAATTGATGGCGCCAGAGCCTTTATAGCACACAGTATTTTGGTGGAAAAGTGTCATAACCAGAACTACATATAAACCTATTGTCACTAATAAGCTGCTTTCTATTATTTTTTAAGTATGTGTGAGGCATGTGTTTGTTTATGTTTTTGTTTTGTTTTCTTGTATTGCTTTTATGTTTTTTGTTTATTTCTGGAAGATTGTAGAGCATTTGTAAAATGAAATTCTTGATTCCCATTCAAGTAATATCACCGACAATTTTACAATTTGGCTTTATAGTAAACAAGTCTTCTATTTTAGTAGTTCTGTGCAAGCCTATCCAATATCAGTATCAATATTTGTTAAAGATATATCCAGATACTTTGAACGCGATTCAAGTGTTTTGTTTTTTTATGACATGTCTGCGATGTGACATTTTTCTTGTTCTGGTTGATCACTTTTGGTTGGTTTTGTGTTTCTCCCTTTTCCTAGAATAAAAAGAGAGAGAAAGTACTTTTGCAATCTTTACTGTACAGATTTTCCTCCTTTTATAATTGGTATTATTTTCATTGTACTCGTATATATATATTTATGTCATAGTAATCGTTGAGTGACTTGATTTTTCTTTTCTTTCTTTCTCCATTAATCTTTGTAACAAAAACGGAAAATACGGCAAATTCATTTTCTATATAGTAAATCACCTTATAAGTTATGGTTGGCGAATAAGGTTTTTTCTCTTATAATTTCGTTGAAGTTTTATTCTTTTTTTTTCTTCATTTTTCATGTGTATTATGTCAATAACGTCAGTAATAATTCATGATGCATGGGCGAGTAAAAACATTATTTTGACATAATGTTATTTACCTGTATATACAAACAAGTATTCATGAATGTATCTCATAGAACCATTTTCCCCCTCCAGACGAACTCCCTTATTATGGAACACTGTCGTGTGAAAACAATGTATGTACATGACTATGACCAGCTACCATAAAAATCTTTTAGGAAAAAGAGGTCGCTAATCCTTCTTTTTTTCCCTTAATAAAAAGTATATCTGTACAAGCCTTGAAATTCGTTCATAATTTTAAGTGTGAAAGGTGAATTGCCTCTGCAGTGATCCCTGTAGAGGAAATTCACCTTGCTTTGCCTGACAAACCTAATACAACTTTTAGGTTACTAAGAATTATATTCTCAACATTTCCCTTCATAAGCATTCATAAATTAATGTTTAAAAGTTGCAAATCTAGTACGAAATCGATTCTGTAGTAATAATGATAATAATAATATGTCTTGTTTACCCAGGGTAGCCTCATTAGTATTATATACTGTTCTCCTTAAGGGCCCTGCAATCATATTCAGTCAAATGGATTTTTATTGTAGATGATATGCATTTTAGTATTTACATTTGACTTTTGATACTGTAAACCAATAAACGTGGCATCATAATGCTATGCCATTTGGTCTAGAGCAATAATACATAATTAATTATGGCCTATATATGAACGAATATGTATCCGATATCATGTACATCATTCAGTTATCAATGTATCAAAAATGATTTTTTTTTTCTATTTACTAATGTCCCAAAGAAACTAATTACATGTATATAATATCTATAGCCCTATATTACACCTGTAGCTAACCTTGTCTATATCTTCAGTGGTTAGTTATCAGAAAAGTGTACTAACTTAAGCCTACGTTTAAAACCCACAAAGGAGAAATAGTAGACAGATTTATGGAACGCCAAATGTCAACCTCTTCATAATAATTATTATTATATGCATTTTCGACAATGATATATATCGAAAGGCATGCTGTGTATAAACGATTTTCTTTTCCCATTACTTTTGAATATAATATGTGACCAGGCACCACAAAAACACAAAAAAGTCGCACTGTGGGATTTGTCAGTTACAGCTCAATCAATGTGTTTTGGTTGGCATGGTCAAGTTTTAGTTTTGGCTATTTCTTAAAAGATTATACATTTTTGTCAGTAATCTAAAAAGTTTGAGGCACCAAACAATCTAAAAGTGGTATTTTTTACAGTTTTTTTTTAATTAGACTTTTGTGGGTCTTCGCTGGAGTTTTTTTGTATTTACTCTTCTTTTTTACGACCCTGAATACTTGTCTCAATTTGATCTCCCATAACTTTTAGACAGAGTAAGTTCTTGCATTGATACTTGTGCACTATTATGAACATGATATGACTAATTATCATGCTAAGATTTAGGACAATCTGATAATCCCTTCATAGAAATTTTCATTGAGTTATAATCCTCATGTTGTCCCCTTAGCACAACACCTTGCAAGTCAGAGTGCTTCAATAGACTGCAAACTTTAAACCCTTATTTCCCAGAAGTAACATTATGAGGGACTGTGTATTCTTCTCTTTGTACAGTGAGTTTTGAATAACCAATGCTAATGAGTTCTATATCATTTAAAGCTGAGAATCTGCTCCTTTAGAATCAGACCTTTAGAATTCATATCTGGCGACTTTTTTATGGTTGGTGGTGCCTGGTCACATATTATCACCCTATTCTATAGCATTCTTACCTAAATTGAAAAATTACTCTGTTTTGTTTTTATTGTTGTTTTATTTCATCTTATCATTTATTTCTTCGTCTTTAAAACGTAATTTTGTTTTGGAACATAGATTAGTCAAAACAACATCTCGCTTCCCTAACATTGGTATAATCTTGAAATTCACGGGGTTGCCCCTCCCCGCCTCGAACGCACGCATATCGGGGCATCAGGGGAATTTTTAAAAGGGGTTGCCCAGCTAATTTCTTTTAGGCAGTCATAATCAGCGTCATTGCGGTAATTTATGAAAGGCCGTTTTACATGTATATGGATATACATCAGGGACGTGGAAGGAAAGCCATCCCCTATCATCCATGAACAATGAATTATCTGCAATTTAAAACCTTAAACATATTTTATTGTATCATATTGCATTTTCAGTTATTAATTTATATAGATATTATATAAGAAAGAATATAAATCATATAAATATGTTAATAACATTTGACATTAACGATACATAAGCGATAAAAGTAAATCACATTCAAAAATGTAACATGATAACGTTCGGGGGGGGGGGTTAAATCGTATTTTCATATTTCATTTTGTCGAATTGAGATCATAAAACGTAAGGTAAACAAGTAAACCATTACATATTTTAAAAGTAGATCACATTCAAAATGACATATAGCCAATCACAGAATCTAACACGCACTTGTAGAAATAGATGTACGTGAAAGTATTACCTCCCCCTTAATATATTAAGCCAAAGTTATTTCACATTCTTCCGTGATAGAGATAACCCTTCATTGGGATATCAAGATAATTAATTCGATTGATCCTTTGATCTGTTTTCTGAATAACATTCTCGATATTTACTGTCTACATTAGTTTTATCCAGTTACCTTGATGGATCACCATTTAGGCCAGCATCACTTGTATTTTTCATATTAAAATGTAATTATTTTACCTTTCTAACTGCTTGTCCATTCTTCTTTCTCTTTCTCTCTCTCTCTCTTTCTGCTTATTTATATATCTTTGTATCTCTCTCTCTTTCTGAGTGTCTCTCTCTCTCTCTCCCTCTCTCTCTCTCTCATAAAACACATTCCTCCCTTTTGTGTCCTCCTCTGAACTGATTTCTGTAGAGAGAGAGAGACAAAAAAAAAACCTTGCTTAATTAAGTAGTTGCAACATCTGACAGGCCTCAGCAATTTTCATGCTATGAGCATCGTGAACGAGATTAATTTTACATACAACAATAAATTAGTCTATTCTTAACCCTCTCCTATGTTCCAGTTGGAGATGCTTCTTCTTTCTTTTTGTGGGGAGAGGAGAAGGGGGGGGGCAAAGTGCATACTGAAAGTAATTCAGCTGGTCAGGAGTAAGCAAAATGCATTTTTTTTCATTTTAATATACATTAGGGGCGTGGAAGGAAAGCCTTCCCCTATCATCCTACAACAGTGAATTATCTGCAAATTAAAATCTTGATAAACATATTTTATTGTATCATATTGAATTGTCATTTATTAAATTATATAGATTTATGTTAGAAAGCATAAAAATCATATAACATTTGACATTAACGATACATAAGCCATGAAAGTAAATCACATACAAATATGTCATAGCGTTGGTAAGTTTATGACACATGCGAATAGCGTTTGTGTTTTTGTTTTAATCGTATCTTTATATTTCATTTTGTCGAAATTAGATCATGAAGCATAAAGTAAACAAGTAAACCATTACCTAATTTAAAAGTAGATAACATTCAAAATGATATATAGCAATTCCTAGAATTTAAATTTGCATAAAAAGGTAACATTGACAACTAACACGCATGTGTAGAAATAGATGTACGTGGCAGTATTACCCCCCCCCTTAATATATTAAGCTATATTTATATCACATTCTTCCATGATAGAGATAACCCTTCATTTGAATATCAAGAGAATTAATTCAATTGATCCTTGGATCTGATTTCTGAATATCATTACTGTCTACATTAGTTTTATCCAGATACCTTGATGTATCACCATTTAGACCAGCATCACTTGTATTTGTCATGTAAAAATGGAATTATTTTACCCTTCTGACTGCCTGTCCATCTTTCTTTCTCTCTCTCTATATTTCTTTCTGCTTATTTCATATTTTTGTATCTCTCTCTCTCTCTCCGAGTTTCTTTCTGAGTATCTCTCTCTCTCTCTGATGGTCGTTCTGCTTCTTCGTTTATACATATTTATCTCTCTCTCTCTCTCTGAATATCTCTTTGAGTCTCTCTCTCTCTTTCTCGCTCTCTCTCTCCCTCTCTCTTTCTCTCTCTCTCAAAAAACACATTCCTCCCTTTTGAGTCCTCCTCTGAACTGATTTCTGTAGAGAGAGAACAAGCCCACCTTGCGTACTTAAGTAGTTGCAACATCTGGCAGGCCGCAGGCGATTTTCATGTTATGAGCATCGTGGAAAAGATTAATTTTGCACAACAGTAAATTAGTCTATTCTTAGAGAGTTGGAGATGCTTCTTCTTTCTTTTTGTGAGGAGAGGAGATTGGGGGGGGGGGGGGGGCAAAGTGCATACTGGAAATAATTCGGCTGGTCAGGAGTAAGCAAAATGCATTTTCATTTTAGATTATATGCATTTTATGTTTTTCTAACATTTTATTTTTTTATACATACGGCGTGGAAGGAAAGCCTTCCCCTATCATCCTTGAACCGTGAATTACCTGCAATTTAAAATCTCGATAAACAAATTTTATTGTATCATATTTGCATTGTCATTTATTCAATTATATAGATATTCTGTTAGAAAGCATATAAATCATATAACATTTGACATTAACGAAACATAAGCCATAAAAGTAAATCACATACAAATATGTCATAGCGTGAGTAAGTTTATGACATAGACGTATAACGTTTGTGTTTTCGTTTTAATCGTATCTTTATATTTCATTTTGTCGAAATGAGATCATGAAACATAAAGTAAACAAGTAAACCATTACCTATTTTAAAAGTAGATAACATTCAAAATGATAAACAGCAATTCCTAGAATTTAAATTTGCATAAAAGGTAACATTATACAACTAACATGCATGTGTAGAAATATATGTACATTGCAGTATTACCTCCACCATAATACATTAAGCTATATTTATTTCACAATCTTCCATGATAGAGATAACCCTTCATTTGGATATCAAGAAAATTAATTCGATTGATCCTTGGATCTGATTTTTGAATATCATTCTCGATATTTACTGTCTACATTAGTTTTATCCAGATACCTTGATGTATCACCATTTAGACCAGCATCACCTGTATTTTTCATATTAAAATGGAAATATTTTGTGGGGAGAGGAGGGGGAGGGGAAGGGGTAAAATGCATACTGCAAATAATTTAGCTTACACTCTCAGTGACAAAATGAAACAGAACAATATTTATGCGGTTACCTGCGATTTAATGGAGGATATCTCTCTGCATATCAACATCACAACATTAGCAATTTTCAAATTAAACTTTGTAAAACGGTACAAACGGTTGTAATCATATAATTATCACAACTCTTTATAAGTACAGTATACACACAACCACGATTCCCCTCAGGGAAGGACCCGGGTATTTTCCGAATCATCTTCTCATTCTTAAAATCACCTTCATGCAAATTTCAGCACCTACATACACGCAACATGGAACCACCATGTGCATACCACGATACTCTCTGCATCTAAACAACCAACAGTCGAGTACCTTCTAGCCCCCCCCCCCCCCCCCCCCCCCTGGCCATTGGGCAATAGAGTCCCTGCATTGAACAGGCGAACAGTATTACTTAGACCAGTGAGTACAGGCTATACCGAATATAACCCCCCCCCCCCCCCCCCCCCCCCCCTGGCCATAAAAATGCAATAAGGTTCCCTGCATTAAAACAGGTGAACAATATCACGACCAGTGAGTACAGGCTATAACGCGTTTGAACCCCCCCCCCCCCCCCCCCCCCCCTGGCCATAAAAATGCAATAATGTTCCCTGCATAAAAAACAGGTGAACAGAACTACGTCGACCAGCGAGTACAGGTTATACGCCAACAACAGGACTTAACTGCCTGGTAAACAACTTGGTGCTCTAAAAGAACAATGGCCAATTAGAATAATCCAAATCATGTTCCAAAAGTCAACCTTCCCATGAGGTAATCTACTGTGGTGTGCAACAAGTATAAATGCGAAGGGGCGAAAAAATTACAATTTGCCGCTGCATTACAAACAGGTGAACAATATCACGACCATTGAATACAAACTATAACGCGTTTAAACCCCCCCCCCCCCCCCCCCCCCCCCTGGCCATAAAATTGCAATAATGTTCCCTGCATGACAAACAGGTGAACAGAACTACGTCGACCAGCGAGTACAGGCTATACGCCAACAACAGGACTTAAATGCCTGGTAAACAGCTTGGTGCTCTAAAAGAACAATGGCCAATTAAAATAATCAAAATCCTGTACCAAAAGTCAACCTTCCAATGAGGTCAGCTACTGTGATGTGCAACAAGTATAAATGCGAAGGGGCGGAAAAATTACAATTTACCGCCCAAGCATATAAGAAAAACCAAATTAAGGAAGGGAATTAACTTGGACGAAGAGTTATCCTAGTTTTGCTAGGACAACCCCAGAGTCGGAACCCCACCATCCCCCCACCACCGCCCGGAGCAGCATCCGATCGCCATACAGTGGACAAGGTATGCCAACAAGGATGACACCGTCCTGTGCTGACCCCACGCCACCCAACGACGACAAAAACCCGCCCCGGACCGCAGAGGGGGACGAAGGCGGCCCCAACCCATACCCCAGGATTGGGTGAAAACCTGCTAAACCGTAATACGGAAAATTGTGCAGGAAAGCCCCAACCTGCCAAGCATTGCTTCGACATCAAGATCCACTTGACTGGGGCATACTTAACTAATAACAGTGGACTTTATACCACATTACAGTTGCAGTAGCACCAGACTATGAAACATTAAATCAGAAACAACGATATTACAAATGAAATGGCGGCGAAAAGGGGTATGGCGGTGGGTTAATAAAATTGCGAGCTCTTAATGCGAGCTCATAATGCGATATCCCTACTCCATCAAATCAGCAGGCAGAATGAGTATCTAAACCTCAACCGTGGGAACTTGAGTTCTCTTCGCTAGTTTCTATTGCTAAATATAGGCTGCAAATAACTATACGCGCTCTTTCATCATAGCGCTATTACCCACATGAAAAGGACCGCGCGGCGCCGCAAAGGGGTGGCGGCGAGCTATTAATGTAATTTGTAGCTGCCGCCCCGCGGTTGGATAAAGGAGGGGGCGCCGCGCATAACACTTGCCTCCGAGATTGTGAATCATTTATATCGCCTAAAGTACGATAAAATTTATTACACTCTCAGTGACAAAATGAAACAGAACAATATTTATGCGGTTACCTGCGATTTAATGGAGGATATCTCTCTGCATATCAACATCACAACATTAGCAATTTTCAAATTTAACTTTGTAAAACGGTACAAACGGTTGTAATCATATAATTATCACAACTCTTTATAAGTACAGTATACACACAACCACGATTCCCCTCAGGGAAGGACCCGGGTATTTTCCGAATCATCTTCTCATTCTTAAAATCACCTTCATGCAAATTTCAGCACCTACATACACGCAACATGGAACCACCATGTGCATACCACGATACTCTCTGCATCTAAACAACCAACAGTCGAGTACCTTCTAGCCCCCCCCCCCCCCCCCCCCCCCCCCTGGCCATTGGGCAATAGAGTCCCTGCATTGAACAGGCGAACAGTATTACTTAGACCAGTAAGTACAGGCTATACCGAATATAACCCCCCTGGCCATAAAAATGCAATAAGGTTCCCTGCATTAAAACAGGTGAACAATATCACGACCAGTGAGTACAGGCTATAACGCGTTTGAACCCCCCCCCCCCCCCCCCCGGCCATAAAAATGCAATAATGTTCCCTGCATAAAAAACAGGTGAACAGAACTACGTCGACCAGCGAGTACAGGTTATACGCCAACAGGACTTAAAGGAGAATTACGTTCAAAAATAAAGACGATAGTGTTCAAAGGTGTTATTTATTCCTACTTGTTAGACTATATGGCTTCGCGTCAAAATATACGAGATCGATACGAATCAAATTTTTCTGAGCAAAATTTACCATCTGCTAGCAATATGTATCGTCTGCTAGCAGCACATGGGGGCTGCCATTTTGTTTATGTGTACAAGAAGATTTTTTTAATCCAAATGCTCAATTGCCTTTTTCAAAATTAAAAACCCATTTGAGATTAAAAATAAAGAATAGATATGTCAATTTATTTTTAAACTGAAGATTTCCTTATATATTTCTGTTGAAACTCGATATTCGCTTAATAGAAATCTATTTTCTCGATACTGGACGTATGGGACGGAGCAAATTAATTCAAATTTTATGGATGCTTCTTCCCTGAGCATCTATAGCGGCAAACTATGCATTCACCTGCTTTCGGATAATGGACTTGAAAAGTCAGAATGCATGCTGCATATATTATGTTCTGCTCTGTTTGGCAAACCAAAGAAAATAGATTTTTGTTAAGCAAAACCAGACAATTTAAAAGTATCATTATAAAGATTTAATTTTTATAATACATGTAAACACCCACTTTATATTTTCCTTCACATATGGGATTTTAGGTAATGAAGAAAATCAATTTAGGATTTGGATTCAAAATATCTTCCTGACTGGAACATTTCTCAATGGTTCATGTACAACTCCAAATCAGCAAGAAAATGGCAGCCCCCATGTAAATGAGTAGGAGACGATACCGGGTGTTGGAATATCTTTATTTATACCCTTTTCTGATATCTTATTAGAAAATGATTTAGGCCAATAAGTAGGAATGTATTACACCTTCCAATATAAGTAAATTTGTAATCAGGGCTTAATTCTCCTTTAACTGCCTGGTAAACAACTTGGTGCTCTAAAAGAACAATGGCCAATTAGAATAATCCAAATCATGTTCCAAAAGTCAACCTTCCCATGAGGTAATCTACTGTGGTGTGCAACAAGTATAAATGCGAAGGGGCGAAAAAATTACAATTTGCCGCCACACGGGCACAGCCCGCCGCCACTGAGCATAGAATTGAATGAAACGTAACATATTAAGATGCTAAGCCATGTAGGACCATATGTGAAATAAATAACAATCTCCGCCAATTACTTGGCAATAATGCGGCTTAACCAAAGCATTAACGCACCCCAATAATCCTGCCGACAACCAAAACAATTAAAGTTGTAATGCAATGAAAACATTGGAACAACAAGCTAAAACAATAACAAGTTCAAATCAAACTTCTTGTTTCATAGGAAAGGGTGATAATAAAAGGGAGGTTTCTCCCCAGATCGAGTTAATTGCGATCCGCCACTGATCATGAGCGTAGAATTGAATGAAACGTAACATATTAAACAACTTATAACATACCCAAATACTATATATTCGTTATGTCCTACACCTTTTTATGATTGCAAATGCTAAGCTATGTAGTATCATATGTGAAATGAATAATAACAATCTCTACCAATTACTTGGCAATAACGAGGCTTAACCAAAGCATTAACGCACCCCAATAATCCTGCCGACAACCAAAAATTAAAGTTGTAATGCAATGAAAACATTGTAACAACAAGCTAAAACAATAACAGGTTCAAATCAAACTTCTTGTTTCATAGGAAAGGGTGATAATAAAAGGGAGGTTTCTCCCCAGATCGAGTTAATTGCGATCCGCCACTGAGCGTAGAACTGAATGAAACGTAACATATTAAACGACTTATAACATGCCCACATACTATACATTCGTTATGTCCTACACCTTTTTATGACTGCAAATGCTAAGCTATGTAGTATCATATGTGAAATGAATAATAACAATCTCTACCAATTACTTGGCAATAACGAGGCTTAACCAAAGCATTAACGCACCCCAATAATCCTGCCGACAACCAAAAGAATAAAGTTGTAAATGCAATGAAAACATTGTAACAAGCTAAAACAATAACAGGTTCAAATCAAACTTCTTGTTTCATAGGGTGATAATAAAAGGGAGGTTTCTCCCCAGATCGAGTTACTTGCGATCCGCCACTGAGCGTAGAACTGAATGAAACGTAACATATTAAACGACTTATAACATGCCCACATACTATACATTCGTTATGTCCTACACCTTTTTATGATCTCAAGTGCTAAGCTTTGTAGTATCATTATGTGAAACGTAACATATTAAACAACTTATAACATGCCCAAATACTATATATTCGTTATGTCCTACCTTTTCATTATTGCAAATTTATACCCTTTTCTGATATCTTATTAGAAAATGATTTAGGCCAATAAGTAGGAATGTATTACACCTTCCAATATAAGTAAATTTGTAATCAGGGCTTAATTCTCCTTTAACTGCCTGGTAAACAACTTGGTGCTCTAAAAGAACAATGGCCAATTAGAATAATCCAAATCATGTTCCAAAAGTCAACCTTCCCATGAGGTAATCTACTGTGGTGTGCAACAATTATAAATGCGAAGGGGCGAAAAAATTACAATTTGCCGCCAGACGGCCACAGCCCGCCGCCACTGAGCATAGAATTCAATGAAACGTAACATATTAAGATGCTAAGCCATGTAGGACCATATGTGAAATGAATAACAATCTCTACCAATTACTTGGCAATAATGCGGCTTAACCAAAGCATTAACGCACCCCAATAATCCTGCCGACAACCAAAACATTTAAAGTTGTAATGCAATGAAAACATTGGAACAACAAGCTAAAACAATAACAAGTTCAAATCAAACTTCTTGTTTCATAGGAAAGGGTGATAATAAAAGGGAGGTTTCTCCCCAGATCGAGTTAATTGCGATCCGCCACTGATCATGAGCGTAGAATTGAATGAAACGTAACATATTAAACAACTTATAACATGCCCAAATACTATATATTCGTTATGTCCTACACCTTTTTATGACTGCAAATGCTAAGCTATGTAGTATCATATGTGAAATGAATAATAACAATCTCTACCAATTACTTGGCAATAACGAGGCTTAACCAAAGCATTAACGCACCCCAATAATCCTGCCGACAACCAAAAATTAAAGTTGTAATGCAATGAAAACATTGTAACAACAAGCTAAAACAATAACAGGTTCAAATCAAACTTCTTGTTTCATAGGAAAGGGTGATAATAAAAGGGAGGTTTCTCCCCAGATCGAGTTAATTGCGATCCGCCACTGAGCGTAGAACTGAATGAAACGTAACATATTAAACGACTTATAACATGCCCAAATACTATATATTCGTTATGTCCTACACCTTTTCACGATTGCAAATGCTAAGCTACGTAGTATCATATGTTAAATAAATAATAACAATCTCTACCAATTACTGAGCAATAACGAGGCTTAACCAAAGCATTAACGCACCCCAAAAATCCTGCCGACAACCAAAAGAATAAAGTTGTAAATGCAATGAAAACATTGTAACAAGCTAAAACAATAACAGGTTCAAATCAAACTTCTTGTTTCATAGGGTGATAATAAAAGGGAGGTTTCTCCCCAGATCGAGTTAATTGCAATCCGCCACTGATCATGAGCGTAGAATTGAATGAAACGTAACATATTAAACGACTTATAACATGCCCAAATACTATATATTCGTTATGTCCTACACCTTTTCACGATTGCAAATGCTAAGCTACGTAGTATCATATGTTAAATGAATAATAACAATCTCTACCAATTACTGGGCAATAACGAGGCTTAACCAAAGCATTAACGCACCCCAAAAATCCTGCCGACAACCAAAAGAATAAAGTTGTAAATGCAATGAAAACATTGTAACAAGCTAAAACAATAACAGGTTCAAATCAAACTTCTTGTTTCATAGGGTGATAATAAAAGGGAGGTTTCTCCCCAGATCGAGTTACTTGCGATCCGCCACTGAGCGTAGAACTGAATGAAACGTAACATATTAAACGACTTATAACATACCCACGTATTATACATTCGTTATGTCCTACACCTTTTTATGATCTCAAGTGCCAAGCTTTGTAGTATCATTATGTGAAACGTAACATATTAAACAACTTATAACATGCCCAAATACTATATATTCGTTATGTCCTACCTTTTCATTATTGCAAATGCTAAGCTATGTAGTATCATATGTGAAATGAATCAAACCTCGTGTTTCATAGGAAAGGGTGATAATAAAAGGGAGGTTTCTCCCCAGAATAAAAAGGGGGTTCCACCCCAGATCGAGTTAGTTGCGATCCGTTCCTTACGACTGAATAACACTAAATTGAGTAGTTGTCAATGTATACAGTATTCCTTATAGGTGCAGGTACTTTCCTGGTTTTTCTTTGGGACCTGACAGACAGGCTACAAATGCACTTGCGAGCATGACCGGCACTAGGAATCAATGAAATGAACTATGCCAATGTTAAAGCGAAGAATGTAGAAGAAATTTATCAACACTAATGGAGGCTACGCAATATGTGCCAGACCTGAAGAAAGACTGCGCAGGAATAGTTCATTACCAGCTGGAGACAAGTGGATTCCGTCGCTGCGAAACAGCACCACCCGCTCATACCTGATGTCCGGGTGATCCACGAAACAGCCCCCGATCCTGCGGCATATGGACCTGGTATGCTTGTTCAAAGCGAGGCGCGTACGGTCAATCTTCGGCTGTTCGCCGTCACTAAACTGGCTGTATTTCCTGCGAGGCAAGATATTGGACCAACTGAGTCGTGCATTGGGAAGGAGCTCATGCAGCCTACCAAGCGTTGCGTCCAGGAGCAAAAACAATTCGTTCTTTCTGGCTCGACCCACGTCATTCGTCCCCACGTGCACTAAATGTGGGACAGGTGGGACAGGTGGAACTCAGCAACGGAGGGGAGAACTTGTCGGACGTAATCCACGAGCTGACCCAAGCGAAGCCCCCTGCTTCCCCTCCACATGACGGAAGCTGATAGCCCTAAATCTAGCTTCCCGGTACGACTTGCATGGTTGGCTACCCAGTGAATCATGGAATCCCCCACCAGCAGGATTGTGCATGGCTGGCAACCTGCAACAGAAACACAAAGAAATCTTCCGGCAGCCTATTGTTCACAGCTATGAGTCCCATGTAGGAACCCTCTAACTCATGTCAAATATTACTATAAAGACAATTAACCAAAGAATTTTGTGCATAAATGATAATACTTGTGATAACATGGAAGGCCATTTAAAGCCCCAATAAACATTAATACTCGAACAGACATATCCCCGCATTTGTTTCACAAAAACTGGAATATATAATGATAAGAAAATGCATATACGATTCCTTGCTAAATAAATACATACATTATTAAAACAAAATGCTGCTCATCGACATGCGTGAAACATTGCTACAAACTAGCACAATGTAAATGAGTACGGAATTATTGAGAATTCACGCCATTAGCCGCAGCTGTCATGAGCCACAGCTCGCTATCAACGATGGCCCATGATCGCATGGGTTCCCGCTCCTGCCTCAGCCGAAACTGCACATCGTAAGTGTGCCAGCCGTAGCCGCCGAGCCGGGCCGCGGTACGGACAATGTCCATGTATTTGAACATCTCCGACGCGCGAGCCAAGTGTTTCTCCACAAAAACCGACGCATAAACCAAAAAGGCACTCGTCCATTGCTCTATCAAGGTTATGCGCGGTACCTGTCGATGGGGTTGCAACTGCAAAGTAGACCCCGATAAAGCCAACACCATGGGAGTATTACTTTCCGAAACGGGGGCATTCTTAAGTAACGCACCCAATTCTACGAATCCGCTCTTCCAGATCTTCTCCTGCAAAGCGCGGCTGATAGTAGACCCTAGCGCCTCCCGAGGCGTAGCGCACAATAGAGGAGCACTATCCAGCACTTGCTGAGCTATGTCGGGACCCGTACTCAAATGAACCATGTCCCTATCAGCGCAAACTACAGGCCAAGATTGAGAAGTACACTCACCCGACATTCCGGGAGTAGGCACCACCGACGGCCCAGGCTCCTCTGCAGGTGTTGGCTGGAGAAGAGATGCAGCCTCAGCTACTCCGCTCCGATTCCTAAGACTGCGTGAAGGCGCCTCTGACTCAGCCACCGACGGACCAGGACGTGGAGTTGAAACCTGGTCGCTCACTGCGTTTGGGCGCCCGGCCCGCTTTGACTTCTGTTTTGCCTTCGGCATAGTCAACCAGCACTAGCTTTACACTATAACTAATTATCCTAAGACAACATCCACTTCCAAATGAATAAGATCAAGTGTAACTTCCAAAGACGAAATCAATTAGAACGTCCAACGTTAACAAAAATTGCGAGCTCTTAACGTCCAAAGTTAATAAAATTGCGAGCTCTTAATGCGAGCTCTTAATGCGATATCCCTACTCCATCAAATCAGCAGGCAGAATGAGTATCTACACCTCAACCGTGGGAACTTGAGTTCTCTTCGCTAGTTTCTATTGCTAAATATAGGCTGCAAATAAATATACGCGCTCTTTCATCATAGCGCTATTACCCACATGAAAAGGACCGCACGGCGCCGCAAAGGGGTGGCGGCGAGCTATTAATGTAATTTGTAGCTGCCGCCCCGCGGTTGGATAAAGGAGGGGGCGCCGCGCATAACACTTGCCTCCGAGATTGTAAATCATTTATATCGCCTAAAGTACGATAAAATTTATTGTCAGAAAAAAAGCAATTTTATTTTTTCATTTTAGATTATATGCATCTCGTTTTTTGTTTTTTTTAAATTTCAATTTAATAAACCAATATACTTGGCATTATAATTCAATACCATACCATATAGCAATAATACGGTACATAATGAAGTAAGATTACATATGAACAAATATTGTATCCCATATAACGTACATCATTCCTGCATTGATAGTGAATATTAAGAGATCAAACATGATTCTTTTTTTCGTTTTTTTCCAATTAACTATTTACAAATTTCACAAACAATCCAAAAGTGTACAATTTATACGTAAATAATTATCGGACACATGCTTTAATAATAATAAAAAATGTAATGATTTTAAGTTTAATAATAATAATAATAATAATAATAATAATAACAATAGTTGTAAGAATGATAATAATAATAATAATAATAATAATAATAATAATAAACATAATAAGCGTAATAAGAATTCCAATTTCTAATGCGCCTAATACTACGTTTATAGGAGCTATGGTGCTGTAATCCGAACAGCTACTAGGCAAAGCATTGTCTTTTTAGCCCAGAGAGCTGGGACAACAGCACCAATATCACAACTGTACATACTCAATCATAAAATAATGAAACTTTTTTTTTTCCAAGACCCCAGTCTGTCAGGCGTCACACTCCACATTCAAACATACCTTCAATATCATTAGCATACGCTGTGGTGCTACTCCCACCGTTCTTGTTCATTAAATCGGTTCTGAGTTCAGTTTTGTTTTCATCCATTTTTTTTTTAAACTCCACATTCCTTCTTCATAGTCATAGTCTATAGGCTTCGATATCTCTGCTAGTAGAATTTTTTTTTTTTTTTTTTTTTTTTGGGGGGGGGGGGGGCTTTGTGAGGGCCACTTGGTGTTCATCCTTCCCGTACACGCTGAAAATATTGGCTAAAATGACTTGGGAAACTACCGATTTGTGAATAAGTGCCAAATTTATGGTAACTTATTTGTTTAAAAAATATAGGCTATACAGTGTACACTACGTTCAACCAACTCATCAGCAAATAAATTTACCCCTTTGTGGCGATTAAAAGGGGAGTAAGGACGTTCCACAGTTAAAGTAAAATCCATGTCAGTTTCACCAGATTTTGCACACAGTTACTTTGGTCCATGAGAAGCCCAAATACGCATAGAAAGTATAGGTCCATGTGCTTACTTTTTTCTATGGGACACTGAAATGTGCCATGATTGGGTGTCAGGTATCCATGTCAGATTCGTAATTTTTTTTCTATTTTTTTAGAGAATTGTATGCTGCAGAAGGAGAACGTTTTAAAAAAGGGGGGTCCATGGACTTCTTTTTATGCTAGCAGCGCCCTCAGGTGGCGGAAAAAGTCAAAAACTAGCAAAACTCGTAATAACTGGCTGAGAACCTGTCTCGGAAGGGGATGGGTTCAAAATAAGTCCACTGTAGATTTAAAATCCATGCCAGCTTCGTAAATTTTTCCAGATTTGTAGAAAATTGTATACTGCAGAAGGAGAAAGTTAAAAAAAATGGGGTCCATGTACTTGTTTATGTGCTAGCAGCGCCCTCAGGTGGCGGAAAAAGTCAAAAACTAGTGAAAGCTGTGCATGGCAGGGTGGGAACCTGTCTAGGAAGGGGATGGGATCGAAATAACCCTACTGTACATTCAAAATCCATGCAAGATTCGTAAAGTTTTCAGGATTTGTAGAGAATTACATACTATATTAGGAGAAAGTTTAAAAAACAAGGGGGGGGGGGGGGGGGGGGTCCATACACTGGTTTTTTGTGCTAGCAGCAACCTTATGTGGCGGAAAAAGTCAAAAACTGGCAAAACTAGTGAAAACTGTGCATGGCTGGCTGGGAACCTGTGTAGGAAGGGGATGGGTTCGTAATAACTCTACTGTACATTTAAAATCCATGCCAGATTCGTAAATTTTTCCAGATTTCTAGAGAATTGTATACTGCAGAAGGAGAAAGTATTAAAAAGGGGGTCCATGCACTGGTTTTTGTGCTAGCAGCGCCCTCGGGTGGCCGAAAAAGTAAAAAAAACTAGAAAAACTAGTGAAAGATGTGCATGGCATGGTGGGAACCTGTCCAGGAAGGGGATGGGATAAAAATAACCCTACTGTACATTCAAATTCCATGCCAGATTCGACAATTTTCAAGATTTGTAGAGATTTACATACTATATTAGCAGAAAGTTTAAAAAAGGGGGTCCTTGCACTCGTTTTTGTGCTAGCAGCAACCTTAGGTGGCGGAAACAGTAAAAAACTTGCAAAACTAGTGAAAGATGTGCATGGCTGGCTGGGAACATGTGTAGGAAGGGGATGGGTTCGTAATAACTCTACTGTACATTTAAAATCCATGCCAGATTCGTATTTTTTTCAAGATTTGTAGAGAATTATATACTACAGAAGAAAAAAGTTTTTAAAAGGGGGTCCATGCACTTGTTTTGACGCTATCAGCGCCATCATGTGGCAGAAAAATTCTAAAGCTCGCAAAACTCGCAAAACTGCACATGGCTGGCTGGGAACCTGTTTGGGAATGGGATGGGTGCAAAATAACTACTGTACATTAAAAATCCATGTCATTTTCACCAAAGTTTCCAGATTCGTAGAGAAGAGTATACTAAAGGAGGAGAGAGTTTGAAAAAGGGGGTCCATGTACTGGTTTTGTGCTAGCAGCGCCCCCGTTTGTCGGAGAGTCCTAAACTTACAAATTCTCGTTGCCTGTTATCAGAGATGTCACCATGTAACTGACATTTTTAATATAAATTCACGACCATAAGCACCGGAAGCGCGGGAGGGGCTGGGAAGAGGGGGCATTTTCCCCATCATTCAAAAAGGGGGAACCCACCCCGGATCCCTTCGGAAGAAAAAAAGTTGCATCTTAATTGATTTTGCATTACAACCATGACAAGGATGACTTGTATAATAAGAAATATTATTTTAATGTTAAACAATGTAAGAACAAGATTTACTTTGCCAAAGTTTGCTCTAATAACATTCCTCTACATTCTCTTATTTCACTCAGTCGCTATACTCCGTCTCACATTAATGGCAACATTGATTATTTGACTTTACAATATCTCTTCTATATTACAAGGCCCCGAAGCGCATGTGTGGCAGGTGCCTAAAAAAGAAGGGAAATGTCGTTATTATTCTTCTCCTCAAAAAGATGTTACAAGACATCAGTCATTTTGCAGTTTACTAATGAAAACATTTTTTGGGCTCTAAACTAGTTTCAACATTGAATAGTCCAAATCTAAATCGATACTTACGATCTCTCGCATTTCAATAAATGCAGTGTTTATTAACATTGTATGTGTGGGGAAGGCGCTTTCCTCGTTTTGTTCCAACCCTATCATTAGCAATTATAAGTAATCTGTGACCTGCCTGTGCGTGCAAAGTTTCTCTTGAATGCAAATATCAACTTTTTCGCTCGGTGGCTACCCCCCCCCCCCCCCCCCCCCTCACTAAGTAGTCATACGAAGAAAAAAGTCATATATATTGCTGAAATTCTGTTCTATCAGTTAAAACTCTTCAGTCTTAAGAAAAGAAAAAAAAAGCGCCCCCGCATTTTTATAAGAAGTAATTTTACAAGGTGCCCGAATACCCTCATATTTAGGTAGCGAGTTGCCGGTATAGCAAAAAGTAGAACACACAAAATGTAGAAACAAAATAACACTATTCCAGGTCTATTGAAAAACAATGGATGATTACAGTGCTTCAAATATTGTGAGGCTGTAAGCAGGTAGCAATCGTGTGAGATGGGGCCCCTCAAAGTGTTTGCCCCCCCCCCCCCCACCACCCCCACCCCCCAAAAAAAACTTCCGGCGCGCCTGTTCACGACTATTTCAAACATAATTGTCACGGTAACGACATAACCTGCAATTGTCTACATTATACGTACGAAGAGTGACTTCACAGTTCATGTGGCAGTCAAACGCACACTTTTGGACCAGTGTATGAAAAAGAAGGAAATTGTAATTGTCGTTTTACGTGACATTTTACTCATAATTCTATTTGTTCATGTCTTTGACTGTAGAGATAATGATCATTAGACATAATGGCACAGACCCCCTGTTCTTAATTAGTGCCGCCCTTGGGCTACTTGCAGCCCGCCAAATTATCTAATAAAAAAAAAAAAAAATTCTTTTAAGTAATATCCTAATAGCAGTATGATTACAGGTGTCAATTTTTTTCTCACTCGCTTCGCTCGCTTGCAATTATTATCATAATTATCTGTTCCCTGTCCTACCAAGGAGTTATCATAGCAAGTCCTACCACGCATAGTTTGAAAAATAGCCAAACCAAAGAGTTACCATCAAACAAAGAGAAATAAGGATAATAATATTATTATTTATGATACCGGGAGGTATATTCTGAAATTCTTCCTCAGTCCTTAGATAGGCCATTCGGGTGTATGCGGAGGCGTATGAGACCGGGGATGGGGATGGGGGCATCGAATGTTATGTTTCAGCTCAAGCTAGTTAATATTTGGTCTATTTTTTGCAGGTACAGATTTATTGATTTCATCTATATTTACCGGGTTCTTCTTACTGCGCACACTTGCGTACCAATTATTATGCATTGTGTTTGATATGCGTATACATTGTCTTAACTGCGCGCAATACTCCCCCGGTGTTGTGATGACGTAACACAACCGGCCAGGATGCCAGCTGAGGTGCGCACAAACATAACTGATGAACGTCCTATGGGGTGTTGCAAGAAAGTTGCAATCAATTGCAAATTGTAAAGCAAATTAGAACAACCATTCTGAATGGTTCAGGGTCTGCCCATACAAGAAGATGCGCTTGCAACAATGATTTTGATTGGTCAGTACCGATCAGTTGCAACTTGCAATCAATCGCAACTTTCTTGCAACACCCCAATAGTCTGTCTACTACTTGTTGGTTATACGTATATGACCAAACGGTTTATGACAGGTTTACATACCCTAATACAGATGGGTTTTTTTAAAAGAAATACTTGAGCGTTGAACAAAGTTAAATGTCGGGAAGTGAATGGTTAGCCATTATAACTACACATTGCCCAATATAACTTTGATCTCCTGAGCAGAACAAAACAAACAAACAAGAAAAAGGTTAGCACTGTCAGGAGATTATCCAAATGATACTTTTAAAATACATTCTACTTATGTTTCGAATTCAAACATGATTAATGTAGATTTTTCACAAACAAATAATGAAACTTAATTTTGAATTATTCTCTGACTTGGAAAATCACTTTGAAGTTCATGGGGGGGGGGGGGGTGCAAATAATGATGGACTGTCTTTCATGCAGTTTCTTCAACAGCATTCGGAGGAAATCAGCGCAGTATTGACAGGGGCGAATTTTGCCTATGTAATCGCCAAAAAAGCTGGCAAAATAAGTTCTCTCCAGATATACCTACCATATGACTTCATTAAGTATTGTTAAAATAGTCTTCATCATTTCTTTTTTTTCAGACAAGTAGACAATTAGTAGACCTTCCGACATCACACTACCGACATAGAGTAAAATATAGCCCCATTTCCCATGTTGTCAAAAATATTATCGATATCCGATGATTCTCTTTGGAATAAATGAGTAAGGAGGATCAAAAAAGAAATAGAGTACCGCCTCCGCATCGTTCTCAAAACGGGCTTACAGGTCCGTAGGACGGACAGTTAAATACACCCAAACAAAAATATATCTCAGCCGTTGCCAGAACCTTGGCCGTAATGAGTGTATTCGGCACGATGAAGAGCATAGTCGTGGGTTTCCTCCTGATCTTTTTTCTCCCGTGTTCTTGGTCTGTAGCCAGACATCTTCTTGATAAAATCGCGTTCGATACACGAGTAGGCCATGTCGATCAAGGACTCCTCTATTTGAATAATTTGGTCTTTGCCGAGTATTTTTTGTTCCTAAATTTGGGAGGGGTACATAAAAAGAAATTTATTGAAATACAAATCATGCATGCGTGGCGTAAACGTTGGATGACATCATATATATCAAATTATGATAATCAATCAAAGTCGGATTGTATATTAATAGAATCCCTGTCCCTATTTCTTGACGATAATATAGTTTTAATAGCGTTGCAAATACAATAAATCACCAATTCCTGTCTAATGATTTAGGACATATTTACATATCCTGATATCCCCCTCCCCCCCCCCCCCCCCACCCCCCACACACACACACACCGAAATAATGAAAAAAATAAATAGCTGCAGCCTTCCCTCAATAATTATGCTTCCATCGCCCTTTTTATTTCATGTTATATTAAGGACGCACTGGATGTTATGTACCGTACCTGTGGAACATGATATTCATTTAGACTTCCGTAGAGATCCGACATTGCTGACTTGCCTTTGCTTCTAAAACTTCCAGCAAATGGTACTGAACTTAGCATGTTTGGTAAGATCAGGGACTCAAACGTGTATCCTTGATTGGAATATAATCATCACATATATGAAGCGATCGGTTCCAGAGTATGCTACCAGCATTAAAATAATTCGAGCTATTGTAATACTGTTTAATACTGGATAATAATTTTAAAAAATACAATTAAATACATAAATAAATAATACATAAATAAATAATTCTTTAAAATCTCTGAATGAAGGATGTTTTGCGTATGAAATGCCCATTCTCCAAACATTAGACCCCATTCACATCCCGTGTTAGACCGGTCTTAGTTAGACCGGACTAGAAGAATGGTTGTTAAAGAACGGTTTGAGTGCATTCACACTCCGAGCATTTTTAAGTCTCAAAGTTGATCAACCAGTCAAAGTGGTCTTGTTGCTATAGCGGCACAGGTGAGCGGGTAAATATTTTCTCGCGAAATTCAAACCGTATACTGCCTGCCCGATGCATTTATTAATATCTGTTTATCTTTCCTTCTACTTTTGCCACTTGCCTGTTTTCCCCTCCGTGTGTATATAATTATATATTACGTCGAGTGTGGGGTATTATTCATTCCACCAAATCCCAAGTATCATAATTATTCAACAAAGAAAGCATAATTATTTTAATAGGTGATGGGCAAGATAATTAGATACGTTTGAGTTGACTTTCGACAGTCTTTATTATCGCATCATAAATTTAATCTACACAAAATATATGGATATGTGGTAATTAAGGTATAACATTTAGTTTAGCTATGATAGAATACTATTTATATAAAAACCGGTAGGCTAACCGTTGGAGATCGTCTGCATGAAGTTGTGAAAAAAAGTGTCTGCTTAGGTGGATTTGCATTGAGTTTTATTTGGTTATCAGAGTTGACCAAGGTGCCCATTGGAGGGTGTAGGTGTGTGAACGTGGGTATTTGTTTAATTATTTCGCTTTTAATTATCACTTGTATTAATTGATTTATTTCAATATTACAGGGCTAGATGGCACGCCGAGACCTCTACAAATTCTACAAATTTTGGAAGGGCTCAATATTATAATTAACTAACTACGCATATAAAATTATAAATAGGTTCTGGAACACATGATTTGTATAGTCAGTCCTATTAAGACAATTTCAGTTCTGGAACCTATTGTTACAAGATCATTGGCTTTTTCCCAGATCACAGGTGTTACACCTTGTGCCATTTATTGAAGTGTGACCGGCCAACAACTCAATTCATTATCAAACGGTCGGTAATTTCAAGTGATGTCAGCTTCCACATCCTTGATTCGGAGAGTTCTTAAAACGTATTTTGTATCTTTCATACACCATTTTCTTCATAAATCTATTATATATCTTTGGTGCAAAAAAGATACAATTCCTTTAAGAATGAGATGAAGGTGTTGGTTAGTGTTAATGGCATTAATAGAGATTTGTTCAATGTTAGCTCTCTTTGACCTATATGAAGCTTATATTCTGTATGGGATTAGGCATACAACCAATTTGATACAATGCTGTAATTTTTCCAACAAGCACATTTTAGGAATATAATTAGAAAAATTGATAACTTGAAACGTGTTGAACAAATCTTAAATCGTTTTACCTTGTTCTTTGAATTCTTTCTCGAGAATGCTTTTCATTTCACCGATACTTAGGTTCTGAAGGGGTACGCCGAGATTTTCGCCTACAGTGACATAATAAGTAGAACAATGCAAAGGGTATGTTATATCGGCCGTTTTCTCAATCAATACTACAGGCACTGATGAGGTATGCAGTTCAATCAAAAACTAAGGAGACATGGTCTATTTTAGGAAAATCATTCTTACAAAGATTAGTGTACCCTCTTTCCAAGATTTCAGAACAATAAGAAAAGACAGACATTATGTAGCGGTTTTTTTTTCTTTTTAAGATTTGTGATTATTTATTCAAATTCAGCAGCAACTATTTCCCTTTTTTAAAATCCAGGTTAAGATGGCTTGAACCTACTTCCCATATCTTAATTTTTCTATTGAGGGCCGTGTAAAGTAGGACATCTTTTATCACCTAACTTCATGAAATCAAGTTTTCTTATTCTTTGATTCATATAGAGCGAAAGAAATTGAAAGTGTTTGAATTATGAATTGATATGACAAAACTTGTTTAAATCGAATGAACAATGTGTCGGTAAACATTATATTACAATCTTGTCCTGTTGAATGACAGCGATATTATGAATGACTACGACACAGCAGTGGCGGATCTAGCCTGGTGAGACACAATACATTCTAGGGGTCCGCTTTGTTTGTGCACAATGGCGGACCCCTAGTATGTATTGTGTCTTACCAGGCTAGATCGGCCACTGCACAGCTAGCCTTAATAAGCACTTAGGGAAAATGGGAAAAGCAACAACAAATTAATGAATGAACGATCCATCCAGTGGTAATCCTCTTGTCAACCACTGTGGATTTTCATTATTATTAGCATTATTGTTTGGTTTTTCGTCCTATTTTCAGTGTATTGGAACTTACCAATTGCATTTGAATCCTTCACTGCTTTAACGTGAGCTTTAGCAACATCACGTACGTCGCATACGGGGATGGTAAGGTCGAGAGATATGTTGGATGTATTTACCATTCTACGGCGAACAATCTCAACATTTGCCTCAGCTAATTCGCAGAGGATGGGCCCAAGGATAACCGGCGGCTTGATGATGCTCAACTGGAACGGTGGTTTACCTTTGGAAAATAACAAAAGATGTAAATAAATCAAATACTCAAAAACTCATTACTTCCGTAACATAGTTCTTGTAGAGAGGGGATTGATAGTTTTAGATAACGGTAAATTGCATGTTATAGCTACAGGATGACATTTTGGTTTTAAACTTAAAGGATTTGACCAGTCATTATATTTTCTTTCTTTTTTTTTTGTTTTCCCTGGTTGCCACTCATAATTAATATTTGTATAAGAAATTAGTTATTCATTCGCAGGAAGAAAATTAAAATATCATAAACTCTTTCAGTATCATTTTTGATAAATTGCGAAAGGTTTATTGGCACTTGGTTTACAGCCAGCTGGTTTAATAGTCAACCAGTCTAACATCATTAGGTCTAATATCAGTTGGTCTAATAACCGATTGGTCTAATCATCATTTCGTCCAATTACCATTTGTGACCCGGCAGTCGCAACCAGTGATTTTGTGTAAACAGCTGAAATGGAAATTTGGGTTGGAAAATTTTATTTTCGGACTTTTGAATTTTCTGTACCTTATATCACAATCTGGAAACTTAAAACACAGTAGAAGCTCGTTTCCTCCCTATTTAATAACAGCACACATCTCTTACAAGCTCCTTTCTTTCGCTGAATTAAAAGGGTTAGAAAATTTCAATTATAATGAGTTATATATCATTTTAAATCTGAGACTTTGTTATATCAAAATATGATAAAATCAGAAAAAAAAATATTTTTGCGACTTTTTGGTGGTTTTGTGGTGCCGGGTCACATTTGGTCTAATTGTCATTTCGTCTAATTACAATTTGGTCTATATTCAATTGGTCTAATAGCTGTTTGGTCTCCAACCATTTGGTCTAATAATCATTAGGTCCATTATCAATTCGTCTCATTGCCATTTCGTCTAATCATCAAATGGTCTAAACCCAATTGGTATAATACCCTTTTGGTCTTCACATAATGTGGTCCATTTGTCAGTTAGTCTAACCTCAGTTGGTCTATCATCATTTAGTCTTCATCCATTTAGTCTAATTGTCATTTTGTATAATATCCGTCTGGTCTAATTAGCATTTGGTGTAATCATCGTTTCGTCTAATGACCGACTGGGCTAATTTCTTGTGTGACCTCTAACTACGACTACGGACTACCCTCTGACCTTTGCATTGAGGGACATCATTAAACGGGTCCACGGAGAATGACAATGGCGGATGCTCATGAATATGAAATAGGGTTAGGATTAGGGTTAGGTTTGGGGTCCCTCGCCCCACCCCTCGCTCCATGATACGAGTGCCCCCAACAGCTAAGCTAACTCTAGCTAAGCCATGCACTGATTATTTTCCACATGATCCATGCACTGTTTATACGTTTATAAACAATTACCTGAACTGGAGAAAAGGGGATAGGGGTGGGGGGGGGGGGGGGGGATTTACCCATGAGTCGATATATTTGGCAGTAATTGTATGTTTAGTTGTTTTGGGGTTTTTTTTTTGGGGGGGGGGGTAAATAAGGGTAGAACAAATGCGACCTGGGGGCGTTTCATCAAGTGTCTTGTCAGTGATTTTCCCGGCAAATTTGCTCTCAGCCAATCAGATACAAGAGTAATTGAAGCTTGTCTTTGATGACATGTTTTATGAAACAGGGCCCAGATGGAGCATGGCATGATTTAATTATACGTCCTTAATTAATCATCTAGTGAATAAATTGATTAATTTATTAATTAATCAATTAATATTTTCAATTATTGTTTTATTGCACTTTTGCTTTTTTATCCTTTCATTTCTTTAGCTATCTTCTCTTATGTATATCTTTATCCCTCTATCATTTTTCTATCTTTCGCTATGTCATTCATTGCTTTTATACTTTCATTTTTCCATTTTTCCTTTAGTTTTGTTATTCTTTGATTCCTTCTATCACCCCTTCCATCTTTCCGTATGTTAATCTTTTTTTTTTCTTCTATTTTTATCTTCCATCATCTCTCTTGTCTATGTTATTTTCGCTCTTTATTTACTGCAATAAATCATATATACCTACCTATTATGCCTGTAGTCTTGACTACGGGACCCCTTCGAGAATTATCACACATGAGTCACAATATTGTGCGCACCCCCCGTAATCCTATTGTCCCCTTCGCCACTCACGCGCGTCAATACGCTACGGCCATCTTCCTCTTTCTTGCTCGCCCCCGACGAGTTAGGACGTATAGTCACAGCGCTCCTGAAATCAGGTCGTATAGTATCTTTTTGGTGCGCTTTTTCACATAGTTAAAGCACTTTTAGGTACCTATATTCGTTTAGATTATAGTACTTTGTGTTTTAGTAGTCACTCTTGCCGATTGCAAGGGATTTTTTGATTCCCTTTCTTGGCATTTATTTTTCTCTTTCACGGTCAGCCCCACGTAGATATTTCCGTGTTTGCGGGTGTTTCCGTTTGTCACCGAGCCTTCGGGTTCGGCGTTTATTCTTACGGTTTTTAGGCTGTGAAAATTTCTTTAGTGCGTATCTCCCAAATAATTTTACCCTTATTTTACTGCATTCAGTTGAAGTATTTCTTAATTTGAAAAAGTATACTTTATTGTCTGTTTTATTGCAGTGGTATGGATTCGGAAGAAGAAGCAGCTAGGTCAAGGAGACCTGCTTCTTCCGAAGAGTCGTCTAGCAAGACGACTCGGCCTTCCAGAACTCCCCCGAGTACTGCGGTACACGGGGGAGGGAGGAGGGCTAAGGGTAAGTTGCCTAGTGGTGTTTCCTTGCAGAGTTTGCCAGTCTCGGAGCTTGCGGCTTCGGGACGGGTGGCGTTAACTGAATTGGGATTGTCAACTCCGAAGCCCGTGGTTTCGGGGTGGGTGGCGTCAGATTCTAGTGGTTTGGATATCTCGAATCCAATCCCCCGGTCGCTGAGACCAGAGGGGGGGGGGGGGGGGGGGCGGTTGTTTCCCGTACGGTAGCGTTCACTCGCTCTGACTACTGCAGGGCAACCCACGGGCTTAGTCCATGTTGGTCTGGGTTCTCAAACCCTAGCCCCCGGCAAACGCCATATGGGGGAACGAGTACTTCCTGGGCTGTCTACATTGCCAGCTAATGGGAATGCTCGAGCTAACAATTATGGACGCTCTTCGGAGCAACAGGTGTTTTCACCTGAGTGCGTGACTACTAGTGCTCCCCTATTGCTGCTTTCGAGCGGTCCAATAGCGGGTTCACACGCCTTTAGTAGTCATCGGGCACATACCGAGTCATCTCGGTCTGCCCACGCACTGGGAGCTTTTAGCTCCCAACCCATGGCTACTGCATCTTCTTGCTTAGCCAATATGGGTGATTTGGGCGATTCTCTAGGCTTACGCCATGAGCGCTCCAATCCCTTTATGGGAAGTGAACGCCCCTCCGCGGAGGGATCGGTTTGTGTTTCCGAAGAGGCTTCGGGGACCCGAACGAATCCGATTAAGCGTTCTAAGAAAAGGGTTTCGGCTACGACTTTTGTCGAGCCAGCCAAGAAAAAGGCCAAGAAGAAGGCAAAAAGTGGCAAGGCTTTGCCGGCCTCTTGCCCGTCTGGCCTGGCTAACCCAGCTAGCTCCTCTCAAGCTGACATGTTCAGTATGATGCGGGCTTTTGCTCAGAATCAGGGTTGGTCCTTTGTACCGGCTACTTCAACCCTGACTTCTGTCCCTATTCAGGGATCTCGCTTTGAGTCTAATCAGCCTTTTGTGATTGATTCCTCTTTGTCTGAGTCGGATTCGCATGTGCCTCCTATTCCCGCGGCCCTTGGGGCTCCGCCGGGCGAGGAGACTTTTGTTGAATCATGCGGGGCTCTGCCTGCGGAGGCCTTTGTTAGTGCTCCTTTGTCTCATTCCACTCGGGTGGAACCAGATTCGGATGTGGCTTCTCGAGCTTCGTTTCCCGAATCGCTTGGGCAGGCGGAGTCTCAATCGCTCGCTCTCTGCGGGGTGGAAGCGATTGCTTTGTTGTCCAAATATCTCCCTGAATTTCAGTCAACCCGCGCGCAGGGTTCGACTTCGCGTTGGAAATTTAAGCAGCAGGATTCCTCTGAGGGTATCGCTCTTGAGGAGGTTTTCAAGCTGGAGTATGACCGCATTGAGGCCGCGCTGTTGATTAAGCGCCCTAATGCGGTCAAGGGTAAGGCCTTTGCCTTTTGTTCTCAGGACCAAGACAGCTTTTTTAAGGCTAAGACTCTGTCTCCTGAGATTTTAGAGGTTGGTCGTCGTTTGCGGGCGACTAATCCGCTTACCTCCGCCGCGTTCAAGGCGGAGGATAAGATCTGGTCTAATATTGAAAACCAGGTTAGGTCGGGGATGCGTTTGGCGGCTTTTCAAGGGTTTCTCTCCGACCTTAGGTCCAGGGCGGAGGAGTTGAATGTTACCGATGGTGACAAGCTGATTATTGACGACCTGTTGCATACTCTTTTTTGTCTGCAGTGGTCGCAGCTTTCCACCGCAGCTGCTTCGGTTACGTTCCGTCGCAGGACCTCGGCTCTCTCGGCACTGGGTGTTAGAGAGTCGGGCATTGCTCAACTTCTCCGAGATGTTCCGTCTCGGGGTCCTTCGCTTTTTGGTGGTAAATTCGCTACGGTTTTTCAGAGAGAGATCGATGCGCGTAAGCAGATCTCGGATATGACTAAGCAGTTTCACACTAGCTCTAAGCCAACGCGGGCCCCTGTTCAGCGTAGACCTGCTGGTCCCGTTTCGGGTCAACGCAGTCGCGTGTCTAGGGTCCCGCCTCCTGAGCCACAGCCAGCTCCTTCTCGTGGGAGAGGGAGTCGTGGCAGGGGCATTTCGAGAGGTACTCGTGGTAAGGCGATGGCTTCGCAGAAGGCCAAGCCTGGGTTTTGATGTTTTTCCCCGAGCGCTTGTTCAACCGAATGTGGTAGGTGGCCGACTTCATGCGTTTCTCCCCGCTTGGGAGGCCATCTCCGGGGACGCGATTGTTCTCTCCGTCGTGCGAGAGGGATTCTTCATAGATCTTTGCGCTTCGCTCCCCGGAGGGGCTATAAGAATTCGGTCACCTCCCATGTCTGCCCTGTCTCGATCTCATGCTTCAAAGGAGATCGAGTCTCTTCTGGAAAAGAGGGCTATAGAAAGGGTAAGAGACAGGCCGTCTCTTTCCCTTTCTCCAATATTTGTTATTCCCAAGCGCTCGGGAAAACTTCGTTTGATACTGAACCTGAAAAGAATAAACAAATTTATTCCTCCGGTTCATTTTCGGATGGAGACTCTTGCCTCCATTCTTCCGTTGATCAAAAGGGGAAGACTACGCGGTCTCGATAGATCTCAAGGACGCGTACTTTCACATTCCCATTCATCGCGCATCTCGCGATCTTCTGGGGTTCTCCTTCCTCTCGGAGACTTATCGTTTTCGTGCTCTTCCCTTCGGGCTGCGCCCGGCCCCTCGGGTTTTTACTCAAGTTGTAGCGGTGCTAGCGGCCTCTCTGAGGCGTCGCGGCCTGCGGTTGTTTTGTTACCTGGACGATTGGCTTCTCCTTGCGGAGTCGCGCGATCGTTTGTTGGACGAGACTCGTTTGCTCGTCTCTCTTACTCAAGACTTAGGTTTCCTAATAAATTGGGAAAAGTCAGAGTTAGTTCCCACTCGCAGCCCAGTTTTTCTGGGGGCGGTGTTAGACATAAGGAATCAGTTGGCTCAGCCCAGTCGAGACAGGATTCTCACCATTGTCTCTGCGGCTCGCAAGCTCTTGCTGGCCAGAAGATTCTCGGCCAGACAGTGGCTTCAGTTTCTAGGTAATCTAGCCAGTCTAGTCGATGTTTTAGAGGACTGCCGGCTCCTCATGAGACCCTTTCAGAGACATCTCCTCAGGTTCTTCAAGCCGGGAAAAGACTCTCTTTTGGTCTGGATTCCAGTACCAGTAAGGATCAAGTCTCTTCTCTTGTTGGACGAGCGAGGTGTTTCTCGCGCGAGGCAGGTCCTTCTCTGCCCCTCTCCCGTCGATATCGATTTCGACGGACGCCTCTCGGTTGGGGTGGGGAGGACACTGCAACGGCAGCACGGTTGCGGGGGATTGGTCTCTTCTTGGGACTCTTCCTCATATCAATGTCCTGGAGTTTATGGCAGTTCTGTTGACCTTGCTCCATTTCAGAAGTCGACTTCTCAGTCGTTCGGTTCTGATTCTCACGGACAGTGTTACTGTGGCGGCATATATCAATCGGCAGGGAGGCACTCGTTCGGTTGCCCTGAATGCCCTAGCAGCTCAGCTGTGGAGGTGGTGTCGTCGCATGGCAATCACACCCGTGGCCTCTTTCATCCCCGGTCGGGAAAACCTCATTGCGGATTTTCTGTCTCGGGGCAGGTATCTTCCATCGGAATGGACGCTCCATCCGGAGGTATTTTGCCGCATTCGCAGTCGCCTAGGTCCACTGGAAGTGTATCTATTTGCGTCGGTGCTAAATCACCAGCTGCCGAAGTATTGCTCCCGTGTTCGCGATCAGGGAGCATGGGCTCTCGATGCTTTCTCCCTCAGCTGGGAGAACCTTCAGGGATTCGCCTTTCCTCCCTTCCATCTGATTCCGCGTGTCTTGCGGAAAATCAGGGAAGATCGGGCGCGGGTGCTCGTAATAGCTCCCTTTTGGCCCAGGAGAAATTGGTTTCCAGAACTTATGAGCCTCCTAAGGGCTCAACCGTTTGTTCTCCCGTTAAGAGCGGATCTGGTGTTACAGCCCCTATCGGGGATTCTTCACCACAGTCCGGAGTCTCTTCATTTGACTGCTTGGCCCCTGTCAGGGAATCTGCAAGACAGTCGGGTCTCTCTGATAGAGCCGCGGACTTTTTAATGTCCAGTCGTAGGGTTTCTACTAGGGAGATTTACAATTCCCGTCTTTCGGTCTTTTTCCTTTGGTGCAAAGAGAGAAATCAAACCCCTTCTGAGGCTCCTATTGGTTCAATTGCGGATTTCTTAATCTCGTTATTTGACAAAGGGAGATCTATCTCTACTATCCGAGGCTACCGTTCGGCGATCGGGGCCATTCATTCGGGTTTCTCAGATGGTTCGGGGATTTCCAATTCCCCGCTTCTAAGTGGTTTGATTCGTTCGTTCTTTCTGAAAAGACCTTCTCTTTCTAAGTTAGTGCCGTCTTGGAGTCTGCCTAAGGTCCTGGAGGCCTTGGCGAAACCTCCTTTCGAACCGTTGGGTGAAGCTTCGCTTCATCATCTTACGGTTAAGACGCTCTTTTTGGTAGCTATTGCCTCTGGGCAGAGGCGCAGTACTCTTCATGCTCTCTGTCTTACTCCTGGTCATGTTCGCTGGGAGAGAAAAGGCGTTAGATTGATTCCTAGGGCTTCTTTCGTTGCCAAGAATCAGACAGCTGCCTCCGGTCCTGTTGAGATTTTTCTTTGTCCGCTTTCTAACTTTTCTTCGGTGCGTGAGGACAAAGTTTGGTGTCCTGTTAGGGCTCTCAAATGGTATATTGATAAGACTAAGTCTTATCGTAAGGATGATCAGTTGTTCCTGATCACTAGAGAGCCTTTTTCTCCTGCCTCTCTTGATTCCATCTCTAGATGGATCGTTGAAGCTATTAGGGCTGCTGGCACAGAGGCTCTTTTATCCGACAGTAAGCCTCGTGCTCATGATACTCGTAGTGTCAGCACTTCTTGGGCTCTGTTTCAAGGTGTGGCGCTTGTTGATATTTTGAAGGCTGCTTATTGGCGTTCGCCCAATTCCTTCATTTCTTGCTACCTTAGGGATGTTCCCGCAGGTGAAGCTTTGTTTGCGTCAGCCACCTTGAAGGCCGCTGTGTCTTCTTTGTAGTCTTTGGTGTAATCCTATTCCCTTCTGCTCGAAACATGCCTCCCGGTCTTTGAGTTGGCGCTGGTCTGGCATAATAGGTAGGTATATATGATTTATTGCAGTAAATTTGTAAAATCAGCACTGTTTTCTTATTTACTATATAAATCTATATACCTACCTATGACCCTCCCTCCTTCCCCGCACCTTGCAAGCAACATGTTTCTTCTTGGGGTTGCTCGCAAAAGAGGAAGATGGCCGTAGCGTATTGACGCGCGTGAGTGGCGAAGGGGACAATAGGATTACGGGGGGTGCGCACAATATTGTGACTCATGTGTGATAATTCTCGAAGGGGTCCCGTAGTCAAGACTACAGGCATAATAGGTAGGTATATAGATTTATATAGTAAATAAGAAAATCAGTGCTGATTTTACAAATTTCTAATATATATATATGTATATATATATAATCAAACTGTACATAATCATTAAACAAAATTATATGAAACGCTGCACTCCCATCACCCCCCCCCCCCCCCCCCCTCCGGCCCCGTTCCACGGCCCATGCAATGCATATGTAACTTTGACAGGCTAGCATATTTGTCTGTAATATTAGACCAAATGGATAATAGACCAAGTGAACATTAGACCACATGTTTATTAGACGAACTAAGAATGGGACCAAACGATGATTAGACGTAATGGTAATTAGACGAAGTGATGATTAGACGATGTGGGTGTTAGACC